>CP136055.1:313892225-315092225 GCA_032464435.1 Aegilops umbellulata | reverse complement strand
TTCGTGAATAATTTTATCATAGATTAGTCCCTGAACTTCAAACCCTCGCTACTTTTTACTCGTTTGTCCAAATCGAGTGAAACCAACGCCAAAATCTTCGTCTTGTTCCCCTCTTTCCAGTTAATCAACTTGAATATGTTCTTTAACAAAATTAAAATTTGGTTTCAAGCATATTTGAATTCATACTTCTTTTGATCGCAGTTTGAGTTTCGTAGCTCCGGTTCGATTTATTCTTTTTGCAAATCGAAGCTCTTTAGTTGAGCTCAGTTTGGATCTTTTCTCTTGATTTTAACCCTTGCATCTTATGCTTGAGTGTTTATGTATGCTATTGTTTGTTCACGATGGAGTTTCCAAATTGCGAAGCGTGCTACTACGAATCACTAGGGTTTTCAGATCGTCAGCAAGGCAAGTAACACTTTGATCATACCCCTTTATTACCCAGTTTTTATGCATTAGATTCAACCCTCCAACATTGCATGAGTAAGATCTAATTAACATGTGGGTAATGGGAAGTAGTTGATGAGGTAGTACCTATTGTCCTTTATTCAAACCTTGGGAGTTGCTACGTATGCTTATATTGCTATGCTATGCTCGTAGACTAGGATTGGTTTGAGAGAATTCATGAAAGATGTGAGAGATCTTTGTTAACTAAGGTTTAACTTAAGGTGGCTACTTTAATACACATCTGTGTGGATTGGTTTGTGGGCACCTGGGGAATCCAGTGTTGTCCAAGGAGAATCCCGGGGTATCCGTGTGATTTTTCCTATGGTCTGCCACCCAGGCTCAAAGGGATCATTATGTTATTCATGCTGAAAACTTCCGTGTGCAGCCACAAGTCATTATGGGATCTGGCATAGTTGAGTAAGTTGCGAGACCTCTTACAATGGTAGACTAGTAGATGTAGGGGATGTAGGTGGTACTGTCTACCCGTCGTAACGAGTTAATGCTTCTGAAAGACTGTGTATCGGTCATCCATCTCTCAGACAACATGTAGTGCGGGAAATCCAACGGAGGAGATCGAGTCTTGTGGGGAAAAGTGCGCAAACCTCTCCAGAGTGTACAAACTAATCATGATTAGTTGTGTCCCCGGTTATGGACATCTTGAGTATCTGGTGCTTGAATTATTATGTTGATCTCATCACTTTACTTAATTAATTTGTTGCGTTATTGATTATTAATTTGGGATTGAGATGGGGTTACCATTCTCAATGTTTTCAACAAACTTTGCCGTTAAATAAAATATATTCCTTTGCAGTAGGAAAAAAACTCGCTTTACGCAAAATGATAACCATAGAGCCTCCACCAGCCATATATGCATGTAGTAATAGTTGTTACCTGTTCTTTGCTCTGTAGTGTTATTTTGCCAGCATATTCCATGTGCTGACCTACACAGGCTGCAACGTATATGTTCTCGAGTTTTCAGACAAAGAGTAAGGTGCGCTAGGTCGTTGTCGTGCACTCAGCTATGTCATTGGAGTTGATGGACTCATTTACCTTTGAAGCTTCCGCAGTTATCTTATTAAGATGGCCTTCAGCCATATTATTGTAATAAGTTCTCTTTTGAGATATTCGATGTAATAAGTGTGTGATTTCACTCGATTATAAATCCTCGAGTACTGTGTGTGTCAGCATTACCGATCCAGGGATGACACTTATGCACAGAGATTTTACCGTATGAGGTCGGATCGCTACAAGATGGTATCAGAGCACACGCTGGCTGTAGGACGCGACCACTAAGATAAGCCATAGGACACTCTTATCTACTCATTTCTGACTCTTCTCCATTTTCTACTCTATAGATGGCGGACCCAAGGAACAAGTTTGCTCAACCTGATGAAGACACACCTTTTGGACGACACTTGAAGGAAGCCACTAGGTACCTGAACATCGGAATACCAAGGTTCACCGGGACATACACTGCCACCCTACCAGAAGAGGAGCGCTGGATGATTCGAGTTCATGTTCCAGGAAGGACATTCACGCTAGTTACTGAGCCCATAGAGTTTTCCTTTGATGCACCAACCTGGTGTCTAGGAAAGAGCATGGCAGCCCACATTGCCACACTGGTGCGCGTCGGTCCTAAACTAACGGTTTAAAACACCTTTCCGTGACGGCATTCGGAACCATTGCCAAGTGAGTGTGGGTGATAGGGGGTCCTTCCCACATGACCCAGAAACCGTCGGGGTTAGGGCCCCTACAGTACTCCTACTCGTTTCTGCTCGCATTGCCATCGCAGTCGGTATTCTGTGGTGCTACGTTTATGATGCGCGACCCATCACAAACGGTTCACTATTATAGAACATGTATGATGCACGACCCATCACAGACGATTCACCGTTAAGAAGATTAGCTAATCGTCGTACGAGTGTCGGACAGGATTACGAAACGTCGGGCTGTCGTAACATCGTCGTACACGACAACTATCGCACACGCTATTACGTGGTGCAACAGTTACGATGCATACTTCATCAAAAACAGTTCATGGTTGTGAATCGTGTACGATAAGGCAACTAACACAAACTTTTAGTTTGCCCGCACCGTTTGTGATATTGTCTGACATCACACACGCTTTGCAAATGGCAACTGTGTGCATGCTTGCACACGTTTCCTCTCTGTGAACCGTCTCGGATTATGGTGCATATCACAAAAGTTTGTGTTTTACCAACTGTGTGTGCCGTAACAACCTGGAGAGCGTAATTTCACTGTAATTTAATTGCTGCTTTTCCAAATTGTACCGGATTTGGATTTGAATTTGAATGTATGCTACAACTTTATTCATATCCATCAGGTTCAAACAACCAATGCATTATTCGATTCATAGGTACATATGTTCAAGAATTACGTAAGAACCAAATAAAGAATGATGAACCACAGTTGTATACTTGTACTATTAAAGACAGTAAATAAAGAGGCGAAATATATTCTGGTTGCTGAACAAGGAGAAGCGGAATGCCCATATTGTGCCCTCCTCCATGCAGAAGGCACGCACGACTCTAGTCCAACCCCTTGTGATGGCCGACCGCCCATCCTTCACGTTCTTCATGAAAACATCTAGATAATCATCGTTTGCATGCCCACCAATCATGTAGTTTGAGAGGTAAGTAAACTGCTTTGGCAACCACTCCAAAGGAATAAGATTTCAGACATTGTCATCTAACCCAACTCATTATGGTAGTAAAAAGAAGGCTGCAGAGTTCTTACTTACCATCCTGCAGTTCGCTGTTGTCTTGGATAAAGTGTAAACAAATAATTTAATTGCCATCTTAGGACCCATTTTAGTAACAATCTTTATCAGCTTCCTCACTTGATGTTGGTTCATCGATATCTCATTGCCCCATACGCAGAAAGGGTCGAAATGCGGATCTTTACCAATGACATATGTACCTAAAAGCACCAAGTTAATATTAGAAGCTAAACAACAATTGCACAATGATGTAGTAAAACACTCTTTTATAATATGTCTATATACATCTGTA
The DNA here is from genome assembly GCA_032464435.1 of Aegilops umbellulata. Taxonomy (NCBI): domain Eukaryota; kingdom Viridiplantae; phylum Streptophyta; class Magnoliopsida; order Poales; family Poaceae; genus Aegilops; species Aegilops umbellulata. Next base: position 315,088,749 of record CP136055.1, on the reverse strand, counting down.
TGTGGTAGTCCATTTGAAATCTCTAAAAAGACAAATATTTAGGAACGGAGGGAGTATCTTATAACATCCTATATACTCACATATTAGATGAATTAACATCTTATATTATGGGCTAGAAGGAGTTTAGTTCATTCTTAAAAATTATTTGCTGCTGTATCCACGGGTTACAGTTAGTTTGAGCTAGTTCGGGCTCAAATAGCCCTAAAGTATATCTAAACATGAGGTCTGGTTTGAGCTAGTTGCATCTATAACCCACCCAAAAAAACTAGTATCCAACCCAAGAGGTGCTAATTGGAGCTAGTTCTCCTAGTGCATTTATTGTCAATCTAACCCTGCCATCCAAACAACTCTTTGGATGGAGTTAGTTCAGGGTTAGTAATGAGCTAGAAACTAACTCTAATCTCTAGCTAAGTTGAGTATCCAAACAAGGTTGTGTTGTTGCTATTGCTGCTGCTGCTCTTCTACGTATATCTAGACATCATTAGAACATTAATGTAACACTCTTCCTTGTTGCTATGTAGCCTAGGATTGCATATTTAGACTTTAAGTACAGTGCATGTTGCTATGTAGCCTCAGATATATTACATATGGCCCTAGTTAACCTAAGGAAAAATGGGTTGCAGATATATTCAGTTAAAAGTCCGATTCACCGATTAGTCCCTTATTAGCCGCCGACCTATATGGTACCAGCTACGGATATCCTGAACAGTGAGTAGATATAAGCCATGGGATGAAACTAACCTCGATGGAAAACAACAGTCGTTCCCAAAATTGTCCTATGTAGGTACATTAAGAAGCATGTTAAGCACTACAGGCTAAACATCAACCAAAATTACACATGGCAGACAAAATAATCTCCAAAAGTTAGCTTCACTCTGCAGGTTTAAGCACGCTAGTAAAGCAAAACAAGTGGAAAGGTGTGCTAACTGCGACAGGCCTAACATTCAACAACAAGCAAACATGGTCATTCAAACTGGTATTGTGCCGGTCTAAGTACACTGGTTATGGTTAAATAAAAATGGAAAGGTGTGTTAACTACAAGATGCAGCAACCAAGTGTAGTAATTCGTAGTGGTATTGTTGAAACTGGTACTGATGAAATTGAACTGCACAGTTCATACTTGCACATATAGAACATCACGTTGTTAATAACTGGAATAAACAAGGCATACTACGAACAACCAAAGATAGCAGTTGAAACTGAACATATGCTAACTACAAACAACCGAACAATCAGAAAACTTTAAAAGAGGCATATGCTAGCTATAACAGGCTTAACAGCAAGCAAATATATGCATTCCTATCGGTATGTTAAAACTGGATTGATGAAATGTACTGCACAGTAAATAATTGCACATATAGAGCATCACATTGTGAACAACTGAAATAAACAAATCATGGGTTTCCTCACTTGTCACGGATGGGCTCGTTCCCGTGGGAAGAGCACGGACCCTGGATGCACTCCATGTTGTCGCAGATGGGCTCCTTCCCCTTGGAAGAGCACGACTGTAGGGTGCCCTCCCTGATGTCGCAAACGAGCGCTTTCCCCTTGGAAGAGCCGGAGAGGGTGCCCTCCTCGTGGTCGTCGTCGATGAGGTCTGACTTGGGAGCTGTGGATCCCAAGCCAGCATCGCAGAACGTGTCCTTCAAAAATGACAAAAGGGGGTCCATGGCGATGTAGAATGGCAAATTGTTGACAGCGAGCTAGAGGAGATCAGCGGTGGGGCCATGGATGAGATCGACGGCGGTTGAACCCAAGGGTTTGGGGTGGGCCACTTAACCTTTGATACAACCCGCCTCAGGGTGTCGCTGTCGATGACCTCGATGTCGTAGCCGGCGGAAGAGACATGCCCGCATACTCTAGCCTGCTGCTTGAGTGTCTACCGCCAGTAATGGTCGTCAGCTTCCTTGGCAACGTCAGGCAAAGAGACCGCTATGCACCTCTTTTGGGCCAGTCGCTCGTTGAACTCCACGGGAAGCTTAGCCGGGCTTAGGCTGCGACGCTCTGGAGTGGGGGATGGGGATGGGGATATGTGGGAAAGGGGGCGTTTGGCAGGCGTCATCTAAGAAACTCAGGGCGGCCTAGGTATGGAGATCGGTGGGTAAGCTGCACGGGCTAACCGGCAGATGTTGACAATGGGGGCCTTGCGGCGGCGGTGGCGGCAGCGGCGAAGGGGACTTTGCTAGGGTTTCGAGCGAGGGAGGGTGTGTGTGTGTGCGCATGCGCGCATGCCCGAGGAGGTTTTGGTGTGTGTGTGTGTGTGTGTGTGTATGTGTGTGTGTGGAGGGGGGCGCGGGGAGTTTGAGGAAATGAAGCGGGTACTGAAAATTTTGATGATAGTGCATCGCACACGGTCCGGAGATAACAACCGTGTGTTATGAAAAAGAAAAACCCTCGAGGTGGGCAGATATTTTCGATGCAGGCGGGATTGGGAACAAGAAACATCGCACACGGTCCGGAGATAACAACCGTGTGTTATGAAACAGAAAAACCCTCGACGCGGGCAGATATTTTTGAGAGGGGGAGCCTTGTGGAGCCCAATGTACTGTGCGGATGTGTGCGTGACAGGTGCACCGGCGTGGCACACAATTAGTTTGAGTGAACCGTGTCTGTTGCGTCATCCGACTTGTCTAATGTTCATAAATTTGGCGAAAAATGACGCGGGAGACGGTCAGAACACGAACACACTTGCATGTGGGCCAAATTTATGTATCAAAAGGGTGGTTTTATTTTCAAATACCAAATGCAACTTCGATGTGGCACCTCTCTCGCAAAGCGCATGGTATTGCTTGCCCCCCCTTCGTGTCGGCACGAAGGGAATCCTAAGCTATGAATGCATGCCCCCTCCCCCTCATCAACCGAGGTTCACCTAGCAAAGTGCGAAGTAGCTAGTTGCCCCCCTCCTCCCTCGTGTCGGCACGAAGGGAATCCTAAGCTATATATGAATGCATGCCCCCCTAACCAAGGTTCACCATAGCAAAGTGCGAAGTAGCTAGCAGCCCCCCTCCCTCGTGTCGGCATGAAGGTAATCCTAAGCTATGAATGCATGCCTCCAAACCAAGGTTCACCTAGCAAAGTGTGAAGTAGAGCTAGCAGCCCCCTCCCTCGTGTCAGCACGAAGGGATTCCTAAGCTATGAATGCATGTCCCCCCAACCGAGGTTCACCTAGCAAAGTGCAAAGTTGCTAGCAGCCTCCCTCCCTCGTGTGGCACGATCGGAATTCTAGCTAAGCTATGAATGCATGCCCTCCCCCCAACCGAGGTTCACCCTAGCAAAGTGTGAAGTAGCTAGCAGCCACCCCTCCCTCGTGTCGACACAAAGCGAATCCTAAGCTATGAATGCACATGCCCCCCCAACCGAGGTTCACCTAGCAAAGTGCTTAGGAAGTTTTGTGATCCTAAGCATGCTCCGTTGGACCGGTTGTGGAGTACGGCGGGCACCTATCTGGATTTGGCAGCGAGTGCTGCTGATGCGACCGAACACTTTCGAGATCAAGAAGATCGCGAAGTGGAAAAGCTATTCTGGTCGCAGTTCCACAATCCAGAGCGTCCACTGTCAGTGGCCGATCGTCTGGCCGAATGGGCCGAGCTGAATAGGTTGTCCAGACTCGCCATGAAGTGCGTCATGAGTCATCTGTGGCCGGAGAGATCGGAGCTGAAAAGTTATTTCAGCTTGGTGCAGCAGTTCCTTGGTGCGGTGCCGCGTATTAATGCAATGAAGAGGTTAACATGCATAGAGGGTGCACGGATATGGCTCTTGCCCATGTCAAGACATACTGGGCGGAGATGGAGACCACCATTGTTGCATCCCGAGATTCGGACGAAAGCCGAGTACCTGCCGAGCCCTATTTTCAGGAAGTCCTTTAAGGCGCTCGTGTAATAGAGACGTAGTGCTTGAAGGATGCTATGTTCGAGTAGCATATGTTATTGTAAAACAATATTTTGATAAATTGTAGAAGCTTTTTATACTTGTGCCTTCAAGTATTTGTAACACCTCCTGTGCGGCCGTTTTAAGATATATGTAATCTGAAAGATGGCAGTCGTCAGCTTCAGCCCCCACGCAAATAATGCGGGGGTGCTCGCAGAAGGTGCATTTTCACACTTGATCCAACGTCTTGGTCCTACAAAGGAGGTGATAGCGCAGCGAGCTAGGCAATCGGACTATAATGCTTTATCACTTTCACTTAGCCATAGGAGCTTGATAGTGAGGCTACTTAGATAGCCCCTGGTGGCGCCTGCGCTAGCCCGAATTCGGGGCGCGTATGTGCCTGGCCGGGAAACGGCTTCATTAATGCGGAGGAATCCTATAGATTCCGGTAAGTCATCGAGTGGTTGACCAGTCTCACGCTATATCATGACAGTTAGTTTTCGGCTTTCTCTACTAAGGTGCTCGCCTGGCCGAACCGGGGCACAATCGCAGTAGTTCTCCTGGTGCCGCCTTAGCCGATAGAGCGGAACGTAAGGCAGCAAAACACAGGAGCCGGGCAACCCAACATTTGACCAAAGACATGATTCGGAGCTGATGCATATAAGGCCAAACTCGCGACGCCGAACACTCCCTAAGGTATTCGGTCTTTATGAGTGCGGGCGGGACAACGCCCTTAGTTATAAGCCCCTAGTGTCCAGGTACGCGCAAAATTCTGACGTGGCCACATGCCAAGACGCCAGCCTCCTCCTTGATTATACCAAAAAACCGGAGGATGTGTATCAACAAGAGACAGTAAAAAAGGTTTACGCAGGGTCTTAATCTGAAAAGAATCCTTGGAACGGGTCCCTGCTGCATGTCTGCGCCTGTGTCTCCGTTGTGCCGTATCTTGGACGGGCGCAACACGGTGTTCATCTGTAAAAGAGAGGAACTTATCTGAAAAAGGGGTGTGCCAAACAGAAGTTATACTAAAATAAACAAAGTATAAATTCAAATGGGTAAAATTGAGCTTGATTGTCTCGTATTTTATATCCGCGGAGCCCCTAGTGCAGGGGTATACGGCTATTAAGCCTTTATCAGTTATGTTTATGCTGGACTTGTCTAACCGTGTTCGTGGTCTTAACGACCTGTTTGGATGTTTTGGCTGGTGAAGCCGTTTTATTGTGGGGCTGTTAAGGCAGCCGCACAATCTTCCGCGCGGGGGGCGCACTCAATGTTTCCCTTTAGTGAGATGATGCCTCGTGGACCGGGCATCTTAAGCGTCAGAGATGCATAATGTGGTATTGCGTTAAAGCGGGCGAAAGCTTCGCGTCCCAGCAGTGCTTGATAGCTACTTGAGAATGGGATGATGTGAAAAGTTAGCTTTTCGCGACGGAAGTTATCGGGGGAGCCGAACATAACTTCTAGCCGGAGAAAATCCATGCAATGGGTATCCGGACCTGGCGTTACCCCTTGAAAGGAGGTTTTGCTATGGTGAATTTTTTATGGGTCTATCCCCATGTGGCGGATTGTGTCCTGATATATCAGGTTTAGACCACTGCCGCCGTCCATCAGGACATTTGTAAAGTGGAGTCCACCGATTATTGGATCAAGTACCAAGGCAGTCCAGCCTGCGTTCCTGATACTTCTAGAGTAATCCAGATGATCGAAGGTGATTGGCTTTAACAACCAGTGGCGAGACTCCTTTGGGATAGGCCGTATGGCGCGTACCTCTATGGGCGCTGCTAGTTTTGTTATGTGAAGTAAGTTTACTGTTTTTACTTGTTGTGGAAAATTCTTTTGTTTCCCGGTGCTCTGCTTTTGGGGTTCGTCATTGTCTTCACTTGGTGAGTCGAGTTCCTTGTGTTCGGCGTTGAGTTTGCCGGACTGCTTGAAAACCCAACAATCTCTGTGGGTATGGTTTGCAGGCTTCCCGGGAGTACTGTGTATTTGACATATCTTGTCCAAGATTTTGTTTAAGTTGGATAGCTCATCCCTGTTATCCTTGAGGGGCGGATTTTTCTGATTTTGCCGAGAGCTTTTGAATCCGGCATTGACTGTCGTGCTCTTCGGACTGCTCTCCTTAGTCCGGCGCCGGTCCTTGTTGCGTCGCGGTTTTCCGTTTCCATCCCTAGTTTCGGATGTACTTGGGTCGCCGGTACTACATCTTGCCAACCAGCTGTCCTCTCCTGCGCAAAAGCGGGTTATGAGGCTTGTTAATGCGGCCATTGTTCTTGGCTTTTCTTGGCCGAGGTGTCTGGCGAGCCATTCGTCTCGAACATTATGCCTAAAAGCTGCTAGGGCTTCGGCGTCCGGACAGTCGACTATCTGATTCTTTTTAGTAAGGAATCTGTTCCAGAATTTCTGGGCTGACTCTCCGGCTTGTTGAGTTATGTGACTTAGGTCGTCTGCATCCGGAGGGCGGACATAGGTCCCTTGAAAATTTGCCCGGAAAGCATCCTCGAGCTCCTCCCAACTTCCAATGGTGTTCTCAGGAAGGCTTTTAAGCCAATGCCGAGTTGGCCCTTTAAGTTTGAGGGGTAAGTATTTTATGGCGTGGAGGTCGTCTCCTCTTGCCATGTGTATGTGGAGGGTATAATCCTCAATCCAGACTCCAGGGTCTGTTGTTCCGTCATACGCCTCTATGTTTACGGGTTTGAATCCTGTTGGAAATTCATGGTCCAAAACCTCACTGGTGAAACATAGGGGGTGTGCGGCACCCGTGTATCTGGGTGTGCCGTGATGTTCGGATACAGGTTGTGTTGCATTGCTTACGAGAGCTTGCTTTCTTGGCCCATAGATAGATCTGGCTGGGCCATCTTTTTGTTGCGAATCCTTGAGTGGATCGCATGCCGGCTTGTGTGCGGCGCCGCTTCCCGCTCTATACTGGCCATGGGGTCGTCTATCCGACCTGGTGGCATTCTTATTTTTTGATTGCGGGGGGTTCTACGGCCTCCTCGTCAAATTCAGGCAGTAGCTTTTGCTTCAGATAGCTTTTGGAGTGGCGACTGCCACCGTATTTGTCTGCGGTGTTGAGTACTTTGCTCCATCTGATTCTGAGTGCATCTTCCGCAGTTTTGAGCTTCTGCTTCTGCTTTTTCAGGCTACATGCAGTGGCAACGAGCCTTCGGTGGAGGTTCTTCTGCTCCATTAGCTTGTCCGGCGTAAGGTCGTCCCGAATGCTGTTCTCACCGGGGGAGGGTTGTTCGGTTTGTTTATCCAAGTTGCCCTGTTCGTCGTCCGCTAGTTCGTCTTGCTCTATGGCTGGGTTTGTATGGCTGCTGTCTTTATCGAGGCGGGGCTTTGAGCGGCGTTTACATCGCCGCTTTGATTGCTTTTCGAGAGAACGATCCCTAGTTGCATCCCGGTGTTCCTCGTCGTCGCTTCCTTTAGGTGTGTCCACCATGTACACATCATGAGATGAGGTGGCTGTCCAGTGCCCTATAGGTGCTGGTTCATGTGCGTCTCCTACATCGTCGTCCATACCGTCGATGTCTTCGGAGTCGAAATTGAGCACGTCGTTTAAATTATCGACAGTGGCTACCAAATGGGTGGTGGGTGGGCTTTGAATTTCTTCATTGTCCGTATCCCAACCTTGCTGATCGTAGTCTGGCCAGGGCTCTCCTGATAAAGAGAGAGACTTTAGTGACTTCAGGATATCGCGAAAGGGCGAGTGCTGGAAGATGTCCGCGGCGGTGAACTCCATGATCGGTGCCCAATCGGATTCGATCGGCAGGGGCGCAGAGGGCTCGGAGTCCGCAGAGGAGTCCAGCCCCTCGGAGTCACGGGCCTTGCGGAGTGCGGGGCTGGTGTTTTGCTTGATCGCCATTGGGATTGCAGCCCCCGAGGCGGCATCCAACCACCCATCCTCGATAGGCGCAGTTGGCTCCGAATTAAGGGTCAGAGCCGATGTGAGTGCGGCCTCCAAGGCACTGTTCGGTGGCAGAGCTAGATCATTCCCATCATGACAGTGCGGCGCGCTCGGCTGTGGCTCGAATCCGTCGAAGATCAAGTCCCCGCGGACGTCAGCCGTGTAGTTTAAACTTCCAAACCTGACATGATGGCCAGGGGCGTAGCTTTCGATCTGCTCCAGATGGCCAAGCGAATTGGCCCACAGTGCGAAGCCGCCGAAGACGAAGATATGTCCAGGGAGAAAAGTCTCACCCTGGACTGCATTGCTATTGATGATCGGAGGAGCCATCGGGCCTAAAAGCGACGACACAGAGGAAGTCTCAATGAAAGCACCAATGTCAGTGTCAAAACCGGCGGATCTCGGGTAGGGGGTCCCGAACTGTGCGTCTAGGCGGATGGTAACAAGAGACAAGGGACACGATGTTTTACCCAGGTTCGGGCCCTCTTGACGGAGGTAAAACCCTACGTCCTTCTTGATTAATATTGATGATATGGGTAGTACAAGAGTAGATCTACCACGAGATCAAGGAGGCTAAACCCTCGAAGCTAGCCTATGGTATGATTGTTATGTTGTCCTACGGACTAAAACCCTCCGGTTTATGTAGACATCGGAGAGGGCTAGGGTTACACAGAGTCGGTTACAATGGTAGGAGATCTATATATCCGTATCGCCAAGCTTGCCTTCCATGCCAAGGAAAGTCCCTTCCGGACACGGGACGAAGTCTTCAATCGTGTATCTTCATAGTGCAGGAGTCCGGCTGAAGGTATAGTCCGGCTATCCGGACACCCCCTAATCCAGGACACTCTCAAGGAGACCTATCGGCTGTGGAATATCGCTCATCTTCGGCCTTACTATACTTGAGCCATAGGCTCTATGTACATAGTTATGACGATGTATATATTATGATCAATATAATAAACCGGAGCCTCAGCTAAAGTGGGGTATCTGTTGTTTTTCTTACATCATGTGCGGTTACATGGGGGCTTCTGTTTATAAAGAGGAGTCCGGTTTACCCATTGATCCAGCTTATAAAGCCATATACAAAAATCCCTTGGGGGCTTGGTCGTAATAGCCACACCTCTTGATCGGCGCAAGGCCACCAGAGAAATCACTTGGGGGCTTGGTCGTTATCGAACCATAGCTACACCTCTTGATTGGCGCAAGGCCACCAGTGAAATCACTTGGGGGCTTGGTCGTAATCGAACCATAGCTACACCTCTTGATTGGCGCAAAGCCACCAGGGAAATTACTAAGGGGCCAAAGAGAGTGTTGAAAAAGCACAACTCAAACGTAGGCACCCACTGAGTACAGCTCAAAATATTGCTTGGGGACTCTTTGCTTCGTAATGAACAAAGAGTCTACACTTGTAATAGGCTATCAAGCCAGGCTTGGAAGCCAGGTGTACGGACCTAAAACCCCGGGTTATCCTGCCTTCTTTAAGTAAGCCACTCCGTCTAGGTAAACCTGGTATGACCCGCCGAACATTTGACCAGTCAATCTCATAGACCCTGAACTTGTCAAAGTTAAAACGGCGATTGGTTAATGATTGAGGTCCATCTTGAAAGGCTTTGTAAAATGGTTTAACTCAGTGGTCGGGCAGCCCATGAAAAGCCTCGATTTTTGCCTGGTAGCCCGTGAAAAGCCTCGCATGTTCCTTTTATGTTTTTATTTGCCAGTTTCTTTTTCCCTTGGATGAGATGTATAATATCTTTTATAATACATCGGCGTTCATGACCCGGTTTGGCTTTCAACTACAAGTTGTCAGTACATGATCAGTTATAATACGACGCTTCTTAACCCAGTCTGGTTTTGACTATAAGTCGCCAGTGTTATATATGGATAATCTGGTGTTTATCACATCTCGGTACGGTTTTATCATAAACCGGCACAATATGGAAGGAGTTATCAGTACTCACGATTGGGGTTATCACTCTTACTACAAAAGTTGGTCAACCAACAATGTGATTCAATGTCACAGGTATCATTTATTTTCATATTTGATTATGTTTTTACAGCCTTGGTTATAAACTCTGGCTAGATATTTGGGCATCATGACCCGTCCAACGGTAAACCGCCAGGACACTTTCAACTTCTTGTATGCAGGACTAGCTACGTATTATGAATATCATATAACTTAAACATGGCGAATTAACGGTGTCAGGCACAATAAATATGCGCGATGGCATAGCACACCAAGTGTTTGAACTAGCCTATTACAAGGCACTTTAATACCCAAAAGAGTAATTGTTTTTCGGCAAGTGTTGCAGCACGCAGAAGGCTAAATCAGCCTCAGGATCATGACTCGTCACCAGGCTGACTTGACGGCTGCGGATCATCTTGTGCCGGTTCATCCTCCTCATCTCTACCCAGTGGCTGGAAGTCAATAGTTGTCCAATCGATCCCAGTTGGCTTGGAATACAGCTTCGTCGCTTATATGGGTGGACGGTTCAATGTCAGGGGCATAGGTGTGCTTACGGATTGGCGGGATAAGATTTTGAGCCTCAGGAGTTGGTGCATCAACCCGTTTGTTGTTGACGCCATAACTCGCCTGATAGTAGGAAAGGTCAGCTTCTTTCAGCCAATTGGCAAGCCAGTGGGCACATCTCCCTGTTTATGACTCGGAGGTTATCATTGCCAAACTCTGATTCATCTTCCTTTAACCTCGGATAGCCTTTACCCACATCCACCAGATCAAGATCAGGCACCCATTATGGGAGTCCAGGATTAGGGGGTGTGTGGACGGCCGGACTATATCCTTTGGCCGGACTGTTGGACTATGAAGATACAAGATTTAAGACTTCGTCTCGTGTCCGTATGGGACTCTCCTTGGCGTGGAAGGCAAGCTTGGCGATACGGATATGTAGATCTCCTCCCTTCTAACCGACTCTGTGTAACCCTAGCCCCCTCCGGTGTCTATATAAACCGGAGGGTTTAGTCCGTAGGACAACAACAATCATACCATAGGCTAGCTTCTAGGGTTTAGCCTATACGATCTCGTGGTAGATCAACTATTGTAATACTCATATCATCAAGATCAATCAAGCAGGAAGTAGGGTATTACCTCCATCGATAGGGCCCGAACCTGGGTAAACATCATGTCCCCTGCCTCCTGTTACCATCCGCCTTAGACGCATAGTTCGGGACCCCCTACCCGAGATCCGCCGGTTTTGACACCGACATTGGTGCTTTCATTGAGAGTTCCACTGTACTGTCACCATAAGGCTTGATGGCTCCTTCGATCATCGGTAACAATGCGGTCCAGGGTGAGGTTTTTCTCCCCGGACAGATCTTCGTATTCGACGGCTTCGCACTGTAGGCCAACTCGCTTGGCCATCTGGAGCAGATCAAGAGCTATGCCCTTGGCCACCAGGTCAGGTTCGGAAACTTGAACTACACTGCCGACATCCATGGAGACTTGATCTTCGACGGATTCGAACCCATGCCAGGTGCGCCGCATGATCACGACGAGCATGATTTAGCCCTGCCATCGGGCGGTGTTAGGGGGATCACACCTGCAACTACTCCGGCCCTCAATCCGGAGCAAATTGCGCCATCCGAGGACGGGTGGATAGACCCCGCAATGGAGGCCGCACTCTCACTGGCGATACAGCCGGATACTGACTTCACCCCTTACGAGAGCCGTGTTGCCGAACCACTGGATTCGTTTCCGGCCAAGGACTCCGAGCCGCCCACATCCGGGCCAATCTAATCCGATTGGGCTCCGATCATGGAGTTTACCTCCACGGATATCTTTCAGCACTCGCCTTTCGGCAACATGCTAAATTCATTAAGGTCTCTCTCCTTGTCAGGAGAACCTAGGCCGAACTATGTCCGGCTAGAATGGGATGTGGACGACGAAGAAATTCGCTGCCCACCCACCACCCACTTAATAGCCACTGTCGACGATTTAACCGACATGCTTGACTTCGACTCCGAAGACATCGACGGTATGGACGACGATGCAGGAGACAAACAGGAACCACCGCCCACAGGGTGCTGGACAGCCACTTCATCACATGACATATACATGGTGGATACACCCAAAGAAAACAATGACGAGGAACGGAAGGATGCAGCAAAGAACAACTCCATCGAGAAGCAAACAAAGTGTCGGCGTAAGCGCCGCTCCAAATCCCGCCTCGGCAAAAACAACGATAACAGCGAAAGAGAAACTAACACCCCAGTCGAGTCCAGAGGAAACGACGACCACATTAACCAGGCGGCAGAGTAGGATGAACCAGCAAACGGCGAACATAGTACGGATTCGCTGTCCGAACATGGCGACGCCGAGGATAAAGCTCATCAACCTCCCTCCGGAGAGGAAAACAGTCTGGACGAAGATGCACACATCATCCCGGAAAGGCACTTGGAACAAGAGAACCTCCGTAGAAGGCTTATTGCCACCGCGAGGAGCCTGAAGAAGCAGAAGCAAAGGCTTCAGGCCGCGCAGAATACGCTCAACAATAGATGGAACAAAGTGCTCGACAATGAAGAAAAGTATGGTGGTAGTTACCACACAAAGAGCTATCCAAAGCACAAGATGTTGCCTAAGTTTGATGATGAGGCCTTAGAGCCCACACATCTGAAAAATAAAACGGCCGACCGGTCAGATCAACCACCTTGTGGCCACAATAGGGCGGCTAACAAGGCCGCACATAAGTCAGCACATGCTTCACAGGATGACTTGCATCAGAAGACCGGCGTGACCAGATCCATCTATGGATCTAGGAAGCATGCTCCGGCACAAAATCCAAACCGAATACTACAACCGTCCGAACGCCATGATACATCCAAATACAGGGGTGCCTCACACCCCCTATGTTTCACCGATGAGGTGTTGGACCACGAATTTCTAGAAGGATTCAAACTAGTGAACATAGAGGCGTACGACGGGACTACAGACCCTGGGGTCTGGATTGAGGACTTTATCCTCCATATCCATATGGCTCGCGGAGAAGATCTCCACACCATCAAGTACTTTCCCCTCAAGCTTAAAGGACCAGCTCGGCACTGGCTGAAAAGCCTCCCCGAAAACTCAATTGGAAGTTGGGAGGAGCTAGAGGATGCTTTTCGGGCTAATTTTCAAGGGACCTATGTCCGACCTCCGGATGCAAACGATTTAAGTCATATAATTCAACAGCCCGGAGAGTCAGCCCGAAAGCTTTGGAACAGGTTCCTCATTAAGAAGAACCAAATCGTCGACAGCCTGCATGCCAAAACCTTAACAGCTTTCAAGCATAGTGTCCGAGACGAATGGCTCGCCAGACACCTTGGCCAAGAGAAACCGAGAACAATGGCAGCCCTGACAAGCCTCATGACCCGCCTTTGCGCGGGCGAAGATAGCTGGCTAGCCCGCAGTAGCACCAACGACCCAGGCACATCCGAAGTCAGGGATAGCAATGGAAAACCACGACGCAGTAAAAGCAAGCGTCGAAATAAGGAAGACAACCCAGATAATACGGCGGTAAACGTTGGATTCAGGGGCTCTCGACCAGGTCAGCGGAAAAAGCCTTTCAAAGGCAGCAGAGATGGACCGTCCAGCCTAAACAAGATTCTAGACAAACTATGTCAGATTCATGGCACCCCCGATAAACCTGCAAATCACACCCACAGAGAATGCTGGGTCTTCAAGTAGGCCGACAAGCTAAACGCCGAACACAAGGGGAGGGAGACACCAAGCGAAGACGAGGACGAACCCCGCCAACAAAGCACTAGGGGACAGAAAAAATTCCCACCAGAGGTTAAAACAGTAAACATGATCCACGTGACGAAGAGGAGAAGCAAACATGCACTCTGAGACACACGCGTCGTGGAGCCCATCGCCCCTAAGTTCAACCCCTGGTTGGCCTGCCCGATCACTTTTGATCGCAGGGATCACCCGGCAAGCATCCGACACAAAGGATTGGCTGCCTTGGTGTTAGACCCAATAATAAACGGATACCATCTCACAAGAGTCCTTATGGACGGCGGCAGTAGTCTAACCTGATATATCAGGACACAGTCCGCCAAATGGGGATAGACCCGACAAAAATCAGCCACAGTAATACTACCTTCAAGGGAGTAATACCAGGCCCAGAGGCCCGCTGCACGGGCTCTTTACTACTAGAGGTTGTATTCGGCTCTCCCGACAACTTCTGAAGCGAAAAGTTAACCTTCGACATCATTCCATTCCGAAGTGGCTATCAAGCACTACTTGGAAGAGCGGCTTTTGCTCGTTTTAGTGCAGTACCGCATTACGCTTCTCTCAAGCTTAAGATGCCCGGTCCACGTGGCATCATCACCATCAGCAGGAATATTGAACGTCCCTTACGCGTGGAAGAACGTGCGGCGGCTTTAACAGCCGAACACTAGACGGCCTCACCAACCAGAATAAATGACCGGTCATTAAGACCGCGGACACGGTTAGACGAGTCCGGTGCATCACTAGATATACTTGAGATTGGTTTGATGGTTATACCCTCATAGACAGTACAAGGGGCTTCCCGCGTGTAATCAGGGCTAGTTCGGCTCAACTTGTATTATCTTGAATTTTAATGGTTTATTGAGAATAACCAATTTTTTGGCACGACAACTTTCACCTAAGTTCTTCTCTTTTACAGATGACAATCGTGCCACACCTGAAGGAAATATGCCCTAGAGGCAATAATAAAGTGATTATTTATTTCCTTACATATCATGATAAAAGTTTATTATTCATGCTAGAATTGTATTAACCGGAAACATAATACATGTGTGAATACATAGACAAACAGAGTGTCACTAGTATGCCTTTACTTGACTAGCCCATTAATCAAAGATGGTTATGTTTCCTAACCATAAACAAAGAGTTGTTATTTGATTAACGAGATCACATCATTAGTTGAATGATCTGATTGACATGACCCATTCCATTAGCATAGCACCCGATCGTTTAGTATGTTGCTATTGCTTTTATCCATGACTTATACATGTTCCTTTAACTATGAGATTATGCAACTCCCGTTTACCGTAGGAACACTTTGTGTGCTACCAAACGTCACAACGTAACTGAGTGATTATAAAGGTGCTCTACAGGTGTCTCCGAAAGTATTTGTTGGGTTGGCATATTTCTAGATTAGGATTTGTCACTCCGAATGTCGGAGAGGTATCTCAGGGCCTTCTCGGTAATGCACATCACATAAGCCTTGCAAGCATTGCAACCAATGAGTTAGTTGCGAGATGATGTATTACAAAACGAGTAAAGAGACTTGCCGGTAACGAGATTGAACTAGGTATTGGATACCGACGATCGGATCTCGGGCAAGTAACACACCGATGACAAAGGGAACAACGTATGTTGTTATGCGGTCTGACCGATAAAGATCTTCGCAGAATATGTAGGAGCCAATATGGGCATCCAGGTCCCGCTATTGGTTATTTACCGGAGACGTGTCTCGGTCATGTCTACATTGTTCTCGAACCGTAGGGTCCGCACGCTTAAGGTTTCGATGACAGTTATATTATGAGTTTATGAGTTTTGATGTACCGAAGGAGTTCGGAGTCCCGGATGAGATTGGGGACATGACGAGGAGTCTCGAAATGGTCGAGACGTAAAGATCGATATATTGGACGACTATATTCGGACATCGGAAGGGTTCTGAGTGGTTCGGGTATTTTCGGAGGTACCGGGGAGTTACGGGATTACGGGAGAAGTAATGGGCCTTGATGGGCTTTAGTGGGAAAAGGAAAAAGGCTGCTGCGCCCCCCTCCCCTCTGGTCCGAATTGGACTAGGGAAAAGGGGGCCGGCCACCTCTCCTTCTCCTCCTATTCCTTCTCCCTTCCTCCCCTTTTGGTGGACTCCTACTAGGACTTGGAGTCCTAGTAGGACTCCATATCCTGGCCGCACCTTTTGCCTTGGCCGGCCTCCTCCTCCTCCATCCTTTATATACAGGGGCAGGGGACACCCCATAGACACACAAGTTGATCTACGGATCGCTCCTTAGCCGTGTGCGGTGCCCCTTTCCACCAAATTCCACCTCGGTCATATCGTTGTAGTGCTTAGGCGAAGCCCTGCGCCGGTAACACATCAAGATCGTCACCACGCCGTCGTGCTGACGGAACTCTTCCCCGACGCTTTGCTGGATCGGAGCCCGGGGATCGTCATCGAGCTGAACGTGTGCCAAGAACTCGGAGGTGCCGGAGTAACGGTGCTGTGATCGGTTGGATCGCGAGGAGAACGTACGACTACTTCCTCTACATTGTGTCAATGCTTCCGCTTCGGTCTACGAGGTACGTAGACAACACTCTCCCCTCTCGTTGCTATGCATCACCATGATCTTGCGTGTGCGTAGGAATTTTTTTGAAATTACTACGTTCCCCAACAACACCCGTCCAGGATACGCACAATGGAGATACAGGCGCGGATGTGCAGCGGGGACCCGCTCAAAGGTTTCTTTTTAGATTAAGACCCTGCGTAAACCTTTTTTACTGTCTCTTGTTGTTCACATCCTCCGGATACTTAGCATAACCGAGAAGGATGCTGACGTTGTTGGCATTTCTCCACGTCAGAACATTGCACGTACCTGAACATTCGGGGTTCATTATCAAGGGCTTTGCTGAGCCCAACATATGTTATAAAGACCGAATACCTTAGGGAGTGTTCGGCGTCGCGAGTTTGGCCTTATATGCATCAGCTCCGAATCATGTCTTTGGTCAAATGTTGGGTTTGCCCGGCTCCCGTGGTTTGCTACCTTATGTTCCGCTCTATCGGCTAAGGTGGCACCGGGAGAACTACTGTGATTGTGCCCTGGTTCATCCGGATGAGCACCTCAGTAGAGAAAGTCGAAAACTGACTGTCATGATACAGCGCGAGACTGGTCAACCACTCGATGACTTACGGAATCTTCGGGATTCCTCCACGAAGGACCATTTCCCGGTCATGTATGTACGCGCCCCATATTCGGACGAGCGCGGAGGTACCAGGGGCTATATAGTAGTCCCACCGTCAAACTCTTATGGCTAAGTGAAAGTGTTAAAGCAATATAGTCTGATTGCCTTGTTCGCTGCGCTACCACCTCCTTAATGGACCAAGACGTTGGATCAAGTGTGAATACACGTTTTTTGCGAACACCCCCGCATTATATGCGTGGGGGTTGAAGCCGACGACTGCAAACTTTTAGGTTATATTCATATATACATAAACGGCCGCACAGGAGGCATCACAATACTTTCAGGCAAAAGTATAAACACAGCCTTTATAATTCAATAAAACATTGTTTTACAATGGGAATACATGTCACTAGAACATAATATTCTTCGAGCACTGAGCTTCTGTTGAACAAGCGCCTTCAAGGACTTCTTCAAAGTAGTGCTCGGCAGACACTCGGCCCACGACCGAACTCTGGGTTGCAATAGCGGTGGCCTCCATCTCTGCCCAGTATGTCTTGACACGGGCAAGTGCCATCCGCGCACCCTCTATGCACGCCGACCTCTTCGTAGCATCGATATGCGGCAAAGCACCAAGGAACTGTTGCGCTAAACTAAAATAACTATTCAGCCTTGGCCCTTCCGGTCACACATAATCCACAACAGACCTCATGGCAAGCCCGGACAACCTATGGAGCTCGGCCCACTCGGCCATTCGCTCATTCAACAGCGGCGGACGCACTGGAACACGGAACTGTGACCAGAATAGCTTTTCCACTTTGTGATCTTTTTGATCCTTGAAAAACTCGGCCGCATCAGCAGCACTTGCTGCCAAATCTGCGTATGCGTCTGCAGAACTCCATAGTTGATCAAGAGGGGCGTACTTCGGATCTCCGAACTCCGTCCACAACAAAACGGGCTTCCCAGCCGCGATATCTCCAGCTTGACGCAGCTCCTCCTTCGCCGCTCTGATTTTAGAGCGGGCTTCCTTGGCTGCTACCATAGCCTTCTTAAGGTCTGTCGCCTTCGCTCGGCTTTCTTTTTCAAGAAGCTGGTAATGGTCGGCGGCATCTTTCAACTCAACGGCCATCTTGGCTATTTTTTCCTTGCTCTGGTAATGCACAGCCTGTTCGGCTCTCAGCTCTTCGACCGCCTTTAGAGCGGCCGTATCACTATTCCTGGCTTGTTCCTTGGCTCGGGCAAGTTCCGCCTGAAGGGTCTCCACGGCAACAGCTCCATCTGCATTCAGAACATATTAAAGATACTAGCATCATGCTCCTCTTACTATGTGTTGATCACCGGAGAAATCACATACCCTGTGTCTCGTTGAGCCGCTTGTTGACAAGCATGATGTTGGCATCTGCCGCATCAAGTTGCCGCTTCAGCTCAGCAAACTCACCAGTCCGGCTAGCCACCGGACCTTCAGCCACCTGCACATGAAGGCGGCATGATTATTACCTGGGACTATGATCCTCTGTTTGCCGCCGTTTTCAGCAACCAGAGTCTCAGGGGCTACTATCTGCATATGGCACACTTAGTGTCTGCGGTACCATCAAAAGCATATACTACTTTGCGTACCTCAAAGCCTCTCAGCAGGCACATAAAAGCTTCATGTAGCCTGCTTTCGGCAGATGAAATCCTCTGAACCACCGTACCCGTTAGCGTATGATGCGATCCTGAGATAGCCACTTGCTCCTGAAGATCCTTCAGTGCGTCTGATCGCACACCGGATGGTTCCGTACTCTTTGTCGCTCTCTTTGGGAGTCGAATACTGAGGACTTCGGGTGGCCGAGGGATTACCCTCTGGCCTTGGCGGATCAGGAGAAGCCCTTCGCGACGACACTTCTGCGTCACCCTCCTCATGAGGCGGGGTAGCATGGGGAGGTGTTTCGCTCTCCATCATCTCCGGAAGAAGATCCCCCGAAGACGAACTCTGTCGAGAAGGGCTACGACCCAAACTACAAGATATATGCTTCGGTTATTGTCCTCATAGGTAAAGCAGGATATTTTTACTATTAAGTATTTTTTTGTTTACTTACAGCTCGGTGGAGCGCTGACCCCCTTGCGGGCACTCTGCAGCAAGGGTACCCTCCGAGGAAGGACCCTCTAGCGAAGATTTCTTCCCCCGTTTGGAAACCTTTGTTTCCGGGTCTTCAGAGGTGGTCCTCTTCCTTCCTTGGGGAGAGGGAATTTCAGATTCTTCTCCCCAGTTACCCTCCTTTGCGGAGGCGCTAATTCCCCCGGTTTGGTTGAATAATGAGTGAGGCCCGCTTTCAGCCTCTTTATTCCCCCCTTTATCTTCCCCTGAGGGCACCTGATAAGGCGCCGGCTCGAGCATTCTAGCCAGTACAGGATCTGCTGAGCCTTCGGGAAGGGGGGCTGAACACCTGATCATCTTCACCTTTGTTACCCAGTCCTGGTCAAAAAGCGACTTTTCAAAATAATGTTGTGATAAATAAAAAGACAGCGTATTCGGCCACGGGATTACTTACTTGGGTATCTGGACGATTGCAGCTCAGACCCGCATCCTCGGTGGTGTCCGGACACCTTATTTGTGGTCCGAATAACAATTTGTACATCTCTTCAAGCGTCATGCCGAGGAAGTGCTGAATAGCTCACGGTCCTTTCGGGTTGAACTCCCACATACGGAGGGGTCGACGTTTGCAAGGCGGGACTCGACGAACTAGCATGACTTGCATTACCGTGACTAGGCTGATATCTCTCTTGAGGAGATCTCGGATGCGACTCTGCAATGTTGGCACATCATTTACTGGCCCCCAGTCCAGCCCTTTGTTGATCCATGACATCAGTTGTGGCGGGGGGGGGGGGGGGGCGAGCGAAAGGCAGGGGCGGCCACCCACTTAGTGCTGTGGGGGGTTGTGATATAAAACCACTCCTGTTGCCATAAACTGGACACCTCTGGGAAAGAACCCTCTGGCCATGAAACATCAGTGCCTTTGCTTATTATGGCACCTCCGCACTCTGTGTGTCGCCCCTCAATCATCTTCGGCTTCACATAGAAGGTCTTGAGCCATAAGCCGAAGTGTGGGGTAATGAGGTGGAAGGCTTCACACACGACGATGAACGATGAGATGTGAAGGATGGAATCCGGGGCCAGGTCATGGAAATCCAGCCCGTAATAGAACATGAGCCCTCTGAAAAAGGTATCTAGAGCAAAGCCTAGCCCTCGGAGGAAGTGAGAGATGAATACAATGCTCTCGCCGAGTTCGGGAGTGGGAATTACCTGCCCTCGAGCAGGCAACTTGTGCAAGATTTCACCGGTCAAAAACCTGGCCACTCTTAGCTTCTTGATGTCTTCCTTTCTGACGGAGGAAGGCATCCACCGACCTTGAAGGTTGGAACCGGACATGGTTGAAGGTCTGAAGCGCCCGACTTGAGCCTTGGATGTTGGAACTCGGGGCAGGGGAAGGATTCAATTGAGTGCGAGAGGAAAAAAAGGACGGACCTTGGCCTCTTTTATAAAGAGGATGAACATCAAGCGTCCTCCACGTGGTCGTTTGGGACTTGCCTAAATCGAGGAGTCATACCAACGGGCATGATTGGGTTACCCATGTCCGTATTGATGAGAATCCCGTAATGAGGGGGACACGATCTCTGCTTCGACAAGACGTTTCAATAAAATCGCCTCGCAAGACGTGCAGTGGCAGGCTGATTGAGAAAAACGGTTCGTCATGACCAGACCACGGCAATATGTCACATTATAAAAAACGGTCGGCAGATTGGATTTGTGGAAATACTATTCTCTCTATGATGGTATGTGGAATTTGTTTTGCCGAGCCGGACACTATCCTTATGTTCAAAATCTTCTACGGAGTATTCGGGGGAAGAACCCGCCTTGCAATGCCGAAGACAATCTGCGCGCCGGACTCATCGTCATTGAAGCCTGGTTCAGGAACTACTGAGGGAGTCCTGGATTAGGGGGTCTCCGGACAGCCGGACTATATCCTTTGGCCAGACTGTTGGACTATGAAGATACAGATTGAAGACTTCGTCTCGTGTCCGGATGGGACTCTCCTTGGCGTGGAAGGCAAGCTTGGCTATACGGATATGTAGATCTCCTCCCTTGTAACCGACTCTGTGTAACCCTAGCCCCCTCCGGTGTCTATATAAACCGGAGGGTTTAGTCTGTAGGACAACAAGAATCATACCATAGGCTAGCTTCTAGGGTTTAGCCTATACGATCTCGTGGTAGATCAACTCTTGTAATACTCATATCATCAAGATCAATCAAGCAGAAAGTAGGGTATTACCTCCATCGAGAGGGCCCGAACCTGGGTAAACATCGTTTCCCGTGCCTCCTGTTACCATACGCCTTAGATGCACAGTTCGGGACCCCCTACCCGAGATCCGCCGGTTTTGACACCGACACCCATGCTTTAGCCCGGGTTAGCGCGGTTAGAGCACATGCCCTTGCAGCCAATCTTTTTAATTCTTCAACCCGGGCAGGCAGCATTGACAACCTCTCTAAAGTTTCTTTGATTAAGGTTGGGGGCGGTTTTTATGAGAAGAAGTGCATATGACCCATTGCGCGCCGGTATATAACTGCTCTATAAGAGTATAGGCAGCCTTCAGCTTCTTCTGTATGTCAGAGCCCAGATGACTAATGCGAGTTCTTGCATCATTGCGAACATCAGTAAAACGACAATGTATGGGATGATATGTTGAAAACTTAAAGCAAGGATATTTACCAAACACAGCAGCAGTCATGGCATGTATTTGTCGCTTCACACCAGTCAACTCGTCTACCACCGGCTTAAGAGCTGCTTCTGCGTTCTCGGCTCTTTTTGCAATATGGATTTTTTGATGTCCCAATCCGCTCGCTCCTTGTTGAAACCCTCCTTCAGTTTTTGCATGGCTGCTAAGGCACTGGTCAGCTCGTCCTTGGCTTTGGAGGTTTCTGCTTGGTGGGACTTGATGTTCTCTAGAAGATTAGCGTTTTGGGCTTCCTTTTTGCTCAGTTCAGCCTATAAGAGAAAGACATATTATGAGTTGACAGCACATATTTGAAGTACCAAGCACATAACAAGTTATCCACTTGATACTTGGGGGCTAATGCCTATTTGCTTTTTATCAGAAATTTTCTACAAGTCCCAAGCACAATACAAGTATTACTCTTGGCACTTGGGGGCTAATGTATGTTTGCTCAACGTA
Organism: Aegilops umbellulata; assembly: GCA_032464435.1. NCBI lineage: Eukaryota > Viridiplantae > Streptophyta > Magnoliopsida > Poales > Poaceae > Aegilops > Aegilops umbellulata. The sequence continues at coordinate 315,066,877 of CP136055.1, read as the reverse complement.
CCATTATGGGTATTCTTCTAAAAAAGTCCCGGTTTAGCTTGAAAAGATAAACCGGCCGTTGGGGGCTACACATGCGAAAGTGACAAGGTTATTATTCTAAAGTCCCGGTTCATCTTCGTAAGTTAAACCGGCCCTAGGAGGCTAAGCATGCAAAGTTGATATATTACAAAGTCCCGGTTTAGATTGATATCATAAACCGGCACTTGGGGGCTACTAGAGTTGATATTTGGAATTGGACATAAGAGAGAAACAGTTATGCAGTTACCTCATATCGCTCCTTCATCAGATTCACTAAACCGGCTTCGAAGTCGCGGCTTGTGTACAGATGGTTTAAAAAACCAGAATGAATGTCTTGGGCGTTGAGGTGGGCATAGCTTGACAAATCTGTGTTCCATTTGCCTTTGCTCATAGTAGAAAGCTCGTCCTTGGCACTATGCTTCGATAAAGCAACAGGATTGCTAGGAGCGGTGTGGCCAAAGCCAGTAATCATAATGTCATCTTCTTTGTCATCAGCAGACTTCACTAGAGTCGACGGATTATCTGCGGCCTTAGCTGGACTTGCCGGTTTATCATCAGCCTGGATCAGGCTTGTCGGTTCGTCAGCATGGCCTGTTGTATCAACTTTTATTTGTTCAACAAAAAAAGTCATGATCTTGAGGTGGCGGATAATTAAGCATGGCATCAACATTTGTTCCTTCCGGTTCTGGAGTCCTCTCCGGTTCAATAACCACATTGTGATCAGACGGTTTATTTAACCGAGCCTTTTTGCTGGGTCTAGGCTTGGCGCTGAAGAGAATAAATATAAAGGTCAATACATTGGGCAAACGTAATATATTAAGGATAAGATTAAAGCATAACTCACCCAGGAACTGTCTTGAGGGTTGGGAGTTGTGTGGCCATTGATTCGCCAGAGGATGAATGAGGTGTTCCTTGATAATTCGAATCAGATGGATTAAGAGGCTGTCGGAAACAACACGCCTTGGGGTAAGAAGTATCAGGAATGTAAGAGACCTCTGATCGATGTTTCCGAACTGGAGTGTTCGGTAAACCGGCGGAGGTAACTACCTGGCCACTATGCCGGGTTGTGCGGCGAGCTTCGTCTTGCTGCTTCTTCAAAAGAAAGTTTGAGTCCAAGTGAGCTAGGGGTGAGAAAAATTTACTTTCCGGTTTGCTTGACGGATTATCTGTGTTGGCAAAGGATCTGAACCAGAGGAAAGAATAATTACCTCTGCATCCTCAGCTTGGCTGCCTTCAGTGTCGTCCTGATAATAGTCATTGTCAATGAGGTGTATGAAAAAAGAACCAAGAGAGTCAAGTTCTACCCCTGAGTCCGTATTATCCAGATAAGCATCAGCATTTGGTTTAGAAGACTCAGTGGTCCTTTTCTTGGCAGGTTTTTTAGTAACTTTGGTCTTGGGGCGAGGTGTCATGGCCGGTTTATCTTGTGGTTTCTTCTTCCAGAACGGATCATCACCCTGTCAAAGATGGACAAAATTTTGAGAGAGTATTTAAAAGGATTAAGCTAAAAACAAAATAAGTTATATGATTCTTACAACAGGCGGTCTGTTGGAAGTGCAGAAAGGACTTAATCCAGTCTGGCTACAGACAGCCTCCGGTTCATTCAGTATTTTCTTGACAGACTCACTAACTTCAGCCTCTGTTAACTGTATGTCAACATGTTGTTGAGGATCTTTCAAACTCCCTGTGTATTCACACATTAAACCGGGGCGTCGGCTTAAAGGCAGAATGCTCCAGGATATCCAGAAGCGAACAAAGTCGACACCTGTTAAACCGTTCGCCATAAAGGCTCTGAGCTTTGAGAGTTTTGGTGCATAGTTGGACCGTTCCTTTGCAGTCAGCCTCTGAGGAAACGGATGTGTGTTGCTAAGCCGGTGAGGACGGTAACCCAGTAGAGGATTTTCATCGGTTGGAGAGGTATCCCGGCAATAAAACCAAGTCTGATTCCAGTCCTTGGGGTGACTATGAAGCTTGGCGTGAGGGTAGCTCACATCTTTCCTCTTTTGAATTGCCATTCCACCAAGTTCAGTGTTGGGTCCGTCTGTAAACTCTGTATGACGGTTCAAATAGAAGAAATCCCTAAGCAGTTCAACTGTGGGTTCTTCTTGAAGATAAGCCTCGCAAAATACTTGAAAATTGCAAACATTAAACACAGAGTTTGGTCCAATGTCCTCAGGATGGAGTTGGAAACTAGCAAGTACATCTCGGAAATTTTTTGATCCGGGAGGGCTAAACCCTCGACCCAGGTGGTCAACAAATACAACTACTTCTCCATCTTTCGGCTTAGGAGGATTTTCTAGACCGGGGACCCTCCAATGGATGACTTCTTTCTTTGCTAAAGCACCTGTTGCGACACATCCCTCTAGTTGCGCTTCCGTAACCCAGGAAGGGACCCAATTACAAGCATACAATTGTTTGGCCATTTCAATGAAAAGCTGGAAAAAGATCAATGCCGGTTTAAGATTTATGACGGACAAGCATAAAGCGACGCAAGATCAGAAGCAGAAATAGAGGCACATACACATTGTTAAACCGGAGTCTGACATTGGAGGAGTTACAAAGATAAATGAAATGGCGGTTTAAGAGGGGACTAATGGTACCTGCCGGATTATCATTTTCTAAAAAGTTAAACCACCTATATTGGTATGAAAGCTACAGATCTAAAAAGTATAAGTAAGGGGAAAACAAGTTTCACAGATTGGTATGGTAATTTCAGATCTGCAGCGTATCAGTAAAACAGAATATATTCAGACCTAAAATACTGGTGTTTAAGTAGTTCATCAGGTTTGGATGAGTTTTTCTATACAAAGTAGATGATTTAAGGATGAAAAAGGAGATTATAACTGTGAATGTGCAAGGAAATGTCAGATCTGAGTTCGTCGTTTACACTATGGAGGTGAACAGAGAAGAACAAGCCTCGAGCTTCAAAGAACGCAAAAACCCTAGTGTTGGATCTAGAGCAAGGGAAAGGATAACTTACCGATGTTGACGGAGCAGCGGAGGAGCGCCGCGTTTCTCTGGTGCGTTCAGGTTGATGCAGCGGCCGGAGTTGAGGTCGAGGGCGGAGCTTGAGGATGGCGGCTGCGCGCGAGGGTCAGGACGGCGCAAGGAGGAAGAAGAAGCGAAGAGGCAGGGGGAATGAGAAGGACCCCCTCGGGTTTTATTTATAAGGCGAAGGGATAAGTGACAGGCGCGAAAATCGAGGAGCCCAAAAGTTGGATATGTGACAGAGATGTTGCCTCGATTGTCGGAGGTTCATTAATGAAGGGGAGACATATACAATTTTTAATAACAGATGACGTCACGACAGTTTATTGTGATCTTGGTAGATGACGTCATGGCGGTTTACAAGATTTACGCGAAGGTGCTGAATGAGGAATTTTTCTAAGTGTTGAAGATTGACATGAACAGGTTCAAATCAATCTGGGGCCTAATGTTGGGGATATTACTACTGGGTATAAACCGACCAGGAGAGGCCGGGTTATCCCCATGATGAGTTATTTATATTTGAAGCCCATGAAGACAAGGAGTGTGGCGCTTTACTGTAACATCCCAAATTTTCAAAAGGCTTTGAGCCCCGCCACCCTTCGCCGCCGCCCTTGGATCCCCGCCACCACCCGTCGCCGCCGCTGCCAGCGGCCATCGCCGGAGTTGCCGCCGCCCCACCGCCCGCCGACCCCATCCCCGAGGTAGTCGCCCGATCCGCCGCCGGTTTTCGCCAAAAAAAACGTTCTGTGTTTTTATATAAAACCTAAATCCGTTTTTTAGATCCGGTTCGGTTTAATTTTTTTCGATTTAGTTATTTAGTGAACGCTCGTTCGTACATTCGTTTTAACGAACGGTTTTCACTGTTTAGCCACAGACAGCGAACGTTCATTCGTTAGCCTGTTCGTCAGTTTTTATTTTTCTCGGATTTTCCGCGATTATTTTCGATCGCGATTTCTGATCCGATTTTCATTTTAGTTTATCTTTTCGCTCGTTTATCAGACTCAGGCGATTCAAGCGTCTTGAGTTTCTTCTCGAAGCCCTCTTTCTGTTTAACCAACTTGAACAAGATTTTGCTACTGTAAAATTTGACTTTAGTCTAGATTAGTAAACGAAGCTTGTTTCTTTTGCTGTTTGAGTATTTGTTGCTTAGTTTGATTTGATTCTTTTTGCAAACCGGAGTTCTTAATTTGAAATTTCTGGTTAGATCTCTTATTTGAGTTTTACCGGTGCCCTTGCTTGATTGCTTATTGTATGCTTGTTTGTTTGCGATAGAGTACCCGGAGTGCGAAGCGTGCTACTACGAGTCTCTAGGTTTCGCGGATCATTAGAAAGGCAAGTAACACTTTGATCATACCACTTTACTACCCAGTTTTATTGCATTAGATCAATCCTCAAACAATTGCATGGTTAGGATCTGAATTAAATTATGGGTTGGGAAGTAGTTGAGGTAATACCTATTCACCTGATATTATCAAACCTTTGGGACTTACTTCTACGTTGCTTTTACTGCTATGCTATGCTCGTAGACGTGGATTGGGTTTGAGTGTTTTCATGATAGCTGTGAGTATTGTTAATTAATGGTTAACTTAAGGTGGCAACTTTAATACACATCTGGGTGGATTGAGGCACCTGGGGAATCCAGTGATTGCCTGTATTTTTAGAAATCCCGGGGTACCGTGTGATTCTCCTATGGACTGCCACCCAGGCTCAAAGGGATCATGAGATTATTCATGCTAGAAACTTCCGTGTGCAGACACAAGCCATTATGGGCTCTGGCATAGTTGATTAAGTCGTGTGAACTCTTACAGTGGTAGACTAGAAGATGTAGGGGATGTAGGTGGTACTGTCTACCCATCGTAAGGTGCAAACGCTTGTGAAAGACTATGTCTTTGTCATCCGTTTCTTAAACACCATGTAGTGCAATAAATCCAACGGAGGAGATCGAGTCTTGTGGGGAAAAGTGCGCAAACCTCTGCAGAGTGTACAAACTAATCATGGTTAGCCGTGTCCCCGGTTATGGACATCTTGAGTATCTGGTTCTTGGATTATCATGTGGATCTCATCACTTTTAATTATAAAATTTGATTAGGTTATTGATTAGTTTTAATTGGGATTGAGATGGGGTTTACCATTCTCAATGTTTAACAACCACCATGATAGTTAAATAAAATATATTCCTTTTGTTGTAGGGAAAATTGGTTTTCACAAAACATATTAACCATACAGCCTCCACCAGCCATATATGCATGTAGCGATAGCATTATTCTGTTCATTACTCTTTTGTGTTACATTGCCAGCATATTCCATGTGCTGACCTGTTTTCGGGCTACAATGTATCATGTTGCAGACTTTTCAAACGACGAGTAAGGAGCCTTAGGTCGTGGTCTTTCACTCAGTGATGCTGTTGGAGTTGATGGACTCACTTTGTCTTCCAAGCCTTCCGCTGTTATCGTATTAGATGGCCTTAAGCCATATTTATTGTAATAAATTCTCTTTTGAGACATTCGGTGTAATAAGTGTGTGATTGCTACTCTGTTATAACTCCTTCAAGTACTGTGTGTGTCAGCATTACCGATCCAGGGATGACACTGATGCACAGAGATCAGACTGTTTGAGGTCTGGTCGCTACAAGATGGTATCAGAGCACATGCTGAATGTAGGACACGACCACTAAGCTAAAGCCCTAGATCACTACTCTCTTCTCATTTCTGACTCCTCTCCATTTTCTACTCTTTAGGATGGCGGATGCAAGGATCAAGTTCACGCAACCGAATGAAGACACCCCTTTCGGACGCCACTTGAAGGAAGTTACTAGGTACCTGAACATCGGAATACCAAGCTTCACCGGGACTTACAACGCCACTTTACCAGAAGAGGAGCGCTGGATGATCCAAGTTCAAGTTCCAGGAAGGACATTCATGCCAGTCACTGAGCCCATAGAGTTTTCCTTTGATGCACCAACCTGGAGTCTAGGAAAGAGTATGGCAGCTCACATTACCATGGGACACATTGGAGAAGTTTACCATAATGATCTCAAGGATACAATCTACCAGATTTGTGGGCGCCGAGATGAGAAATGGGAGATGATCAGCACCAGGAAGGATAGATCGATTGCAGCTTTCATCCAGGAGTTAAACCAGCACATTCAATGCTAGGAGAACCAGATGTGCGCAGGCAAGACAGATTTGAAGAAGGCAATGACAAGTATCACAGAGCTAGAGGAAGAACTCAAGGCTACACACGAAGATTATGAGGAGGAAATTGTCATACTAGTGGAGAAGAATGACGACCTGACAAGGAAGATCGGAGTTTTCATGGGAGACCCCGTGCCAGGAGGAGAAGACGACGATTCCACTTGCCCGGAGAACTACATCATCATCGACGACACTGACTCGGACCCTGACGATAGTGATGATGACTATTTTGATGAAGCTGGAGCAGATATCATGGAGTGTTCGACCGATCAATTTTTATAGTCGACCACCATATCTGTAGTAGTATTCCACCATGTATATAGTATAGTCCGAGCACTTTTGTAACGATAGTTCTAGACCGATTGTTGATACGTCCATTTTGCATCATGCTTTTATATCGATATTTATTGCATTATGGGGTGTTATTACATGTTATGACACATTACTTATGGCTATTCTCTCTTATTTTACAAGGTTTACATAAGGAGGGAGAATGCCGACAGCTGGAATTCTGGGCTGGAAAAGGAGCAAATATTAGAGACCTATTCTGCACAACTCCAAAAGTCCTGAAACTCCATGAAAGTCATTCTGGGAAGAAGTTCACTAGAGGGGGGCCCACCTGTCCACGACGGTGGGGGGCGCGCCCTACCCCCCTGGGCGTGCCCCCTACCTCGTGGGCCCCCTATTGGCTCTCCGATGCCCATCTTCTGCTATATGAGGTCTTTCGATGAGGGAAAAATCATAAGCAACCTTTCGAGACGAGACTCCGCCGCCACGAGGCGGAACCTTGGCGGAACCAATCTAGGGCTTCGACAGAGCTGTTTTGTCGGGGATACTTCCCTCCGGGAGGGGGAAATCATCGTCATCGTCATCACCAACGATCCTCTCATCGGGAGAGGGCAATCTCCATCAACATCTTCACCAGCACCATCTCCTCTCAAAACCCTAGTTCATCTCTTGTATCCAATTCTTGTCTCCAAGTCCGGGATTGGTACTAGTAGGTTGCTAGTAGTGTTGATTACTCCTTGTAGTTGATGCTAGTTGGTTTATTTGGTGGAAGATCATATGTTCAGATCCTTTATGCATATTATTACCCCTCTGATTATGAACATGAATATGCTTTTTGAGTAGTTACGTTTGTTCCTGAGGACATGGGAGAAGTCTTGCTATTAGTAGTCATGTGAATTTGGTATTCGTTCGATATTTTGATGAGATGTATGTTGTCTAGCCTCTAGTGGTGTTATGTGAACGTCGACTACATAACACTTCACCATTATTTGGGCCTAGAGGAAGGCATTGGGAAGTAATAAGTAGATGATGGGTTGCTAGAGTGACAGAAGCTTAAACCCTAGTTTATGCGTTGCTTCGTAAGGGGCTGATTTGGATCCACATGTTTCATGCTATGGTTAGGTTTACCTTAATACTTTTGTTGTAGTTGCGGATGCTTGCAATAGAGGTTAATCATACGTGGGATGCTTGTTCAAGTAAGAACAACACCCAAGCACCGGTCCACCCACATATCAAATTATCAAAGGACCAAACGCGAATCATATGAACGTGATGAAAACTAGCTTGGCGATATTCCCATGTGTCCTCGGGAGCGCTATTCCTTATATAAGAGTTTGTCCAGGCTTGTCCTTTGCTACAAAAAGGATTGGGACACCTTGCTGCACTTTATTTACTTTTGTTATGTTGCTCGCTACAAATTATCTTATCACAAAACTATCTGTTACCACTTATTTCAGTACTTGCAGAGAATACCTTGCTGAAAACCGCTTATCATTTCCTTCTGCTCCTCGTTGGGTTCAACACTCTTACTTATCGAAAGGACTAGGATAGATCCCCTATACTTGTGGGTCATCAATTGTATGCCCCTGTTTGATTTTATTGAGTGATATGTTTGTGTTTGTCTCATGTGCATATGGGTAGTGTTTTCCCCCTAGACCTCATTCTACTATGTTTTCTCATCTTTTCTAAACCCAACAGATGCCTCCGAGACGCGACAATGGATTTGCTTTCCCACCGGAGCTCACTCGGTTGATCCAGCAGCAGAACGCATTGATGCAGATACTAGTCCAGAATCAGAACCAGGGGAACAACAACACCAACAACAACCCACCACCACCACCAGTTGATCACTTAGCCCGTTTTCTTAGGCTGAATCCGCCAGTGTTCTCGAGTAGCACCGAGCCGATTGTTGTAGATGATTGGCTCCGCAAGATTGAAAGGGAGTTGACCACTACAGGATGCACATATGCGAAGAGAGTGCATTTTGCCGCACATCAGCTAGATGGACCCGCAGCATCATGGTGGGAGAATTTCGTAGTCACTTACCCCATTGACACTGTGACATGGGACCAGTTCCAGCAAGCTCTTCGCACTGCCCATGTATCAGCAGGAGCTATGGCCATGAAGAAGCGTGAGTTTCGCAACTTACGCCAAGGAGGGCACACTGTTGGCCAGTATGTGGATGACTTTAGTAAGTTAGCACGTTATGCCCCGGATGACGTTGCTACAGATGCGGCTAAGAAGGAGAAGTTTCTGGAAGGACTGAATGATGAGCTGAGCATGCAGTTGATGGTGGCAAATTTCAATAACTACCAGGAGTTGGTGGATAGAGCTCTTATGCTTGAAGGGAAGCAGCATCAGATTGACAACCGCAAGAGGAAATATGGACAAGGGAAGTATAATCCTGTAGCTCAACAGAGACCCTGTTTCACCCCGAATTCGGGAGGACTTTTTCATAACCATGGAGGCCATACTCATAATGGAGGAAGTTCGCACAACCATGGTGGCCCCAAGAATGGGAATGGTAATGGAAGAAGCAGCGGACAGAACCGTTCCAACCCGGCAACACCCGCCAAGAAAGATCTAAGCCATGTTAGTTGCTACAAGTGCCAGAAGACCGGACATTACGCCAATGAATGTCCTGAAGCTAAGAATGGAAACGGTAATGGAAGCTCTGGGAAGAATCCCAACCCTTTCACCAGGGGGCAAGTGAACCACGTTAACGTGGAGGAGGTTGAAGCCCATCCAGATGCAGTAATAGGTAAGTTTTTGGTTAAGTCATTTACTGCAGTCGTACTTTTTAATACTGGTGCATCGCATTCATACATATCAAGGGGATTTGTGGATAAGTTTAAACTGCCAACCCAAGCCCTTAGGTCACCCATGTTAGTAACCTCGTCAGGAGCAGAGTATATGGCTAGCCTATGGTGTGATCGGTTACCATTAAGGATTGGTAACTACCTGTTCTCCTCGGACCTAATAGTATTGGAGTCACAAGGACTGGATGTGATATTAGGCATGGATTGGTTATCGAAGTATGGAGGGAACATTGACTGCGCCAGTAAGTCGATTTTGCTTACCATTCCAGAAGGAAGAAGGATCAAGTATGTATCCCGGCATGTGCCGAATAGGACTTAAGTGAATTCCTTATCAAGAGTTGTACAGGAGGAAGTACCAGTGGTGAAGGATTTTCCAGATGTATTTCCAAAAGAGTTGCCAGGCATGCCACCGGATAGAGAAATTGAGATTTTGATTGAGCTTTTGCCAGGCATAGGGCCCATATCTAAGAGACCGTACAGAATGCCCGCAAAGGATTTGGACAAAATTAAGAAGCAGATTAAGGAGTTACTGGATAAAGGTTATATTCGCCCAAGTTCGTCACCTTGGGGATCCCCAGTACTTCTAGTGGAGAAGAAGGATGGATCGTTAAGGATGGTTGTTGATTATCGAGGATTGAATGAGGTGAAGATCAAGAACAAGTACCCACTGCCGATGATCAATGATTTGTTTGACCAGTTGCAAGGAGCTAAGGTGTTTTCCAAGATCGATCTGCGATCAGGGTATCACCAGCTGAAGATTCAAGAACAGGATATACCTAAGACAGCTTTTACCATGAGGTATGGGCTATATGAGTATACCGTTATGTCATTTGGCTTGACTAACGCACCTGCCTATTTTATGAACATGATGAACAAGGTGTTTATGGAGTTTTTGGATAAGTTCGTCGTGGTGTTCATTGATGACATTCTTGTCTACTCGAAGAATGAAGAAGAGCATAAAGAGCATTTGCGTTTAGTACATGGGAAGCTCAGAGAACATCAGTTATACGCCAAGTTCAGCAAGTGTGAGTTTTGGCTGACGGAAGTTGGATTTCTTGGACATGTTATATCCGGAGAAGGAATAGCGGTAGACCCCACCAAAGTTGTCACTGTGACAAATTGGGAGTCACCCACGTCAGTTGGAGAGATCCGGAGTTTTCTTGGACTCGCAGGATACTACCGGCGGTTCATTGAGAATTTCTCAAAGATTGCAAAGCCTATGACAGAGTGGTTAAAGAAGGACACCAAATTCAAATGGACTGAGGAATGTGAGGCCAGTTTTCAAGAGTTGAAGAAACGCTTGGTTACATCACCAGTATTGATTCTGCCAGATCAACGCAAGGATTATGAAGTGTATTGCGACGCTTCTCGTCGAGGACTTGGAGTCATACTTATGCAGGAGGGAAGAGTTGTTTCATATGCCTCATGATAGCTTAAACCCCATGAGTTGAATTATGCTAAGCATGATTTGGAGTTAGCAGCCGTGGTGCATGCGTGGAAAACTTGGAGAAATTTTCTCATCGGAAACCATTGTGAGGTATACACGGATCACAAGAGTTTGAAGTATATCTTCACGCAGAAGGAGTTGAATCTCAGGCAGAGGAGATGGTTGGAGCTCATTAAGGATTATGATATGAGATTGCATTATCATCCCGGAAAGGCTAACATAGTAGCCGATGCGTTGAGCCGCAAGAGTCATGTCAATACACTCATGACCGGAGAGTTACCCAAGGAGTTAGCAGAGGATCTTCGCGAGCTATGTTTGGAGATAGTTCCGAGAGGCTATGTAGCAGCATTGGAGATTCAGTCTACTTTGATGGATAAGATCAGCGAAGCTCAGAAGACGGACAAGGAGATTGCCGAAATAAAGGAAAGAATGAGTAAAGGAAAAGCTAAAGGATTTCATGAGGATGAGCACGATACCTTATGGTTTGAGGACCGCGTATATGTGCCAAATGATTAGGAGATCAGGAAGTTGATTCTGCAAGAGGCCCATGATTTGCCATATTCGATTCACCGAGGAAATACCAAGATGTATCTAGATTTGAAGGATAGTTTCTAGTGGACCGGAATGAAGAAGGATATTGCGGAGTATGTAACAGTTTGTGATGTATGTCAAAGAGTGAAGGCAGAACATCAAAAGCCAGCAGGATTGGTACAAGCATTGCTGATACCCGAACGGAAGTGGGATAAGCTAGGCATGGATTTTATCACGGGATTACCCAGGACTCGTTCAGGCTATGACTCGATATGGGTTGTAGTTGATCGTTTGACGAAAGTAGCTCATTTCATCCCAGTAAAGACCACTTACACCAGTGCTAAGTTGGCAAATATATACATGACCAGGATAGTATCTCTGCATGGAGTTCCGAGGACCATCGTATCAGATAGAGGAACCCAGTTTACCTCCAAGTTTTGGAATCAGTTGCATGAGACTTTGGGAACCAGGCTAGAGTTCAGTACAGCTTTTCACCCGCAGACAGATGGACAGACTGAGAGAGTCAATCAGATTCTGGAGGACATGTTGAGAGCTTGTGCACTATACTATGGATCTAGTTGGGACGATAATTTGCCTTATGCAGAGTTCTCTTACAACAACAACTATCAAGCCAGTTTGAAGATGGCCCCTTTCAAAGCACTGTACGGAAGGAGGTGCAGAACGTCGTTGTTGTGGGATGAAGTTGGAGATCGACAGTTGTTTGGACCAGATTTAATTAAAGAGTCTGAAGAGAAGGTTAAACTAATTCACGATAGACTCAAGGTAGCGCAGTCCATGCAGAAGAGCTATGCGGATTCTAAACGCAAGGAGACAGTTTGCGAAGTTGGAGACAGAGTGTATCTTCGCGTATCCCCACTTCGAGGAGTAAAGCGCTTTGGAGTTAAGGGGAAGTTAGCACAATGTTTTGTGGGACCATACAAAGTTTTTGAACGTATGGGAGAAGTTGCTTACAAGTTGGAATTGCCCGAAGGATTGTCCATATTTCACGATGTGTTCCACGTTTCTCCGTTGAAGAAGTGCCACGCAGAGATGACTGATATTCCTCTGAGAGATACAGTGCCGCTGGAAGCGATACAGTTGGATAGAGATTTGACCTACGAGGAGAAGCCAATTAAGATTCTCGAGTTTGCCAGCCGTGTCACACGCAACAAGGTTATCAAATTTTGGAAAGTTTAGTGGAGCTACCATACCGAGGATGAAGCCACCTGGGAACGAGAGGAAGACCTACAGACGGATCACCCACACCTATTTTCTAGCCAACCCGAATCTCGAGGGCGAGATTCATCTTAAGGGGGTAGGTTTGTAACATCCCAAATTTTCAATTTGGAATGTTATACATTAGATCATCATTGCATATCATATTTTATTGCATTTTGGTTTGATCCTAGAAATTCTACGCAACTCAAGGACCCACGGAGAGAGTTGGGAATTTCGTTATTTTCATATTTGAGTTTTCTCGAATTTTGAAAAGAGGATCGTTTGATTTTAATTATTTTCTCTTCGAATATTCCTTTTATAAAAATAAAAGAGAGAGGATAAAATGACTTCCTCAAAATAAAGAAATATCGGAGATTTAATGTTAAAATCAAATAAGATTTTTATTCGGAGTTTTATCGCTATTTCATTGAATTAGAAAATATGCGTTTTTCAAAATTGCATTTTAGGCCCAAATAAATGTTCACCTTGTCCGGCCTATTTTTAGAGGACGGGGAAAATTTATTTCAGGATTTTTGGAGTCTGTTTAGTATTTCTTTTATTTATTTTTCTACGTGGAATTATTAAAAAAACGCCAACCGACTTAATGGGCCGTGTCCGACCCGGACACTGCGCCCGGCCGGCCTTTAAGAGCCGGGAGGCTCGAGCCGCAGCCCCAGCCCAGCCCCCCTCGCGCCGCCACCCGACCCCGCCGCCGAATCCCGACCTCCCGCCCGTGACGCCGCCGCCCTTGGAGCCCCGCCACCACCCGCCGCCGCCGGCCATCGCCGGAGTTGCCGCCGCCCCACCGCCCGCCGACCCCGTCCCGAGGTAGTCGCTCGATCCGCCGCCGGTTTTTGCCGGAAAAACCGTTCGGTTCTTTATATAAACCCTAGATCCGTTTTTTAGATCTGGTTCGGTTTATTTTTTTTACGGTTTAGTTATTTAGCGAACGCTCGTTCGTATGTTCGTTTAAAAGAACGGTTTTCACCCTTTAGCCGCAGACAGCGAACGTTCATACGTTAGCCTGTTCTTCAGTTTTTCTTTTTCTCGGATTTTCCACGATTATTTTCGATCGCGATTTCTGATCCGATTTTCGTTTTAGTTTATCGTTTTGCTCGTTTATCGGAATCAGGCGATTCAAGCGCCTAGAATTTCGTCTCGAGGCCCTCTTTCTGCTTAACCAACTTGAACAAGATTTTGCTAGTGTAAAATTTGACTTTAGTCCATATTAGTAATCGAAGCTTGTTTCTTTCGCCGTTTGAGTTTTGTTGCTCAGTTTGGTTAGATCTCTTATTTGAGTTTTACCGGTGCCCTTGCTTGATTGCTTATTGTATGCTTGTTTGTTTGCGATAGAGTACCCGGAGTGCGAAGTGTGCTACTATGAGTCTATAGGTTTCGCGGATCATCAGCAAGGCAAGTAACACTTTGATCATACCACTTTACTACCCAGTTTTATTGCATTAGATCAATCCTCAAACAATTGCATGGTTAGGATCTAAATTAAATTGTGGGTTGGGAAGTAGTTGAGGTAGTACTATTCACCTGATATTATCAAACCTTTGGGAGTTACTTCTACGTTTCTTAGACTGCTATGCTATGCTCGTAGAATTGGATTGGGTTTGAGTGTTTTCATGACAGTTGTGAGTATTGTTAATTAATGGTTAACTTAAGGTGGCAACTTTAATACACATCTGGGTGGATTGAGGCACATGGGGAATCCAGTGATTGCCTGTATTTTTGGAAATCCCGGGGTACCGTGTGATTCTCCTATGGACTGCCACCCAGGCTAAAAGGGATCATGAGATTATTCATGCTAGAAACTTCCGTGTGCAGCCACAAGCCATTATGGGCTCTGGCATAGTTGATTAAGTCGTGTGAACTCTTAGATGGCCTTAAGCCATATTTATTGTAATAGGTTCTCTTTTGAGACATTCGATGTAATAAGTGTGTGATTTCTACTCTGTTATAAATCCTTCAAGTATTGTGCGTGTCAGCATTACCTATCCAGGGATGACACTGATGCACAAAGATCAGACTGTTTGAGGTCTGGTCGCTACAAGATGGTATCACGTGAGTGTCCTAGCTAGGATATATATGCATGTGGCCCAAAAAGGTGTTGTGTGATGTTTGAATAACAAATTTCACAATTTTGATGTGGCACGTGCCTCGGTAACCAAAAAGTCCCGACACTGATTGAGATGTACTTGTTCATGGACGCATATGTATAGTATATATGCTAGTCCCTCCCACCTCTTCGACGCGTACTATGTACCACCATAACACAAACAAAAAAGATTCTACCTTGCTGGTCAAATTAACCTCACTGCCAGCTGTTCGTCAAAGTGATGGACGCCGACCTCACGGGCCCACAGAAAGCATCACACGCGAGTATTGAGTGTCGTGTAGGACAACCATCGACTGCATGTGGCCAAAACATTTATGTATGAAAGGGTTGTGTAATGTTTTAAATAACGATTTCACGACTCTGATGTGGCACCAGCCTGCCTAACAAAACGGCCAACCCACACGGTGGCTCACAACTCGTAGTGTACTGCGAGCCACCTGCCACCCCGAGACGCACACACCCACACACACACCACGAATCCACCGCAACAACGATGCATGTAAAATTAGTTATCCCGCGGTGAACATACATGTTACCAAAGGAGGGACATTTTAATTTCAAAAAAATCATAGAGATCATTAAGACGTTTGGTACATTGATTGATTGATTTTCTATGGGTATAATGTGCAAAAAAACAAATTTGAGCTACATGCACACGTGACAGTGCACCTAAATGGATTGCAAAAACACATGTGTCTCACTGGGTGCATGTTTACTCCCCGTGCAACAAATTTCAAACATTGAGAATCTTGATTTTTAAATTCTAGTACATCCAAAACTTATTTGAAGTTCATGAAACTTATCGTGTTGTCATATGGACACCAATACAAAGTGGTTTTTTTTGTCAAACTTGAGACCAGTTTTGATGTAATCTTTATCTAATTACAGACCGGATACTATTAATAATTGGGAACCAATATCCCAAACGGATTATTTATTCGAACCGTGAGCGTTAGACCAACAATGGATACGTGCCATGCTTCGGTTAAGCAATAAAGCGGAAACATTAATCATCCAAATAGAAAAACAATATACATGCCGTCGCGCGACCCGTGCGGCGTGCGGGCAGGCGTGAGTTGACGGGACGCACACGAGCAATCCGCCGCGCAGGTAGACGGGGAGGCATGCATGCAGGTGTGTGAATTGACGAAGGCGTGCTTGCTGCGCAGTGTCATCCGGAGGCGTGCGAGTAGCTGTGTAAAACTTTGGTAGGGATGCCAGTAGTCCGGTGTGCAGGCTCACTGGGAAGCGAGCCATTAGTTTGACTGCCGCCCGCCTCTCTCCCACAACTCCCACTACTCCATATTAATGGTGCGCCCGAGCGGCCACACCACCCATCCTCGCTACGCACACACAATCCTCTCTCTCCGCTTGCATCCTCGATGCCGCTCTCAGTCCTCAAAGCCGTCAATGTATGAGGATGCCACCGAAGTGCCCCATCGGAGGGACTAGTGACGCCGGGGCTGCTAAAGCACCAGAGCACGACATGGAGATGGAGACAGAGGTTGTCGTCGCCGCCGGTGATTTATCGCTGCACCTTGACATCGTCGACGGCGTCGAGCTTCCACAGCCGGAGGTGGAGTTACACACCAACTCCGACGAGCACTTCGGCGACGACTCCGACGACCCCTCTGGCGATGACTCCGACGACGACGGATACCTGGTTAGTCATCTATATCCATTTATGTGTCAAATAGATCATAGGGTTTCTCTGTTTACTCCTGCCCCTCCCCCCGTTTTTTGGAATAGAAATCCTGTGGTTATGTTCTCCCAATCCATGAAATTTGAGTAAGTTTCGTTAGATCCGTGTAGTGTATTGATTGTTTGAATGGTACAGGTGATAAGTGATTAGTTGTTTCATCTGTGCAAATGATTTCTGCTAGTAATCCGACTAGGGTTAGTGTCGTGCTAATAATTCCTAGCCAGGACTTGACAATTGATTTTGAATGACCTACATATGTTTGTGCCATTATTTTCTTCAAGATTGGTCTGTACATAGACGACTGTGCTTAAAAATCGTACCATAATCTCTGAATATGTATAAATAAATAGCCATAAATTCCTAATCCTACTTCATGGCATGTAATCAGTGATTTGATGCCAAATTTGTTTTATACTATATTTATAGGTGTTGTCTGAAGATGTGGATAGCGAGGATGAAGATGCCCAGAGGAGGTACAAGAGGTGAATCCTGAGGGAGCTTTATGCGGGAATGCATAACAGGCGTATTAGGACCTGGAACGATGGCTATGGATGCCCATTTTGCAACCACAAGATTCATGAAGCGTATCTAAGTGTTCTGGCGCATGCAACAGGACGGGCCGTTGGCTCCTTCAAGTAGAAGTATTCTCGTAGGGCGGCGCACGACGCGTACGCGAGTACATGGAGAAGCTTCAGGATCGTTTCGGCCGCATGTGAGATGAGATGTGGGATGGATCGAACTATGTACGCTTGAGTATGCTTAATGACGGTTGAACTATGTACTTATGGTTGAACTATGCTTATGTACGTGTACGCTTATTATCTATGTCTGCGTAGGTTAAATATTTCACCAAATTTTGGTAAAAATTACAACGGGGGACCAATAAACCAGGACGGAGGTAGTACGTCAATCACACATGGTTCCCAAAATTGGAACCGTGTGAAATGACTATCATTTTGCCTGTTGTGTCAATCACACACGGTTCACTCTAGCAAACCGTCACCCCCAAAAATCTTTGTGGGACAGAAAACCCTCACCACCCAATTCAAAAAAGAAAAAATAAAACCCTCACCATCCCCACGTCACAAAAACCCTCACCCCACCCGCCACCCCCTCGGCCCCTCCGGTACGTTCCCCATTCACACCTGCACAAGCTCCTCCGCGTCTATGCCATGGCACCACCTATCGCGGCAGTAAACTCTTAGCTCGCCGCCTGCCGCCGCCGCCAAGCTGCCGGAAAGCCCACCGCATTTCGCCACTTCCGCTTGTCGCCGCCTATCGCCATCGACTTTCTCGACGCTGCTCGCAGTTGACCCAGCTCCGCTTGATTGGGGTATCTGCCATACTAAGGGTTCTTTCTCATGGACGACACGGTAACTAATTTAAAGAGATATTATCTCATCTCTTATCCCAGTTCATCTGCCTCCTTTAATCACCCGGCGGAAATCGCCATGAATTCATTTTTATTCGAGCTGATTTGAGGGTTTTATTTCATTCATAGAATGTACAGTGCGTCGACACTTCAGGACTTGGCGACCGTCGCCAATGATTCCATCTCATCGTACTAGATAACTTGAGGACGCGTGCAGTATGTTCAATCTCACCCTAAATCGGTTGGCATGGCCTACTTTCCTGAACATATTCTAAATATTGCTATATTTGGATAAAAGGTGTCACATGCACCATATACGTCAAAGGGGCTTTTTCCCCTCTTCTTTCTATATTAGGCAAATTAATGATGTAATGTTCTTTCGTTTACTCTCATATTTCCATGACATCATGTTTACCCTATCTATTTAATTATAGACTTTTGTCCTTCGATTTCAACTGCTGTACAGTTCTTTCAATTTGGGCCCATATTTGCATGTTACTATATTTTCTTTAACAACCCTACCATTTTCTGCAGGACATCCCTCGCTATGCAACAGATTATGTTGTGCACAATTTTTCCCTTTACATACATCAAGGCTCCACGAATGTCATACTACACACAAACCATGGATTTACAATCGTTGTTACTGTAAGACTTGATGAACATGGTGACTCCTATTTTGGCACTGGCTTTTGGAATGAAATTGCAAAGTTTTATGTATTGAAAGCTGGCACTAAAATTGCACTGCACATAGAAGGGCCTGGTCATGACATATGCTAACTTCCCCGACAAAATCATCCGTCTAGACTTTGTTCGAAGTAATTTTTATTTTCAACTATCTGCATATGTTGACTTACCCAGCAATGTCAAATGAATTGTGTAGTATTTAAGCAACCAATTGTTATTCCCTTATCTTACTATATTCCTACCAAATAACTTCTAGTTACCAATACACTTTTCTATTGCCCTGTTTTAACTAAATATTCCATGTACTCCCATTTCTATCAGAAAGCGCCGCTGACAAGGAGACTCCAGAGGTGGAGAACAGGGCTGCCAACAAGCAGAGGCGGGGCGAGCTATAACCGCAAGCGACTCTAGCAGGCCCAGACTTAATCAGTAGCCTCTCTGATGATATGTTGAGAGTCATCATCTCCCTCCTCCCAATCAAAGATGGGGTGCGGACAACCCTCCTTTTTCGGCGGGGGCACCCCCTATGGAACTCCAGCCCTCTCGACCTCATCGACACCCACGAGCTCTGCCATGGCTATTGCAAAAGCTTGGATGCATTCTCCAAGATCCTCTGCAGTCACCTTCGCCCAACCAAAGGCCTTAGAATGGGCACTTTCCGTTCCAACGGCAAGGACCGAGCCAAGCTTGACAACTGGTTCCGATCCCCCGCCCTAGATCGGCTCGAGGATCTCACTTTTGATGATGGGTATATGCGGCCGTTGCCAACGTCCGCACTCCGCCTCGCGCCCATGGTGCGTGTCTCCAAGTTCAGGAACTGCCATTTCCCGCCCCTTAATGATGCGCCCCTCTTATTCTACCATGACTGAAGCACCTCGAGCTCGTCGTCGTCTGCCTCTCAAAGGGTGACATGGAGTGCCTGCTCCGTGGCTGTACTGCACTCGAGTACCTTCGTCTTGAGGCGATCAATGGGTTGAGTACCTTCCACATCACCTCCATGACTCTCCGGACTATTTATGTGTGTTGCTGGTGCGGCAGGAAGACATCACAAAAGGTGGACCACGGTATGGTCATCCAGGACACACCTGCACTTGAAAGATTACTTGTAGTTGATCAAGAAGGTCCAAAAAGAATCAATGTCATTTCTGCGCCGAAATTGACAGTGGTGGGCTACTTGTCTCACAAATACTCTGAACTTGTTATTGGATCCACACCCGTTCAGGTACAACAGCCGCCTTCTACCTCTCCTTCTACAAATTAACATTATTTCTAATTTTGAAGATGTTTGTTCGTATGTCATTCAGAAAATGATTCTGACAAGCTTGACCCCAAAACTGCACACAGTGAAGGTCTTGGCACTAGAATCTATCGGGCCCGACTTGGAGCAAGTTGTCAGTTTCCTGAGATGCTTTCTATGCCTGAAGAAGCTATATATCGAGGTGATGTTCCTTTCCTCTTAAATGTTAAACATAAGGGAGTTAAATTTGTGACACCTTTTTCTAAGTTTACAATGACAATGTACTATGATTTCTGAAGGTTCTTTTGGAGGATTTCAGTACATACATGCCCCCCCCCCCCATATTGGTTGCTTGATCCATATGGTTACAATCAATAAGCATTTCTCCTTTGGATTCATCTGTACTAGTTTTCTTAGGTAACTTTTCATCCACTCCAACCTCTTGTGAAGAAGGCTACATTTTTCTAGAATGTAATCAAATGCCCATGTTAATCATGTTAGATCGAAGATGGCATGTTAGTGCATTTTACAAATCCTGCAAACCAAATAGCTAGGCATGTAGTAATGTTCAAAACTGCATGTAGGCACTAACACGTTTTCTTATTTTGCAGATAAGATTAGGCCCAGTGGTGGATAATGTGATACAATATAACAATCACGTCGAATGCCTAGACCTGCATCTCTCAGAAATTACTTTGAACTCCTACCGAGGGACCTTACCGAAGATTATATTCGCCAGGTTCTTTGTTCTCAGAGCAAGGGTGCTGAAGGAAATGAGGTTTTCCCTACATTTATTTCGCAAAAATGAATGGTCTGTTGATCAGCGCCAGCGCCTGCGGCAGAATGGAGTAGGCTCCAAAAATGTTGAATTTCATTTTGGAACTTCAGATGACAGAGTAATCGGAAGTCATAGGGTCAACCCCATACATGACTTCTCAGTGGCTGACCCCTTTGCAAAAATTATGAGGTTTCGAAGCCAGACTTAGAAGCGGTGATATTAGTTTGAACCTCTCTGATATCCATGTTCAGCGCATCAGCGCGAGCATTTGTAGCTGATGAGCTGAATTTCATTTCTAATATCAGTTTGAACCTTGTAATCTTTGAATTTGATCCATATAACTTTGGAATTTGAACCTTGTAACATTTCGAGCTTTTGTGGTATAATCGTTGAAATGGCATCGTATGAGACTCGTATATTCCTAGCACTATTTTGACCTTAATACGCAATGGTCTTAGATTTTATTAACCATTCTCGAATCAGTTTACCTTGTCGATCTCATAGCACACGATCTGTATAGCTAACTCGACTGCGATCTTCGACATTATTGCACACAGTTGGTTTTTCCACATGTGCACTATAGAGTGCAGTATTAATTATCACACTCGAGTGTCCATCATCACCCTTCTGTGTAACTTTGACCTCATCACCCAAGGGTAAACTTATGACTGAAGTCATTCCACACACTTTGTTTTTACAAAGGTTTTTGCCAATAAACGCCCATGATTTGTCCCTCTTCTAGCCGACGCGTGGCCAAACTAGCTGGGCAGGAAGCTTGGACGGTAAACGGCGCGATAGCGCGGGAACAGGCTCAACGATGATACATTTGGCGCCTCTTCGAGCCCATGCCTGGGGTGCGGTGTTGTCAAGCATGCACTAGATTCTGGAGTCCTCCGCTTTGAACGCCATGACTAGACGTGACAATTACAGACCGACCGGCCCCCATTTATTACAGTAGCCATTTAACCTACTCTTGTGTCTCTTCAACCTTTCGATCGCGCCCCACCATTGCAAGAAGCACACCCACCATCCAAAATTCTTAGAGGGTATCCTGCGCGGCTCCAATGGCGCTCCGAGCGGCTGCCGACAACGAGTGGCAGCTCACCATCCGTGTCGTGGTGGAAACCCACAGAAGGTTCATGGACCTCTCGGTGGTGTACACCAATGATCCGTTCTGGGTGGAGCACTCCATCCACATCATGGAGTTGTTGCTTGAAGAGGAGAAGTACAAGGTGGTCGGGTTCGACCTCGAGTACACCTGCGCTCGTGCCGGGTCTTGTCCCAAGGTCGCCATCGCCCAGACGTGCGTGCGCCACCATGTCCTCGTCTACCACTACTGCCTGGCCACAAGGCCTTGCGAGCGTTTCGCCAGTTTTGTCAACAGCCCCCACTATATGTTCGCTATGGTGGACATCACCAACGATGTAAAGGTGCTCGAGAGTTCGAGCGTCGCCTACCAGAATCTTGTCGACATCCAGGGCCAATACAAGATCTGGGGCAGCAAGGAGCATGAGAAGGACTCACTGGTTCACCTCGCCGAGGCCATCATCGACTCCTACTAAAGAGACATGAAGCATTCGTGCAACAAGGACAAGCGTGCCTGGCACTCGGCCTGGATGGAGAAACTCGACAAAGCTCATGTCGTGTACGCGGCCAAGGAGGCGTACACGAGCTATGACATGTATCGGCAGATCGGTGACATGAGGAAGTGCCTGCTTCCCCAAAACGGCCAGGGATCCAGCCGGAAGCAGAGCAATGGCAAGCGTCGTTGCAACAATAAGTAGATGATTAGATCCTCGTTTCTCCTACTTTAGTATGAATGTAATTGCTTGCTTTGGTGTGTGCAAATATTATGTGTGTAGTCACTTGTGTAATTGTATGCTTAATTTGGTTATGCAATGCTGTCTTTTTAAGTATATATGTTGATGCTCTATAGACAGAGCGTAGATGGTGTGCGGACAAAGAAAATCACATCACACATGGACTAAACAATGGAACCCGTCGGTGATGTTTTCATCAATCAGTCACAATTGTATACCAACAATCGTTTGCTCACAACACACATGGCTTGTTAGCAGTAATCGTCTATGTTCTTATCGGTCTTCGCACACGTTTCTGATTATAGACCTGTTTGCCCCATATCACACACATCTTGTTCATTTGAACCGTTTCTGTTCTCATGTCTCAACACAAACAGTTCATCCGAGTGAACCGCATGCCGTATATCACACACACCTTTGATCTTGCTGACCGTTTCTTTTGTGTTGCCTAATCACAAACACTTCATCCGAGTGAATCGTATGTTGTACATCACCCACACCTTCATCTGGTTGCCCATTTCTTTTGTTTCTCCTCATCACAAACTATTAATTGAGCTGAACTGTCTGCCCTGCATCGCACACGCAACTAAAATCTGAATCGTGTTTGATGCATCCTCCATCGCAAACGTTTTGCATCATTTCTGATGGTTTTCATACAGCACCGTTTGCGATTATTGTTTCGCACACAGTTTCTCGAAGGGTCTCTGATCATAGTGTCGCGTTAGCAGCATCCTGCAGTAGTGCCATGGGACGCGTCGGCGAAGTATACCACAAGGATCTTAAGGACACCATCTACTAGATATGTGGACACCGAGATGAGCAATGGGAGATGATTTGCACCAGGAGGGATAAATCCTTTGCAACCTACATACAGGAGTTAAACCAGCACATTCATCGTTAGGAGAACCAGATGTGCGCCAGCATGATAGACATGAAGAAAGTGATGACAAGGAACACGGAGCTTGAAGAGGAACTCAAGTCTACACGCGATGGATATGAAGAGGAAATTACAGTACTATTGGAGAAGAATGAAGACCTGAAGAAGAAGCTAGGAATATTCATGGGAGATCCCGCACCTGAGGAGGACAACCACCCCGAAGACTACATCATCATCGACGTACCGACTCCGACCCCGACAGTAATGATGATTATGAAGAAGAAGCTGGAGCAGATATCACGGAGTCTTCCACCGATCAAAATTTCTAGTTCACCACCAAATTATCAGTAGTATTCCCCCATGTATATAGTAATAGTTCGAGTATTTTGTAATGGTACATAGATCGTTTGTATGGCCTTGTTTGAATTGAGTGGTGAGAAATGAATGTGTTTGTCTCATGTGCATATGGGTAGTGATTTCTCCTTAGACCTCACTCTATTCTATTGTCACCCCTCTAAACCTATCAGATGCCTCCGAGACGTGACCCCAGATTTGTCTTCCCACTGGAGCTCACTCAGTTGATCCAACAGCAGAATGCCTTGATGTAGCTACTAGTCCAGAACCAAGGCAACAACAACAACAAAAACAACAACAACCCACCGCCACCACCTCCAGTTGACAACTTAGCCCGTTTTCTGAGGTTGAATCTGCCGGTGTTTTCTAGTAGCATCGAGCTGATTGTTGCTGATGACTGGCTCCGCAGGATTGGAAGGGAGCTGACCACCGCATGTTGCACAGATGTTGAGAAGGTGCGCTTTGCCGCACATCAACTGGATGGACCCACAGACTCATGGTGGGAGAATTACACAGTCACTTTCTGTCGGTGTACTAAAGTAGGGGTACCTTAGTACCCCAGACTTGTGCACGGGCAGTCGTAGCACCCTGCGGCAAGGCCCGCCCCGGAGGCGCCAAGAGAAGACCAAGCACTCAAGACAAGGCCCCCGGCAAGAGGAGCTTGCCGGGCCAAGAAGACAAGGCCCCCGGCAAGAGGAGCTTGCCGGGCCAAGAAGACAAGACCCCGGCAAGAGGAGCTTGCCGGGACGACTGAGCCCATGTAAGGCCATCCAAGAACAAAGTATAACGAGACAGAAGATCGAGCCCCCGACAAGAGGAGCTTGTCGGGAAGGCCGAACCCAGGCACCACAAGAGAAGCCCGCCGTGGCGCGCCAAGCGCCCCGGCAAGGCCTGATAGCTGGCACGCTATCAGGCACAGGAAGACGACCCCCGCGGCAAGCCACTTGCCGCGGCAAGATCACCACCTCAAGACTGCGCTCCAGCTCGCCCGCCACGCGTCGCTCCGGGGCTTCCCCTGAGGGCACGTGGCGAGGCACCGTGCAGCCTGGGGCATGCGGTGGCATGCAGCCGCCATCGTGGCGAACGGTGGCGCACCTAACGGTCCGCCCCGGTGCTGTCCAGGCGACCGTGACGGGCATTTAATGCCCTTGTCCCCTACCGTCAGAAGTAGGTATGATAACACTGTGCCGCACTGTAGCGCCACCGTTCCCGCACTATTACAGCTACCACCCCTTTTACACTTTTACCCCTTCCTCTTACGTTGACACCTGTCGGTGACCCCTTTGCGCTATAAAAGGAGGCCCGTGTGCAACGTAGAGGGGGTTCCCGGGGTTCGGAGACTCGGCATCCAGACAGCCGTACGCTCGGTGCAGCTAGCTCCCCAAGCTCCCGAGCTCCCCAGTTCAATACAACTAAGCAGGAGTAGGGTTTTACGCGTCCATCGCGGCCCGAACCTGGGTAAACCGCCCGTGTGCTCGCTTCGATCTGCTCTCCGCGCTCCCTCCGCCCCCCTCGCCGGACAACGAAAAGGGGCTCCGGCCCCATAGGTGCTCGCGGGGGGACGCCCGTCCGCCCCGACATCTTTGGCGCGCCAGGTAGGGGGCTGCGTCGAGGTTGTGCGGATCTGATCCCGGCGAACACTGGTAAGCTCAGGTATGAACAGGTACCTTTCCGCCCCGCTCCGCGGGGCGGAGGCATTCCTCCCTACGGAATCGTGCACGGCCCTCCTCGAGTACCCACTCACGCAGAGTTCGGGCAAGAAGCAGCTGCTCCTTGAGGAGGACCGCCTTCCGGCCGCTGGGCGAACCGATCGCTTCCAGCGAACCCTGTGCCGCTCCTGTAGCCGCAGCGGTTAGCGCCGGAGGCCGCGAAAAAGGCGACCTCGTTCTTCGGCGCGCTTCGTCCGCCAAGATCCAAACGAGTCGACGCCGACCGTGGGAGGAGTTTCACCAGCGCGGTTGCCGGAACCCGTTCCGTCAACCAACCTCCCCGCCCAAGTCTTGCCACAGTTGCATGTGATCCTTGGCGCAGGGGGCGGGCGCAGACCCCGCACATCAGTGAAAGCTCCTATGCTTCGCGCTTTTTGCCTTCTACATGCTCCTCTCCGTTATTTGCATGTATTATTTGACATCCTGCATGACACGCATGTCCAGTGAGCATCAGCACGCCGAAAGGCCATGTGCTTGCTTCCCTCTTTGTTTTCCTCGCCTCCTAGGCAGAAGGAGCGTTCCTCGCGCACAAAGTTTGCCGGGGGAAGGAGATGGGAGAGGAACCAAGTGCTGGAACCAAGTGCTGTCTGAGAAAAAGAAGCCTCGTCGAGGGACGAGCGTTATGCATAAGCTAAGTTATTAGAATTTGAGCAGTTCAGATTCTTAATTTTCGGTTGTCTTCCTTGGACGGTCACGCTTTGTACGGAAAACCTGTGCGCGGAGGAACCAGCCCGCGGCTAGCCGCACCCTCACCTTGTTTCGAGTACGCTCAACGATTCAAGCGAGCTGCGATGAGCGTCGCGCCCTTGTTTCGTTTCCGAGCTCACTCAACAAGCGGAGCGCGATTGCGACTGGCTGCGGCGAGGTTGCTTCCCGGTGAGGCCTTGGCCAGCAGGCTGCTATAAGCCCAAGGGCTCCTTGCCGGGA
Organism: Aegilops umbellulata; assembly: GCA_032464435.1. Lineage (NCBI taxonomy): Eukaryota > Viridiplantae > Streptophyta > Magnoliopsida > Poales > Poaceae > Aegilops > Aegilops umbellulata. Next base: position 315,040,786 of record CP136055.1, on the reverse strand, counting down.
AGCTCCCCGGGAGCGTAGGGCGAAAAACGTACAAAGTAAAGGGCCAGGACAAGGAAGATAACAACGCACTGATTGGTTCAGCTAAGGTAGAAACCTTACGCAACTTGTCACAGTGACTAATAAGCTCATAACGCCGTGTGCAGCTACAAAAAGAGATAAGATAAAGGGGGCCTAGTCTACGCGGTCGCCCTCGATCCTGGAGATCTTGCCCACTCTGGCGATGATGTCGGCGACCTGCTCCTTCAGCGCCTCCATGTCAGCGTCGGCCGGCAGGCTGCGAAGAACGTTGATGAGATTTATACCGGGGTTGCGGTATACAATCTTCGTCAGCACACGCTCCAAGGTTCCCGCGCAGGCCCGGCGCGTCTCCTCGTCCAGTTGCGCGGGGATCTTCTTCCGAAGATCCGCGAGAGCCGGCGCGACCCCTCTGAAGAAGAGGCTGAGCTTGGCGCTGTGAGGGAGGTCCGGGTCCGGAGAGTAGATGAGGTGTTCCAACTTCAACGCCAGCAACTCCTGGTCGATGTTGGATGTAGAGGACCCCAGGTCCTCGGTCCACACCGCGACGGTCCGACGGAAGTCTTCAGCCGCAGTGTTGGCGCTCTCCGCCAAGCTTCGCTCCTTGCGGAGCCCCTCCTCCAGCGCGGAGACTTTCAGCTCCAGGGCCTCGATGGAGTCCTTGGCGGCCTTCAGCTCGTCGCCCTGCTTGGAGAGATGTGCCTGGAGTTCGGAGTTGGCGTGGGCGTCCTTCTCCCGCTCCGCATTGAGCGCGCCGACCCTCTCCGCGCTCGCCTTCAACGACTCCTCCAGCTGCGTGACCTTGGCGGCAAGCTCCTCCCTGGCGGCCTCCGCGGCAGCCGCGGCGGCTTTCGCCCCTTTCAGCTCCTCGCCAAGGGCCCGCTCCCGAGCGGCAAGTTCCTCCTCGTGGGAGTTGAGATTGGCCTGCAGCTGGGCAAGCGCTCCCTCTCGCCGGGACAGCTCCTCCCCGGCGAGCCGCTGCTGCTCTTCGGCGTCGGCCTTCTGCAGCACCCACTCCTGGTACTCCCCGGCGAGCCTCTCGCGCTCCTCCGCCACGCCGCGGAGGGCAGCTTGGTTGGCGGCGCGGAGCTCCGTCGCACGCTTCTCCATCTCGACGGCGGCCTCCGCAGCGAGGGCCTCCCGGGAAGCAAGCTTCGCCTGCCGAGCCCGGTAAAGGGCCAGGAGCCGGCGAAGCAGCTTCTCCTCCTCGGGCTCTTCGGCCCCGCCGGGCGCCTCAACAATCTTCAGGCCCGCGGAGGCGAGGACCTCCCCATCAAGGGCCTCACCCTCCGCGGGGGCCCGCGCAGAAGAGCCCCATGGCACCTGGATGAAGATGCCATTGGGGGCTTCAAGGTAATGGCCCGCCCGCTCCTTTTCGGCGGAGGGGTCGGCGGCCGGCGCAGCACCTGATGCTCCTGCTGCCTCCGGGTCGGCGGTGCGACCGCCGTCCCCCTCCCCGGCCGTTGCGGCCGACGCTGGGGCGGTCTCCTGCGCGGATGACTCGGCAGCTTCCGCCGCGTCCTCGGCGACAGGGGTGTCGCCGCTGCCGCCGCGCGCGCCCTCCTCCTCCTCGATGATGATGACCTCCGTCTCCATCTGCTCGGGGGGAGGGGAATCTAGAAGAAGGAGAACAGAGGGCAAAAGAAATTCAAGCAAAACATCCAAAAGGGAAAGACGAACCCAAGATGACTAAGTCACAGAGCTTACCTTGGCAGACGTCATCAGCGGCGGGTTCCCTCGCCGGGGAGCTCTGGCTTGGCGGGGTCACCACCCTCGCCGGGCTACCCCCCCCCCCCCTGGCGGGGTATGCCCTCGGCGGAGTGCTCGCCCTTGGCGGGGTGCTCCCCTTTACCGGAGAACTCGGCCTTGGCGGGGACGGCGGGGTCCGCGGCTCCTCGGGGGCGGCTTCTGGCCGCTCCTGCGGCTGCGGCTCCGCCTCTGCACGAGACAGTATTGTCAAGATACCAGTGCGGGGACGATCCCTCAAACGCGCCCGACAGGCGAAAGAACGGAACCCAGACTTACGCTGGGGGCCGCGCTGGGGGCTACGCAGAGGGCCGCCCCTCGGAGCAGCGCTCGGATCCGGCGGGCTGGGCTCCGGCACGCCCCCAGTTGCCGCGGTGGGCGAGTCGCCCGCAACCTCGACCGCGGGCGCCTTGGCTTTCTTCGCCGCTCGCTCCGCCAAGGTCCTGAAGTTAAGACAAGAAACAAGATCAGAGCCTGCGACAGTCAAGGCCAAGTCCATGAAGATGCGAAGCCTCAAAAGCTCTTACTCCTGTTCGTCCTCGTCGTCGTCGTCACTCAGGGCGGAGAAATCAAACTCCACCTGACGCACGGCCACGCGGGGAGCGGGCAGCGGGGTCTCCCTCGGGCGCTTGGCGGTCCCGACGGTTGCCGGGGCCCGGGGAGCGGGCGGAGCCGCCGCTCCACCCTCCAAGGGCTCCTTTCCGTGCGGCGCCGCCTCACGGGGCGCCCCTGACGTAGCTGACGCGCCGGGCGCCCTCGTCGCAACCTGGCTCCCCCGGGAGGCTCGTGCCGCTTGGCGGGGCGGTTGTTGCCGGGAGGCCGGCGCCTTTGCCCCCATCGCCGTCCTGCGGAGACGCTTCGCTGGAGAGCGCCGGGGGCTTACGCGGGACGAAGAGGTCTCCGACGCTGAGGGAAGGTCATCGGCGTAGAGCTCCAAGGATCCGTCGGAGTCGTCATCACCACCGACCTCCTCCTCCACCCCGGCGAGCCCGCTGGACCCAGCGTCCTGCGCTGTGGCTCCTTGTCCTCCAGCGGTGGTGCCCCTCGCCGCGGCCTCAATCAAGATCCCCTGGATCCCGGAGTGCCTCAGAGAGGGAACCCCGGCGAGCTCGTCGGGGGGCAGCTTCAGCAGTTCACAGATCTCCGCCACCTCCGCTTGGCGGGACGCCTCCGCGACCTCCGCCTCTTCGGGCGAGAAGCCGAACTCCCCGGCCGATGCGGCTGCGGTGGCCTCTTCAGCCCAAGAAGCTATGCATGCTGCCTCTCGCGCGGTGGTGTCCCGCGTCAGCCCCTGGACCTCGTCCTTCTTCTTCGCCACCTCCGCCAGGTTGTCGAAGAAGTTCAAGATGACGTCTGGCCTGGGCGGAATCCACGTGCGGTCGACGCCGTGCGAGTCGCACGCGGGCATCATGGCGCGAAGGGAATCCCGGGCCGAGCTGTTGCAAAGAGGCACAACTCCCCGGGGCTCCCTGAACCATTCTGGGTGGGCCGGGTCATGCTTGAATAGCTCCCGGACCATCCCCTTCAGCTCCACCGACGTGAAGTTGAAGTTGAGCCCGGGGCGCAGCCTCATTATGTCCGCCGCGTTGCTATACTCCCAGGCTGGCCTCTTCCTATCTTGAAGAGGGGCGATGCGGCGGCGGAGGAAGTCTGCGCCCACCTCTCCGACGGACAGCCTCGCTGTCCGGAGACGGAGAATCCTGATGATGGCGGCGTTGAGCTTGCCGTCGTCCGAATCCAGCTCGCTCCATTCCTTGCCGCGCATGACAGGAGTTGTGCGCGGCGCGGTGAAAGATTGCGGCTGGTCCTCGACGACCCAGCACCAGTCGGCGCGCCACTCCTCCCATTTGCCGCGGAGCTCCCCCGGCAAGTAGGAATCCTTCTTGTTCAGGCGGAAGACCCAAGATATCCCTCCAGCGAGGGGGGCGCCGGCCTCTACTCTAGGGATGAAGAAGTGCCTAAAAAGCGCGACGTTTGGGTACACCCCAATATAGTTTTCGCACATATGCGCGAAAACCGCCATCGTGAGGACGGCATTGGGAGTGAAGTCAAGAAGATGGAGGCCGAAGGTGTTCATTATGTCGCAGAAGAAATCAGAAAAAGGAGGGCAAAGACCGCAGTGGAAGAAGGCTGCGAAGAAATAATACCCGCCGGGGTAGTTGCCCTTGGCGGCGGCCGGATAGACTCGGGTGCGGGGATGCGCCTTGGTCTCCTCGGCCCAGAACAAGTAGTACTTGTTCCAGAGCTCCCGTGCGCCGAGCTTCGGCGCGAAGACGAGGTTCTGCTTCCGCAGCAAGGTGAGCATCGCCGCGTGCTCCAATTTCTCCTTCTTGGTCTTCTCCGCCCTCGCCTTCTCGGTCTTCGGGGCCATGGCGGAGGCGGCGAGGGAAGGGAGACGAAGAATACGGTAGCTCCGCAAGTGCGCACGAGCGGCGGAGGAAAAATGGAGGCGGAGCGCAGATGGGATCTCTGGAGGAGGGAGAGGACGCAGTAAGGGCGAAGGAGGGGAACCGCTCCCGCTTCCTCTGCCTTATATGGGGAAGGGGCGGACACTTCATTCTCGCCATCGAGAAATCGTGCGCGACGTGACGCGCGCCTGTGCGGTTCAGCCCCGCGCACGCCACCCACGTCACGCTCACCCCGCACGCCCCGCCCCCACGACGCCGCGGTAAGCGCGCGCCGCCTGGGGAAGGCGCGGCGGATGCGGAGTTAAGGAGCAGCGCGACCAAGGCCATGCGTGCCCGTGCACCGTTAGGGCCTGGCCCAACAACGCTCTGCACCATGTGTGGCCCAGGCCCGGGGGCTCCTGTCGGTGTACTAAAGTAGGGGTACCTTAGTACCCCAGACTTGTGCACGGGCAGTCGTAGCACCCTGCGGCAAGGCCCGCCCCGGAGGCGCCAAGAGAAGACCAAGCACTCAAGACAAGGCCCCCTGCAAGAGGAGCTTGCCGGGCCAAGAAGACAAGGCCCCCGGCAAGAGGAGCTTGCCGGGCCAAGAAGACAAGACCCCGGCAAGAGGAGCTTGCCGGGACGACTGAGCCCATGTAAGGCCATCCAAGAACAAAGTATAACGAGACAGAAGATCGAGCCCCCGACAAGAGGAGCTTGTCGGGAAGGCCGAACCCAGGCACCACAAGAGAAGCCCGCCGTGGCGCGCCAAGCGCCCCGGCAAGGCCTGAGAGCTGGCACGCTATCAGGCACAGGAAGACGACCCCCGCGGCAAGCCACTTGCCGCGGCAAGATCACCACCTCAAGACTGCGCTCCAGCTCGCCCGCCACGCGTCGCTCCGGGGCTTCCCCCGAGGGCACGTGGCGAGGCACCGTGCAGCCTGGGGCATGCGGTGGCATGCAGCCGCCATCGTGGCGAACGGTGGCGCACCTAACGGTCCGCCCCGGTGCTGTCCAGGCGACCGTGACGGGCATTTAATGCCCTTGTCCCCTACCGTCAGAAGTAGGTATGATAACACTGTGCCGCACTGTAGCGCCACCGTTCCCGCACTATTACAGCTACCACCCCTTTTACACTTTTACCCCTTCCTCTTACGTTGACACCTGTCGGTGACCCCTTTGCGCTATAAAAGGAGGCCCGTGTGCAACGTAGAGGGGGTTCCCGGGGTTCGGAGACTCGGCATCCAGACAGCCGTACGCTCGGTGCAGCTAGCTCCCCAAGCTCCCGAGCTCCCCAGTTCAATACAACTAAGCAGGAGTAGGGTTTTACGCGTCCATCGCGGCCCGAACCTGGGTAAACCGCCCGTGTGCTCGCTTCGATCTGCTCTCCGCGCTCCCTCCGCCCCCCTCGCCGGACAACGAAAAGGGGCTCCGGCCCCATAGGTGCTCGCGGGGGGACGCCCGTCCGCCCCGACACTTTCCCCATAGAAAATGTCACTTGGGATCAGTTTCATCAAGCTTTCCGCACAACACATGTCTCAACTGGAGCAATGAGTATGAAGAAGCATGAGTTTCGCAACCTACGCGAGGGAAATCGTACTGTGGCACAGTACATGGATGAGTTCAGTAAGTTATAACTCGTTATGCCCCAGATGACGTGGCCACAGATGCCGCAAAGCAGGAGAAGTTTATGGAAGGACTGAATGATGAGCTGAGTATGCAGTTGATGGTGGGAACATTTGCTAACTACCAGGAGTTGGTAGATCGGGCTCTTATGATAGAAGGCAAGCACTAGCAGATAGAGAGCCGCAAAAGTAAGTAAGGACAGGGGAAGTATAATTATGCAGCGCAGGAGAAGCCTCGCTTTACCCCTAACCCGGGAGGACATACCGTCCATAACCATGGAGGCCACACTCACAATGGAGGAAGCTCGCATAACCATAGTGGCCCTAAGAATGGAAATGGGAATGGAGGAAGTAGCAGTCAAAACCGTTCCAACCCAGCAACACCCGCTAAGAAGGACCTGAGTCATGTCACCTGTTACAAGTGCGAGAAACTGGACACTAGCCAATGACTGTTCTGAGTTGAAGAATGGCAATGGAAATAGAAACTCTGGGAAGAAGCCCAATCCCTTCACCAGAGGTCAGGTGAACCACATCAACATGGAGGAAATTGAAGAGCAGCCTAACGCAGTGATTGGTAAGTTTTTGATTAAGTCATTTACCGCTCTCGTTCTTTTTGACACTGGTGCACCGGATTCATACATATCAAGGGGATTTGTGGATAAGTTTAAGTTGTCGACCTTAGCTCTTAGGTCACCCATGTTAGTAAGCTCACCAGGAGCAGAGTATATGGCCAGCCGACGGTGTGATCGGTTACCCTTAACCATTGGTAGCCATGTTTTCCCCTCAGACCTAATAATTTTGGAGTCACAAGGATTGGATATTATACTAGGCATGGACTGGCTATCGAAGTACGGAGGAAACATCGACTGTGCTAGTAAGTAAATTTTACTCACCACCCCTGTTGGATTTCGGGTTCCGGCAGACCCTTAAGGTTCGAACTCTGGGGTGTGCGCGGAGATTATGCCCTCTACCTCTCCGCCTCGCAAGGATCTAAACTACCAAAGGAACAACACAAAAGACATAGAGTTTATACTGGTTCGGGCCACCGACGTGGTGTAATACCCTACTCCAGTGTGGTGTGGTGGATTGCCTCTTGGGCTGGTGATGAAGAACAATACACAGAAGAGCAGCCTCGCGAGGGTCTGTTCTTGGTTAGGGGGACGAACTACTAGGAGGAGTCCGGCCGCCCTTCTCTCTCTCTCTCTCTCTCTCTCTCTCTGCTTGCTCTGATTCTAAGTTCTGCTGGCTTGATCGCTTGATGCTAGATCTCTGAATGCCAGATTGCCGGATGCTCAATTGATTGATCCCCTCTACCCTGGGGGTGGCTAGTCCTATTTATAGGCAAAGGCCCTGGGCCTCTTCCCAAATATTGAGCGGGAAGGGCGCCAACAATTGGCCAATTCAAAGGGGAACATCTGGTACACTTATCCTGACTAAAGTTGGTCCTCGCCTGCCAAAGGCCCTGTGGTGACGCCGTTCTGGGCTCCACGATGACCTCCTTCCCACCGTTGGACTGGTCTTGGTCTCGTTGCACCGAAATGGATGCCTTTGCTTGATCCTCTCGCCCGCGCTTGCCCCCTTTGCACCAAAGAGGAAAGGGAGTACACTGCGCGGGCTGGCGCCCGCCTGGCGCCCTTGGTCGTCACGGCTTGCGTCATGGGTACCTCGCGAGGTACCCCGCCTTGATCTCTCCGCCTCCTCGTGAGCCAGCCTGACGAGGCCGTGCCTGAGGAAGTGCGGTGTCGTCCGCCCCGCGAGGCTTGGCCCCTCGCGAGGGTCTTGGGTCTTTTGTTGATGAAGTTGGGCCGTGCTGGGCCCCCTTGAGCCACGCCGCAGGCCGCAGGCAGGCAAGTCTGGGGACCCCCGTTCCCAGAACGCCGACAACCCCGGAGGGAAAGAGGATCAAGTATGTATCTAGGCATGCGCCAAAGAGGACCCAAGTAAATTCCCTCTTGGGAGTTGTTCAGGAAGAAGTGCCTGTTGTGAAGGATTACCCGGATGTATATCCAGAGGAATTACCAGGCATGCCACCAGATGAAGACATAGAGTTTTTGATATAGCTGTTGCCAGGCATCGGACCAATATCGTAGAGACCGTATCGGATGCACGTAAATGATCTGGAGGAAATTAAGAAGCAGATTAAGGAGTTATTGGAGAAAGGTTATATCCGACCAAGTTCATCACTGTGGGGAGCCCCAGTGATATTAGTTGAGAAGAAGGATGGATCTTGAGGATGGTTTTTGATTATCGGGCATTGAATGAAGTGACGATCAAGAACAAGTAGCCACTACCTATGATCAACGATTTGTTTGACCAGCTGCAAGGAGCTAAAGTATTCTCCAAGATTGATCTTCAATCAGGATACCACCAGCTGAAGATCCGAGAACAGGATATACCTAAGACAACTTTTACCACAAGGTACGGGCTATATGAGCACACGGTTATGTCTTTTGGATTGACTAACGCCCCTGCGTATATATTTCATGAGTATGATGAATAAGGTGTTCATGAAATTCTTGGATAAGTTTTTTTGTGGTGTTCATTGATGATATATTGGTATACTCGAAGAATGAAGAGGAACACAAGGAACATTTGCGATTAGTTCTCAAGAAGGTCAGGGAACATCGGTTATACACCAAATTCAGCAAATGTGAGTTTTGGTTGAAGGAAGTTGGATTTCTTGGACATGTTATATCAGGAGAAGGTATAGAATTAGACCCTAGCAAGGTTCAATCTGTCACTGAGTGGTTGGCACCCACCTCAGTTGGAGAGATCCGCAGTTTTCTGGGACTCGCAGGATACTACAGGAGGTTCATTGAGAAATTTTCCAAGACTGTGAAACCCATGACGGAGTTGTTGAAGAAGGACACCAAGTTCAAATGGACCGAGGAATGTGAGGCCAGTTTCCAGGAGTTGAAGAAACATTTAGTTACAGCCCCAGTGCTGATTCTTCCGGATATACGTAAGGATTTCCAAGTGTATTGCGACGCTTCTCGCTTGGGACTTGGAGTTGTACTTATGCAAGATGGAAGAGTTGTTTCATATGCCTCACGTCAGCTTAGACCGCATGAATTGAATTATGACACACATGATTTGGAGTTAGCAGCCGTAGTGCATGCGCTCAAGACCTGGAGACATTTTCTTATTGGAAACCATTCTGATGTATACACGGACCATAAGAGTCTGAAGTATATCTTCACACAGAAGGAGCTGAATCTCAGGTAGAGGAGATGGTTTGAGCTCATAAAGGATTATGTTATGAAGTTGCATTATCATCCAGGAAAGGCCAATGTCGTAGCGGACGCTTTGAGTCGCAAGAGTTATGTCAATACCCTCGTAAGCGGAGAATTACCACAGGAGTTAGTCGACGATCTCAAGGAACTTTTTTTGGAGATAGTTCCAAGAGGTTTTGTTGCAGCAATGGAGGTTCAGTCCACATTATTGGGAAAGATTCAAGAAGCTTAAAAGGATGATAAGGAAATTAATGAGATAAAGGAGAAGATGAGCAAAGGAAAAGCCAAGGGTTTTCGTGAGGATGAACACAAAACTTTATGGTTTTAGGATCGTGTATATGTGCCCAATAATACGGAGATCAGGAAGTTAATACTACAGGAAGCTGAAAGGATCAAGAAGAGGTGTCTAGAGGGGGGGGGTGATTAGACACTAAGTGCTAAAAGTTGCAGTTTTTAATATTCTTAAGTTTAAGTGGAGTTTAATCACAAGTTTAACAAACACAATACATATCAAGCAAGCATGCAATGAGTATATGAGCAGCGGAAAGTAAAGCATGCAACTTGCAAGAATGTAAAGGGAAGGGTTTGGAGTATTCAAACGCAATTGGAGACACGGATGTTTTTGTCGTGGTTCCGATAGGTGGTGCTATCGTACATCCACGTTGATGGAGACTTCAACCCACGGAGGGTAACGGTTGCGCGAGTCCACGGAGGGCTCCACCCACGAAGGGTCCACGAAGAAGCAACCTTGTCTATTCCATCATGGTCGTCGCCCACGAAGGACTTGCCTCACTAGCGGTAGATCTTCACGAAGTAGGCGATCTCCTTGCCCTTACAAACTCCTTGGTTCAACTCCACAATCTTGTTGGAGGCTCCCAAGTGACACCTAGCCAATCTAGGAGACACCACTCTCCAAGAAGTAACAAATGGTGTGTTGATGATGAACTCCTTGCTCTTGTGCTTCAAATGATAGTCTCCCCAACACTCAACTCTCTCTCACAGGATTTGGATTTGGTGGAAAGAAGATTTGAGTGGAAAGCAACTTGGGGAAGGCTAGAGATCAAGATTCATATGGTAGGAATGGAATATCTTGAGCTCAACACAAGGGTAGGTGGTTCTCTCTCAGAAAATGTGTATTGGAAGTGTGGGTCTGTTCTGATGGCTTTCTCCACCAATGAAGAGTGGGTGGAGGGGTATATATAGCCTCCACACAAAATCTAACCATTACACACAATTTACCAAACTCGATGGGACCGAATGGTTAAACTCGATCGGACCGATTCAGCAAACCTAGTGACCGTTAGAATTTTCGGTGGGACTGAGATGCAACTCGATAGGACCGATATGGTTAGATTTAGGGCATAACGTAATCTTGGTGTGACCGATTACACAAACTCGGTGGGACCGATTTTGGTAATAAGCTAACCAGAGAGTTGGTCAGGCAAACTCGGTGAGACCGATTACACAAACTCGGTGGGACCGATTTTGGTAATAAGCTAACCAGAGGATTTGCATTGTAATCTCAGTAGTACCGATTGCTCAAACTCGGTGAGACCGATTTTGGTAATGGACATACACAGAGAGATTACAATCCCATCTCGGTGAGACCGAGATCCCTATCGGTGAGACCGATTTGCTAGGGTTTGTGGCAGTGGCTATGACATCTGAAACTCGGTGGCGCCGGATAGAAAGAATCGGTGGGGCCGAGTTTGACTTTTGGTTTAGGTCATATGTGGATGTGGGAAGGTAGTTGAGGGTTTTGGAGCATATCACTAAGCATTTTGAGCAAGCAAGCCATTAAGCATCACCTCATCCCCTCTTGATAGTATTGGCTTTTCCTATAGACTCAATGTGATCTTGGATCACTAAAATAGGAAAATGTAGAGTCTTGATCTTGAAGCTTGAGCCAATCCTTTGTCCTTAGCATCTTGAAGGGGTTCCACATCCTCTAGTCCATGCCACTCCATTGTTGAACTTATCTGAAACATACTAGGTAAAAGTGTTAGTCCAACAAGAGATATGTTGACATTAATTACCAAAACCACCCAGGGAGCACTTGTGCTTTCAATCTCCCCCTTTTTGGTAATTGATGACAACATACATCAAAGCTTTAGATAAAGATATATAGAATAGCAATTAAAGCTTTGGAAGGACATGTAACATGCATAGGCTCCCCTACATGTATGCAGTCATGTGAATATTGAATATATGAGCATGTGAATGCGTAAACATGACAGAGTAAGCAATGTGTTAAAAGTATCTTGGCTATATGCATCAGAGCAAATGATGTGAATATGAGAAATGTACCTTCATGCTCATGATTCCTTCTTGCAAACAGTATGTATATCAGCAAGAACTTCTCATTCGCATGACTGTGATGCATATACTTACCTTGTGGTCTTGAGTTGGCTTAGGATGGGATGAACCTGCGCAAACAAGGTTAAATAACATAGATACACCTACTGACCAGAGCAAATAAGAGAAACCACAAGAGAACCAAGACTGGTATGACATGTAGAGTGAGTACTAAGTACCACATTGGATATAGACATGTCCCCAAAGGTAAAGATATGCAATAAAATCAGAGATTTCCTTCCCTTAGATGTCTTGCTCCCCCTGAATCTGCATGGGATATTGGGAGAAGATAGGGAACAAAAAATCAGAGCAACAAAAAGGAACAATAGAGCTTGAGCTAAAGCAAGCAACCAAACATGTCTTTCCCCTCTTAAAGACATGTGACATCTCTCCTCTTGAACACCAAGCATCTGGGGTCTTTGATGATATTACTTTCTCCTTGTTGAGAAACTCTCTCCCCCTGAGTATTCTCTCTTTCTCCCCCTATAGGAAAGATTAAGCTTTGATGTGATCTCTCTGCCCCTTTGACATCAATTTCCAAGAAGGGCTCTTCTGGACATGTGATACAAATGGGTTGGTCCTTGAGTCACAGAGCAAAACAGCATGTCTAATATGATGCTAGTAGAGGACAACAATCATTGAGTGGAGCTGGAGCAAACAGAAATCAGGAATAAGTGGCAAGTTGGTTTTCCTGTGATGGAATTAGTGACTCCGAGTTGTGTGCTTAGGTTGCACCGAAAGATTTAGGTTGGGCCAAAGATAACAAACTGGTGTGACCAAGTTCATTAGAGTGAAACCACTTGTCACCTCAGCTCACTAGATAAGTAAGATCTCACAAGGATATGCAAGGAATTTACTGAAAGATTTGCAATGAATTGGATGCAGAAAATGCAGAACAAAAAGAAAAGACAAGAAAAGATCTAGATGAAGTTTTTTTTGAAAGGGGAAACAAATATGCAAGAGACAAATGCAATAACACATAAAATAACACAAGAGAACTTCATCTAGAGTTGGGCGGCGACAAAGTCACCTATGTTAGAGTATATTGACTTAGGAGTCAAGTGAGAGCACTTGATCATAGGTCATACTCATCTTTTAAGCTCAAAATGGGGTTACCATTTTTCGTTTAAGCATGTTGATGTATTCACATCTTGTCGAGTTGCTTTGACTCATGACTTGTAGTAAAGCTTCTCTAAGATGGAATAACATACCTTGGGTGGTGGTGTTGATCTTGCACATGTAGTCGAATTTGTGTGGGTTGCTCAAGGTTGATGTAGTTCATCAAGAGTTGGGAGCACCACTTGGAGTTTGAGTTCATCTACCTACATGCGTTAGCTTTGCAAGGAAGAGCACTTGTGTATCCAAAATGACAATCATGAGACTCAACATAGAATTTGCCAAAGGATATATTTGAATGGTTTCGTGCTTCCTTGTCTTCAACCACCATTGTGTAGAGACTTGGTGATGTAGAGATTGCTCAAGATGTGAGTGAGTTACAATCTCATAGATTTAGATTCAACCAACTACCTACACGGGTTAGATAACATGCAAGGTACAAATATATCCAAGACATATGAATAGCATCATAAGAGAAATATCGAGGATTAGTCATAGGCTCATGCCCTGCATGTATCAAATGGAGTTCCTACTCCATGTTTGAAGCATCAATGATGTTCAATTCACCTCTCAACCTGCAAAACACTTTCTCATCAAGTGGTTTAGTGAATATATCCGCCAATTGCTTATCGGTGCGAACATGCTTAAGGTTAATGTCCCGTTTGGCAACATGATCTCGAATGAAATGATGACGAACTTCAATATGCTTAGTTCGATAATGTTGCACGGGATTGTGAGAAATCTTAATAGCACTTCCATTGTCACATAGCAATGGAACATGTTTCACAAATATCCCATAATCTTTAAGATTTTGGGTCATCCAAAGTAATTGAGCACAACATGAACCAGCGGCAATGTATTCCGCTTCGGCGGTGGATAAGGATATCGAGTTTTGTTTCTTGGAAGACCAAGACACAAGAGATCTACCAAGGAATTGACAAGTACCCGAAGTGGACTTTCTATCAACCTTGTCTCCGGCATAGTCCGAATCGGAGTAGCCAACAAGATCAAAAGAGGAACTCTTAGGATACCAAATGCCAAAATTTGGTGTATGGATTAGGTATCTCACTATCCTTTTCACAGCCTTAAGATGACATTCTTTAGGAGCAGCTTGATATCGTGCACACATGCACACACTTAGCATAATATCGGGACGAGAGGCACATAGATATAACAATGAACCAATCATAGAGTGATCAACCTTTTGATCAACCGGTTCACCATCTTTGGTCAAATCAAGATGTCCACTAGTAGGCATGGGTGTAGTCATACCTTTGCATTCTTGCATATTGAACTTCTTGAATAAGTCCTTGGTGTACTTCGTTGAGAGACAAAGGTACCTTCCTTAGTTTGCTTGATTTGCAAACCGAGAAAGAATTTGAGTTCACTCATCATAGACATCTCAAACTTCTCCGACATTAGCTTTCCAAACTTCTCACTAATATGAGGGTTAGTTGAACCAAATATGATATCATCAACATAAATTTGGCACACAAATAGTTCTCCATTAACCCGTTTAGTAAAAAGAGTAGAATCGATTCTACCAATTTCAAAGCCTTTTTCAGTAAGGAACTTGGTCAAGCATTTATACCATGCTCTAGGACCTTGTTTAAGACCATAAAGGGCTTTGTGAAGTTTGTAAACATGAATAGGTTTCTTAGGATTGACGAAGCCGGGAGCTTGCTTAACATAAACTTCCTCCTCAATTTTGCCATTTAGAAAAGCACTTTTAACGTCCATTTGGTACAAGGTGATATCATGGTGATTAGCATATGTAACGCCCTCGATGCGGCTATATCTCCCACGTGTTGAGGCACGACTTAGAGGCATAACCGCATTGAAAGCAATGTCGCAAGTGAGGTAATCTTCACACAATCCATGTAATAAATAAAGGGGAAAGATACATAGTTGGCTTACAATCGCCACTTCACACAAGTACATAAATAACATCCATCATACAGATTACACTCAAGGTCCGACTACGGTACCAAAATGAAAGAAGACTACCCCAAATGCTAAACAGATCCCCGGATCACCCAACTGGGCTCCACTACTGATCATCTGGAAAAGAAACATAGTAACGGCCACGTTCCTCGTCGAACTCCCAAGTGAGCTCGGTCGCGTCATCTGCACTGGCATCGTTGGTACCTGCAACTGTGGTGATAATATCTGTGAGTCACGGGGACTCAGCAATCTCACACCCACGAGATCAAGACTATTTAAGCTTAAAGGTGGGAAAGGGGTTTGTGAGGTGGAGCTGCAGCAAGCGACTAGCATATGGTGGCTACAACGCAAAAGAGAGCGAGAAGAGAAGGCAAAGCACGGTCGTAAGACTAGTAGTGATCAAGAAGTGATCCTGAAACAACCTACGTCAGGCATACTCCAACAACCGTGTTCACTTCCCGGACCCCGCCGAGAAGAGACCATCACGGTTACACACGCGGTTGATGTGTTTTAGTTAAGGTCAACTTCGGGTTTTCTACAACCGGACATCAACAAATTCCCATCTGCCTCATAACCGCGGGCACGGCTTTCCAAAGATAATACCCTGCAGGGGTGTCCCAACTTAGCCCATGATAAGCTCTCACGGTCAACGAAGGATATACCTTCTACCGGGAAGACCCGATCAATCTCGGAATCCCGGACTACAAGACATTTCGACAGCAACAAAACAAGTCCAGCAAAGCCGCCCGATTGTGCCGACAAATCCTGATAGGAGCTGCACATATCTCGGTCTCAGGGCACATCCGGATTGTCCAAACTTCCGATAGGCGAACCCAGAGTTGCCCCTGGTGGCCACCGGCGGCTGACGGTTTGGACCAGCAATCGAAGGAGAACTGGCCCGGGGTTAAAATAAAGATGACCCTTGAGTCTGCAGAACCCAAGGGAAAAAAGGCTAGGTGGCAAATGGTAAAACCAATGTTGGGCCTTGCTGGAAAAGTCTTATTCAAAGCGAACTGTCAAGGGGGTCCCATAAATCACCCAACCGTGTAAGGAACGCAAACTCCGGGAACATAACACCGGTATGACGGAAACTAGGGTGGCAAGAGTGGAACAAAACACCAGGCATAAGGCCGAGCCTTCCACCCTTTACCAAGTGTATAGATGCATTAATTAAATAAGAGGTATTGTGATAACCCAACAAGTAAACATGTTCCAACAAGGAACAACAAAACCATGTTCCAACAAGGAACAAACTTCATCTTCACCTGCAACTAGCAACGCTATAAGAGGGGCTGAGCAAAGCAGTAACATAGCCAATCAACGGTTTGCTAGGACATGGATGGTTAGGGGCTGACATGGCAATATAGGAGGCATGATATAGCAAGTGGTAGGTATCGCAGCATAGGCATAGCAAAAGAGCGAGCAATCTAGCCAGCAAAGATAGAAGTGATTTCGAGGGTATGGTCATCTTGCCTGCAAGAGTCTCAGAGTTGTCGAAAGCTTGGTCCTCGAAAGCGTTCTCAACGGAATCCTCATTCACGTACTCGTCTCCCGGCTCTACCCAAGACAAGAGAACAAGCAAAGGAACCAATATCAACCACGATGCAATGCGCAAGCAACATGATGCAAAATATGGCATGATATGCGAGAGGTGATATGCAATGCGTATGCATGCTCCGGAAGGACAAAGGATGAGAAGGGCATAATCTTGGCAAACCAAGCATGCCACTGGATAGGTGAGGTGATTTCGGTTGAAATCGATATAAAGTTCACCGGAATCGGATGCACGGTTTGCAAATGGCAAGCAATACAAGAATGACACGAATCTGCCATTAACAGCATGATGCTACTTAGCATGCAACAATTAATTAGACTACTGCACCCAAACATGGCAACAAAGAATATGACAGTAAACAACTCAAGATGCTTGATAAAAGATGAACTCTGAGCTACGGCTAAATCACATCATAACAGGTTCAAACAAGCATGGCAAAAGTGCAAATGATAACAGGTTCTCAGACTTAGTGGAAATAACAACATAGCAGAAACTAACATCAGGATGGCATGTTCAGAGCAATGAAGCGACATGCTACAGGATCAGAACATAGCAGAGTAAGGCATGGCATGAATCTACTCAAAGCACTTGACAAAATTCCTTTACTGACCATAAGCCCAAAAGTACAAGAAAATATGATTACACCCATGTCAATTAAGCAAGTTTCGTTACAGGTTTCAGACTTAGCAGAAAACTGGACATGGCAGAAAACTAATAACGACTAGGCATGTTCGTGAGCTCGATGCACTCACTACAGAGCATTTCATGATAAACTAAGCATACATACAACAAGAAGACATGACATCGTAACAATACATGGCAAGAATAACATCATATCATGCAAGGATCAACTACACCAAGCTTGGAAAAATCGAATAACACGTAAACAATCTGCCAGCAATATTTTTAAGCAAAAGTAGAGCTCGATTGGCTCAAGCTATGCCACTCCATAATTGCAAACAAAGGCATGGATGGATAGAGCAAATACTCAAGTTCAAAACACCCTTAATGATCATGCTCAAATTATGCATAGATCTCTCAGAAACAACATGAACACATGGCATAAAAATAACAGCAGTCAGGGACTTTGTGGAATCACTAAGTCTCTGAAATCAGCAACATCAAGATACCTAGTTTGCATGCTTGTTCTAGTCACCACATAGATCAAAAAAATACATGGCAAAATCCTCTGGATAGGTAACATGGCATATTACAAAACTCCTGTAGGACTCAACTTCATAGGAGGTACACATCAATCATGGAAAAAATGACAAAAGTGCATGTTCAGATAAGATCCAGCCACTAACAGCAAATAGCCCTCTTCTAACAGAATTTCGGGCACCAAGATGTCCTCAAATGAAAATGATGCAATGGAACAAAATGATGTACTCTTCGAGGAGAACAATTTGACATATTATACGCGTGAAACGGAGCTACGGATGCGGAGTTACGGCACTGGGAACATGGCATGATGATATGAAATCGTGAGGACTTAGAAATATTCGGGTGAGGGAAAAAGTCAACCGTCGGACGCGGTTTTCGAGGATGGCCGAGATCTGGCGGCTGACTCGCCGGAGAAGAAGCCCGAGGCGGCCGGGGTGTCTCCGGTGACCGGATCCGGGCCGGGATGGCCGGATCTGACGCCGGGAGGCGCGGGGCGCCGGACCCGGCGGAGGAGGCGGCGACGGCGCGGCGTTGGCGGCGAGGTACGGGGCGCTGGAGCGGCGAGGGCGATGCCGGCGGGAAGCAGAGGGCGGCGGCGGACCTCGGGAGGGCTGCGAACAATGGAGCGCGGGCTCGCGCTCGGGCGCGGGGCCAGTGGGCGAGCGGCGGCGGCGTCCGGGCCCGGGCGGGCCGGCCTCGGGCCCCGGCGGGCCGCGGGCGGCGCGGGGGGAGAGAGAGAGAGGGGCGCGGGTGAGGTGGCGGCAGCGGATTGGGCGCGGGAGGCGTCTGAGCTGAGGTGGCAGCCTCTGATAGGCCGGAGTGAGGTGGCGGTGGGCGGTGGACGCGTCCAGCGAGGGAGCGGACACGTCCGGCGGCGTGCGGGGAAGATTGCTAGGGTTTCAACTGCCCGAAAAATCCGAGGGAGAGCACATATTTATAGGTAGAGGGGCTAGGAAGCTTCAAATGGAGAGCGGTTTTCGGCCACGCGATCGTGATCGAACGGCGGATGACATGGGAGTGTCTTAGATGGGTTATTGGGCTGTTTTGAAGGGGTGTTGGGCTGCAACACAAACGAGGCCTTCACGGTTACCCGGTTAACCGTTGGAGTACCAAACGAACTCCGATTGACCCGAAACTTGACAGGCGGTCTACCGGTGCGATACCAGGGCCGCTTGGCAAACCTCGGTCCATTCTGAGAAAGTTTAATACCCGCTCACGAAGAAATGTAAAAGGGGACGCCGGGGGACATAGGAGCGCCGGATTGCAAAACGGACAACGGGGAAAATGCTCGGATTTATGAGACGAACACGTATGCGAATGCGATGCACATGATGACATGATATGAAATGCATGACATGAACAAATACAAAACGAAGGGAAACCCAACCACGGAGGGAATTTTATATCACATAGCCGAAAATGGCAAGAGTTGGATTACAAATATGGCAAGTTACATCTGGGGCATTACAGCATAAGCAAGTAAGATGCGAATGGACTCAAGTCTAGCAACGGGAGCATATGTCTCACCATAGTCCATACCTTCAACTTGTGTGTAACCTTGGGCGACGAGACGTGCTTTGTTGCGAACCACTTGTCCATCTTCATCTTGCTTGTTGCGAAACACCCATTTGGTACCAATGATGTTATGGTTGTTGTCGGGCTTCTCGACCAATGTCCACACTTGATTTCTCACAAAGTTATGTAGCTCTTCATGCATAGCGTTTATCCAATCCGGATCCTTCAATGCTTCTTCAACCTTCATAGGTTCAATGCTAGAGATGAATGAGTAATGTTCACAAAAGTTAGCTAAACGAGTTTTAGAGCGAGTGATTTGTAGATTTGCTCGACGGGATGATCTTTGGCAATTCTTGCTCGAACTCGTGAAAGCTTTTGCTTGGGTCGGGGTGGAACATCCTCTTCATCTTGTTCTTCTTCTTGGCCTTCTTCATTGTTGACGTTGTCATTCTCTTGTCGTGGTGGAGAAGGACGTTGTTGATGTTCATCTTGGTGCGCTTCCTCGTTTTCTTCATCTTGGCATGTCCCACTTGTGGATGCTTCCGCATCAACTCTTGGTTCACCTTGTCGTGAGGTAGAAGCTTCCACTTGGACGGACGAGGTACTCTCCTTCACTTCCATTGGACGAATCTTGCCAATGGAAAAGTCTTGAATTGCTTCTGAAGGGTCTTTATCTCCTACATCAATTGGCAATTGCTCTACTTGCGAGCCGTTAGATTCATCAAACTTCACATCTACCGTCTCTTCAACCTTTCGGGTGAAATTGTTGTAGACACGATAAGTGTGAGAGTTTGAGCCATAACCAAGTAGGAAACCTTCATGAGATTTAGGATCAAATTTAGAATGACGATGCTTATCAAGAATGTAGCACTTTGAGCCGAATACTCGAAAGTATCCAACTTGGGGTTTGTTACCGGTGAGAAGCTCGTATGCCGTCTTGTCGAGTAGCTTGTGAAGATACAAGCGATTTGTTGCATGACAAGCTGTCTCAACCGCTTCCGCCCACAAGCGCTTTGGCGTTTTGTACTCATCAAGCATCGTTCTTTCCATATCGATAAGTGACTGGTTCTTCCTCTCCACAACTCCATTTTGTTGAGGTGTGTACGTAGACGAGAACTCATGTGAAATCCCTTCTTCGTCAAGAAAGGTGTCCACATTTGCGTTCTTGAACTCCGTTCCATTGTCGCTCTGAACCTTTTTGATCTTCACGTCAAACTGATTTTGGGCCTTCCTAGCGAAGTTTTTGAAGATCTTTTGGAACTGCGATTTGTCATCAAGAAAGAACACCCACGTAAATCTTGAAAAATCATCAACTATGACTAGACCAAATGAGTTACCACCGAGACTCTTGTAGGCATTTGGACCAAAGAGATCCATGTGAAGTAGCTCGAGTGGTCTTCTTGT
Source organism: Aegilops umbellulata (assembly GCA_032464435.1). Lineage (NCBI taxonomy): Eukaryota > Viridiplantae > Streptophyta > Magnoliopsida > Poales > Poaceae > Aegilops > Aegilops umbellulata. The sequence continues at coordinate 315,020,727 of CP136055.1, read as the reverse complement.
GGTCATGATGTTTTTCACGCAGTGACTTCCTCCAACTTGTTTCCCTGCTTGACAAATATGACATATTTTATTCAAAGGATATGATCACCTTTAATAAGCTTATCAAGATTTCGCATACCAACATGACCTAGTCTTCTATGCCACAACCAGCCTTTAGAAGATTTAGCAATTAAGAAAGTTTTAGGTTGAGCCTTTTTAGTGAAATCAACAATGTAAAGATCTCCTCTACGTATACCGGTAAAGACCATTTTATGTTTGTCTCTGCGAAACACTTGGCAATCTACTTCAGTGAATAAGACATTGAAACCGAAATCCACAAGTCTAGAAACTGAAAGTAAATTGTATGCAAGGGATTCAACGAGCATGACATTTTGTATGGAGCTATCATGTGAGATGGCCACCTTACCAAGGCCAACCACCTTACCCTTTGAATTATCACCAAAAGTGACATATTTTCGAGGGCCGTTGTTTTCAGCAAGATCAAGGAACATATCTTCATCTCCGGTCATATGATCAGTACATCCACTATCCAGGACCCATTCCTTTCCTCCAGCCATGTAGCCGCGAAGATTTGCCATAAGACCAAAATGCCTCATTGCATCATCAAGATCATAGTCACTATCATCATCTTCATCATAGTATCCATGTTCAACATCATCTTGTGATTGATCAATTCCTAGAGAGGGTAATTCATTAGATAAATGATCATCACAATGGTTACCTTTATGAATTCTAATAGCTTAGGATATGATATAGCTAATGATTCCAACATTTCCTTTAGCACGCATGAGATTGGTAAGCTCAAATAGACAATCACCAAAGCTAGGATCACTAGAGTCCATCTTACTCAAAGCAATAGATTTATGGAGAATTTCGTCTAAATTTTTTAAGGAATAATCTGGAAATCGTTCCTCAAGAAATTTCCATATAGTATAGGCACAATCAAGAGTAGGCAAACTAGCAATCAGATTTTGGGCAATCCTCGTATGATAACATTGATGGTTCTAAGGTTGCGAATCATGTCAAGATCTTCTTCGGGTGTGGGATGCAAGGGATCAATACGAGGTGCACAAGGACTAGCAATGTACTTGTTCAAATGATATTCATTGAAAATCACAAGCATTTCATTTTTCCACTCAAGAAAATATTCTCCATCAAGAATAGGCACTCTATGTCTAAGACTCCCCAAAGTAGACACATCCATCTTCCTCCAAAGGTGTTTAAACCAAGGCAATGGAGACCAAAGCTCTGATACCAATTGAAAGGATCGAGAAGAGGTGTCTAGAGGGGGGGTGATTAGAAACTAAGTGCTAAAAGTTGCAGTTTTTAATATTCTTAAGTTTAGGTGGAGTTTAAGCACAAGTTTAACAAACACAATACATATCAAGCAAGCATGCAATGAGTATATGAGCAGCGGAAAGTAAAGCATGCAATTTGCAAGAATGTAAAGGGAAGGGTTTGGAGTATTCAAACGCACTTGGAGACACAGATGTTTTTGTCGTGGTTTCGATAGGTGGTGCTATCGTACATCCACGTTGATGGAGACTTCAACCCACGGAGGGTAACGGTTGCGCGAGTCCATGGAGGGCTCCACCCACGAAGGGTCCACGAAGAAGCAACCTTGTCTATTCCATCATGGCCGTCGCCCACGAAGGACTTGCCTCACTAGCGGTAGATCTTCATGAAGTAGGCGATCTCCTTGCCCTTACAAACTCCTTGGTTCAACTCCACAATCTTGTTGGAGGCTCCCATGTGACACCTAGCCAATCTAGGAGACACCACTCTCCAAGAAGTAACAAATGGTGTGTTGATGATGAACTCCTTGCTCTTGTGCTTCAAATGATAGTCTCCCCAACACTCAACTCTCTCTCACAGGATTTGGATTTGGTGGAAAGAAGATTTGAGTGGAAAGAAACTTGGGGAAGGCTAGAGATCAAGATTCATATGGTTGGAATGGAATATCTTGACCTCAACACATGAGTAGGTGGTTCTCTCTCAGAAAATGTGTATTGGAAGTGTGGGTATGTTCTGATGGCTCTCTCCACGAATGAGGAGTGGGTGGAGGGGTATATATAACCTCCACACAAAATCTAACCGTTACACACAATTTACCAAACTCGGTGGGGCCGAATGGTTAAAGTCGGTCGGACCGATTCAGCAAACCTAGTGACCGGTAGGATCTTCAGTGGGACTGAGATGAAACTCGGTAGGACCAATATGGTTAGGGTTAGGGCATAACGTAATCTCGGTGTGACCGAATACACAAACTCGATGGGACCGATTTTGGTAATAAGCTAACCAGAGAGTTGGTCAGGCAAACTCAGTGAGACCGATTACACAAACTCGGTGGGACCGATTTTGGTAATAAGCTAACCCGAGGATTTGCATTGTAATCTCGGTAGTATCGATTGCTCAAACTCTGTGAGACCGATTTTGGTAATGGACATACACAGAGAGATTACAATCCCATCTCGGTGAGACCGAGATCCCTATCGGTGAGACCGATTTGCTAGGGTTTGTGGCAGTGGCTATGACATGTGAAACTCGGTGGCGCCGGATAGAAAGAATCGGTGGGGCCGAGTTTGACTTTTGGTTTAGGTCATATGTGGATGTGGGAAGGTAGTTGAGGGTTTTGGAGCTTATCACTAAGCACTTTGAGCAAGGAAGCCATTAAGCAACACCTCATCCCCTCTTGATAGTATTGGCTTTTCCTATAGACTCAATGTGATCTTGGATCACTAAAATAGAAAATGTAGAGTCTTGATCTTGAAGCTTGAGCCCATCCTTTGCCCTTAGCATCTTGAAGGGGTTCCACATCCTCTAGTCCATGCCACTCCATTGTTGAACTTATCTGAAACATACTAGGTAAAAGTGTTATTCCAACAAGAGATATGTTGACATTAATTACCAAAACCACCCAGGGAGCACTTGTGCTTTCAGAAGCTCATGACTCGCCATACTCGATTCACCCCGGAAACACCAAGATGTATTTGGATTTAAAGGCATTTCTGGTGGACAGGTATGAATAAGGATATTGGCGAGTATGTAGCAGTATGTGATGTATGTCAGAGAGTGAAGGCAGAACATCAGAAGCCAGCAGGATTACTTCAGCCTATGTAGATACCCGAATGGAAGTGGGACAAACTTGGCATGGATTTCATCACTGGATTACCCAGGACACGATCTAGATATGATTCTATCTGGGTAGTAGTTGATCGCTTGACCAAAGTGGCTCACTTTATCCCTGTGAAAACCACTTATACAAGCGTGAAGTTGGCCAAGATATATATGACCAGGATCGTATGTCTGCATGGAATTCCGAGGACCATCGTATCAGATAGAGGAATACAGTTTACCTAGAAGTTTTGGAATCAGCTGCACCAGACTTTGGGTACCAGGCTTGAGTTCAGTGCAGCCTTTCATCCACAGACAGATGGACAGACCGAGAGAGTCAATCAGATTCTGGAGGACATGTTGGGAGCTTGTGCGCTAGATTATGGATCCAGTTGGGATGATAATTTGCCTTACACAGAGTTCTCATACAACAACAGTTACCATGCTAGTTTGAAGATGGCCCCATTCAAAGCTTTGTACGGAAGAAGGTGCATGACATCGTTAATGTGGGATGAAGTTGGAGACCGTCAGTTTTTTGGACCGGATTTAATCAAGGAGTCTGAAGAGAAGGTTAAGTTTATTCGAGATAGACTGAAGGTAGCTCAGTCCAGGCAGAAGAGTTAGGCCGATACGAAATGCAAGGAGGTAGTCTACGAAGTCGGAGACAGAGCATATCTTCGTGTGTCACCACTTCGAGGAGTTAAACGATTTGGAGTTAAGGGAAAGTTAGCCCCGAGATTTGTAGGACCATACCGAGTTCTGGAACGTATGGGAGAAGTGGCCTACAAGTTGGAGTTACCCGAAGGATTGTCAGGAGTTAATGATGTGTTTCACGTTTCCCAGTTGAAGAAGTGCCATGCAGAGATGGCCGATATTCCTCTGAGAGATATAGTGCCCCTGGAAGCAATTCAGTTGGAGAGTGACCTAACCTGCGAGGAGAAACTCGTCAAGATTCTTGAGTTTGCCAGCCGAGTTACACGCAACAAGGTCATCAAGTTTTGGAAAGTTCAGTGGAGCCACCATACCGAGGAGGAAGCCACCTGGGAGCGAGAAGAAGACCTACGGAAACACCACCCACACCTATTTTCTAGACAACCCGAATCTCGAGGACGTGATTCGTCTTAATGGGGGTACGTTTGTAACATCCCACAATTTGGATGCTATACATAGGTCATCATATGCATATTATATTTTATTTGCATTTTGGTTGTGATCCTAGAAATCTTAAGCAACTCAAGGACCCAAGGAGAGAGTTGGAGGTTTCACAAATTTTCATATTTGAATTTATTTCAAATTTGAAGAAAGGATCAATTTGATTTTAGTAATTTCTCTCCAATTATTCCCAATAATAAAAATAAAGGAGAGAAGATAAAATGACTTCTTCAATAAGAGAGGGATATTGGAGAAGCAATTTCAAAATCAAATTATTATTTTATTTTATTTGCTATTTTATTTGAATTAGAGAAAAATATGCATTTTTGAAAATTGCATTTTAAGTAAGAAAAATGTTCACCGTGTCCTAAATATTAGGTTGGGACAGTGAAAATTGTTTCTGGTATTTTTTAGAATTTTCTTTATATTTTTATTAGGATTTTTCTTCGGGCGAAATTTATTTTTTTTAAATCTTCTCCACCCAACTAGGTCGAAGGCCCAGCCAAGCCAGGCCCAACCCAGCGCCGCCGCCTCTCTCTCCCATGCGGACGCCGGACTCCGACAATGAGGAGTCTGGGTCGGCCTCCCACCCCCTCGCGCAAGCCGCCGTCCCCGAGGCTTTAAAAGCCGACCCCGGCCCACCCCCACCTCCTCATCACCGTCACCGCTGCAGCCCCACCTCCAGCCGAGCCGCGCCGTCGCCGCTTTGCGCCGCCGCCTCCACTGCCGCTGCCGCCGCTCTTGCCGCGCGCCGCCACCATCGCCCGCAGCCGCGCCGCCGCCGCCCCGCAACCCCGCTGATGCCGCCGCCTCGCCCGACCCCATCCCCCACCTCCTCATCACCGCCTCCAGACGAGTCGCGCCGCCGTCGCCGCTGCTCCCGCGTCACCGCTGCTGCCGCTGCCCCGCAACCCCGCCGACGCTGCCGCCTCACCTCGCCAACCGCCGACGCCCCCGGATCTTGCCGTTGACCTCGCCGCCGCGGTTGACCGGTAAAAAACCCGCTCGGTTTTCTTTCGTTTTTTTCGGTTTAGGTTAGATCAGTTTTTTTAATTTAGTTCGTTAATTAACGAACGTTCATTGATTAGTTTCTATTAACGAACGAATTCGTTCGTTTTGATCTGTTAGCGAACGTTTGTTCGTTAGATTTTTCATTTTTTTTATTTTTTTGCCAAGGACCTATCTGCGAATAATTTTATCACAGATTAGTCCCTGAACTTCAAACCCTCGCTACTTTTTACTCGTTTGTCCAAATCCAGTGAAACCAATGCCAAAATCTTCATCTTGTTCCCGTATTTACAGTTAATCAACTTGAACATGATTTTGACAAAATTAAAATTTGGTTTCAAGCATATTTGAATTTGTACTTCTTTTGATCGCAGTTTGAGTTTCGTAGCTCCGATTCGATTGATTCTTTTTGCAAATCGAAGCTCTTTAGTTGAACTTTCAGTTTGGATCTTTTCTCTTGAGTTTTACCCTTGCATCTTATGCTTGAGTGCTTATGTATGATATTGTTTGTTCACGATAGAGTTTCCGGAGTGTGAAGCGTGCTACTACGAATCACTAGGGTTTTCACATCATCAGCAAGGCAAGTAACACTTTGATCATACCCCTTTATTACCCACTTTTTACGCATTAGATTCAACCCTCAAACATTGCATGAGTAAGATCTGATTAACATGTGGGTATTGGGAAGTAGTTGATGAGGTAGTACCTATTGTTCTTTATTCAAACCTTGGGAGTTGCTACGTATGCTTATATTGCTATGCTATGCTCGTAAACGTGGATTGGTTTGAGAGAATTCATGAAAGATGTGAGAGGTCTTTGTTAACTAAGGTTTAACTTAAGGTGGATACTTTAATACACATCTGGGAGGATTGGTTTGTGGGCACCTGAGGAATCCAGTGCTGTCCAAGGAGAATCCCGGGGTATCTGTGTGATTTTTCCTATGGTCTGCCACCCAGGCTAAAAGGGATCATATGTTATTCATGCTCGAAACTTCCGTGTGCAGCCACAAGCCATTATGGGCTCTGGCATAGTTGAGTAAGTTGTCCGACCTCTTACGTTGGTAGACTAGCAAATGTAGGGGATGTCGGTGGTACTGTCTACCCGTCATAACGAGCTAATGCTTCTGAAAGACTGTGTCTTGTCATCCATCTCTCAAACAACATGTGGTGCGAGAAATCCAACGGAGGAGATCGAGTCTTGTGGGGAAAAGTGTGCAAACCTCTGCAGAGTGTAGAAACTAATCATGATTAGTCGTGTCCCCGGTTATGGACATTTTGAGTATTTGGTGCTTGAATTATTATATTGATCTCATCACTTTACTTAATTAATTTGTTGGGTTATTGATTATTAATCTGGGATTGAGACGGGGTTACCATTCTCAATGTTTTCAACAAACTTTGTAGTTAAATAAAATATATTCCTTTGAAGTAGGAAAAACTGGCTTTACGCAAAATGATAACCATAGAGCCTCCACCAGCCATATATGCATGTAGTGATAGTTGTTATCTGTTCTTTGCTCTATAGTGTTATTTTGCCAGCATATTCCATGTGCTGACCTACACAGGATGCAACGTATTATGTTGTAGTGTTTTCAGATGAAGAGTATGGTGCGCTAGGTCATTGTCGTGCACTCAGCTATGTCGTTGGAGTTAATGGACTCATTTACCTTTGAAGCTTCCGCAGTTATCTTATTTAGATGGCCTTCAGCCATATTATTATAATAAGTTCTCTTTTGAGATATTCGATGTAATAAGTATGTGATTGCACTCTGTTATAAATCCTCGAGTACTGTGTGTGTCAGCATTACCGATCCAGGGATGACACTTATGCACAGGGATTTGACCGTCTGAGGTCGGATCACTACAAAAGTAATTTCCATAAAGGTACCACCCGCAGCAGAATCTAAAAGATTACGAGAAACTAAATTCAATCCCACATAAAATTTTTGTATGCTCATCCAAAGATTTAACCCATTAGTTGGGCAATTCCTTAGCATCATTTTCATCCATTCCCAAGGTTGTGCAACATGCTCATGTTCAAGTTGCTTGAAATTCATGATCTGGGTTATAAGGGAAATAATCTTTGCGGGAGGAAAATACTTAGTGATAAAAGCATCTTTGCACTTATTCCAAGAATCGATACTATTGCGAGGCAAAGAAGAGAACCAAATTTTTGCAGAATCACGCAAAGAAAACGGAAATAATTTCATCTTCACCACATCATTGTCCACATCTTTTTCTTTTGCATATCGCATAATTCCACGAAGGTATTAAGATGGGGCGCGGCATCCTCATTAGGAGTACCGGAAAATTGATCTTTCATAACAAGATTCAACAAAGCAGTATTAATATCACAAGACTCCGCACTAGTGGCGGGAGGAGCAATTAGAGTGCCGATAAAATCATTGTTGTTGGTATTTGAGAAATCACATAACTTGGTGTTCTCTTGAGTCATGAAGACCACACAACAAGATTGCACTCAAAAACAGATCAGGCAAGAAGACGGCAAACGGAAAAAGAGAGGCGAATAAAACGACAAATTTTGTGAAGTGGGGGAGAGGAAAATGAGAGGCAAATGGCAAATAATGTAAATTGCGAGGAGATGAGATTTGTGATTAGGAACCTGGTATATGTTGAACATCCTCCCCGACAATGGTGCCAAAAATTCCTTTTGATGTCGCTTGAAGCTACGTCGGTATTTCCCCAAAGAGGAAGAGATGATGCAGCACATCGGCGGTAGGTATTTCCCTCATATATGAAACCAAGGTTATCGAACCAGTAGGAGAACCAAGCAACACAACGTAAACAGCCCCTTCCACACAAATAACAACCACTCGCAACCCGACGTGTTAAAGGGGTTGTCAATTCCTTTCGGGTAACGGCTGTCGGATTTCGGGTTCCGGCAGACCCTTAAGGTTCGAACTCTGGGGTGCGCGCGGAGATTATGCCCTCCACCTCTCCGTCTCGCAAAGATCTAAACTACCAAAAGAACAACACAAGAGACACAGAGTTTATACTGGTTCGGGCCACCGATGCGGTGTAATACCCTACTCCAATGTGGTGTGGTGGATTGCCTCTTGGGCTGATGATGATGAACACTACAAGGTAGAACAGCCTCGCGAGGGTCTGTTCTTGGCATGGGGGATGAACTGCTAGGAGGAGGTCAATCGCCCTTCTCTCTCTTTCCCTCTGATCCAATTGGATCTACCTTGGGGGTGGCTAGTCCTATTTATCGGCAAAGGCCCTGGGCCACTTCCCAAATATTGAGCGGGAAGGGCGCAAACAATTGGCTAATTCGAAGGGGAACATCTAGTACACTTATCCTGACTAAAGTTGGTCCTCGCCTGCCAAAGGCCCTGTGGTGACGCCGTCCTGGGCTCCACGATGACCTCCTTCCCACCGTTGGACTGGTCTTGGTCTCATTGCACCGAAATGGATGCCTTTGCTTGATCCTCTCGCCTGCGCTTGCCCCCTTTGCACCAAAGAGGAAAGAGAGACACTGCACGGGCTGGCACCCGCCTGGCATCCTCGGTCGTCATGGCTTGCGTCATGGGCTCCTCGCGAGGTACCCCGCCTTGATCTCTCCGCCTCCTCGTGAGCTAGCCTGACGAGGCCGCGCCTGAGGAAGCACCGTGTCGTCCGCCCCGCGAGGCTTGGCCCCTCGTGAGGGTCTTGGGTCTTGTGTTGATGAAGATGGGCCGTGCTGGGCCCTCTTTCGAGCCACGCCGCAGGCCACAGGCAGGCAGGTCTGGGGACCCCCGTTCCCAGAACGCCGACAGTAGCCCCCGGGCCCAAGGCGCGCATGGACTTGGCCGTGCCGAGAAGTGAAAGGGCAAGGGCGAAGCGCCGCGGGCCCTAACAGCCGGCGGCCTTGGGTGCCGCATGGTGGTTGATTGGACGTGGGTGTCTCCGCTTCCCCAGGATGCCTCGGTGACCGCGCGGATTGGACAAGTCCCTGCATGCAGATCGTGTCATGATTACCCTGGATCGTGGAGGTCGACGGTTGGCCTCCGCCGGCTATAAGTACGGCACCGCGCATGCCCTTCCAGTCCATCTCTCCTTGCTTTCTCCTTCTCCTCCATGGCTCCATCGAGGCGGCTCTCGGCTGCGGAAAAGGGGTAGGCCCACCAGGTTGAGCCTGCCTCTCCTCCGCCCAAGCGCGGTCGAGGGCGCCCTCGGAAGCATCCCGTGGCCGCCCTGGCAGCGTTCAGTGGTCATGGAGACGGCTCCCAGCATGGTGGCGGGCGAGCCGCTGTGGCCGGGGGATGCGCCTGGGTTGCGCGCTCCCCCAGGCCGCGCTTTCGCGCTGCGCAGGTGCTACCGGAGTTCGTCGTTTGGGCGGCGGAGCCGGCTAGCACCCAGCTCCGTCTCCCTCGCTTCCTCCTTGGTGAGCTCCCTGCTGGTGCCCCGGGCGGCCTCTGGCTTCAAGCAGACGGCTGCTGCAGCCGGGCCTCGTGGGCTGCGCTGGAGGTCTCCTCCACCGGTAACTTGGCCTTGACTCGGGGTTGGCAGGCGTTCACCCGTGCTCGCGGCTTGGAGCATAGGTGCACCCTGCACTTCAGGTTTGACGGCGATGCCACCCTCTATGTGAGGGTGTTTGGGGAAGATGGTCGCCGTGCGGGGTGTTGCCCCGAGGACGACGACCGTGGCCGGGGGCCCCGCCCCGACGACGATGGAGGAGACAGCGCACGCACGGATGGCGATGCCCGAGGCTCCCCAAGCTTCATCAACTCTTCTTCAAGCGACTCCTCTAGTGGTGGCCGCGGTCAGCCCCCATGCTGTCGAGCTTGCCTGGGAGGCGGCGACTCGTCCGCCCGTCGCCGCGCCCCGGTGAAGCGCGAGAGGGAGTCCGCCTGAGCCCCGGAGGCATCCCGAGTCGCCTACGCTGGCCGGAGCGATGCGAGCCACGCCGGGCTTGTCTTTTTTCTTCTTTTTGTTTCCTACGTAAAAGAAAACAACTGCATGGAGCCCCACGGGGGCGTGTTGGGGGTTACTGCTGTTAAAAATTACCTTGATTTAGCTTTCGCACTTTTCAGTTGTGTGTCTGCACGTAAATAGTTCCCGGCCCCGGCCGTGGGGGGCGACAGACCCAGGCCCTGTGTGTGTGTCGCGGTGCCCGAGGGGCACGGACTGGAGGGGTGCTCCCGCAATGGACCCCGGTCGTGAAACCTTAGAACGATTAGAACAAGAACCCTCGCGAGGGTGTTTGGCTGCTCTCCCTCGCAAGGCCTTTAGCAAGAGGAATCAAAACGGGGGAGTGAAAATCGATGAAATATAAACCAACGATGTCAACAATTTCAATAAGAGTTCAAGTGCAAACAAAGCGAGCCAACTGCGGAAAGCAAATGAAAAAGCCGCGTCCGGCACCTAATCTAGTCTTCGACGTCTTCTCACCAGCGCTGAGCTAAGTGCTGCCACTGGGCGTGGGAGGGAGCCCCAGGGCCTAAGGCCGGCGCTCCTGAGACTCCGGGGCATATACAGCCCCACTCATTATTACGTGAGAGTGTCACGGGCGGCGAGCTTCACAGGCGTTGGCCTTCTTCACAGGCTCCGGGCCTTTCTTCTTAGGGGTGATGAGCTTCACAGGGACTTGCCTTCTTCACAGGCTCTGGGCCTTTTCCAAGAAGGGATAGTCTTCCCAGGCGTTTGTCTTCTTCATAGGCTCTGGGCCTTTTCCGAGAAGGGATAGTCTTCACAAGCGTTCGCCTTCTTCACAGGCTCTGGGCCATTTCCAAGAAGGGATAGTCTTCACAGGCGTTCGCCTTCTTCACAGGCTCTGGGCCTTTTAGGGGTAGAACCTCCGGAGGTGCTGGATGTTCCATGCATTCTGGATCGGCTCCCCCTCTTGAGTCACCAAGCGCATGGAGCTTGGCCTGGAAACATGAGCAACCTTGAACAGGCCCTCCCACATGGGAGAGAGCTTGTGCAGCCCCTCCCTAGAGAGGACCCGCCTGAGCACGAGGTCTCCTACCTCAAGAGTCCTGGGGCGGACGTTGCGGTAGTGATATCGTCATAGCGCTTGTTGGTACCTCGCCGCTCGCAACGTGGCTTCTCGGCGGCGTTCCTCCCCCAGCACAAGGTCCATCCCCCGCATGGCGTCCTGCTGCGCCTCATCGAACGCTAGGACCCGCGCGGAGCGATGTCTGACCTCGTGAGGGAGGACTGCTTCGGCTCCATAGACCAGGAAGAACGGGGTATCCCCGGTTGGCTTGGTCGCGGTTGTACGGATGGACCACAACACGGACTGGAGCTCATCGTACCAACCTCTGCCGCAGGCCTCCAGCTTCTTCTTGAATGTCATGGTCTTGAGGCCCCTCAGGACCTCCGCGTTGGCTCGTTCGGCCTGGCCGTTTCTTCGCGGGTGCGCCACCGAAGCGTAGCATATCTGCGTTCCAAGGTTAGCACAGTATGTTTTGAAAAGGTTACTGGTGCACTGCAAACCGTTGTCTGTGATGAGGCGGTTCGGCACCCCGAACTGGCTCACGATGCCCCTGATGAACTTAACCACGGAACCCGCGGGGATGGTGCGGACAGCCTCCACTTCTGCCCACTTGGTGAATTTGTCAATGGCGATGTAGAGGTAGCAGTAGCCCCCTGGCGCCCGAGGGAACGGGCCCAGAATGTCCGGGCCCCAGACTGCGAATGGCCACGAAAGGGGTATAGTCTGCAAGCCTCCCGCTGGCTGATGGATCTGTTTGGCGTGAAATTGGCAGGCTTCACAAGCCTTCACCAGTTCGACAGCGTCGTTGAGTGCGGTGGGCAATAGAACCCACTGCGGAATGCCTTGCCAACGAGGGTCCGTGATGACGAGTGATGCCCATAGCCCCCGTCGTGTATGTCCTCCAGCAGTTCCTTTCCTTGCTCCGTGGAAATGCAGCGCAAGGATACGTCGTTCGGCCGTTTCCGGTAGAGCTCTCCGTCCCTGATGCAGTATGCCGTGGCTTGCCGCGCCACACGCTCCGCTTCTTCCTCCTTCTCCGGCAGGGCCCCTTGTGTTAAATAACTCCGGAGTTCCGTGATCCAACACTCCTCCTGAGGTTCCATAGTCAGGAGCAGGCGTGCCCCTGAGGCAGGGCCGCAGGTCGGGGCTCCTGAGGCAGGTGGCTGGGGGAGTTCCTCCCGAGGCTGAGCAGTGTTTGATAATGACGGCTGGGCTGAGGGCTTGAAGAGCCGCTCTTCAAAGACGCCAGGCTCCTGAGGTAACCGCCTGGACGCCCGTCTGGCGATGTCGTCGGCTTCCTGATTGGTGCCACGGGGCACATGCTTCAATTCCAACCCCCAGAACTGCTTTTCCATCCTGCGGACCTCCGCTAGATAGGCCTCCATGTGCTCATCCTTCAGCTCATACACCTTGTTGGATAAGTTGACAAGGAGCTGCGAATCGCCCTTGACGGTGAGGCGCTTCACCCCAGAGCTGCTGCGGCCTTTAACCCCGCTATCAGACCCTCATATTCTGCTATGTTGTTGGAGACCTTTTCGCCTTGCTAGAAACAGAGCTGTACGGCGTAGTAGAGCTTGTCCTGAGTGGGTGATATCAGCACCGCACCAGCCCCAGCGCCGTGCCTGGAGAACGCCCCATCGAAGTACATGACCCAGCCTTCCAGTGCCTCCCTCCCTGGGGAGAGGGACCGATCCTCGTTGTCCTTGAGGCCTGGTGCCTCCGTCCATTCTGCCACGAAGTCCGCTAATGCTGCTCCTTTGATGACCCTGGTCGTGTTGAACTCGAGCTGGAACGCCTGCAGTTCTATGTTCCACTCGGCGACCCTTCCGGCTGAGTTAGGGCTCCTGAGCACTCTCTCTAAGGGGTACGACGAGACGACCTTGATGGGATGACCTTGGAAGTAGTGATGCAGCTTGCGCGAGGCCACTAGTAGTGTGAGGAGGAGCTTCTGAGGCATGGGGTACCGTGCCCTCACGTCCCGTAACACCGTGCTGACAAAGTAGACTGGGTGCTCAACGAGGCTGAGAGCACCAGTGTTCGCGGCGCCCTCCGGAGGCGAGGGCGCTTCACGAGGTGACGTGGCCTCGGGAGGTCGACCGTTCAGGCGCGTGGCCTCTCCTGCTTCCGGTGCACTCTTCGGCGGCTGATCTTCCTCAGCCACGGTTACGTCTCCTGTGGGCCTTCCTTGTTCCTGCTTTGCCTTGTCTCGAGCTGCTGATGTGGCTCTGATTTGGCGCTCCTCCCTAACCGCCACCAGGGCTGCGCTGGCAGAGTAGGGGGTGGCGGAGAGGTAGAGCAGCAGGGGCTCTCGAGGGCGCGGAGCCACCATGACTGGGGGACTGGTTAGGTACCTCTTGAGATCTTGAAACGCCTTATCTGCCTCTTCAGTCCATTCAAAAGGCCCCTTCTTCTTCATTAGTTGGAAGAAAGGCAGTGCTCGCTCCCCCAGTTTGGAGATGAAGCGCCCTAGCGCGGTCACGCGTCTGGTGAGCTTCTGCATTTCTCTGAGGGTTTTCGGCGGGCTCATGTCCTCGACCGCCTTGACTTTCTCCGGGTTAGCCTCGATGCCCCGACGGGACACGAGAAACCCTAAGAGCTTGCCCGAAGGGACCCCGAACACACACTTCTCTGGGTTGAGCCGCAGGTTCACTGCGTCGAGGCTCGCGAAGGTCTCCACCAGGTCTTGTATCAGTGTCTTGGCCTCCCGAGATTTCGCCACAATGTCGTCAATGTAAGCTTCGACATTCTTCCCGAGCTGCGGGCCCAAGGTGATGTGCATCAGCCGCTGAAATGTCGCCCCTGCGTTACGCAACCAAAATGGCATGCATGTATAGCAGTACACCCCGCATGGGGTTAAGAAGGCGGTCTTCTCGACGTCTTCCACCGCCATCTTGATCTGGTGATATCCAGAGAAGGCGTCTAGGAAGCAGAGCAGGTCGCACTCCGCGGTGGAATCCACGATCTGCTCGATGCGGGGGAGCGGGAACGGATCTTGCGGGCATGCCTTGTTGAGGTTGGTGAAGTCGACACACATGCGTTCCTTTCCCCCCTTCTTGGGCACAACAACAGGGTTGGCCAACCAATCCGAGTATCGGACCTCGCGAATGACCCCGGCGGCCTCTAACTTGCAGGTTTCTTGGACGATGAAGGCCTGCTTCTCTGTGGACTGCCGCCTGGCTTTCTGTTCACGGGGCGCACGTTTGGGCACACGTTGAGGTGATGCTCGATGACCCTCCGGGGGATCCCTGCCAACTGATCAGGCTCCCAAGCGAATACTTCTTATTTGCGCGCAGGAACCTGATCAGGGCCTCCTCCTGCTCAGGCTCGAGGTTGGCGCCTATGGTGAAAGTGGCACTGGAGGACCCGTCCTCATCGACAGGTATCTGCTTGGTTTTTGCCTTGTCCTGGGTGAACAACTGCTTCTTCTTGGCCGGCGCAGCCCCCTTGGGCTCGGGGGTCCCTGCGTCGGCGGGCTGTGCCGATGCCGCCGTCTTGAAGGCGAGCTTGAGTACCCGCAGGGCGTCCCCGGTGTCCCCGTGCATGGTGAGGACACCGCCGCTCCCGGGCATCTTCGTGAGGTTATACGCCGGGTGCGTGGCGGCCATGAACTGGGCCAGCGCTGGGTAACCGAGGATGGCGTTGTAAGGAAGGCCGATGGGGGCGATGTCGAAGTCGACCATCTCCGTGCGGAAGTTGTCGTAGGTGCCGAAGGTTACTGGGAGCCGGAACTGTCCCAAGGAGCTGGATGACCCGCCCCCAACGCCCAAGAAAGACCGACTGGGTTGCAGCCGCTCCAGGGGTATGCAGAGGAGATTGAAGGTCTCAACCGAAAGCACACTGAGGCCCGTGCCGCCGTCGACGAGGGTTCTGTTGGAAATATGCCCTAGAGGCAATAATAAAAGCATTATTATTATATTTCCTTATTCATGATAATTGTCTTTATTCGTGCTATAATTGTGTTAACCGAAAATCGTAATACATGTGTGAATAACAGACAACAACATGTCCCTAGTGAGCCTCTAGTTGACTAGCTCGTTGATCGACAGATAGTCATGGTTTCCTGACTATGGACATTGGATGTCATCGATAACGGGATCACATCATTAGGAGAATGATGTGATGGACAAGACCCAATCCTAAACATAGCATAAGATCGCATAGTTCGTTTGCTAGAGTTTTCCAATGTCAAGTATCCTTTCCTTGGACCATGAGATCGTGTAACTCCCGGATACCGTAGGAGTGCTTTGGGTGTGCCAAACGTCACAACGTAACTGGGTGACTATAAAGGTATGCTACGGGTATCTCTGAAAGTGTCTGTTGGGTTGACATGGATCGAGACTGGGATTTGTCACTCCGCTTGACGGAGAGGTATCACCGGGCCCTCTCGGTAATGCATCATCACAATGAGCTCAAGGTGATCAAAGTGTTTGATCACGGGATCATGCATTACGGTACGAGAAAATTGACTTGCCAATAACGAGATTGAACGAGGTATTGGGATACCGACGATCGAATCTCGGGCAAGTAAAATACCGATTGACAAAGGGAATCGTATACGGGATTAATTGAATCCTTAACATCGTGGTTCATCCGATGAGATCATCGTGGAGCATGTGGCAGCCAACATGGGTATCCAGATCCCGCTGTTGGTTATTGCCCGAGAGCCGTCTCGGTCATGACTGCATGTCTCCCGAACCCGTAGGGTCTACACACTTAAGGTTCGGTGACGCTAGGGTTGTGAAGATATGTATGTGCAGTAACCCGAATGTTGTTCGGAGTCCCGGATGAGATCCCGGACGTCACGAGGAGTTCCGGAATGGTCCGGAGGTAAAGAATTATATATAGGAAGTGCTATTTTGGCCATCGGGACAAGTTTCGGTGTTATCGGTATTGTACCGGGACCACCGGAGGGGTCCCGGGGGTCCACCGGGGGGGTCCACCTGCCCCGGGGGGCCACATGGGCCTCAGGGGGTGCGCCTTGTCCTGCTTGGGCCAAGGGGAACCAGCCCCAAGGGCCCATGCGCCAAGGAAACTTGGAGGAGGGAGAGTCCTACAAGGGGAAGGCACCTCCGAGGTGCCTTGGGGAGGATGGACTCCTCCCCACCCTTGGCCGCACCCTTCCTTGGAGGAAGGGGCAAGGGCTGCGCCTCCCCCTCTCCCTTGGTCGTATATATAGTGGGGAAAAAGGAGGAGCAAACCAACCCTAATGCCCTGGCGCCCCTCCTCCCTGCAACACCTCCTCCTCCTCCCGTGGTTGCTTAGCGAAGCCCTGCCGGAGTTCTGCTGCATCCACCACCACACCGTCGTGCTGGATCTTCCTCAACCTCTCCTTCCCCCTTGCTGGATCAAGAAGGAGGAGACGTCTCCCGTCCCGTACGTGTGTTGAACGCGGAGGTGCCGTCCGTTCGGTACTAGATCATCGGTGAATTGGATCACGACAAGTACGACTACCTCATCCACGTTCACTCGAACGCTTCCGTTGCGATCTACAAAGTGGTATGTAGATGCTATCTAATCTGAATACTCGTTGCTAGATGAACTCATAGATGGATCTTGGTGAAACCGTAGGAAAAATTTTAATTTTCTGCAACGTTTCCCAACAGTGGCATCATGAGCTAGGTCTATGCGTAGTTCTTCTTGCGCGAGTAGAACACAATTTGTTGTGGGCGTAGATGTTGTCAATTCTTCTTGCCGTTACTAATCAATCTTGATTCAGCGGTATTGTGGGATGAAGCGGCCCGGACCAACCTTACACGTACGCTTACGTGAGACCGGTTCCACCGACTAACATGCACTAGTTGCATAAGGTGGCTGGCGGGTGTCTGTCTCTCCTACTTTAGTTGGATCAGATTCGATGAACAGGGTCCTTATGAAGGGTAAATAGAGATTGACAAATCACGTTGTGGTTTGAACGTAGGTAAGAAAACGTTCTTGCTAGAACCCTAATTCAGCCACATAAAACTTGCAACAACAATTAGAGGACGTCTAACTTGTTTTTGCAGCAAGTGCTTTGTGATATGATATGGCCAAAGTTGTGATGTATGATGAATGATCTATATGTGATGTATGATATGTTCATGCTATTGTAATAGGAATCACGACTTGCATGTCGATGAGTATGACAACCGGCAGGAGCCATAGGAGTTGTCTTTATTTTTTGTATGACCTGCGTGTCATTGAGAATCGCCATGTAAATTACTTTACTTTATTGCTAAACGCGTTAGCCATAGTAGTAGAAGTAATAGTTGGCGAGAAACTTCATGGAGACACGATGATGAAGATCATGATGATGGAGATCATGGTGTCAAGCCGGTGACAAGATGATCATGGAGCCCCAAGATGGAGATCAAAGGAGCTATGTGATATTGGCCATATCATGTCACGTTTATTATTTGATTGCATGTGATGTTTATCATGTTTTGCATCTTGTTTACTTAGAACGACGTAGTAAATAAGATGATCCCTCATAATAATTTCAAGAAAGTGTTCACCCTAACTGTGCACCGTTGCTAAGGTTCGTCGTTCCGAAGCACCACGTGATGATCGGGTGTGATAGGTCCTTACGTTCGCATACAACGGGTGTAAGACAGATTTACACACGCAAAACACTTAGGTTGACTTGACGAGCCTAGCATGTACAGACATGGCCTCGGAACACAGAAGACCGAAAGGTCGAGCATGAGTCGTATAGAAGATACGATCAACATGAAGATGTTCACCGATGTTGACTAGTCCGTCTCACGTGATGATCGGACACGGCCTAGTTGACTCGGATCATGTAATACATAGATGACTAGTAGAGGGATGTCTATCTAAGTGGGAGTTCATTAAATTTGATTAAATGAACTTTATTATCATGAACTTAGTCTAAATATTTACAATATGTCTTGTAGATCAAATGGCTGACGTAGTCCTCAACTTCAACGCGTTCCTAGAGAAAACCAAGCTGAAAGACGATGGTAGCAACTATACGGACTTGGTCCGGAACCTGAGGATTATCCTCATAGCTGCCAAGAAAGATTATGTCCTAAGAGCACCGCTGGGTGACGCACCTATTCTCCCTGCAGAACAAGACGTTATGAACGCTTGGCAGTCACGATGCGATGATTACTCCCTCGTTCAGTGCGGCATGCTTTACAGCCTAGAGCCGGGACTCCAAAAGCGTTTTGAGAGACATGGAGCATATGAGATGTTCGAAGAGCTGAAAATGGTTTTCCAAGCTCATGCCCGGGTCGAGAGATATGAAGTCTCCGACAAATTCTTTAGCTGTAAGATGGAGGAAAATAGTTCTGTCAGTGAACACATACTCAAAATGTCTGGGTTGCACAACCGCATGACTCAACTGGAAGTTAATCTCCCGGAAGAAGCAGTCATTGACAGAATCCTCTAGTCGCTTCCACCTAGCTACAAGAGCTTTGTGATGAACTACAATATGCAGGGGATGGTAAAGACCATTCCTGAAGTATATGCTATGCTGAAATCAGCAGAGGTAGAAATCAAGAAGGAGCATCAAGTGTTGATGGTGAATAAAACCACTAAGTTCAAGAAGGGCAAGGGTAAAAAGAACTTCAAGAAGGACGGCAAGGAAGTTGCCGCGCCCGGTAAGCAAGTTGCTGGGAAGAAGCCAAAGAATGGACCCAAGCCCGAAACTGAGTGCTTTTATTGCAAGGGAAGTGGTCACTGGAAGCGGAACTGCCCCAAATACTTAGCGGACAAGAAGGCCGGCAAAACCAAAGGTATATGTGATATACATGTAATTGATGTGTACCTTACCAGTACTCGTAGTAGCTCTTGGGTATTTGATACCGGTGCAGTTCCTCACATTTGTAACTCAAAGCAGGAGCTGCGGAATAAACGGAGACTGGCAAAGGACGAGGTGACGATGCGCGTCGGGAATGGTTCCAAGGTCGATGTGATCGCCGTCGGCACGCTACCTCTACATTTACCTACGGGATTAGTTTTAAACCTCAATAATTGTTATTTAGTGCCAAGTTTGAGCATGAACATTGTATCTGGATCTCGCTTAATTCGAGATGGCTACTCATTTAAATCCGAGAATAATGGTTGTTCTATTTATATGAGAGATATGTTTTATGGTCATGCTCCGATGGTTAATGGTTTATTCTTGATGAATCTCGTACGTGATGATACACATATTCATAGTGTGAGTACCAAAAGAGTTAAAGTTGATAACAATAGTCCCACATATTTGTGGCACTGCCGCCTTGGTCACATAGGTGTCAAACGCATGAAGAAGCTCCATGCAGATGGACTTTTAGAGTCTCTTGATTATGAATCATTTGACACATGCGAACCATGCCTCATGGGTAAAATGACCAAGACTCCGTTCTCAGGAACAATGGAGCGAGCAACCAACTTATTGGAAATCATACATACCGATGTGTGCGGTCCAATGAGTGTTGGGGCTCGCGGAGGCTATCGTTATGTTCTCACCCTCACTGATGACTTGAGTAGATATGGGTATATCTACTTAATGAAACACAAGTCTGAGACCTTTGAAAAGTTCAAGGAATTTCAGAGTGAGGTTGAAAATCAACGTGAAAGAAAGATCAAGTTTCTACGATCAGATCGTGGAGGAGAATACTTGAGTCATCAATTTGGCACACACTTAAGACAATGTGGAATAGTTTCACAACTCACGCCGCCTGGAACACCTCAGCGTAATGGTGTGTCCGAACGTCGTAATCGCACTTTATTAGATATGGTGCGATCTATGATGTCTCTTACCGATTTGCCGCTATCTTTTTGGGGCTATGCTTTAGAGACTGCCGCATTCACTTTAAATAGGGCTCCGTCGAAATCCGTTGAGACGACACCGTATGAATTATGGTTTGGGAAGAAACCTAAGCTGTCGTTTCTAAAAGTTTGGGGATGTGATGCTTATGTCAAGAAACTTCAACCTGAAAAGCTCGAACCCAAATCGGAAAAATGCGTCTTCATAGGATACCCAAAAGAAACTATTGGGTATACCTTCTACCACAGATCCGAAGGCAAGATCTTTGTTGCCAAGAATGGATCCTTTCTGGAGAAAGAGTTTCTCTTGAAAGAAGTAAGTGGGAGGAAAGTAGAACTTGATGAAGTGTTACCTCTTGAACCGGAAAATGGCGAAACTCAAGAAAACGTTTCTGAGGTGCCTGCACCGACTAGAGAGGAAATTAATGATGATGATCAAGATGCTTCTGATCAAGCTGCTACTGAAATTCGAAGGTCCACAAGGACACGTTCCGCACCAGAGTGGTACGGCAACCCTGTCTTGGAAATCATGTTGTTAGACAACGGTGAACCTTCGAACTATGAGGAAGCAATGGCGGGCCCGGATTCCGACAAATGGCTGGAAGCCATGAAATCCGAGATAGGATCCATGTATGAAAACGAAGTATGGACTTTGACTGACTTGCCCGTTGAACGGCGAGCCATAGAAAATAAATGGATCTTTAAGAAGAAGACAGACACGGATGGTAATGTGACCATCTATAAAGCTCGGCTTGTTGCTAAGGGTTATCGACAAGTTCAGGGAATTGACTACGATGAGACTTTCTCACCGGTAGCGAAGCTGAAGTCCGTCCGAATCATGTTAGCAATTGCCGCATACTATGATTATGAGATATGGCAAATGGACGTCAAAACGGCATTCCTTAATGGTTTCCTTAAGGAAGAATTGTATATGATGCAGCCAGAAGGTTTTGTCGATCCTAAGAATGCTGACAAGGTATGCAAGCTCCAACGCTCGATTTATGGGCTGGTGCAAGCATCTCGGAGTTGGAACATTCGCTTTGATGAGATGATCAAACCGTTTGGGTTTACACAGACTTATAGAGAAGCCTGTGTTTACAAGAAAGTGAGTGGGAGCTCTGTAGCATTTCTCATATTATATGTAGACGACATACTTTTGATGGGAAATGATATAGAACTCTTGGACAGCATTAAGGCCTATTTGAATAAAAGTTTTTCAATGAAGGACCTTGGAGAAGCTGCTTATATATTAGGCATCAAGATCTATAGAGATAGATCGAGACGCCTCATATGTCTTTCACAAAGCACATACCTTGATAAAATATTGAAGAAGTTCAATATGGATCAATCTAAGAAAGGGTTCTTACCTATATTACAAGGTGTGAAATTGAGCTCAGCTCAATGTCCGACCACGGCAGAAGATATAGAAGAGATGAGCGTCATCCCCTATGCCTCAGCCATAGGTTCTATTATGTATGCCATGCTGTGTACCAGACCTGATGTAAACCTTGCCGTAAGTTTGGTAGGAAGGTACCAAAGTAATCCCGGCAAGGAACACTGGACAGCGGTCAAGAATATCCTGAAGTACCTGAAAAGGACCAAGGAAATGTTTCTCGTTTATGGAGGTGACGAAGAGCTCGTCGTAAAAGGTTACGTCGATGCTAGCTTCGACACAGATCTGGATGACTCTAAGTCACAAACCGGATACGTGTATATTTTGAATGGTGGGGCAGTAAGCTGGTGCAGTTGCAAGCAAAGCGTCGTGGCGGGATCTACATGTGAAGCGGAGTACATGGCAGCCTCGGAGGCAGCACATGAAGCAATTTGGGTGAAGGAGTTCATCACCGACCTCGGAGTCATACCCAATGCGTCGGGGCCAATCAAGCTCTTCTGTGACAACACTGGAGCTATTGCACTTGCAAAGGAGCCCGGGTTTCACAAGAAGACAAGGCACATCAAGCGTCGCTTCAACTCCATTCGTGAAAATGTTCAAGATGGAGACATAGAAATTTGTAAAGTGCAGACGGATCTGAATGTCGCAGATCCGTTGACTAAACCTCTCCCTAAGGCAAAACATGATCAGCACCAGAACTCTATGGGTGTTCGATTCATCACAATGTAACTAGATTATTGACTCTAGTGCAAGTGGGAGACTGTTGGAAATATGCCCTAGAGGCAATAATAAAAGCATTATTATTATATTTCCTTATTCATGATAGTTGTCTTCATTCGTGCTATAATTGTGTTAACCGGAAATCGTAATACATGTGTGAATAACAGACAACAACATGTCCCTAGTGAGCCTCTAGTTGACTAGCTCGTTGATCGACAGATAGTCATGGTTTCCTGACTATGGACATTGGATGTCATCGATAACAGGATCACATCATTAGGAGAATGATGTGATGGACAAGACCCAATCCTAAACATAGCATAAGATCGCATAGTTCGTTTGCTAGAGTTTTCCAATGTCAAGTATCCTTTCCTTGGACCATGAGATCGTGTAACTCCTGGATACCGTAGGAGTGCTTTGGGTGTGCCAAACGTCACAACGTAACTGGGTGACTATAAAGGTATGCTATGGGTATCTCTGAAAGTGTCTGTTGGGTTGACATGGATCGAGACTGGGATTTGTCACTCCGCTTGACGGAGAGGTATCACCGGGCCCTCTCGGTAATGCATCATCACAATGAGCTCAAGGTGATCAAAGTGTTTGATCACGGGATCATGCATTACGGTACGAGAAAAGTGACTTGCCAATAACGAGATTGAACGAGGTATTGGGATACCGACGATCGAATCTCGGGCAAGTAAAATACCGATTGACAAAGGGAATCGTATACGGGATTAATTGAATCCTTAACATCGTGGTTCATCCGATGAGATCATCGTGGAGCATGTGGGAGCCAACATGGGTATCCAGATCCCGCTGTTGGTTATTGCCCGAGAGCCGTCTCGGTCATGACTGCATGTCTCCCGAACCCGTAGGGTCTACACACTTAAGGTTCGGTGACGCTAGGGTTGTGAAGATATGTATGTGCAGTAACCCGAATGTTGTTCGGAGTCCCGGATGAGATCCCGGACATCACGAGGAGTTCCGGAATGGTCCGGAGGTAAAGAATTATATTTAGGAAGTGCTATTTTGGCCATCGGGACAAGTTTCGGTGTTATCGGTATTGTACCGGGACCACCGGAGGGGTCCCGGGGGTCCACCGGGGGGGTCCACCTGCCCCGGGGGGCCACATGGGCCTTAGGGGGTGCGCCTTGGCCTGCTTGGGCCAAGGGGAACTAGCCCCAAGGGCCCATGCGCCAAGGAAACTTGGAGGAGGGAGAGTCCTACAAGGGGAAGGCACCTCCGAGGTGCCTTGGGGAGGATGGACTCCTCCCCACCCTTGGCCGCACCCTTCCTTGGAGGAAGGGGCAAGGGCTGCGCCTCCCCCTCTCCCTTGTCCCTATATATAGTGGGGAAAAAGGAGGAGCAAACCAACCCTAATGCCCTGGCGCCCCTCCTCCCTGCAACACCTCCTCCTCCTCCCGTGGTTGCTTAGCGAAGCCCTGCCGGAGTTCTGCTGCATCCACCACCACACCGTCGTGCTGGATCTTCCTCAACCTCTCCTTCCCCCTTGCTGGATCAAGAAGGAGGAGACGTCTCCCGTCCCGTACGTGTGTTGAACGCGGAGGTGCCGTCCGTTCGGTACTAGATCATCGGTGAATTGGATCACGGCAAGTACGACTACCTCATCCACGTTCACTCGAACGCTTCCGTTGCGATCTACAAAGTGGTATGTAGATGCTATCTAATCTGAATACTCGTTGCTAGATGAACTCATAGATGGATCTTGGTGAAACCGTAGGAAAAAATTTAATTTTCTGCAACGTTCCCCAACAGGTTCTGGTGACGGCCACCTGGCAGATGGTGGGGGTGCACAACATGGGGAGCGCGCCCGAGCCGGCCAAGTTGGCGGGGTGGTCCTCCGAGCTGAAGGTCAGGCCGACCTCGCGCGCCACATGGTCCGAGGGAGCCCCCTGCCGTGCGGAAACAGCGCTGACCCAGCGGACAAACGGCTTGACGTGGCGACTTGTGGGCGGCGCCTGCGAGCCGCCCAGGAGGGCCGCGACGACCGGAGGTGTTGATGTAGCGGTGCGGTCACCTTGTCGCATAGGCAGATGCTGGCGTGGCGCTTGCTGCTCGTTCCCCGCCGGGCCGGTGGCGGCGTTGACGGCGGGCGCGGGGAGCGACGAGGACGCCCACCGACGGGAACCGTCTGGGCGACGCGGGAAGCGATGGCGGCCCGACGCTCGGCACGGGCCCGACGAGCGTCGGACATGGACGCGACGGTCGAAGGAGAGCAGAGCGGTGGAAGACAAATTCCGGCGCACCCCTACCTGGCGCGCCAAATGTCGGATTTCGGGTTCCGGCAGACCCTTAAAGTTCAAACTCTGGGGTGCGTGCAGAGATTATGCCCTCCACCTCTCCGTCTCGCAAAGATCTAAACTACCAAAAGAACAACACAAGAGACACAGAGTTTATACTGGTTCGGGCCACCGATGCGGTGTAATACCCTACTCCAGTGTGGTGTGGTGGATTGCCTCTTGGGCTGATGATGATGAACACTACAAGGTAGAACAGCCTCGCGAGGGTCTGTTCTTGGCCTGGGGGATGAACTGCTAGGAGGAGTTCAATCGCCCTTCTCTCTCTTTCCCTCTGATCCAATTGGCTCTATCTTGGAGGTGGCTAGTCCTATTTATAGGCAAAGGCCCTGGGCCTCTTCCCAAATATTGAGCGGGAAGGGCGCCAACAATTGGCCAATTCGAAGGGGAACATCTAGTACACTTATCCTGACTAAAGTTGGTCCTCGCCTGCCAAAGGCCCTGTGGTGACGCCATCCTGGGCTCCACGATGACCTCCTTCCCACCGTTGGACTGGTCTTGGTCTCGTTGCACCGAAATGGATGCCTTTGCTTGATCCTCTCGCCTGCGCTTGCCCCCTTTGCACCAAAGAGGAAAGGGAGACACTGCGCGGGCTGGCGCCCGCCTGGCATCCTCGGTCGTCATGGCTTGCGTCATGGGCTCCTCGCGAGGTACCCGCCTTGATCTCTCCGCCTCCTCATGAGCTAGCCTGACGAGGCCGCGCCTGAGGAAGCGCCGTGTCGTCCTCCCCGCGAGGCTTGGCCCCTCGCGAGGGTCTTGGGTCTTGTGTTGATGAAGATGGGCCGTGTTGGGCCCTCTTTCGAGCCACGCCGCCGGCTGCAGGCAGGTAGGTCTGGGGACCCCCGTTCCCAGAACGCCGACAATGGCGCCAGAAACGGTGCATGGACGGGAGAAAATTGTAATAGATTGAATAAATAGATCGCAAATAAAATAAAGTGCAGCAAAGTATTTTTGTATTTTTGGTTTAATAGATCTGAAACTAAATGCAAGGAAAAAGTATATCACAAAGGCAAATATATGAGAAAGAGACCCGGGGGCCGTAGGTTTCACTAGTGGCTTCTCTCGAGAAAAATTGGAAACGGTGGGTGAACGAATTACTATTGGGCAATTGATAGAACTTCAAATACTCATGAAGATATCCAGGAAATGATCATTATATAGGCATCATGTCCAAGATTAGTAGACCGACTCCTGCCTGCATCTACTACTATTACTCCACACATCGACCGCTACCCAGCATGCATCTAGTGTATTAAGTTCATGGAAAAGCGGAGTAATGCAATAAGAATGATGACATGATGTAGACAAGATCTATCTATGTAGAGATAGACCCCATTGTTTTATCCTTAGTAGCAATGATACATACGTGTCGGTTCCCTTTCTGTCACTGGGATCAAGCACCGTAAGATCGAACCCACTACAAAGCACCTCTTCCAGTTGCAAGATAAATAGATCAAGTTGGCCAAACAAAACCCAAATATCGGAGAAGAAATACGAGGCTATAAGAGATCATGCATAAAAGAGATCAAAGAAACTCAAATACTTTCATGGATATAGAAAGATAGATCTGATCATAAACTCAAAGTTCATCGATCCCAACAAATACACCGCAAAAGAGTTACATCTTATGGATCTCCAAGAGACCACATTATTGAGAATTCAGAGAGAGAGAAAACCATCTAGCTGCTAACTACGGACTTGAAGTTCTATAAAGAACTACTCACGCATCATCGGAGAGGCACCAATGGAGGT
Source organism: Aegilops umbellulata (assembly GCA_032464435.1). Lineage (NCBI taxonomy): Eukaryota > Viridiplantae > Streptophyta > Magnoliopsida > Poales > Poaceae > Aegilops > Aegilops umbellulata. Next base: position 314,994,576 of record CP136055.1, on the reverse strand, counting down.
GGTGAACCCCATCCGAGATGGTGTCTAGATTGGATCTGGTGGTTCTGGACTCTGCGACGGCTGGATGAATATTTCGTCGACTCCCCTAGGGTTCAGGAAATATTGGGGTATTTATAGAGCAAAGAGGCGGTCCGAGGGGCACCCGAGGTGGGCACAACCCACCAGGGCGCGCCTGGGCCTCCTGACACGCCCTGGTGGGTTGTGCCTCCCTCGGGGCACCCCCAGGCGCAGCCAGGGCCCATTATGTTCCTTCTGGTCAAAAAAATCTCCGTGAAGTTTCGTTGCGTTTGGACTCCGTCTGATATTGATTTCCTACGATGTAAAAAAACATGCGGAAAACAGCACCTGGCACTATGTCAATAGGTTAGTACCAAAAAATGATATAAAATGATTGTAAAATGATTATAAAACATCCAAGATTTATAATATAACAACATGGAACAATCAAAAATTATAGATACGTTGGAGACGTATCAGGGAACTCTCCTCCCATCTAGGGGGAAGGTCAAGGAAGAAGAAGGAGGAGGGGGGTTTGAAAGATCATGGATGTCGCCTAGAGGGGGGGTGAATAGGCGCTTTAAAATAATTACAGTTTAGGCTTGAACAAATGCGGAAGAAACCTAGCGGTTAATTTTTCAAGCACAAAACCTACAACAACTAGGCTCATGTATGTGCACCAACAACTTATGCTAAGCAAGATAAACAACTAGGTGATAGCAAGATATATGACAATAAACAATATGACTATCACAAAGTGAAGTGCATAAGTAAATGGCTCGGGTAAGAGATAACTCAGGCACGTGGAGACGACGATGTATCCCGAAGTTCACACCCTTGCGGATGCTAATCTCCGTATGGAGCGGTGTGGAGGCCACCGTAATCTCCTCACGCCTCGCACAATGCAAGATGCCGTGATTCCACTAAGGGACACTTGAGGGCGGTCACCGAACCCGTACAAATGGCAACCCTTGGGGCGGTCACCGAACCCGTACACTTTGGCAACCCTTGGGGGCGGTCACCGGTACCCGTCAAATTGCTCGGGGCGATCTCCACAACCTAATTGGAGACCCCGACGCTTTCCTGGAGCTTTACACCACAATGATTGAGCTCCGAACACCACCAACCGTCTAGGACGCCCAAGCACCCAAGAGGAACAAGCTCAAGGGTACCAAGCACCCAAGAGTAATAAGCTTCTCAGCTTGTAACTTCCACGTATCACCATGGAGAACTCAAACCGATGCACCAAATGCAATGGCAAGGGCACACGGAGTGCCCAAGTCCTTCTCTCTCAAATACCACCGAAGCAACTAATGCTAGGGAGGAAAATGAGAGGAAGAACAAGAAGGAGAACTCCAAGAACTAGATCCAAGGGGTTCCTCACATAGAGAAGAAAGTGATTGGTGGAAATGTGGATCTAGATCTCCTCTCTCTTTTCCCTCAAAAACTAGCAAGAATCCATGGAGGGATTGAGAGTTAACAAGCTCGAAGAAGCTCAGCAATGGGGGAAGAACACAAGCTCAAAGGATAAGGTTCATTGGGGAAGAAGACCCCCTTTTATAGGTGGGGAAAAATCCAACCGTTATGCTCACAGCCCGCACCGAGCGGTACTACCGCTCCAAGGAGGTAGGGCGCTAGGGCGGTAGTAGCCATTTGAAACACAACAGCGAGGAGGGAAAAAAGCTAGAAGAACCGTCAGAGCGGTAGTACCGCTTGACCTCACGGTACTACCGCTAGGGGTAGCGGTACTACTGCTTGCGAGTGGTACTAAAAAATTACATCCGTGCCTACCACCGCTGGACTTGTGACGAGTTTTTGGTCCCGAGCGGAAGTAGCCACGGAAGTAGCCACGGTAGTACTGCTCCAAGCGGTAGTACCGCTCCCAAGAGCGGTAGTAAAAAATTACATCCGCTCCTGTCCGCGGTAGTACCGCTTCAACCTTTTCAGAACACCAAAACTACCACAACTTTTGCAAACGGACTCCAAATTCGGCAAAACCTAGTTTGTTGGAAAGCTAGCGACAAGGGCTAACACAATATTGAAAGAAATAACAATAATAACCAAATTAGAAAAGGCCCATAAGAAAATGTTGAGAACCCTTCCTCGGATAAGACCGGTAAAACCTCCAACACCGAAAGCATCATAGAAGACGCATGCAAACTCTGTTTTCGATGAACTCAAGCTTGTCATCAAGATGACCATAAGCTCTAAGACTCACAAAGAGAATCAAACAAGAACCAAGAAACATGATGCAAGGATGCAATGGTTTTACCTCTCTACTAACGATACGATCAAGCTACCAACTTGAGAGCCCCCCTTGATAGTACGGCAAACGATCCTATAACCCGGTCTCCCAACTACCACCATGAGACCGGTAAAATAGAAAACCTATCAAGGGCAAACCTTTGCCTTGCACATGGTCCACTTGAGCTAGATGATGACGATCTTGACTCCCTCAAGTTGGACCACCTTTCTTGATTGCGTTGGCTCGATGAAGACTAGATGATTGCTCCCTCATACTCCACTATGGGTGAGCCACTCTTCGGCACATCTTCACAAGTCCATTGACACCACAATGGATGGCAAGCTTCAAGCACTTGATCTCTTCGTGATGCTCCACTTGAACTTGCACACGACAATCTTGATGACGATCACCACTTGATGTCATCCTCTCCATGGGTTGACGAATATCTTCCTCTTGACGCAAGCCCATGAACACGTACCTAACCCCACATAGAACTCTCACATAGACCATGGGTTAGTACACAAAGCGCAATGGACAATGCTTACAAACCATGGGATCACTTGATCCCTCTCGGTACATCTTCTACGCTTTGTGAGTTGATCAACTTGATTCACTCTTGACTTAGTCTTGACCAACCTTGAATCTTTCCAACTCTCTTAATTTGGATGATGTCTTGAAGGTAAACATGAATGATCACACAATCTTCTTCTTCAAGACATGCTTGCAATAAGCTCAACACTCACATGACCAAACTTAGAATAATTCCTTAATAGCACCTTGGTTAACTCATAAACTCCTTGAAACCAACGCATGGACTTCAAGAAATGCCTATGGACAAATCCTTCAAATATAACTCAAGGAAACCATTAATCCATAGAGATTGTCATTAATTACCAAAACCAAACATGGGGGCACCGCATGTTCTTTCAATCTCCCCCATTTTGGTAATTGATGACAATCACTTTCAAGAGAGTTTATATAAGGAATTATGCATCACCATGCAATGCAACAACCAATGATGCAGGAGAATGAGATGCAAATACTTAGGAACAAATCCAAAGCAAGGAGAAGACTCTGAAAACCTTCTCCACAAAACTCTCTAAAACTTCTCCCCCATTGGCATCGATTGCCAAAATGGGCGAAAAGCTTAGAAGGCCAATATAAAAAGTGGTCCTCCATAAATTGTGTATTTCTCAACAAGATAGTGGAATGCCATACACATATCCAAAGGTAAATACTTGGAGTAACACAAACTATATTGAGGCACAAAGATTGCTAAAGAATGATATGCCACAAGGACATAACAAAGAGAGACACAAGCAATCAAGCAGACAAAATATACCAATTGAAGCAAGCAATCAACGGATATCAATTGAGCCAACTAGACCAATGATCCTACATGCCATATGAATGAAATAAATTATGATATGATCAAAGGAGTGTTCTAGAGAAACTAGAGAAGCTCCCCATGATTTGTGCACAATTTAGTTTTGTAATTGGATACAACAAGCACAAAATAGGATCGTCACTCCCCCAAGATCAATAGAACCTCACGACAAGTGCAAGTGAGCATGTAGGAAACAAAGCCTAGCACTTGCAACAAACAAATGGTTGAGCAACATATAAAAGAGGCAACTTAAGAGTAGGCTCAACCAAAATGATGTGTGTGAGTCATGGCAAAGCACTTGAGAAGACTAATGTACGAATGATCATTAAGCATCAACATAGTATTGAAAGAATGAGGCACAAGGTGCATGACATGTCCTCCCCACACACACCAAGCAAAAGGGTTCACAAGCACACTAAAAAAGCAAAATAAATAACCAACACTAGTTACAACCCATGGTGAAGATGGAAGATGAAAGCCTCATCAAGACGAGAGATACCAATTAAGATGGCAAAAGCCTTGTAGATATAAGCATGAGGAAAACAATCTTCACCACACAAGAGTGCATCAAGATGCGACGAGATATGATACGCACTCAAGGCAAAAGCTTTCACGGAGCCACCAAAGAAATAACATAAGAAAGACAAGGTGGACATGAAAGAAAGGATATCATCTAGATATGCAACTTCTCTCAAGTGTATAAGGTTCTAGGTAGACGAAATGATGATGATATATATATCTACAAAGAAGGATGTACACCCGAAATAGTTACAACACGAAGGAACAAGATATCCAAAAGGAAGTCATACATATACCAATAAGATATTTGCTTGGAAGCATAGCACATGGCTAGATATGGTCTTATAGTATATAAATGAATTCCTACCACACACCCATCAAAGACATCACAACTAGCAACATGAGATCATCGTTGAGATGCTTTGAGAAAGGAAACAAGTATCACAAGATGGAATGGAAATCATGCTAAGATGCAACCTACACAAGGTTTAATGCTAGAAAAGAATGCATGAAGAGATACTTGTTACCGAGATTTCATTGGAAGGATGTAGTAGATACCAATTAAAGGTAGGTAGTAGTTCATTGATCATCCTAGCTTGACTCCAATTAGCACATGATGACACCACCTTCCTTGTGAGTGAGTCGAGCATCCAATGCATCTCCAATTGTTCCTAGAACAACAACACAAACAAAATGGTACCCAAACTCATTGGGACCAAAGAGTTAGAGAACCAACAATACATAGGACAACCTCCACATAAATATGTGCATATAGATATGAAAATGAATTTCATGCACATCTCATCCAATTTGAGACTTGGTGGAGTTTCCCCTATATATTGTGTCCAAGAAAGAAAGCATGCTAAAAATACTACATCAAATTAATATGCATGCTCAAGACTTTCAAGAACCGATACCAAATGACAAAGAAAAACCAAGTGAATAAAAGATAACAAATGAATAAATCATCACTTGGAGGATATCCTTAAAATATACATTGAGGAATGATAAATCGGTTGATACACACTAAAAAAAGATATCAAACTCCCAAAAGAGAGGATGGTTCCAAACAAACCAAGCTCTCTACAAAGTTTCATGATGGCACAAAGTACCAAAAAGAAAACGGCTTGCCTTCCACCAACACACACTTGATAAGGATCGCAAGATGAGTGTCTTGTAGAAAATAGGATAGCTCCCCCAAGAGTAGTGCATTATAGAGAATTTGCATTTGAATACAAAATGCACAAGGTGGGATCACCACTTTCAGTATATCTAGAAAACACTAGACAAGATCAAGAAATTAACAAGATCCACAAGTGGTATGGAAGACAAAGGGAGTTGATACAATCCTAGGCAAGAGATAAGGCAAATAAAAGCAAAGGCCAATGTAGAGATGATCAATAATTTCTACCACACATAAGTGAGTACCAATTGTCAAAAGACAAGAAGAATTTGGAAATGATTCCCGTTGGTAGATAGCAAGGATATCCAACATCATCTTCACAACGAACACAAGAAAAGTGCAACTTGTAGAGCTAACATGCCACCTAAGAACAAGATAATTTACAATATTAATTCTAGGTGACAATATCTCAAATGTACACATTTTCTAGGCTTGTAATATGCACATAGCATATTACTCCCCCATAATGTGATACCAATAAAAACTTAACAAGAGGCAATAAGAGAATCCAACAAGAGATAATTAATGGACTATTTATAATTTGAATTTCTCATGAGAAGACATACCACATAGCGACTAGATAATCTTGAAATATCAATACTAGATGGTATTACTCATGTACACACATTTATAGGATTGTGAGGTGCACAAAGCACATCACTCCCCCATAATGGGATATTCCATTAATCTCTCACAAGAGCCCACTAAGATACAAACAAGATGCACAAAGGCTCAACGTACGACACACATGTACATGAAGTGCAAACCAACATACATAAACTTGATTACTCAAGATAAGCAATTTGGAGACACAACATATACAAACACATGCAAGGAACAAAACCAAAACATGCAAGGAGGCAAGTAACTTTCAATGTAAGCAATTTAAGTACAAGTTACCGCAAGGAGGCACATTGGATATAAGCTATAAGCTTGATGGTTCAATTGACTTGGCTTGAGATAATAAGAGTGATGAAGTCCCCTTAATTCTTCATAATGTAGCCAAGTCTCCAATGTCCTCCAACAACACATATTGATCAAGTATGAGCTAGTTGGTCCCCAAACAAGTTGGGTCCTAAGAGGTTAGTCACAATAGGCTTGGCTACCCAAATGGTTCTTTTATTGACACCAGTTTGAGTACCAACAAATGGTGTCTAGAGGGGGGGTGAGAGGATCGAGAAGAGGTGTCTAGAGGGGGGTGATTAGACACTAAGTGCCAAAAGTTGCAGTTTTTAAAATTCTTAAGTTTAGGTGGAGTTTAGGCACAAGTTTAGCAAGCACAATACATATCAAGCAAGCACGCAAAGAGTATATGAGCTGCGGAAAGTAAAGCATGCAACTAGCAAGAATGTAAAGGGGAAGGGTTTGGAGTATTCAAACGCAATTGGAGACACGGATGTTTTGGGCGTGGTTCCGATAGGTGGTGCTATCGTACATCCACGTTGATGGAGACATCAACCCACGGAGGGTAACGGTCGCGCGAGTCCATGGAGGGCTCCACCCACGAAGGGTCCACGAAGAAGCAACCTTGTCTATTCCATCATGGTCGTCGCCCACGAAGGACTTGCCTCACTAGTGGTAGATCTTCACGAAGTAGGCGATCTCCTTGCCCTTACAAACTCCTTGGTTCAACTCCACAATCTTGTCGGAGGCTCCCAAGTGACACCTAGCCAATCTAAGAGACACCACTCTCCAAGAAGTAACAAATGGTGTGTTGATGATGAACTCCTTGCTCTTGTGCTTCAAATGATAGTCTCCCCAACACTCAACTCTCTCTCACAGGATTTGGATTTGGTGGAAAGAAGATTTGAGTGGAAAGCAACTTGGGGAAGGCTAGAGATCAAGATTCATATGGTAGGAATGGAATATCTTGAGCTCAACACAAGGGTAGGTGGTTCTCTCTCAGAAAATGTGTATTGGAAGTGAAGATCTGTTATGATGGCTCTCTCCATGAATGAAGAGTGGGTGGAGGGGTATATATAGCCTCCACACAAAATCTAACAGTTACACATGATCTGCCAAACTCGGTGGGACCGAATCGTTAAACTCGGCCGGACCGATTCAGCAAACCTAGTGACCGTTAGGATTTTCGGTGGGACTGAGATGCAACTCGGTAGGACCGATATGGTTAGGGTTAGGGCATAACGTAATCTCGGTGTGACCGATTACACAAACTCGGTGGGACCGATTTTGGTAATAAGCTAACCAGAGAGTTGGTCAGGCAAACTCGGTGAGGCCGATTACACAAACTCGGTAGGACCGATTTGGTAATAAGCTAACCAGAGGATTTGCATTGTAATCTCGGTAGTACCGATTGCTCAAACACGGTGAGTCCGATTTTGGCACTGGTCATACACAGTGAGATTTCAATCCCATCTCGGTGAGATCGAGATCCCTATCGGTGAAACCGATTTGCTAGGGTTTGTGGCAGTGGCTATGACATGTGAAACTCGGTGGCTCCGGATAGAAAGAATCGGTGGGGCCGAGTTTGACTTTAGGTTTGGGTCATATGTGGATATGGAAAGGTAGTTGAGGATTTTGGAGCATATCACTAAGCACATGAAGCAAGAGGTTCATTAAGCAACACCTCATCCCTCCTTAATAGTATTGGCTTTTCCTACGGACTCAATGTGATCTTGGATCACTAAAAATATAAAATGTAGAGTCTTGTTCTTGAAGCTTGAGCCAATCCTTTTTCCTTAGCATCTTGAAGGGGTTCCACATCCTTTAGTCCATGCCACTCCATTGTTGAACTTATCTGAAACATACTAGGTAAAAGTGTTAGTCCAACAAGAGATATGTTGACATTAATTACCAAAACCACCCAGGGAGCACTTGTGCTTTCAATCTCCCCCTTTTTGGTAATTGATGACAACATACATCAAAGCTTTAGATAAAGATGTAGAGAATAGCAAGTAAAGCTTTGGAAAGACATGTAACATACATAGGCTCCCCCTACATGTATGCAATCATGTGAATATGGAATATAGAAGCATGTGAATGCATAAACATGACAGAGTAAGCAATGTGTTACATGTATCTTGGCTATATGTATCAGAGCAAATGATGTGACTATGAGAAAAGTACCTTCATGCTTATGAGTCCTTCTTGCAAACAGTATGTACATCAGCAAGAACTTCTCATTCACATGACTGTGATGCATATACTTACCTTGTGGTCTTGAGTTGGCTTAGGATGGGATGAACCTGCGCAAACAAGGTTAGATAACACAGATACACCTACTAACCAGAGCAAACAAGAGAAACCACAAGAGATCCAAGACTGGGATGACATGTAGAGTGAGTACTAAATACTACATTGGATATAGACATGTCCCCAAAGATAAAGATATGCAATAAAATCAGAGATTTCCTTCCCTTAGATATCTTGCTCCCCCTGAATCTAACATGAGATATTGGGAGAAGATAGGAAACAGAAAATCAGAGCAATCAGAGCAATAGAAAATAATTAACAGAGCTTGAGCTAAAGCAAGCAAACAAATAAACAAACATGTCTTTCCCCTCTTAAAGACATGTGACGTCTCTCCTCTTGAACACCAAGCATCTGGGGTCATTGATGATATTACTTTCTCCCCCCTGATTATTCTCTTTTTCTCCCCTTATAGGAAAGATTAAGCTTTGATGTGATCTCTCTCTCCATAGGGAAGATTAAGCTTTGATGTGATCTCTCTCTCCCCCTTTGACATCAATTTCCAAGAAGGGTCTTCTGGACATGTGATACAAATGGGTTGGTCCTTGAGTCACAGAGAAAAGCAACATGTGTTACATGATGCTGGTAGAGGACAAGAATCATTGAGTGGAGCTGGGGCAAATAGAAATCAGGAATAAGTGGCAAGTTGGTTTTCCTATGATGAAACCAGTGACTCTGAGTTGTGTGTTTCGGTTGCACCGAGATATTTCGGTTAGACCGAAGAAACCAAAAAGGTGTGACCGAGTTCATCGGAGTGGAACCACTTGTCACCTCAGCACACTAGACAAGTAGAATCTCACAAAGATTTGCAAGGAATTAGCTGAAAGATTTGCAATGAATTGGATGCAGAAAATGCAGAACAAAAAGGAAAGAGAAGAAAATAAAAGTTCTAGATGAAGTTTTTTTTGTTTGAAAAGGGGAAACAAATATGCGAGGGACAAGTGCAATAACACAGAAAAGAACACACGAGAGAACTTCATCTAGAGTTGGGCGGTGACAAAGTCACCTATGTTAGAGTATATTGACTTAGGAGTCAAGTGAGAGCACTTGATCATAGGTCATACTCATTGTTTAAGCTCAAAATGGGGTTACCATTTTTCGTTTAAGGATCTTGATGTATTCACATCTTGTTGAGTTGCTTTGACTCATGTCTTGGAGTAAAGCTTCTCTGAGATGGAATATCATACCTTGGGTGGTGGTGCGGGCCTTGCTTATGTAGTTGAACTTGTGTGGGTTGCTCAAGGTTGATGTTGTTCATCAAGAGTAGGGAGCACCACTTGGAATTTGAGTTCATCTACCTACATGGGTTAGTCTTGCAAGGAAGAGCACTTGTGTATCGAAATGACAATTATAGGATTTAACATAGAATTTGTCAAAGGATATGTTTGAATGGCTTCGTGCTTCCTTGTCTTGAACCACCATTGTGTAGAGACTTGGTGATGTAGAGATTGCTCAAGATGTGAGCGAGTTGCAATCTCATAGATTTAGATTCATCCAAGTACCTACACGGGTTAGATGACATGCAAGGCACAAATATATCCAAGACATATGAATAGTATCATGAGAGAAATGTCAAGGATTAGTCATAAGCTCATGCCCCGCATGTATCAAATGGAGTTCCTACTCCAAGTTTGAAGCATCAATGATATTCAATTCACCTCTTAACCTGCAAAACACTTTCTCATCAAGTGGTTTAGTGAATATATCCGCCAATTGCTTATCGGTGCGAACGTGCTTAAGATTAATGTCCCCTTTGGCAACATGATCTCGAATGAAATGATGACGAACTTCAATATGCTTAGTTCAAGAATGTTGCACAGGATTGTGAGCAATCTTAATAGCACTTTCATTGTCACATAGTAATGCAACATGTTTCTCATATATCCCACAATCTTTAAGAGTTTGGGTCATCCAAAGTAATTGAGCACAACATGAGCCAGCGGCAATGTATTCCGCTTCGGCGGTGGATAAGGATACCGAGTTTTGTTTCTTGGAAGACCAAGACACAAGAGATCTACCAAGGAATTGACAAGTACCCAAAGTGGACTTTCTATCAACCTTGTCTCCGGCATAGTCCGAGTCGGAATAGCCAACAAGATCAAAAGAGGACCTCTTAGGATACCAAATGCCAAAATTTGGTGTATGGATTAAGTATCTCACTATCCTTTTCACGGCCTTAAGATGACATTCTTTAGGAGCAGCTTGATATCGTGCACACATTCACACACTTAGCATAATATCGGGACGTGAGGTGCATAGATATAACAATGAACCGATCATAGAGCGATAAACCTTTTGATCAACCGGTTCACCATCTTTGGTCAAGTCAAGATGTCCACTAGTAGGAATGGGTGTAGGCATACCTTTGCATTCTTGCATATTGAACTTCTTGAATAAGTCTTTGGTGTACTTCGTTTGAGAGACAAATGTACCTTCCTTAGTTTGCTTGATTTGCAAACCGAGAAAGAATTTGAGTTCACTCATCATAGACATCTCAAACTTCTCCGACATTAGCTTTCCAAACTTTTCACTAAAGTGAGGGTTAGTAGAACCAAATATGATATCATCAACATAAATTTGGCACACAAATAGTTCTCCATTAACCCTTTTAGTAAAAAGAGTAGAATCAATTTTACCAATTTCGAAGCCTTTTTTCAGTAAGGAACTTGGTCAAGCATTTGTACCATGCTCTAGGAGCTTGCTTAAGACCATAAAGGGCTTTGTGAAGTTTGTAAACATGATTAGGTCTCTTAGGATTAACAAAGCCGGGAGGTTTCTTAATATAAACCTCCTCCTCAATTTTGCCATTTAGAAAAGCACTTTTAATGTCTATTTGGTATAAGGTGATATCATGGTGATTAGCATAGGCAAGTAAGATGCGAATGGACTCAAGTCTAGTAACGAGAGCATATGTCTCACCATAGTCCATACCTTCAACTTGTGTATAGCCTTGGGCGACGAGACGTGTTTTGTTGCGAACCACTTGTCCATCTTCATCTTGCTTGTTGCGAAACACCCATTTGGTACCAATGATGTTGTGGTTGTTGTCGGGCTTCTCGACTAATGTCCACACTTGATTTCTCTCAAAGTTGTGTAGCTCTTCATGCATAGCATTTATCCAATCCGGATCCTTCAATGCTTCTTCAACCTTCATAGGTTCAATTTTAGAAATGAATGAGTAATGTTTACAAAAGTTAGCTAGATGGGTTTTAGAGCGAGTGATTCTCCCGGTTTGGATATCTTTGTAGATTTGCTCGACGGGATGATCTTTGGCAATTCTTTCTCGAACTCGTGAGAGCTTTTGCTTGGGTCGGGTTGGAACATCCTCTTCATCTTCTTCTTCTTCTTCTTCTTCTTCTTCTTCTTGGCCTTCTTCATTGTTGACATTGTTGTTCTCTTGTCACGGTGGAGAAGGAGGTTGTTGATGTTCATCTTGGTGTACTTCCTCGTTTTCTTCATCTTGACGTGTCCCACTTGTGGATGCTTCCGTATCAATTCTTGGTTCACCTTGACGTGAGGTAGAAGCTTCCACTTGGACGGACGAGGTACTCTCCTTCATTTCCGTTGGACGAATCTTGCCAATGGACAAGTCTTGAATTGCTTCTGAAGGGTCTTTGTCTCCTACATCAATTGGCAATTGCTCTACTTGCGAGCCGTTAGATTCATCAAACTTCACATCCATCGTGTCTTCAACCTTTCGGGTGAAATTGTTGTAGACACGGTAAGTGTGAGAGTTTGAGCCATAACCAAGTAGAAAACCTTCATGAGACTTAGGAGAAAATTTAGAACGACGATGCTTATCAAGAATGTAGCACTTTGAGCCGAATACTAGAAAGTATCCAACTTGGGGTTTGTTACCGGTGAGAAGCTCGTATGCCGTCTTGCCGAGTAGCTTGTGAAGATACAAGCGATTTGTTGCACGGCAAGCTGTATCACTGCTTCCGCCCAAAAGTGCTTTGGCGTCTTGTACTCGTCAAGCATCGTTCTTGCCATCTCGATAAGAGTCTGGTTCTTCCTCTCAACAACTCCATTTTGTTGAGGTGTGTACGTAGCCGAGAACTCGTGTGAAATCCCTTCTTCGTCAAGAAAGGTGTCCACATTTGCGTTCTTGAACTCCGTTCCATTGTCACTCCGAACCTTCTTGATCTTCACGTCAAACTGATTTTGGGCCTTCCTAGCGAAGTTTTTGAAGATCTTTTGGACCTGTGACTTGTCATCAAGAAAGAACACCCACGTGAATCTTGAAAAATCATCAACTATAACTAGACCAAATGAGTTACCACCGAGACTCTTGTATGCATTTGGACCAAAGAGATCCATGTGAAGTAGCTCGAGTGGTCTTCTTGTGGTCATGATGTTCTTCGCGCGGTGACTTCCTCCAACTTGTTTCCCTGCTTGACAAGCACTACAAAGTATATCCTTGTCAAATACGACATCTTTTATTCCAAGGATATGATCACCTTTAATAAGCTTATCAAGATTTCGGATTCCAACATGACCTAGTCTTCTATGCCACAACCAGCCTTTAGAAGATTTAGCGATTAAGCAAGTTTTAGGTTGAGACTTTTTAGTGAAATCAACAATGTAAATATCTCCTCTACGTATACCGGTAAAGACCATTTTATGATTGTCTCTACGAAACACTTGGCAATCTACTTCAGTGAATAAGACATTGAAACCGAAATCTGCAAGTCTAGAAACTGAAAGTAAACTGTATCCAAGGGATTCAACGAGCATGACATTTTGTATGGAGCTATCGTGTGAGATGGCCACCTTACCAAGGCCAACCACCTTACCCTTTGAATTATCACCAAAGGTGACATATTTTCGAGGGTTGTCATTTTCAGCAAGCTCACGGAAGATCTCTTCATCTCCGGTCATATGATCAGTACATCCACTATCAAGGACCCATTCCTTTCCTCCAGCCATGTAGCCGCGAAGATTTGCCATAAGACCAAAATGTCTCATTGCATCATCAAGATCATAGTCACTATCATCATCTTCATCATTATATCCATGTTCAACGTCATCTTGTGATTGATCAAATCCTAGAGAGGGTAATTCATTAGGTACATGATCATCAAAGTGGTTACCTTTATGAATTCTTATAGCTTCGGATATGATATCACTAATGATTCCAACATTTCCTTTAGCATGCATGGGGTTTGTAAGATCAAATAGACAATCACCAAAACTAGGATCACAAGAGTTCATCTTACTCAAGGCAATAGATTTATGGAGAATTTCGTCTAAATTTTTTAAGGAATAATCGGGAAATCGTTCCTCAAGAAATTTCCATATAGTATAGGCACACTTAAGAGTAGGCAAACTAGCAATCAGATTTTTGGGCAATCCTCTAATGATGAGCTCAACAGTTCTAAGATTGCGAATCATGTCAATATCTTCATCTAGGGTAGGGTGCAAGGGATCAATATGAGGTGCACAAGGATTAGCAATGTACTTGTTCAAATGATATTCATTGAAAATCTCAAGCATTTCATTTTTCCACTCATGAAAATACTCTCCATCAAGAATGGGCACTCTATGTCTAAGACTTCCTAAAGTAGACACATCCATCTTCCTCCAAAGGTGTTTAAACCAAGGCAATGGAGACCAAAGCTCTGATACCAATTGAGAGGATCGAGAAGAGGTGTCTAGAGGGGGGTGATTAGACACTAAGTGCCAAAAGTTGCAGTTTTTAAAATTCTTAAGTTTAGGTGGAGTTTAGGCACAAGTTTAACAAGCACAATACATATCAAGCAAGCATGCAAAGAGTATATGAGCAGCGGAAAGTAAAGCATGCAACTTGCAAGAATGTAAAGGGGAAGGGTTTGGAGTATTCAAACGCAATTGGAGACACGGATGGTTCCGATAGGTGGTGCTATCGTACATCCACGTTGATGGAGACTTCAACCCACGGAGGGTAACGATCGCGCGAGTCCACGGAGGGCTCCACCCACGAAGGGTCCACGAAGAAGCAACCTTGTCTATTCCATCATGGCCGTCGCCCACGAAGGACTTGCCTCACTAGCGGTAGATCTTCACGAAGTAGGCGATCTCCTTGCCCTTACAAACTCCTTGGTTCAACTCCACAATCTTGTCGTAGGCTCCCAAGTGACACCTAGCCAATCTAGGAGACACCACTCTCCAAGAATTAACAAATGGTGTGTTGATGATGAACTCCTTGCTCTTGTGCTTCAAATGATAGTCTCCCCAACACTCAACTCTCTCTCACAGGATTTGGATTTGGTGGAAAGGAGATTTTAGTGGAAAGCAACTTCGGGAAGGATAGAGATCAAGATTCATATGGTAGGAATGGAATATCTTGAGCTCAACACAAGGGTAGGTGGTTCTCTCTCAGAAAATTTGTATTGGAAGTGAAGGTCTGTTCTGATGGCTCTCTCCACGAATGAAGAGTGGGAGGAGGGGTATATATAGCCTCCACACAAAATCTAACAGTTACACACGATCTGCCAAACTCGGTGGCACCGAATCGTTAAACTCGGTCGGACCGATTCAGCAAACCTAGTGACCGTTAGGATTTTCGCTGGGACTGAGATGCAACTCGGTAGGACCGATATGGTTAGGGTTCGGGCATAACGTAATCTCGGTGTGACCGATTACACAAACTCGATGGGACCGATTTTGGTAAAGCTAACCAGAGAGTTGGTAAGGCAAACTCGGTGAGACCGATTACACAAACTCGGTGGGACCGATTTGGTAATAAGCTAACCAAAGGATTTGCATTGTAATCTCGGTAGTACCGATTGCTCAAACTCGGTGAGACCGATTTTGGCACTGGTCATACACAATGAGATTTCAATCCCATCTCGGTGAGACCGAGATCCCTATCGGTGAGACCGATTTGCTAGGGTTTGTGGCAGTGGCTATGACATGTAAAACTCGGTGGCTCCGGATAGAAAGAATCGGTGGGGCCGAGTTTGACTTTAGGTTTGGGTTTCATGTGGACATTAGCATCTTCAACTTCAAGCTTAGCATTTTTAGTTTCAAAAACATTGGCCACCTCAAGAGCTCTATCATGAGATTCCTTCACTCTAGATAACTCTAGAGCAAAAGTCTCCTCAAGAGATTCCTTGGTGGTTTGTTCAAGTTCAAGATCTTGAGAGAGGTCTGCAATCTCATTAGCGTAATCACGCTCATGACCTTCCATTTTATCAATGGTGACCTCATGATCCTCAAGACGAGATTCCAACTCATCAATATATTTCTTGCCCTCAATAGCAATAGACATGATTTCCATGAAGTTGGAACGAGCAATTTTATTCTTAAGAAGAGCTTTAAAAATTATTTCCCCCTTAACTTTTAAGGAGGCAACATCATCATTCTCTTCATCATAATCGACATCATCATCACTCTTGCCATCATCAATATTATCACAAGATATATTGGGATTCAAAGTGGGAGATACCTTTGAAGCTTTGGTCATAAGGCAAAAAGAAATAGATGATGATGTGGGATCCCTTGAAGCACCATTCAAGACCACATCTTGTTCCATGGAGTGTTGGGTTCCCTCTACATTGTTAGCACAACAAGTCGAGGAAATACATGCATTTTTATCATGGCAACAAGACATAGCAAGCATATGATCATGAGATTTAGTCAAGCAATTTGTACATGATATGCAAGGACTATCAACACAAGCATGTGAAACATTTGGAGTGCTCGAAGTGCTAGAGTCCAAAGATGAAGCATCGCAACAAGAAAGTGATGAAGGATTACCAAAACTAAGCCCACTATCATCATTGCAATGAACACCACTACTCACCATGTCATTACCTTGTGGCAAACCACATGTAGGTGAAGTAGAAGAAGTTGAGAACACAACACGGACGGAGGTGGAGGGAGAACAATCATCCCCACAAAACTTGGACACGCCATATTTATCTTGAAGCTTTGTGCACAACTCATGAGCATACTGGAAAGGCATGAGTTGAAATATAACTACATTGCTCAAAGCATCGAAAAGCACATTAGAAGCTTGAGCATTGAGATAAGAGTTTTTATCATCCTCTAAAGATAATCTTTGGGGATCCTTTGGAGGAGAAAAACCCATATCTACAATTTGATCTAAATTTGGGTCCATGACCCGAATTACCCAAACATCAAAATTTGTGTCATCAAAACTAAGAGTGTGAGAGAATCCTAATCCCCTAGTCGACATCTTTACTCTCTAGGCGGTTAAGCCTAGCAAAGAGAGACGAGGCTCTGATACCAATTGAAAGATCGTGGATGTCGCCTAGAGGGGGGGTGAATAGGCGCTTTAAAATAATTACGGTTTAGGCTTGAACAAATTTGGAATAAACCTAGCGGTTAAATTGTCAAGAACAAAACCTACAACAACTAGGCTCATCTATGTGCACCAACAACATATGCTAAGCAAGATAAACAATTAGGTGATAGCAAGATATATGACAAGAAACAATACGGCTATCACAAAGTAAAGTGCATAAGTAAAGGGCTCGGGTAAGAGATAACCGAGGCACGTGGAGACGACGATGTATCCCGAAGTTCACACCCTTGCGGATGCTAATCTCCGTTTGGAGCGGTGTGGAGGCGCAATGCTCCCCAAGAAGCCACTAGGGCCACCACAATCTCCTTAGGCCCTCGCACAATGCAAGATGCCATGATTCCACTAAGGGACCCTTGAGGGCGGTCACCGAACCCGTACAAATGGCAACCCTTGGGGGCGGTCACCGAATCCGTACACTTTGGCAACCCTTGGGGGCGGTCACCGGTACCTGTCAAATTGCTCGGGGCGATCTCCACAACCTAATTGGAGACCCCGACGCTTGCCCGGAGCTTTAAACCACAATGATTGAGCTCCGAACACCACCAACCGTCTAGGGCGCCCAAGCACCCAAGAGGAACAAGCTCAAGGGTACCAAGCACCCAAGAGTAATAAGCTTCTCAACTTGTAACTTCCACGTATCACCGTGAAGAACTCAGACCGATGCACCAAATGCAATGGCAAGGGCACATGGAGTGCCCAAGTCCTTCTCTCTCAAATCCCACCGAAGCAACTAATGCTAGGGAGGAAAATGAGAGGAAGAACAAGAAGGAGAACTCCAAGAACTAGATCCAAGGGGTTCCCCTCACATAGAGGAGAAAGTGATTGGTGGAAATCTGGATCTAGATCTCCTCTCTCTTTTCCCTCAAAAACTAGCGAGAAACCATGGAGGGATTGAGAGTTAGCAAGCTCGAAGAAGGTCAGCAATGGGGGAAGAACACGAGCTCAAAGGATAAGGTTCATTGGGGAATAATACCCCCATTTATAGGTGGGGGAAAATCCAACCGTTATGCTCACAGCCCGCACCGAGCGGTACTACCGCTCCAAGGAGCGGTACTACCGCTAGGGCGGTAGTAGCCCTTTGAAACACAACAGCAAGGAGGCAAAAAAGCCAGAAGAACCATCGGATCAGTAGTACCGCTTGACCTCACGGTACTACCGCTAGGGGTAGCGGTACTACTGCTAAGGGTAGCGGTACTACTGCTTGCGAGCAGTACTAAAAAATTACATCCGTGCCTACCACCGCTGGACTTGTGACGAGTCTTTGGTCCCGAGCGTAAGTAGCCACGGAAGTAGCTGCGGTAGTACTGCTCCAAGAGGTAGTACCGCTCACAAGAGCGCTAGTAAAAAATTACATCCGCTCGTGTCCGCGGTAGTACCGCTGCAGCCTTTTCAGAACACCAAAACTACCACAACTTTTGCAAACGGACTCCGAATTCAGTGAAACCAAGTTTGTTGGAAAGCTGGCGATAAGGGCTAACACAATCTTGAAAGAAATAACAGTAATAACCTAATTAGAGAAGTCCCATAAGAAAATGGTGAGAACCCTTCCTCGGATAAGACCGGTAAAACCTCCAACACCGAAAACATCATAGAAGACGCATGCAAACTCCGTTTTCGATGAACTCAAGCTTGTCATCAAGATGACCATAAGCTCTAAGACTCACAAAGAGAATCAAACAAGAACCAAGAAACATGATGCAAGGATGCAATGGTTTGAGCTCCCTACTAATGATACGATCAAGCTACCAACTTGAGAGCCCCCCTTGATAGTACGGCAAACGATCCTATAACCCGGTCTCCCAACTACCAACATGAGACCGGTAAAATAGAAAACCTATCAAGGGCAAACCTTTGCCTTGCACATGCTCCACTTGAGCTAGATGATGATGATCTTGACTCCCTCAAGTTGGACCACCTTTCTTGATTGCGTTGGCTCGATGAAGACTAGATGATTGCTCCCTCATACTACACTATGGGTGAGCCACTCTTCGGCACATCTTCACAAGTTCATTGACACCACAATGGATGGCAAGCTTCAAGCACTTGCTCTCTTCGTGATGCTCCACTTGAACTTGCACACAACAATCTTGATGACGGTCACCACTTGATGTCATCCTCTCCATGGTTTGACGGATATCTTCCTCTTGACGCAAGCCCATGAACACGTACCTAACCCCACATAGAACTCTCACATAGACCATGGGTTAGTACACAAAGCGCAATGGACAATGCTTACCGTACCATGGGATCACTTGATCCCTCTCGGTACATCTTCTACGCTTTGTGAGTTGATCAACTTGATCCACTCTTGACTTAGTCTTGATCAACCTTGAATCTTTCCAACTCTCTTCATTTAGATGATGTCTTCAAGGTAAACATGAATGATCACACAATCTTGTTCTTCAAGACATGCTTGCAATAAGCTCAACACTCACATGAGCAAACTTAGAATAATTCCTTAATAGCACCTTGGTTAACTCATAAACTCCTTGAAACCAACACATGGACTTCAAGAAATGCCTATGGACAAATCCTTCAAATATAACTCAAGGAAACCATTAGTCCGTAGAGATTGTCATTAATTACCAAAACCAAACATGGGGGCACCGCATGTTCTTTCAAGGTTCTCTCTCCCGGTGGCGCCGGAACGCAGCCGGGGCAATCATCCTGTGACGACGATCTACTCCAACAACTCCGTCATCTTCACCAACAACTCCATCACCTTCACCCATCTATATTCAGTGGTCCACTCTCCTGCAACCCGATGTAGCCTCTAATTGATCATGGTGCTTTATGCTTCATATTATTATCCAATGATATGTTGTCGTCCTATGATGCTTCAGTAGACTTTTGTTGTCCTATCGGTAATTGCAGAATTGCTATGATTAGTTTAATTTGCTTGTGATTATGTTGTTGTCCTTTGGTGCCCATCATATGAGCGCGCGTGTGGATCGCACCATAGGGTTAGTTGTATGTTGATAAGACTATGCATTGGAGGGCAA
Organism: Aegilops umbellulata; assembly: GCA_032464435.1. Lineage (NCBI taxonomy): Eukaryota > Viridiplantae > Streptophyta > Magnoliopsida > Poales > Poaceae > Aegilops > Aegilops umbellulata. Next base: position 314,974,722 of record CP136055.1, on the reverse strand, counting down.
GGGTGACAGAAGCTTCTTCCTACCATAGAATTTGATGCATACGGGATTGAAGGGGGGCCAATATATATCTTAGTGTTATGGTTGGGTTTTACCTTAATGAAAGTTAGTAGTTGCAGATGCTTGCTAATAGTTCCAATCATAAGTGCATAGAATTCCATGTAAGGGATGACATGCTAGCAGTGGCCTCTCCCACATAAAAACTTGCTATCGGTCTAGTAACGTAGTCAATTGCTTAGGGACAATTCCGCAAATCCTACCACTACTAATTCACACTCGCTATACTAATTTAATTGTACTTTAATTCGATAGCACCTACTTTTTATTTTCACGTTCTTTATTATCTTGCAAACCTATCCCTTCATACCTACAAAGCACTCCTAGTTTTATTCTTGTTCTAGGTAAAGCAAAAGTTAAGTGTGCATAGAGTTGTATCGGTGGTCGAGAGAACTTGAGGGAATATTTGTTCTACCTTTAGCTCCTCATTGGGTTCACAGTCTTATTAATTGAAAAAGGCTACAAACGATCCCCTATACTTCTGGGTTATCGAGACCTTTTCTAGCACCATTGCCGGGGAACAATAGCGCGGGGTGAATATTCTCGTGTGTGCTTGTTTGCTTTATCACTAAGTAGTTTTTATTTTGTGCACTTGTTTTCTATCTTTAGTTATGGGTAGGACACGCAAAATACCAAAAAACTAGTTGTACCGGCTAAACGAATGGTTGAAGAACCACCCAAAATCTATCATACTACTGAAGCTTTCTACTTGGATCATCTTCGATCCCTATGTGCTCGTGCTGAAACCCCAACTAGCTTAGTTGAGGGTAAATCATTAGATGAGCATGCTCATTTTGTGCGACACCACTTATCTAAAAAAGGGAAACTTTTGTGGCATCATATTAATAATTTGTATTGCTATGCTTTGAATTTATGCGAAATATATGATTTTACTTATTCTTCTGAAAACCCTAAAAAACTCCTTCCCTTCCGATGTGAGTTTAAGGATAATGAAATCATATCTTGTTATGCCAAAGGTGTTTATAATGACTATGATATTGAACAAATTGAAAAATTTATTGCTTTTAAGGGTGCTTATGAAATTGCTTCTTTGATTGAAAAGTATGATGCTACTCTTTATGTCGGGGGAAATCTGCCTCCACGAACACCTATGGGGACCGAGCCCCTTTCTGGTTCGGCGGGGGCCGGAGGTTGCGCGAAGAGCGGATCGAGGCGATGCACACAAGGGGTTTACCCAGTTTTGGGCCGCACGGATGCGTAAAACCCTACTGTTGCTTTGTGGTTTGTATTGTGTTCTTGTTCGGGAGCGCTGAGTGCTACAGTACACTCAGGCAACTAGTCAGACCGAGCGTGAGTGGTCTCCTTCTTCCTCCTCCTCACGTTGCGCATGGGGCCTCCTTTTATATGCGCAAGGGGTTACCCACAGGTGGCAACGTAGGCGGGGGTAAAACTGGAAAACGCTGTGTTGGGTACAGCTGTTTGCACAGTGCTATCATACCTAACTCTGACGGCAGGGGACAAGGGCATTAAATGCCCGTCTAGGTCGCCCAAACAATGCTGAAAGGGACCGTCAGGGGCGCCACCGTTTGCCACGACGGCTATCCTGTCAGCGTTGCTTCGCCACCGCATGCCCCTGGCTGCGCAGCCTCTCGCCACGTACGCCTGGAATGGCCCCAGAGCGACACGTGGGTGGATGAGCTAGAACGCAGGCGCGGGGTGGTGACTTGACGCAGCAAGCGCCTTGCCGCGGTTGATGCCTTGTCGCGCCCGGGAGCTTGTCGCTCAGCGGTCCTTGCCGGGACGCGTCGCGCATCGCAGCAAGTCTCTTGTCGTGCCCTGGTCGGCCTTCCCGGCAAGCTCCTCTTGCCGGGGCCTTGTGCTTCGAGCGGCCGTCCCGGCAAGCTCCTCTTGCCGGGGCCTTGCTCTCTTCGTGTGGCCTTCCCGGCAAGCTCCTCCTGCCGGGGCCTTGGCTCAAATACTTTGTTCTTGGATGGCCCGAAAAGGGACCATGGAGAGTTTTGGCGATCACCTGGCAAGCCTTGCCGCGGGGTGCTACGACTGCCCGTGCACAAGTTCGGGGTACTAAGGTACCCCTACTTTAGTACACCGACAGGAGCCCCCGGGCCTGGGCCATACACGGTGCCGAGCGCTGTTGGGCCAGGCCCAATACAGTGCACGGGCACGCGCGGCCTGGGTCACGCTGCATCTTCTTCTGCATCCACCACGTCCCCCCGAACGGCACGCGTCAAACGCGGCATCATGGGGAGAGGCGTGCGTGACGTGGGCGGCGTGCGCGGGGCTGAGCCCCGCAGGCATGCGTCACGTCGCAATAAGGGGAGCGGTTCGCGCCATCTCCATAAGTGGAGGGAGGCGTGGAGGCATGGCTCGTTTGCTGGACGGGGCCGAGGCACGGTTTCCGAGGCGTCCGCTCCCCACGATCACGGGGCGGGGGGAGGTCGCCTCATCCGTCGCCTCGGTCCTGCACGCCAGCCATGCGGCTTCCATGCACCTGGAGTTGCGGACGGTGGAGGCAGGAAACCGGGCCGTCGCAGGTCGAGGCAGCAGGCCGGTCCCAGTCGCCTGCTCTTCCTGCGTCTTGATTGGCTGAGCGGGGCGGCCGAGCCCCCACCCTGCTCCTTTACAAAGAGCAAGAGGGGGCGACGGGAATCCACACTCCTTCATCTTTTCTTCCCTTCAGCTTCTGATCCCCTCTCTCCATTCGCCATGGAGAAAGGGAACCCTGGTCCTTCATCAGTGACGGCGAGGGTCGCCGCTAGGCAACGCGCCCCTCCTCCCCTTGCACCCGCGGTGGCAGAGCCAACCGTAAGGGGAAGGGGGAGGGGGCGAGGTCGTGGACGAGATCGTGGACGAGGCCGAGGCGCTTGGGGACGAGGCGGACGGGGCGACGCGCCGGCCTCGCCTCCGCCAGCGGCTCCTCTTCTCATGGCGGTCCACATCGGGGACGACCCTTGCGAGTTCTTCGTCAGGCTGCGTCGGGCGCCTCGTCGTCGCCTCCGTCTCCCGGCTCCCTTCGCAAGCGTGATGGAGATGGAACAACCCGAGACGCTAAGACTGTGCATGAGGGGCTGCGGGATCAGCGGCACGCGGGTCCACGTTGAGTCCCCAGCCCCCGGCGTGATGTATCTTGGTCGAGGGTGGAAGACGTTCGCCCGTATCCACAGCTTGATGGAGGGGTTCACCCTCCATTTTAAGTTGATGGAGGGCGATCTCCTCTCCATCAAGGTCTTCGGGTGCTACGGGACCCGGGCCCGGTGCTGCGTGGATAGCTCCTCCGACAGCGAAGGCTCCTCCTCGAGCGAGAGCGACGAGGAGGGGAGCGACAACGACGACGAGGGTAGCGGTCGTCGGGATGACGGGTCCAACTAGGCGCCGGTCGCGGCTCCGTGTGGCACCGGCGACCCCATCATCCGTGTCGCCGGCTCCTTGAGCTTCTCGGGGTCGTCTCCTTGGCGGCTGGCGTAGGGAGGCTGCGGAAGAGGAAGAGGGCGGGCGGCAAGGCCGTCAACTCGGAGTACGGGGGCACGGCGCCCTCGACAACGTGCTGACGTCCTGCCGCCTCGTCGAGCCCTGCTTCCGGCGCCGCCGTCATCGTCCAGCTTTCAGACGGCCCCCGGGGTGTTCTCTTGGTGTCTTCTGCCACCCGTAGCTCGCCTAGGCGCCCCTTTTGCCCTTCTCGCCTCCTTGTCCTACCTCCTGAGGAGAGAGACAAGAAAGGGATTACGGGCACCTTATCTCTTTTTAACTTGTAAGTCCTCGGGCTTTAGTTGCATTTAAAGCTTGTAATCCCATCTCTCATGTTTTTCATTCTCTCTGAACTGTACCTGAGCGGAATGTTTTTTTAATGAAAAGGGGATGTTTGCCGGGCCATTTGTCCCGCGGGTAAAACCCGTGCCAAGGAGCGAATCCTTTATATCGTTAAGATGGACACTTCTTTGCCCGGCAACAGGCCCTGCCGTCTTCCCGCGCCACTCGACCTTTCTCATGCCTTTGGCGGAGGTAGGGATGAGGCGGGTTTGGGCTCCTCATTCCGTACCTTTGCCGCCGCGGCTACTAACAAAACTGGCCCCAGGAACGCGCTCTGGGGCCCAGAGTTAAGGGAGCACGGTAGCTTTTTTAGGAAGAAACAAGGTTTTCGCATTCCTCGGTCCATAAGAGAATACATGACAAGGGATGAAAAACTTATCTGGGATTGCAGCCCCCGGCAACTTTGGCTTGCTGCGGGCGAATCTTTGTACTTGCAGCCCCCGGCAACACTGGTTTGCCGGGGACCAGATGCCGGTCCGCCCTTCTTCTCTTCTTCGTCCTTAAGCGGTCTGGCCAGGATATGCGAAACCCTGCGAACCAAGGGAAACGAAAGAACAGGAAAAAAAGGACGCAGACCCGACCTCTAAGCTAGGGGTTAGCAGTTGTTAGGCACTATCAACCCTAACCAAGGACGAGACTCGACTCAGCATGCATGCTAAAACTTAGGGCGCCATCGCTTCATTTACTGCTGCTCAGGGTCTGCGGCTGGCTTTGTACAAAGGATTACATGCAACAGCGGCAAGACTTGTACAAAAAGGTGGTTGCCGGACGGGGTCCGACAACCGCGCCTTACGGGTAAAACTCACAAAGATGCTCAATATTCCAGGAGTTGCTCACCGGAGTGCCATCTTCGGTCTCAAGGCGGACAGCGCCGGGCCTCGTGACTCGTCTCACCCGGTAAGGGCCTTCCCACTTCGGCGTCAACTTGTTGTGATTCTTGGCGGACGGAGCGCGTCGAAGAACAAGGTCGCCTTCCTCGAAGCTTCTGGCTTTAACTTTGCGGCTATGGTAGCGACGCAAAGCTTGCTGGTAGCGAGCGGCTCGCACAGCAGCTTGAAGACGATCTTCCTCGAGGAGCAGCGCGTCATCTTCATGCAGCCGCTCTTGCTCAAGCTCATCATAAGCGAGCACTCGAGGTGACCCGTATACGAGTTCCGTGGGGGTAACTGCTTCTGCTCCATAGACTAGAGCAAATGGTGTCTGGCCAGTGGCTCGATTTGGCGTCGTTCTGATCGACCAAAGAGCCACCGGCAGCTCCTCGATCCAGTTTCTTCCGCACTTGTGCAGCCTGTCGAAAGTTCTGGTCTTGAGCCCGCGCAGCACTTCGGCATTGGCCCTCTCCGCTTGACCGTTGCTCCTGGGATGAGCAACAAAAGCAAAACAGACCTTGGCGCCGAGATCTTGGACGTATTGCATGAAGGCGCGGCTTGTGAATTGCGTACCGTTGTCGGTGATGATCCTGTTGGGGATCCCGAAGCGGCAAACAATCGGCCTGAAGAACTTGACTGCTGACTGTGTTGTCACCTTCCTCACTGGTTCCACTTCCGGCCACTTTGTGAACTTGTCGATTGCAACGTACAAGTACTCAAAGCCCCCGATAGCTCGGGGGAAGGGGCCGAGGATGTCGAGCCCCCAGACCGAAAATGGCTAGGATAAAGGGATCGTCTGGAGAGCTTGAGCTGGCTGGTGTATCTTCTTGGAATGGAACTGGCACGCTTCACACTTGGTTACTTGTGCAGTTGCATCCTGGAGGGCTGTCGGCCAGAAGAAACCTTGCCGGTACGCTTTGCCGGCAAGTGCTCTTGCGCCAATGTGGTGACCACATATGCCTCCATGTATCTCTGCCAACAGCTTTTGTCCGTCTTCCCGGGGAATACACTTCAATTTCACACCGTTGCGCCCTCTTCTGTACAGTGTGTTGTCGACGAACTGGTACATACTTGAGCGTCGGGCTACTCTTTCCGCTTCTTCTTGTTCTTCGGGAAGTTCTCCGTTCTGGAGGAAACTGACAGTCAGCTGCGCCCATGCTGGAGCCTGTGGCTCGACAACAAGGACTGAAGGCACATCTGCTGCTGCGGGAACATCCGCTTCTACGGCGAGGATCTGGGGCTCAGCCGGAGCTTGATGTTCCCCGGCAAGCTTGCCGGAGCAAAACTTGCCGGGAGCACCTGCTTCTACGGAACAAACCCTGGGGTTTGCCGGAGCAGACGGCTCCTCAGCGCTCTTGGCGTCGATCTTGGGGACCTTCTTGGCGGCGGCTCCAGGGAGCTCTGCCGGAAGATAGTCGCCGGAGACCAACTTCCTCTTCTTGCTCTGTCCGGTTGATGGTGTTACGGATGGCTAAGTCAGCTTGAGCACAAAGGTTCCTGGTTCCACAGGTAACTTAAGTGCTGCGCACTTTGACAGGCCATCAGCAATGTCGTTCTCAGCTCTTGGAATGTGTTCCATTTGCAGGCCGTCAAAGTGCTCTTCTAGCTTCCTCACTTCATCAACGTACACTTCCATCAACGGACTCTGGTAATCTTTGTTCACTTGGCGGACGACAAGCTGCGAGTCACCCCTGACAATGAGCTTCTTGATCCCAAGTTCTGCCGCGATCCTGAGACCGACAAGCAAACCTTCATACTCTGCAGTATTGTTGGTTGCTTGCTCCTTGGGGAAGTGCATCTGGACTATGTACTTGAGATGCTCTCCGGTGGGCGCGATAAGCAACGCGCCAGCACCGGCGCCTTGCAGCGAGAAGGCACCATCAAAATACATCAGCCACTCTTTGCTTGCTTCTTTGACGGGGATGCTCGTCTCTGGGATCTCTTCGTCTGGTGTCGGTGTCCACTCTGCTATGAACTACGCCAATGCTCTGCTTTGGATAGTTGAAGTGCTCTCGAATTTGAGACCGAAGCTTGACAGTTCCAGTGCCCACTCGACAATCCTGCCTGTTGCTTCTGGATTCTGCAGTATCCTCTTCAGCGGAAAGCGGGTGACAACTGTAATCTCATGTGCTTGGAAGTAATGGCGCAGCTTTCTCGAGGCCATGAGAAGGCCGAAAAGCAATTTCAGCACACCAGAGTACCTTGACCTAGCCCCCTGCAGAAGGGAGCTGACAAAGTAAACTGGGCACTGCACCATTCTCTTCTTCTGCACCTCCACTCGCTCCTGCGCAGATTCATCCTTGTCGGGGCCAGAGCTTGTCGGGGAAGCCTCCTACTTGTCGCTGGACGCGCTTGCCGCGGTTGCTAGCTCATCATCTTCCTCCCTCTCCGCTACTAACGCAGCACTAACCACTTGATTGGTTGCCGCCAAGTACAGCAGCAACTTCTCTTGTGGTTTAGGCGCGACAAGTATTGGAGCGGAGGACAGGTATTTCTTCAAGTCCTGCAGCGCAGCCTCCGCTTCCGGAGTCCATTTCACTGGACCCGCCTTTTTCAAAACTTTGAAAAATGGCAGGGCGCGTTCTGCAGACTTGGAAATAAACCTGCTGAGAGCCGCGACGCAGCCGGCAAGCCTTCGTACATCCTTGATGCGTGTTGGTGCTTCAATCTGCTCGATGGCCTTGATTTTGTCTGGATTGGCTTCGATTCCTCGCTGAGACACGAAGAACCCGAGAAGCTTGCCGGAAGGGACTCCAAACACGCACTTCTCGGGGTTGAGCTTGAGGCTGATCCTGCGCAGGTTCATAAAGGTCTCTTCTAAATCTTGAATCAGGGTTGCCCTGTTCCTGCTTTTGACCACTATGTCATCCATGTAGGCTTCCACATTTCTGTGGATTTGCGGCTCAAAAGCGGTATGGACAACCCTCGCAAACGTCGAACCAGCATTCTTCAAACCGACAGGCATCCGTACGAAACAGTACGTGCCACATGGAGTGATGAATGCGGTCTTTTCCTCATCTTCTTCAGCCATGAAGATCTGATGGTATCCTGAGTATGCGTCAAGAAATGAAAGCAGGTCACATCCGGCCGTGGAGTCAACAATCTGGTCAATGCGCGGCAAGGGAAAGGGATCTTTGGGACAAGCTTTGTTAACATCAGTAAAGTCGATGCAAAGCCTCCATTTCCTATTTGCTTTGCGCACGACAACAGGATTGGCCAACCACGTCGGATGGAGCACACCTCTGACAAGGCCTGCCGCTTCCAACTTCTTGATCTCTTCTGCGATGAACTCTTGGCGCTCCACCGCTTGCTTCCTGACTTTCTGCTTGACGGGCCGCGCATGAGGACAGACGGCGAGGTGGTGCTCAATCACTTTCCTGGGAACGCCGGGGATGTCAGATGGTTGCCAGGCAAACACATCGACATTCGCCCGCAGGAAAGCAACGAGCGCGCTTTCCTATTTGGGGTCAAGAGTGGCACTGATGGTGAAGGTACCACCAGTGCCGTCCTCCTTGGCGGACACCTTCTTGGTCGTTGGCGGGGCTGCCATTGACTTCTTACTCTTGCCGGCGGAGCTCGATGGCGCGTCCTCGACGGTAGCGCAGCACTCCGAAGAGGTGCGCTTGCCGGAGTGGGCAGCAGAGCACTTGCCGGGCTTGGTCTTCTTCTTCCCTCCGGGAGCTTCAGCGGCAAGTGGCTTGTGATCCGTTGCGGCTGCTGCTTCCCGGTAGATCTTGTCGGCACAGATAAGGGCATCCTTCTTGTCGCCGGGGACAGAGATGCCGCTTATCAGGCCTGGCATCTTGAGCATGTTGTATGCGTAGTGAGAGGCCGCCATGAACTTGGCGAGCGCCGGACGGCCGAGAATTCCATTGTAGGGCAATGGAAAATCGGCAACGTCGAAAGTGATCCTCTCTGTCCTGAAGTTCAGCTCGCTGCCAAATGTCACTGGCAACGTTATCTTCCCCTTCGGCTTGCTCCTTCCCGGGTTGATTCCTTGGAACGTGCCAGTCCCTTCGAGCTCGCTGTCGGGGACTTGGAGTTTCTGGAGCACAGCGGAGGAGATCAGGTTCAAGCCGGCCCCGCCGTCGACTAGCATCTTAGTGACCTTGAGGTTGCGGACTGTTGGTGAGACCAACATCGGCAAGCACCCGATCGCAGTTGTGCGGTCAGGGTGGTCCTCAATATCGAAGATGATAGGCGTGCTGGACCATTTCAGAGGCTTGCGTGACTCGACGGGTGGTTCCGCTGCATTGACTTCCCGCGCCCACTTCTTGAGCTGGTGGCGGGAAGTATGCAGAGAAGCACCGCCGTCTACGCACAAGACCTCTGTGGCTTTCTGAAACTCCTGCTCACTGGTCTCGACATCATCCATGTCTTCGTCTTCGTCGTCGTCTTCGTCCTTGTCGCGGCTGCGGGGAGGTCTGTCTGCTTGCCGCTGCTTCTCCTTGTCGCGGCGTCCTCCCTGGCCGGGGCGCTTCGTGCCGGATCCTCCGCCACCTCCCCAGGCTTTCTCCTTGTCGCGTCGCTCGTACTCGGCCTTTTGCAGCGAGACGAGCTGCTCGACCTGCTTGCAGCTCTGGAGGTCATGGCCCTTGGTGCGGTGGATCTTGTAGTACTGTTTGTTGGTGCCGTCCCGCTTGTCGGCGACCGCCACAGCCTGGCAGTGGGTGCACCCGGCAACCTCCTTGCCGGAGAAACCAGCCTGGGCCTTCTTGGCGGCGCCTTCATCGCCGGACTGCTCAACAACCAGTACTTCTTGGCTCTTCTTCTTCCTGTTGCTCCGCCGCCGGTTCTTCCTTGCCGGGGCGGTATCCTCGCTGTCAGATTCTCCTGCTCCAGTGTTCTCTCCGGGGAGTTTCCTTCCTTCCTCAGCACGTGCACACTTGTCGGCCAGGGCATATAGCTCGCTGACGTCTTTGATCTTGCACATCGCCATCTCCTCCCGCATCCTGCGGTTACGCACGTTCTGATGGAACGCGCTGATGACCGCGGCAGGGTGGACGTCTGGGATGTTTTAGTGTACGCGGCCGAATCTCTAGATGAACTTGCGCAAGGGTTCCCCTTCCTTCTGGACGAGCAGATGAAGGTCGCTCGCTTGGCCATGGGGTTTGTGGCCACCTGTAAAGGCGCCAACAAACTGATGGCACAAGTCTGTCCAGGAGGTTATGGAGTTATCCGGCAAGTGCATGAGCCAGGATCTGACGTTGGATTTGAGTACCAGCAGGAAGTAGTTGGCAAGGATCTTGTCGTCTCGCCCTCCAGCAGCCTGCACCGCAATGGTGTAGATGCTGAGGAACTCCGACGGATGCGACTTGCCGTCGTACTTCTCTGGTACGTCTGGCTTGAAATTCTTCGTGCTGGGCCACTGGACTTGCCGCAGCTCACGGGTGAACGCAGGGCAGCCTACCGCGTACGGCAGGTCGCCTGGTCCCCCCGGCGCATGCATGTCGACAGAGGGCCCAGCGCGCTGGTCTGATTGACGCCACGCTTCTCTTCGACGCTCGATGCGAGTACGAGCGTCCTCTTGCTCTCGTTCGTGAAGAACTTGGCGTTGATCGCGACGAGTTCGCGGATTTGACGACGCGGTGGAGTCGTTGTGGCGATGGCTCCGGCGAGTCGGCGATCTTGGCTCTTGGGGCGGGGAATGCACGGTGGTCGCACCCCCACCGGTCTTGGCGCCATCGGTTCTCGCCTGGCCGACCTACCGCGGCTGCGACGCACTGTGCTGCCGCGGGGTGTCGCCGTTAGCGAAGCCGATGAGACTCTGTATCGTGGCCCTCCAGTCGTCGAGCTTGTCCGCCATTGGAGGGTAGTCTAGGAGCAGTTGAGCTCGCGCTAGAGCTTCTGCTGGAGTGGCGGGCAGCGGTGGCGAACGGCGCGTGGAGCGGGATGTGCTCGAACTTCTAACTATGTTAGAAGGAGCTACACCCGGTCCAGCCAGTCGCGCCACGCTTGCGCCAGCACGTTGGTGTGTATGCTGGCCTTGAGCACCCTGGGATCCGCCAGCTCGATCTGGGTCCAGCGAGCATATGGTACCGTGAGTGCCAAGATGCTGCTGGTCCCGCGCCTCCTGGGAGGGGCGCGGTGCATGTTCGGACGCCGTGGCACCATGAGCTGGCTCGGCGACGCCCGTTCCACCGCCGGTGCCGTCCCCACCACCCGTTTGCTCCAGGGGCGGTGGGTTCGACGCGGACAGACCAGCCACCTCCAAAGCCTTCTTCTTCGGTGGCATGTCGATGAAGACGATGGATATCTAGCCTATGCAGACGCCGGATCAGGTTCACACAACCTCGACGCCCCCTACCTGGCGCGCCAAAGATGTCGGGGGAAATCTGCCTCCACGAACACCTATGGGGACCGAGCCCCTTTCGGGTTCGGCGGGGGGGCGGAGGTCGCGCGAAGAGCGGATCGAGGCGATGCACACAAGGGGTTTACCCAGCTTCGGGCCGCACGGATGCATAAAACCCTACTGCTGCTTTGTGGTTTGTATTGTGTTCTTGTTCGGGAGCGCTGAGTGCTACAGTACACTCAGGCAACTAGTCAGACCGAGCGTGAGTGGTCTCCTTCTTCCTCCTCCTCACATTGTGCATGGGGCCTCCTTTTATATGCGCAAGGGGTTACCCACAGGTGGCAACGTAGGCGGGGGTAAAACTGGAAAACGCTGTGTTGGGTACAGCTGTTTGCACAGTGCTATCATACCTAACTCTGACGGCAGAGGACAAGGGCATTAAATGCCCGTCTAGGTCGCCCAAACAGTGCAAAAAGGGACCGTCGGGGGCGCCACCGTTTGCCACGACGGCTATCCTGTCAGCGTTGCTTCGCCACCGCATGCCCCTGGCTGCGCAGCCTCTCGCCACGTATGCCTGGAATGGCCCCAGAGCGACACGTGGGTGGATGAGCTGGAATGCAGGCGCGGGGTGGTGACTTGCCGCGGCAAGCGCCTTGCCGCAGTTGATGCCTTGTCGCGCCCGGGAGCTTGTCGCTCACCGGTCCTTGCCGGGACGCGTGGCGCGTCGCAGCAAGTCTCTTGCCGTGCTCTGGTCGGCCTTCCCGGCAAGCTCCTCTTGCCGGGGCCTTGTGCTTCGAGCGGCCGTCCCGGCAAGCTCCTCTTGCCGGGGCCTTGCTCTCTTCGGGTGGCCTTCCCAGCAAGCTCCTCCTGCCGGGGCCTTGGCTCAAATACTTTGTTCTTGGATGGCCCGAAAAGGGACCATGGAGAGTTTTGGCGATCACCTGGCAAGCCTTGCCGCGGGGTGCTACGACTGCCCGTGCACAAGTTCGGGGTACTAAGGTACCCCTACTTTAGTACACCGGCACTTTACAAATCTGAAATTTTTGCTATACTTAAATATTTCTATGGAAACTATGCTTCTGATGCTTATGTTAAACCATATATTGAGGACTCCTCTGATGTCCAAGAAGAGACTAATATTTTGCAGGAGTCTATGGAAGAAGAAATTGCTGAAATTGTGAGCTCATTAGATGAAAAAGATGAGGAAGAGAGCGAAGAACAAAAGGATCACCCGTGCCCACCTTCTAATGAGAGTAACTCTTTATCCCATACATTGTTTAATTTTCTTTTGTTCTTACCAAAGGATGATTGCTATGATCCCTTGAATTCTTTTGGAATATCCCTTTTTGATGAAATTGATGCTTGCTATGCTTGTGGCCATCATGCCAATTTGAATTATGCTTATGGAGATGAACTTCCTATAGTTCCTTATGTTAATAATGAAATTGTTGCTATTGCACCCACGCATGATAGTCCTATTATCTTTTTGAATTCTCCAAACTACAATATATCGGAGAAGTTTGCTCTTATTAAGGGTTATATTGATGGGCTGCGTTTTGCTAATACACATGATGATTTTGATGAATATAATATGCATGTGCTTGCTTCTCATACTTGCAATTATTATGAGAGAGGAACTACATCTCCCCCACTGTATGTTTCCAACACAATAAAATTGTAAGAAACTGCTTATGCTATGTATTGGCCTTTATATGATGTGCATTAATTGTTCTTTTATGACATGCCGATGTATAGGAAGAGAGTTAGACTTCGTCATTAAATGATATATGTTGCTTTGTGCTCACTATTAAATTATAAATCATTGCTATTAAAATTGGCTTTGATATACCTTGGGATCCGGGTGGACAATTACTTGAGCATTATATGCCTAGCTTAATGGCTTTAAAAAAAGCGCGGCCAGGGAGAAAAACCGGAAGTTTTAGAGATTCATTTTATTCTGTTGTGTGCTTTTATAAAGTTTAAAACAAAAAATATAAAGGGGAACCTACAACTTTTCAAAAAGAAAAGTGAAAGTGAGAGAGACGAGCATTGTTAAAGTGGGAGCTAGCCTTGAAATTTCTTCATGCCCATGGAAACTTCGTGAATCTTGAATTACAAAAAAAAGTCGACAAAAATTAATTATCAACTTGTAAAAATCCATTGCATTATAAAAATAATGTGCCAAGATTTGCCTTTAGGATGATTAGATTGCTTGTTGGTATGTGCGGTGCAAAAACAGAAACTTCTGTTGTACTGCGTGAATTTACATTTTTTACTGGATGTCAAAAGTTTCTGAAATTATTACACAGTAATTATATGCAAATTCTGTATTTTTCCAACTTTTTCAGAATTTTTGGAGTTATAGAAGTATAGTCAAAGTTCGGATTACTACAGACTATCCTGTTTTTGACATAATCTGTTTTCGATGCAATGTTTTATCTATTTTGATGGAACTTTGGACTTCATCGGTGGTATTAGCCATGGAGACGTTAGGATACAGTAGGGGTAATGCAAAAATAAAATATGAATAGGTTTACAATAGTACTTAAAGTAGTGATTTGCTTTATTATAATAATGGATCTCACCAGTTTTCTGTTAAGTTTTGTTTGGATGAAGTGTTTAAAGATCAAGGAGGTCTCAATATGAGGGGAAGGAGGAGAGGCAAGAGTTCAAGCTTGGGGATGCCCAAGGCACCCCAAGTAAATATCCAAGGAGGCTCAAGCATCTAAGCTTGGGGATTCCCCGGAAGGCATCCCATCTTTCTTCAACAAGTATCGGTATGTTTTCGTTTTCGTTTCGTTCATGTGATATGTGTAAACCTTGGAGCGTCTTTTGTGTTTAGTTTTCACTTTTGTTTGATGCACCATGCTGGTATGAGATAGTCCATGCTTGATTCGTAGAATGCTCATTGAACTTCACGTATATCATTTGAGTTGGCTTTTTTATAAAATGCTTCATGTGCTTCACTTATAACATTTGAAGTTTGGATTCCCTGTTTCTCTTCATATAGAATACCGTGTTTGTAGAATGCTCTTTTGCTTCACTTATATCAATTTAGAGAGTCAACAGGAATTGGTCATTTGCATGGTTAGTCATAAAATCCTACATAACACTTATGGATCACTGAATCTGATATGTTTGATTCCTTGCAATAGTTTTGCGATATAGAGATGATAATATGTGGGAGTTACTAGTAAATGGTTGTGGTTAGTAGGAATATTGGTATTAAGGTTTGTGATTCCCGAAGCATGCACGTATAGTCTCTCATTATGCTATGAAATTGGAGCATGATTTATTATTGATTGTCTTTCTTATGAGTGGCGGTCGGGGACGAGCGATGGTCTTTTCCTACCAATCTATCCCCTAGGGGCATGCGTAGTAGTACTCTGCTTTGAGGGCTAATAAAGTTTAGCAATAAGTATATGAGTTCTTTATGAGTAATGCGAGTCCATGGATTATACGCACTCTCACCTTTCCGCAATTTGCTAGCCTCTACGGTACCGTGCATTGCCCTTTCTCACCTCGAGATGTGGTGCGAACTTCGCAGGTGCATCCAAACCCCGTGATATGACACGCTCTATCACACATAAGCCTTATTATATCTTCCTCAAGACAGCCACTATACCTACATATTATGGCATTTCCATATCCATTCCGATATATATTGCCATGCAATGTTTTGATGACTTGAGCATTCATTGTCAGATTGCTTTGCATGATCGTAAGATAGGTAGGATGATATTTCCATGGCTTTTCCGTTTTTGATATCTCTGCTATGCTAGATCGTTGCACATCCTGGTACACAGCCAGAGGCATTCCTATAGAGTCATACTTTGTTCTAGGTATTGAGTTGTAATATTGAATTATAAGTAAATAGAAGTGTGATGATCATCATTATTCATTATTAGAGCATGTCCCAGTGACGGAAGGATGATGGAAAGTATGATTCCCACACAAGTCGGCATGAGGCTACGGACAAATGAAAAAAAAAGCAAAAGGTGAGGCCAAAAAGAGCCCAAGAAAAAATAAAAAAATAAAAAGGAAAAAGGAAAAATGAGAGAAAAGAGAGAAGGGGCATGCTAATTCCGCACTTGTGCTTTAAAGTAGCACCACATTTTTCATATAGAGAGTCTCCTATGTGGTCACTTTCATATACTAGTGGGAAATTTTCATTATAGAGTTAGATGCACACCAAGTTTGTTTTTAGTAGAGCTTTCATACACTTATAGCTCTTAGTGCATCCGTTGCATGGCAATCCCTACTCCTCGCATTGATATCAATTGATGGGCATCTCCATAGCCCGTTGATTAGCCGCGTCGATGTGAGCATTTCTTAAGTTTTTGTCTTCTCAATATTTACCCCTATCATCATACTCTATTCCACCCATAATGCTATGTCCATGGCCAGCGCTCATGTATTGAGTGGGGGTTGAAAAAGTTGAACCGTGTTAAAAAGTATGAACTGATAACCCACAAGTATACGGGATCGTTTGTAGCCTTTTTCCATAAATAAGAGTGTCGAACCCAACAAGGGGCTAAAGGCAGAACCAATATTCCCTCATGTTCTATCGACCACTGATACAACTCTATGCACACTTGACGTTCGCTTTACCAAGAACAAGTAAGAAAACTACTTTACAAGAATAAAATTACGAGTACTTTGCGTGATTAAAACTACGAATAAAATGCAAGATAATAAATGTAGATAGCTTTTGTAAAACAAGAAAGTCATTTGTCCCGAGGTGATCGATAACTAAGCCAATGATCATTGTTGCAATTTTATATGAGGGAGAGGCATGAGCTAACATACTTTCCGTACTTGGATCATATGCACTTATGATTGGAACTCTACCAAGCATCCGCAACTACCAAAGATCATTAAGGTAAGACCCAACCATAGCATTAAGTATCAAGTCCTCTTTATCCCATACTCAATGACCCCCAAACACGGGTCTGTGGTTCTGTCACTCATGTCACCCACCATAAGCGAACCATAAAGTAGTGATTTGCTTTATTATACTAACGGATCTCACCAGTTTTCTGTTAAGTTTTGTGTGGATAAAGTGTTCAAAGATCGAGGAGGTCTCAATATGAGGGGAAGGAGGAGAGGCAAGAGTTCAAGCTTGGGGATGCCCAAGTCACCCCAAGTAAATATCCAAGGATACTCTAGCGTCTAAGCTTGGGGATGCCCCGGAAGGCATCCCATCTTTCTTCAACAAGTATCGGTATGTTGTTTCATTCATGTGATATGTGTAAATCTTGGAGCGTCTTTTGTGTTTAGTTTTCACTTTTGTTTTATGCACCAAGCTGGTATGAGATAGTCCATGGTTGATTTATAGATTGCTCATTGCACTTCACTTATATTATTTGAGTTGGCTTTACATAATGCTTCATGTGCTTCACTTATATCATTTGAAGTTTGGATTCCCTGTTTCTCTTCATATAGAAAACCGTATTTGTGGAATGCTTTTTTGGTTCACTTATATTTATTAGAGCATGGTATTTTGTAGAAAGAACTAAAATCTCTTGCTTCACTTATATCTATTTAGAGAGTCAACGGGAATTGGTCATTTGCATGGTTAGTCATAAAATCCTACACAAAACTTATGGATCACTCAATATGATATGTTTGATTCCTTGCAATAGTTTTGCGATATAGAGATGATAATATGTGGGAGGTACTAGTAATTGGTTGTGGTTAGTAGGAATATTGGTGTTAAGGTTTGTGTTTCCTGAAGCATGCACATATAGTCTCTCATTATGCTATGAAATTGGAGCATGATTTATTATTGATTGTCTTCCTTATGAGTGGCGGTTGGGGACGAGCGATGGTCTTTTCCTACGAATCTATCCCCTAGGGGCATGCGCAGTAGTACTTTGCTTCCAAGGCTAATAAACTTTGGCAATAAGTATATGAGTTCTTTATGACTAATGTGAGCCCATGGATTATACGCACTCTCACCTTTCCGCAATTCGCTAGCCTCTACCATACCGTTCATTGCCCTTTCTCACCTCGAGATGTGGTGCAAACTTCGCACGTGCATCCAAACCCCGTGATATGACACACTCTATCACACATAAGCCTTATTATATCTTCCTCAAAACAACCACCATACCTACCTATTATGGCATTTCCATATCCATTCTGAGATATATTGCCATGCAATTTCCGCCACTTCCGTTTTGATGACTTAAGCATTCATTATCATATTGCTTTGCATGATCGTAATATAGCTTGGATGATATTTCCATGGCTTGTATGTTTTTGATATCTGTGCTACGCTAGAACATTGCACATCCTGGTACACTGCCAGAGGCATTCCTATAGAGTAGTACTTTGTTCTAGGTATAGAGTTGTAATATTGAATTGTAAGTAAATAGAAGTGTGATGATCATAATTATTCATTATTAGAGCATGTCCCAGTGAGGAAAGGATGATGGAAAGTGTTATTCCCGCACAAGTCGGGATGAGGCTCCAGACAAATAAAAAAAGAAAAAAGTGAGGCCAAAAAGATCCCAAGAGAAAAGAAAAAATGAGAGAAATGAGAGAAGGGGCATGGTAATTCCAGACTTGTGCTTCAAAGTACCACCATGTTCTTCATATAGAGAGACGCCTATGTAGTCACTTTCATATACTAGTGGGAATTTTTCATTATAGAGTTAGATGCACACCCACTTAGTTTTCAGTTGAGCTTTCATACACTTATAGCTCTTAGTGCATCCGTTGCATGGCAATCCCTACTCCTCGCATTGATATCAATTGATGGGCATCTCCATAGCCTGTTGATTAGCCGCGTTGATGTGAGACTTTCTTACTTTTTGTCTTCTCAATATTTACCCCTATCATCATACTCTATTCCACCAATAGTGCTATGCCCAAGGCTTGCGCTCATGTATCGAGTGGGGGTTGAAAACGCTGAAGCGTGTTAAAAAGTATGAACTAATAACCCACAACTATAGTGGATCGTTTGTAGCCTTTTTCCATAAATAAGAGTGTCAAACCCAACAAGGAGCTAAAGGCAGAACAAATATTCCCTCAAGTTCTATCGACCACCGATACACCTCTACGCACACTTGACATTTGCTTTACCTAGAACAAGTAAGGAAACTAGTTTGCAAGAATAAAACTATGAGTACTTTGCGAGATTAAAACTACGAATAAAATGCAAGATAATAAATGTAGATAGCTTTTGTTAAACAAGAAATTCATTTGCCCCGAGGTGATCGATAACTAAACCAGTGATCATTGTTGCAATTTTATATGAGGGAGAGGCATGAGCTAACATACTTTTCGTACTTGGATCATATGCACTTATGATTGGAACTCTACCAAGCATCCGCAACAACCAAATATCATTAAGGTAAGACCCAACCATAGCATTAAGTATCAAGTCTTCTTTATCCCATACGCAATGACCCCCAAACTCGGGTCTGTGGTTCTGTCACTCATGTCACCTACCATAAGCAAACCAGAAAGTAGTGATTTGCTTTATTATACTAGCGGATCTCACCAGTTTTCTGTTAAGTTTTGTGTGGATGAAGTGTTCAAAGATCGAGGAGGTCTCAATATGAGGGGAAGGAGGAGAGGCAAGAGTACAAGCTTGGGGATGCCCAGGGCACCCCAAGTAAATATCCAAGGAGACTCAAGTGCATAAGCTTGCGGATGCCCCGGAAGGCATCCCATCTTTCTTCAAGAAGTATCGGTATGTTGTTTCGTTCATGTGATATGTGTAAATCTTGAAGCGTCTTTTGCGTTTAGTTTTTCACTTTTGTTTTATGCACCAGGTTGGTATGAGATGGTCCATGGTTGATTTATAGATTGCTCATTGCACTTCACTTATATCATTTGAATTGGCTTTATGTAGCGACCCGACCTCAGACGGTCAAGTCTCTGTGCTTAAGTGTCATCCCTGGATCGGTATGCTGACACACATAGTACTCGAGGATTTATAACAGGGGTAAATCACATGTATAAAGTAACGTAAATACTATTACCTCAATCCAAATAGCGGAAGTAACAAGGTTGTGGATTCCCATCAACACCAACGGCAAAGTTGAGTGTAGAAATCGTAACCCTAACGTATCACTTACTCGTCGTAAGCAGTCCTGCAACATGAGACGTTGCAGCCACGAGGGTCAGTACATTGAATGTACTGGCAAATTCACACTGTAGAGCAATGCTGAAATATGACTACCACTACATGCATATATGGCTGGTGGAAAAGCTCTATGGTTATATGAGCCTCCTGAAGTACTAACTTCCCGATCTTTGCATTATTGGGCACATATACAAGGTCCTCGAACCATAAGGTGTCGTGCTCATCCTTACGAAAACCTTTGGCCTTTCCTTCGCTCCTCCTCTCTTTTACCACAGCAATCTCTTTGTCATCCTTCTGATTTTCACGGATCTTTCCCAACAATGTAGACTGAACTTCCATTGCTGCAACAAAACCTTTGGGAACAATCTCCAACCGAAGTTCCCTGAGATCCTCGGCTAACTCCTTTGGTGATCCTCTGATTATGAGGGTATTCGTCCTTGTTTTTTTATGGTTGTGTCCTATTTCTCCACAAAGCTTGTATGCACAAGGTTTCTTCATATCCTTTCCATAAGGCCTCAACTTCTAGGACACAAGCCAAGAATTTAACAAAGCCCACTTAAACTCCTTCCAAGTGGTTACTCCTTGCCATCCATTGACAGTTTGTTACATCCTCTACCAGGTAGTGGCACCTCTTTCAAAGCACTCAAGAGCTTGCTGGGTCATATCCTTCCCGGCTATAGGGTTATTCTCCATGTGATCCTCCATGTTCTGAATCCATCGGTCCGTCTCCAATTGACTCATCGGTCCAGAAAATATAAGCTCATCTCCATTCATCCTCTATTGGGTCCATGGGTTTTGGGGTGGGATAGGAGAGGTCGAGAGGGATGCACACAATACAAACAAAGGTTTTGAAAAGACAGATTTTTATTTGTGGCTATCGGAAAAACATCAAACAAATGACAGCTCACAATCGTCGCATCTAACGTAAGTATATAACAGGGATTTGGACTTCTAAAGGTCAACAATCCTTCAACGTCGCCAAACTCTACA
The DNA here is from genome assembly GCA_032464435.1 of Aegilops umbellulata. Taxonomy (NCBI): domain Eukaryota; kingdom Viridiplantae; phylum Streptophyta; class Magnoliopsida; order Poales; family Poaceae; genus Aegilops; species Aegilops umbellulata. Next base: position 314,954,633 of record CP136055.1, on the reverse strand, counting down.
AGTCTTGTTCATGTCCTCGATGGCTTCTTCTGATCGTGCTTGACCTTCTCAAGTTCTTTTGCCAAATCATCTCTATTGACACGAAGTATCTCGCGATGTCCTTCAATATTCTAGAGTTGCATTCCAAACTTCTGGGTTTCAACATCCTTAGTATGAACCATGGTCCTATTGTCGTTCAGTTCCTGACAAATCTTCGGTATTCTCGAGGTTTTACTCCTCCAGCTTGGCAACTTTCAGCTTCTGGGTCCTGAGTTCTTCACAAAATGCCTCCTTATCAAATATAACTTCCTGCAGGTCCATCCTAAACTTCTTGATGTAATACTCCAGATTCTGGTGATACACCAGCTAAGGTTAAAACTTCATCTTGCTCATAGGTGCTCCATCATCCTTCTACCATCCAATCCTTCCATGCATATGCATGCTTAACTTAGCACGGCGGCAATAGCATAAGCGGGCGATAACATCATGGATAGCCGTGTTTCTGCTCTTGTCATTTCCATGAGCTATCTCTCCATAGTTGATATTCTCCTGCCTTAGGGTTTTCCTTGTTAGAACCTTGAGTTCTAATGCTCCATGTTCCGGTCTTTCTCCGATACACCTTGATCTTGAGTATTGACAGCTTCCATATTCTGCCAAGTTCCATAAGGGTAGCCTTCCTAGGTCATAAAAATCTGAGAATTCTTCAGAGCCTTCAAATTCTCCTAGCCTTCGGAGTCTTCAACTGTTGTAGTTTCCATTGCACGGTAAAATCTCCTTCATTCCGTAGTGGTTGTGGTTGTCTGATATCTTGTACTTCTTGGAGTGGTCTCATTTGTCGAATCTTTGAGTGGTCAAAAGGGGAAAGGGGTATAGTCTCACTAAAAGGAATTTTTGAATAAGCTCAGAAGAGAAGAGAGGTAAAAGATCTTTTTGAAAAATGAAGTTGTAGAGAAAAATCTTTTCCTATGGGCTTGCCAGTATGTAGGGTCACGTCCTACAGTAAACATGTGTTCCGATACCATCTTGTAGCGACCCGACCTCAGACGGTCAAGTCTCTGTGCTTAAGTGTCATCCCTGGATCGGTATGCTGACACACACAGTACTCGAGGATTTATAACAGAGGTAAATCACATGTATAAAGTAACGTAAATACTATGTCGGTGTACTAAAGTAGGGGTACCTTAGTACCCCAGACTTGTGCACGGGCAGTCGTAGCACCCTGCGGCAAGGCCCGCCCCAGAAGCGCCAAGAGAAGACCAAGCATTCAAGACAAGGCCCCCGGCAAGAGGAGCTTGCCGGGCCAAGAAGACAAGGCCCCCGGCAAGAGGAGCTTGCCGGGCCAAGAAGACAAGACCCCGGCAAGAGGAGCTTGCCGGGACGACTGAGCCCATGTAAGGCCATCCAAGAACAAAGTATAACGAGACAGAAGATCGAGCCCCCGACAAGAGGAGCTTGTCGGGAAGGCCGAACCCAGGCACCACAAGAGAAGCCCGCCGTGGCACGCCAAGCGCCCCGACAAGGCCTGACAGCTGGCACGCTATCAGGCACAGGAAGACGACCCCCGCGGCAAGCCGCTTGCCGCGGCAAGATCACCACCTCAAGACTGCGCTCCAGCTCGCCTGCCACGCGTCGCTCCGGGGCTTCCCCCGAGGGCACGTGGCGAGGCACCGTGCAGCCTGGGGCATGCGGTGGCATGCAGCCGCCATCGTGGCGAACGGTGGCGCACCTAACGGTCCGCCCCGGTGCTGTCCAGGCGACCGTGACGGGCATTTAATGCCCTTGTCCCCTACCGTCAGAAGTAGGTATGATAACACTGTGCCGCACTGTAGCGCCACCGTTCCCGCACTATTACAGCTACCACCCCTTTTACACTTTTACCCCTTCCTCTTACGTTGACACCTGTCGGTGACCCCTTTGCGCTATAAAAGGAGGCCCGTGTGCAACGTAGAGGGGGTTCCCGGGGTTCGGAGACTCGGCATCCAGACAGCCGTACGCTCGGTGCAGCTAGCTCCCCAAGCTCCCGAGCTCCCCAGTTCAATACAACTAAGCAGGAGTAGGGTTTTACGCGTCCATCGCGGCCCGAACCTGGGTAAACCGCCCGTGTGCTCGCTTCGATCTGCTCTCCGCGCTCCCTCCGCCCCCCTCGCCGGACAACGAAAAGGGGCTCCGGCCCCATAGGTGCTCGCGGGGGGACGCCCGTCCGCCCCGACATCTTTGGCGCGCCAGGTAGGGGGCTGCGTCGAGGTTGTGCGGATCTGATCCCGGCGAACACTGGTAAGCTTAGGTATGAACGGGTACCTTTCCGCCCCGCTCCGCGGGGCGGAGGCATTCCTCCCTACGGAATCGTGCACGGCCCTCCTCGAGTACCCACTCACGCAGAGTTCGGGCAAGAAGCAGCTGCTCCTTGAGGAGGACCGCCTTCCGGCCGCTGGGCGAACCGATCGCTTCCAGCGAACCCTGTGCCGCTCCTGTAGCCGCAGCGGTTAGCGCCGGAGGCCGCGAAAAAGGCGACCTCGTTCTTCGGCGCGCTTCATCCGCCAAGATCCAAACGAGTCGACGCCGACCGTGGGAGGAGTTTCGCCAGCGCGGTTGCCGGAACCCGTTCCGTCAACCAACCTCCCCGCCCAAGTCTTGCCGCAGTTGCATGTGATCCTTGGCGCAGGGGGCGGGCGCAGACCCCGCACATCAGTGAAAGCTCCTATGCTTCGCGCTTTTTGCCTTCTACATGCTCCTCTCCGTTATTTGCATGTATTATTTGACATCCTGCGTGACACGCATGTCCAGTGAGCATCAGCACGCCGAAAGGCCATGTGCTTGCTTCCCTCTTTGTTTTCCTCGCCTCTTAGGCAGAAGGAGCGTTCCTCGCGCACAAAGTTTGCCGGGGGAAGGAGATGGGAGAGGAACCAAGTGCTGGAACCAAGTGCTGTCTGAGAAAAAGAAGCCTCGTCGAGGGACGAGCGTTATGCATAAGCTAAGTTATTAGAATTTGAGCAGTTCAGATTCCTAATTTTCGGTTGTCTTCCTTGGACGGTCACGCTTTGTATGGAAAACCTGTGCGCGGAGGAACCAGCCCGCGGCTAGCCGCACCCTCACCTTGTTTCGAGTACGCTCAACGATTCAAGCGAGCTGCGATGAGCGTCGCGCCCTTGTTTCGTTTCCGAGCTCACTCAACAAGCGGAGCGCGATTGCGACTGGCTGCGGCGAGGTTGCTTCCCGGTGAGGCCTTGGCCAGCAGGCTGCTATAAGCCCAAGGGCTCCTTGCCGGGAAGCTCCCCGGGAGCGTAGGGCGAAAAACGTACAAAGTAAAGGGCCAGGACAAGGAAGATAACAACGCACTGATTGGTTCAGCTAAGGTAGAAACCTTACGCAACTTGTCATAGTGACTAATAAGCTCATAACGCCGTGTGCAGCTACAAAAAGAGATAAGATAAAGGGGGCCTAGTCTACGCGGTCGCCCTCGATCCTGGAGATCTTGCCCACTCTGGCGATGATGTCGGCGACCTGCTCCTTCAGCGCCTCCATGTCAGCGTCGGCCGGCAGGCTGCGAAGAACGTTGATGAGATTTATACCGGGGTTGCGGTATACAATCTTCGTCAGCACACGCTCCAAGGTTCCCGCGCAGGCCCGGCGCGTCTCCTCGGCCAGTTGCGCGGGGATCTTCTTCCGAAGATCCGCGAGAGCCGGCGCGACCCCTCTGAAGAAGAGGCTGAGCTTGGCGCTGTGAGGGAGGTCCGGGTCCGGAGAGTAGATGAGGTGTTCCAACTTCAACGCCAGCAACTCCTGGTCGATGTTGGATGCAGAGGACACCAGGTCCTCGGTCCACACCGCGACGGTCCGACGGAAGTCTTCGGCCGCAGTGTTGGCGCTCTCCGCCAAGCTTCGCTCCTTGCGGAGCCCCTCCTCCAGCGCGGAGACTTTCAGCTCCAGGGCCTCGATGGAGTCCTTGGCGGCCTTCAGCTCGTCGCCCTGCTTGGAGAGACGCGCCTGGAGTTCGGAGTTGGCGTGGGCGTCCTTCTCCCGCTCCGCATTGAGCGCGCCGACCCTCTCCGCGCTCGCCTTCAACGACTCCTCTAGCTGCGTGACCTTGGCGGCAAGCTCCTCCCTGGCGGCCTCCGCGGCAGCCGCGGCGGCTTTCGCCCCTTCCAGCTCCTCGCCAAGGGCCCGCTCCCGAGCGGCAAGTTCCTCCTCGTGGGAGTTGAGATTGGCCTGCAGCTGGGCAAGCGCTCCCTCTCGCCGGGACAGCTCCTCCCCGGCGAGCCGCTGCTGCTCTTCGGCGTCGGCCTTCTGCAGCACCCACTCCTGGTACTCCCCGGCGAGCCTCTCGCGCTCCTCCGCCACGCCGCGGAGGGCAGCTTGGTTGGCGGTGCGGAGCTCCGTCGCACGCTTCTCCATCTCGACGGCGGCCTCCGCAGCGAGGGCCTCCCGGGAAGCAAGCTTCGCCTGCCGAGCCCGGTAAAGGGCCAGGAGCCGGCGAAGCAGCTTCTCCTCCTCGGGCTCTTCGGCCCCGCCGGGCGCCTCGACAATCTTCAGGCCCGCGGAGGCGAGGACCTCCCCATCAAGGGCCTCGCCCTCCGCGGGGGCCCGCGCAGAAGAGCCCCATGGCACCTGGATGAAGATGCCATTGGGGGCTTCAAGGTAATGGCCCGCCCGCTCCTTTTCGGCGGAGGGGTCGGCGGCCGGCGCAGCACCTGATGCTCCTGCTGCCTCCGGGTCGGCAGTGCGACCGCCGTCCCCCTCCCCGGCCGTTGCGGCCGACGCTGGGGCGGTCTCCTGCGCGGATGACTCGGCAGCTTCCGCCGCGTCCTCGGCGACAGGAGTATCGCCGCTGCCGCCGCGCGCGCCCTCCTCCTCCTCGATGATGATGACCTCCGTCTCCATCTGCTCGGGGGGAGGGGAATCTAGAAGAAGGAGAACAGAGGGCAAAAGAAATTCAAGCAAAACATCCAAAAGGGAAAGACGAACCCAAGATGACTAAGTCACAGAGCTTACCTTGGCAGACGTCATCAGCGGCGGGTTCCCTCGCCGGGGAGCTCTGGCTTGGCGGGGTCACCACCCTCGCCGGGCTACCCCCCCCTGGCGGGGTACTCGCCCTCGGCGGAGTGCTCGCCCTTGGCGGGGTGCTCCCCTTTACCGGAGAACTCGGCCTTGGCGGGGACGGCGGGGTCCGCGGCTCCTCGGGGGCGGCTTCTGGCCGCTCCTGCGGCTGCGGCTCCGCCTCTGCACGAGACAGTATTGTCAAGATACCAGCGCGGGGACGATCCCTCAAACGCGCCCGACAGGCGAAAGAACGGAACCCAGACTTACGCTGGGGGCCGCGCTGGGGGCTACGCAGAGGGCCGCCCCTCAGAGCGGCGCTCGGATCCGGCGGGCTGGGCTCCGGCACGCCCCCAGTTGCCGCGGTGGGCGAGTCGCCCGCAACCTCGACCGCGGGCGCCTTGGCTTTCTTCGCCGCTCGCTCCGCCAAGGTCCTGAAGTTAAGACAAGAAACAAGATCAGAGCCTGCGACAGTCAAGGCCAAGTCCATGAAGATGCGAAGCCTCAAAAGCTCTTACTCCTGTTCGTCCTCGTCATCGTCGTCACTCAGGGCGGAGAAATCAAACTCCACCTGACGCACGGCCACGCGGGGAGCGGGCAGCGGGGTCTCCCTCGGGCGCTTGGCGGTCCCGACGGTTGCCGGGGCCCGGGGAGCGGGCGGAGCCGCCGCTCCACCCTCCAAGGGCTCCTTTCCGCGCGGCGCTGCCTCACGGGGCGCCCCTGACGTAGCTGACGCGCCGGGCGCCCCCGTCGCAACCTGGCTCCCCCGGGAGGCTCGTGCCGCTTGGCGGGGTGGCTGTTGCTGGGAGGCCGGCGCCCTTGCCCCCATCGCCGTCCTGCGGGGACGCTTCGCTGGAGAGCGCCGGGGGCTTACACGGGACGAAGAGGTCTCCGACGCTGAGGGAAGGTCATCGGCGTAGAGCTCCCAGGATCCGTCGGAGTCGTCGTCACCGCCGTCCTCCGCCTCCACCCCGGCGAGCCCGCTGAACCCAGCGTCCTGCGCTGTGGCTCCTTGTCCTCCAGCGGTGGTGCCCCTCGCCGCGGCCTCAATCAAGATCCCCTGGATCCCGGAGTGCCTCAGAGAGGGAACCCCGGCGAGCTCGTCGGGGGGCAGCTTCAGCAGTTCGCAGATCTCCGCCACCTCCGCTTGGCGGGACACCTCCGCGGCCTCCGCCTCTTCGGGCGAGAAGCCGAACTCCCCGGCCGCTGCGGCTGCGGTGGCCTCTTCAGCCCAAGAAGCTATGCATGCTGCCTCTCGCGCGGTGGTGTCCCGCGTCAGCCCCTGGGCCTCGTCCTTCTTCTTCACCACCTCCGCCAGGTTGTCGAAGAAGTTCAAGATGACGTCTGGCCTGGGCGGAATCCACGTGCGGTCGACGCCGTGCGAGTCGCACGCGGGCATCATGGCGCGAAGGGAATCCCGGGCCGAGCTGTTGCAAAGAGGCACAACTCCCCGGGGCTCCCTGAACCACTCTGGGTGGGCCGGGTCATGCTTGAATAGCTCCCGGACCATCCCCTTCAGCTCCACCGACGTGAAGTTGAAGTTGAGCCCGGGGCGCAGCCTCATTATGTCCGCCGCGTTGCTATACTCCCAGGCTGGCCTCTTCCTATCTTGAAGAGGGGCGATGCGGCGGCGGAGGAAGTCTGCGCCCACCTCTCCGACGGACAGCCTCGCTGTCCGGAGACGGAGAATCCTGATGATGGCGGCGTTGAGCTTGCCGTCGTCCGAATCCAGCTCGCTCCATTCCTTGCCGCGCATGACAGGGGTTGTGCGCGGCGCGGTGAAAGATTGCGGCTGGTCCTCGACGACCCAGCACCAGTCGGCGCGCCACTCCTCCCATTTGCCGCGGAGCTCCCCCGGCAAGTAGGAATCCTTCTTGTTCAGGCGGAAGACCCAAGATATCCCTCCAGCGAGGGGGGCGCCGGCCTCTACTCTAGGGATGAAGAAGTGCCTAAAAAGCGCGACGTTTGGGTACACCCCAATATAGTTTTCGCACATATGCGCGAAAACCGCCATCGTGAGGACGGCATTGGGAGTGAAGTCAAGAAGATGGAGGCCGAAGGTGTTCATTATGTCGCAGAAGAAATCAGAAAAAGGAGGGCAAAGACCGCAGTGGAAGAAGGCTGCGAAGAAATAATACCCGCCGGGGTAGTTGCCCTTGGCGGCGGCCGGATAGACTCGGGTGCGGGGATGCGCCTTGGTCTCCTCGGCCCAGAACAAGTAGTACTTGTTCCAGAGCTCCCGCGCGCCGAGCTTCGGCGCGAAGACGAGGTTCTGCTTCCGCAGCAAGGTGAGCATCGCCGCGTGCTCCGATTTCTCCTTCTTGGTCTTCTCCGCCCTCGCCTTCTCGGTCTTCGGGGCCATGGCGGAGGCGGCGAGGGAAGGGAGACGAAGAATCCGGTAGCTCCGCAAGTGCGCGCGAGCGGCGGAGGAAAAATGGAGGCGGAGCGCAGATGGGATCTCTGGAGGAGGGAGAGGACGCAGTAAGGGCGAAGGAGGGGAACCGCTCCCGCTTCCTCCGCCTTATATGGGGAAGGGGCGGACACTTCATTCTCGCCATCGAGAAATCGTGCGCGACGTGACGCGCGCCTGTGCGGTTCAGCCCCGCGCACGCCACCCACGTCACGCTCACCCCGCACGCCCCGCCCCCACGACGCCGCGGTAAGCGCGCGCCGCCTGGGGAAGGCGCGGCGGATGCGGAGTTAAGGAGCAGCGCGACCAAGGCCATGCGTGCCCGTGCACCGTTAGGGCCTGGCCCAACAACGCTCGGCACCATGTGTGGCCCAGGCCCGGGGGCTCCTGTCGGTGTACTAAAGTAGGGGTACCTTAGTACCCCAGACTTGTGCACGGGCAGTCGTAGCACCCTACGGCAAGGCCCGCCCCGGAAGCGCCAAGAGAAGACCAAGCATTCAAGACAAGGCCCCCGGCAAGAGGAGCTTGCCGGGCCAAGAAGACAAGGCCCCCGGCAAGAGGAGCTTGCCGGGCCAAGAAGACAAGACCCCGGCAAGAGGAGCTTGCCGGGACGACTGAGCCCATGTAAGGCCATCCAAGAACAAAGTATAACGAGACAGAAGATCGAGCCCCCGACAAGAGGAGCTTGTCGGGAAGGCCGAACCCAGGCACCACAAGAGAAGCCCGCCGTGGCGCGCCAAGCGCCCCGACAAGGCCTGACAGCTGGCACGCTATCAGGCACAGGAAGACGACCCCCGCGGCAAGCCGCTTGCCGCGGCAAGATCACCACCTCAAGACTGCGCTCCAGCTCGCCCGCCACGCGTCGCTCCGGGGCTTCCCCCGAGGGCACGTGGCGAGGCACCGTGCAGCCTGGGGCATGCGGTGGCATGCAGCCGCCATCGTGGCGAACGGTGGCGCACCTAACGGTCCGCCCCGGTGCTGTCCAGGCGACCGTGACGGGCATTTAATGCCCTTGTCCCCTACCGTCAGAAGTAGGTATGATAACACTGTGCCGCACTGTAGCGCCACCGTTCCCGCACTATTACAGCTACCACCCCTTTTACACTTTTACCCCTTCCTCTTACGTTGACACCTGTCGGTGACCCCTTTGCGCTATAAAAGGAGGCCCGTGTGCAACGTAGAGGGGGTTCCCGGGGTTCGGAGACTCGGCATCCAGACAGCCGTACGCTCGGTGCAGCTAGCTCCCCAAGCTCCCGAGCTCCCCAGTTCAATACAACTAAGCAGGAGTAGGGTTTTACGCGTCCATCGCGGCCCGAACCTGGGTAAACCGCCCGTGTGCTCGCTTCGATCTGCTCTCCGCGCTCCCTCCGCCCCCCTCGCCGGACAACGAAAAGGGGCTCCGGCCCCATAGGTGCTCGCGGGGGGACGCCCGTCCGCCCCGACATACTATTACCTCAATCCAAATAGCGGGAGTAACAAGGTTGTGGATTCCCATCAACACCAACGGTAAAGTTGAGTGTAGAAATCGTAACCCTAACGTATCACTTACTCGTCGTAAGCAGTCCTGCAACATGAGACGTTGCAGCCACGAGGGTCAGTACATTGAATGTACTGGCAAATTCACACTGTAGAGCAATGCTGAAATATGACTACCACTACATGCATATATGGCTGGTGGAAAAGCTCTATGGTTATATGGTTTTTGCGAAAAGCCAATTTTTCCCTACTGCAAAGGAATAAATTTTATTTAACTATCATGGTGGTTGTTAAACATTGAGAATGGTTGACAGCATTCTCAATCCCAATTAAGCATCATCATTAAAACCCAACAAATTATTTAAGTAACGTGATGAGATCAACATGATAATCCAAGTACTAGATACTCAAAATTGTCCATAACCAGGGACACGGCTAATCATGATTAGTTTATACACTCTGTAGAGGTTTGCGCACTTTTCCCCACAAGACTCGATCTCCTCCGTTGGATTTCTCGCACTACATGGTGTTTGAGAAACGGATGACCGAGACATAGGCTTTCAGAAGCGCTAGCACCTTACGATGGGTAGACCGTTACACCTACTTTCCCCTACATCTGCTAGTCTACCCTGTAAATGTTTGCACGACTTAATCAACTATGCTAGAGCCCATAATAGCTTGTGGCTGCACACGGAAGTTTCTAGTATGAAAAATCTCATGATCCCTTTGAGCCTGGGTGGCGGTCCATAAGAAAATCAGGCAATCCTGGTCTACCCAGGTGCCTAGACAGGCAATCCTGGAATACTGAGGTGCCTCAATCCACCCAGATGTGTGTTGAAGTTGCCACCTTAAGTAAACCATTAATTAACAATTCTCACATCTGTCATGAAATACTCTCAAATCCAATCCACGTCTACGAGCATAGCATGGCAGTATAAGCATAACGTAATAGTAACTCCCAAGGTTTGAATGCAGGGCAATAGGTTCCTACCTCATCAACTACTTCCCAATACCCACATGTTATCAATCCTACTCATGCAATGTTTGAGGGTGAGACTAATGCATAAACACTGGGTATGAAAGGGATATGATCAAAGTGTGAACTTGCCTGCAATGTTGATGAAGATGATTCGCACTCAAAACTCTTGATAGTTCTACTCGTCACACTCCGTTCAATCTATCGTAGGCAAGCAATAGTAACCACACATAAGTAATCACTCAAAAGATCGGGAAGAACGCAGAAGACAGTTCGGAAAACATCAAAACCAAGCAAATAACTCTTGCAACATAAAACAATTTCTAACAGTACCAAAATTATGTGAACTTGGCCTCATCAGTAGGTTTAGGTCAAGAGCTTCGATTTGCAAAAAGAATCAACTAAATCGGAGTTACGAAACTCAAGTTATGATCAAACAAAGTTCAAATTCAAATCTAATCTAATTCAAATTTTAAAGTTTCAAAAACATGTTTGAGTTGGATTACTGGATAGAGGAGATCATAACGAAGAAGTGGGCGTTGGTTTCGTTGGATTTGGACAAACGAGTAAAAAGTGACGGTCGATTGAAACAGAGGGACTAAACTGCAAATAAAGCATCTACAAAGAGGTCCATGTCTAAAACTAACAGAAAAAGAAAAAGGCTAAAAAGCGAAAGTTCACTTTCTAAACCTATCCAGCAAACGCTCTCTAAAAAAACCTAACTAAAAAATAAAACCGGCTAAACCGAAGAAAACCTAAAATTAAATAATAAACCAGACCGGGGAAGGGGTTATACCGGTTCGGCGGTTCGGCGGAGAAGAACCGGCATCAGACTCCGGCGAGGCGGGCAGCGGCGATGCGGCGGCTACGGCGGCGCGGTGGCGAGGAGCGGCGCGGGTGGAGCAGCAGCAGCGAGCGGCGGCGGTAACCGACAGCGGCGGCGGCAGATCTAGCGAGGGGCGGCGGCGCGAGAGGCGAGGAGGAGAGGGCCCGGGCGGTGCCCTTTATAGGAGCGGAGGGGAGGCGTTAGGCGTGGAGGAGTGGGCAAGGCAAGGCGGCGCGGGAGGCGGACTCCGGGAGGGAAACGGCAACGGCGACATCGTGCGGACGCGGGAGTCCGACGGGAGGTCGGGGGTGATGCTGCGCTGGGCTGGCCGGGGCCTGGCTGGCTAGCTGGGCCGGCCCAGTCGGCAAGGAAAGTTTTTTTTATGAAGATTTTTTTTTCAGACAAACAAAACAGATATAAACAAATATAAATAAAAATATTATATAGGCGTATAATATACCAAAATTTGCAGAAAAAGATTTTCTACAATATGGACATTTTTATAATGCCAAATAAAATCCACACAAATTCACATAATTCAAAGAGTGCTACTGCCCTACTAAAATCCAATAAAAATAAAAAAATACCAAGATGAACTCAAATGTATTTCTCTCCAATTTTCTAATGTAGGGAATCATGTTACCCTATTTTCCATATATTTTATTTTTTGGAGAAAAATAATTTGAATAAATATCAAATAACTCCAAATTGAAAATAAATTCAAAAGAACTTTGAATTTAATTGTTTGAAACTCCCAACTCATATTTCATATGTTTTGAAGAAGTCATTTTATCTTCGCTCGTGAAAATCATTGAGTTGCATAAAGTTTCTGAAATTGAAATATTTCCGAATGAAACTCAAATCTTTTCAAAACCCTTTTCATTTATTTAAATGGAAGAAGTCATGTCATCTTCTCTCTAGGGTTTTGTGGTGAAAAGAATTTGAATTCATGTAGATCAGAAAAGCAAAAATGAAAGTTTGGGAAAGTCCTTTTATTCCCTCTCATTTTACTTTCAAAAATTCGAATTTCACTCACTTTCAGTCAATCAATCACACAACAATCAAACAAACAATCAAATCTCTCTATTTATTATAACATTCCAAAATTTAGAATTTTGGGTTGTTACAAACCTACCACCCTTAAAATGAATCTCGTCCTGGAGATTCAGAGAGGCTCGCAAGATATGGGTTAGGTTTGGGGTCTTCTCAAAATCCATCGATCGTCTTAGGGGGTCTGGGTTGCTACCACCCTTAGAAACATCGTTACGGTTCTATCAAAACTTATATACTCCATCCTTTTTGTTGACGGGGTCGGTCTTCTCAGATTCTCGGGAAAATTCCTTCTCTGGCCCTTCCGGTAGCGGCATAACCTTTTCCTCAGTTCTTCTGTCCTTTCATCTTAGTAGGGTTATTCTGAGACTGAGTCTTCCTAGCTGACAGGTCTGGCGTCAATACTAATCAACTATCGATATCTCATGGCGGTCATCCAATTATGGTTTCTCCTGCAGGAAATGGGTCTGGGTTGAATCTCACCGTATGACCTATGGTTGGCAAAAGCTGCCTTGTACAGGGGAAAATTCTTATACCATTCTAAGGTTTAAGCAAGTTTTGATCGTCGTCTCTCTACTATAGGTAAGTCACTCAGATTTACCATCCCATATAGCAAAGCAAATAATAAGAGTAAGTCGGTATGGTGATCAATCCATCCCGCACCCAAATCATTACCTGATATATGATTTAGCGAATCTAGCATTCTAACACTCGGTCATCCTCACAAGCATTGCAGAATTTCTCTTGTCGACGAACCAAGTTCAGATAAATCCATGGATTCTGCAAGCCAGACAAATATCTATCGTTCCTTCCCAACCCTCAGGTTTTGCGTAAACTCCTATAAAATCGTCTGTTGCTAAAATTGTAACTTCTTCCACGGTTTTTCCTTCAGAAAGAGTGTGCTTGCTTCTTGGCAGGTCCTGGGGCCTGTGGGTTATGGCCCATCTCATCACTTGTAAACCTTGAACTCATCCTCGGGGCAACTGATCATTATTCCAACATCCAACTTCCAGCTTCCTAGCATACTAAAAATCCATCCAATTGTAATGTCTTTCTTCCTTCTATTGGCACCAAACTAGGACATGATTACTCAGACTCATCCTGGAGTTACAATTGCTCCATATTTCCAACATCTTACCTCCTTTATCCAATAGTACTTCTTCTCTTCATACCCTTGGGGATACCCCACATATCGAGACAAGACTCATTCTTATTTTTTTCAAAAATCCACTTCGTGGTATATCATTCTTCTTTCCGTGGGTCAAGTGTCCTCATAGGGTACTACCACCCTTAAAATGACACAAACTCATCCATAGACCATATTTCTCATATCCTCGAAAATGGTCAAAATCTTCCTTCACAGAGTAACAACTCATAAGACCCAATCAGTACTAAGGATGCTAACTTTATTGGTCCTCATTACTACAATCTCCTGTATAGCACTTCTTCAACTGGGAAACGTGGAACACATCATGAACTCCTGACAGTCCTTCGGGTGACTCCAACTTGTTGGCCACTTCTCCCATACGCTCCAAAGCTCGGTATGGTCCTACAATTCTCGGGGCTAACTTTCCCTTAACTCCAAATCGTTTAACTCCTCGCAGAGGGGACACACGAAGACATGCTCTGTCTCCAATTTCGTAAACTACCTCCTTGCGTTTTTGAGTCTGCATAACTCTTCTGCCTGGACTGAGCTACCTTTGGTCTATCTCGAATCAACTTAACATTCTCTTCTGACTCCTTGATCACATTTGGTCCAAACAACTGACGGTCTCCAACTTCATCCCACATCAATGGTGTCTGGCTCCTTCTCCCATACAAAGCTTCAAAAGGGGCCATCTTCAAACTAGCTTGGTAACTGTTTGTTATATGAGAACTCTGCATAAGGTAGATTATCATCCCTACTACATTCGTAATCTAGTGCACACGCTCTCAACATGTCCTCCAGAATCTGATTGACTCTCTCGGTCTATCCATCTGTCTGTGGATGAAAGGCTATACTGAACTCTAGCCTAGTACCCAAAGCCTGGTGCAGCTGATTCCAAAACTTTGAGGTAAACTACGTTCCTCTATCTGATACGATTGTCCTCGGAACTCCATGCAGACATACGATCCCGCTCATATATATCTTGGCCAACTTTGCACTTGTATAGGTGGTTTTTTACTGGGATAAAGTGAGCCACTTTGGTGAAGCGAATCAACTACTACCAAGATAGAATCATGTCCCGTTCGGGTTCTGGGAATTCCGGTAATGAAATCCATGCCAAACTTATCCCACTTCCATTCGGGTATCGGCATAGGCTGTAGTAATCCTGCTGGCTTCTGATGCTCTGCTTTTACTTTCCCTGGCATACATCACTTATGACTACATACTCCGCAATATCCTTCTTCTTACCAGTCCACAAGAAACACTCCTTCAAATCCAAATACATCTTGGTGTTTCCAGGGCGAATCGAGTATGGTGAGTCATGAGCCTCCTGAAGTACTAACTTCCTGATCTTTGCATTATTGGGCACATATACACGGTCCTCGAACCATAAGGTGTCGTGCTCATCCTTACGAAAACCTTTGGCCTTTCCTTTGCTCATCCTTTATTTTACCACAACAATCTTTTTGTCATCCTTCTGAGCTCCACGGATCTTTCCCAACAATGTAGACTAAACTTCCATTGCTGCAACAAAACCTTTGGGAACAATCTCCAACCGAAGTTCCCTGAGATCCTCGGCTAACTCCTTTGGTAACCCTCTGATTATGAGGGTATTCGTCCTTGTTTTTTTATGGTTGTGTCCTATTTCTCCACAAAGCTTGTATGCACAAGGTTTCTTCATATCCTTTCCATAAGGCCTCAACTTCTGGGACACAAGCCAAGAATTTAACAAAGTCCACTTAAACTCCTTCCAAGTGGTTACTCCTTGCCATCCATTGATGGTTTGGTACATCCTCTAGCAGGTAGTGGCACCTATTTCAAAGCACTCAAGAGCATGCTGGGTCATATCCTTCCCGGCTATAGGGTTATTCTCCATGTTATCATCCATGTTCTGAATCCATCGGTCCGTCTCCAATTGACTCATCGGTCCAGAAAATATAAGCTCATCGCCATTCATCCTCTATTGGGTCCATGGGTTTTGGGGTGGGATAGAAGAGGTCGAGAGGGATGCACACAATACAAACAAAGGTTATGAAAAGACGGAATTTTATTTGTGGCTGTCGGAAAAACATCAAACAAATGACAGCTCACAATGGTCGCATCTAACGTAAGTATATAACAGGGATTTGGTCTTCTAAAGGTCAACAATTCTTCAACGTCGCCAAACTCTTCAACTCTTGTTCATGTCCTTGACCTTCTCAAGTTCTTTTGCCAGATCATCTCTGTTGACACGAAGTATCTCGCGATGTCCTTCAATATTCTAGAGTTGCATTCCAAACTTCTGGGTTTCAACATCCTTAGTATGAACCATGGTCCTATTGTCTTTCAGTTCCTGACAAATCTCCGGTATTCTCGAGATTTTACTCCTCCAGCTTGGCAACTTTCAGCTTCTGGGTCCTGAGTTCTTCACAAAATGCCTCCTTATCAAATATAACTTCCTGCAGGTCCATCCTAAACTTCTTGATGTAATACTCCAGATTCTGGTGATACACCAGCTAAGGTTAAAACTTCATCTTGCTGATAGGTGCTCCATCAGCCTTCTACCATCCAATCCTTCCATGCATATGCATGCTTAACTTAGCACGGCAGAAATAGCATAAGCGGGCGATAACATCATGGATAGCCGTGTTTCCGCTCTTGTCATTTCCATGAGCTATCTCTCCATAGTTCATATTCTCCTGCCTTAGGGTTTTCCTTGACAGAACCTTGAGTTCTAATGCTCCATGTTCAGGTCTTTCTCCGATACACCTTGATCTCGGGTATTGAGAGCTTCCATATTCTGCCAAGTTCCATAAGGGTAGCCTTACTAGGTCATAAAAATCTGAGAATTCTTTAGAGCCTTCAAATTCTCCTAGTCTTCGGAGTCTTCAACTGTTGTATTTTCCATTGCACGGTAAAATCTCCTTCATTCCGTAGTGGTCGTGGTTGTCTGATATCTTGTACTTCTTGGAGTGGTCTCATTTGTCGAATCTTTGAGTGGTCAAAAGGGGAAAGGGGTATAGTCTCACTAAAAGGAATTTTTGAATAAGCTCAGAAGAGAAGAGAGGTAAAAGATCTTTTTGAAAAATGAAGTTGTAGAGAAAAATCTTTTCCTATGGGCTTGCCAGTTTCTAGGGTCACGTCCTACAGAGAAATATGACTACCACTACATGCATATATGGCTGGTGGAAAAGCTCTATGGTTATATGGTTTTTGCGAAAAGCCAATTTTTCCCTACTGCAAAGGAATAAATTTTATTTAACTATCATGGTAGTTGTTAAACATTGAGAATGGTTGACAGCATTCTCAATCCCAATTAAGCATCATCATCAAAACCCAACAAATTATTTAAGTAACGTGATGAGATCAACATGATAATCCAAGTACTAGATACTCAAAATTGTCCATAACCGGGGACATGGCTAATCATGATTAGTTTATACACTCTGCAGAGGTTTGCGCACTTTTCCCCACAAGACTCGATCTACTCCGTTGGATTTCTCGCACTACATGGTGTTTGAGAAACGGATGACCGAGACATAGCCTTTCAGAAGCGCTAGCACCTTACGATGGGTAGACCGTTACACCTACTTTCCCCTACATCTGCTAGTCTACCCTGTAAATGTTTGCACGACTTAATCAACTATGCTAGAGCCCATAATAGCTTGTGGCTGCACACGGAAGTTTCTTGTATGAAAGATTTCATGATCCCTTTGAGCCTGGGTGGCGGTCCATAAGAAAAACAGGCAATCCTGGTCTACCCAGGTGCCTAGACAGGCAATCCTGGAATACCCAGGTGCCTCAATCCACCCAGATGTGTGTTAAAGTTGCCACCTTAAGTAAACCATTAATTAACAATTCTCACATCTGTCATGAAATACTCTCAAACCCAATCCACGTCTACGAGCATAGCATGGCAGTATAAGCATAACGTAATAGAAACTCCCAAGGTTTGAATGCGGGGCAATAGGTTCCTAGCTCATCAACTACTTCCCAATACCCACATGTTATCAATCCTACTCATGCAATGTTTGAGGGTGAGACTAATGCATAAACACTGGGTATGAAAGGGATATGATCAAAGTGTGAACTTGCCTGCAATGTTGATGAAGATGATTCGCACTCAAAACTCTTGATAGTTCTACTCGTCACACTCCGTTCAATCTATCGTAGGCAAGCAATAGTAACCACACATAAGTAATCACTCAAAAGATCGGGAAGAACGCAGAAGACAGTTCGGAAAACATCAAAACCAAGCAAATAACTCTTGCAACATAAAACAATTTCTAACAGTACCAAAATTATGTGAACTTGGCCTCATCAGTAGGTTTAGGTCAAGAGCTTCGATTTGCAAAAAGAATCAACTAAATCGGAGTTACGAAACTCAAGTTATGATCAAACAAAGTTCAAATTCAAATCTAATCTAATTCAAATTTAAAGTTTCAAAAACATGTTTGAGTTGGATTACTGGATAGAGGAGATCATAACGAATAAGTGGGCGTTGGTTTCGTTGGATTTGGACAAATGAGTAAAAAGTGACGGTCGATTGAAACAGAGGGACTAAACTGCAAATAAAGCATCTACAAAGAGGTCCATGTCTAAAACTAACAGAAAAAGAAAAAGGCTAAAAAGCGAAAGTTCACTTTCTAAACCTATCCAGCAAACGCTCTCTAAAAAAACCTAACTAAAAAATAAAACCGGCTAAACCGAAGAAAACCTAAAATTAAATAATAAACCGGACCGGGGAAGGGGTTATACCGGTTCGGCGGTTCGGCGGAGAAGAATCGGCATCGGACTTCGGCGAGGCGGGCAGCGCCGATGAGGGCAGCGGCGATGCGGCGGCACGGCAGGCGGCGCGGTGGCGAGGAGCGGCGCGGGTGGAGCAGCAGCAGCGAGCGGCGGCGGTAACCGACAGCGGCGGCGGTGGATCTAGCGAGGGGCGGCGGTGCGAGAGGCGAGGAGGAGAGGGCCCGGGCGGCGGCCATTATAGGAGGGGAGGGGAGGCGTCAGGCGTGGAGGAGGGGGCAAGGCAAGGCGGCGCGGGAGGCGGACTCCGGGAGGAAAACGGATACGGTGGCATCGTGCGGACGCGGGAGTCCGACGGGAGGTCGGGGGTGATGCTGCGCTGGGCTGGCCGGGGCCAGGCTCACTAGCTGGGCCGGCCCAGTCGGCAAGGAAAGTTTTTTTTATAAAGAGATTTTTTTTCAGACAAACAAAACAGATATAAACAAATAGAAATAAATATATTATATAGGCATATAATATACCAAAATTTGCATAAAAGGATTTTCTACAAATGGACATTTTTATAATGCCAAATAAAATCCACACAAATTCAGATAATTCAAAGAGTGCTACTGCCCTATTAAAATCCAATAAAAATCAAAAAAATACCAAAATGAATTCAAATGTATTTCTCTCCAATTTTCTGATGTAGGGAATCATGTTACCCTATTTTCCATATATTTTATTTTTTGGAGAAATATCATTTGAATAAAACTCAAATAACTCCAAGTTGAAAATAAATTCAAAAGAACTTTGAATTTAATTCTTTGAAACTCCCAACACATATTTCATATGTTTTGAAGAAGTCATTTTATCTTCGGTCGTGAAAATCATTGAGTTGCATAAAGTTTCTGAATTTGAAATATTTCCGAATGAAACTCAAATATTTTCAAAACCCTTTTCATTTATTTAAATGGAAGGAGTCATATCATCTTCTCTATAGGTTTTCTGGTGAAAAGAATTTGAATTCATGAAGATCAGAAAAGCAAAAATGAAAGTTTGGGAAAGTCCTTTTATTCCCTCTCATTTAACCTCATTTTCAGTCAATCAATCACACAACAATCAAACAAACAATCAAATCTCTCTATTTATTATAACATTCCAAAATTTAGAATTTTGGGTTGTTACACTTTATAGAATGCTTCATGTGCTTCACTTATATCATTTGAAGTTTGGATTCCCTATTTCTCTTCATATAGAAAACCGTATTTGTAGAATGCTCTTTTTCTTCACTTATATTTATTAGAGCATGGTCTTTTGTAGAAAGAATTAAACTCTCTTGCTTCACTTATATCTATTTAGAGAGTCAACGAGAATTGGTCATTTGCATGGTTAGTCATAAAATCCTACATAAAACTTATGGATCACTGAATATGATATGTTTGATTCCTTGCAATATTTTTGCGATATAGGGATGATAATATGTGGGAGGTACTAGTAATTGGTTGTGGTTAGTAGGAATATTGGTGTTAAGGTTTGTGATTCCCGAAGCATGCACATATAGTCTCTCATTATGCTATGAAACTGGAGCATGATTTATAATTGATTGTCTTCCTTATGAGTGGCGGTTGGGGACGAGCGATGGTCTTTTCCTATGAATCTATCCCCTAGGGGCATGCGTAGTATTACTTTGCTTCCAAGGCTAATAAACTTTGGCAATAAGTATATGAGTTCTTTATGACTAATGTGAGTCCATGGATTATATGCACTCTCACCTTTCCGCAATTCGCTAGCCTCTATGATACCATTCATTTCCCTTCCTCACCTCAAGATGTGGTGCAAACTTCGCAGGTGCATGCAAACCTTATTATATCTTCCTCAAAACAGCCACCATACCTACCTATTATGGCATTCATATCCATTCTGAAATATATTGCCATGCAATTTCCACCACTTCCGTTGTGATGACTTAAGCATTCATTGTCATATTGCTTTGCATGATCGTAAGATAGCTTGGATGGTATTTCCATGGCTTGTCCCTTTTTGATATCTCTGCTACGCTAGAACATTGCACATCTTGGTACACTGCCAGAGGCATTCCTATAGAGTAATACTTTGTTCTAGGTATAGAGTTGTAATATTGAATTGTAAGTAAATAGAAGTCTGATGATCATCATTATTCATTATTAGAGCATGTCCCGGTGAGGAAAGGATGATGGAAAGTGTTATTCCCGTACAAGTCGGGATGAGGCTCCGGACAAATAAAAAGCAAAAAGTGAGGCCAAAAAGATCCCAAGAAAAAAGAAAAAAGAAAAAGGAAAAATGAGAGAAAAGAGAGAAGGGGCATGCTAATTCCACAGTTGTGCTTCAAAGTTGCACCATGTTTTTCATATAGAGAGTCTCCTATGTAGTCAATTTCATATACTAGTGGGAATTTTTCATTATAGAGTTAGATGCACACCCACTTAGTTTTCAGTTGAGCTTTCATACACTTATAGCTCTTAGTGCATCTGTTGCATGGCAATCCCTACTCCTCGCATTGATATCAATTGGTGGTCATCTCCATAGCCCGTTGATTAGTCGCGTCGATGTGAAACTTTCTTACTCTTTGTCTTCTCAATATTTACCCCTATCATCATACTCTATTCCACCCATAGTGCTATGTCCAAGGCTTGCGCTCATGTATTGAGTGGGGGTTGAAAAAGCTAAAGCGTGTTAAAAAGTATGAACTGATAACCCACAAGTATAGGGGATCGTTTGTAGCCTTTTTCCATAAATAAGAGTGTCAAACCCAACGAGGAGCTAAAGGCGGAACAAATATTCCCTCAAGTTTTATCAACCACCGATACAACTCTACGCACACTTGAAGTTTGCTTTACCTAGAACAAGTAAGAAAACTACTTTGCAAGAATAAAACTATGAGTACTTCACGACATTAAAACTACGAATAAAATGCAAGATAATAAATGTATATAGCTTTTGTCAAGCAAGAAAGTCATTTGTCCCTAGGTGATAGATAACTAAACTAGTGATCATTGTTGTAATTTTATATGAGGGAGAGGCATGAGCTAACATATTTTCCGTACTTGGATCATATGCACTTATGATTGTAACTCTAGCAAGCATCAGCAACTACCAAAGATCATTAAGGTAAAACCCAACCATAGCATTAAGTATCAAGTCCTCTTTATCCCATAGGCAATGACCCCCAAACTCGGGTATGTGCTTCTGTCACTCATGCCACCCACCATAAGAGATCCATAAAGTAGTGATTTACTTTATTATACTAGCGGATCTCTCCAGTTTTCTGTTAAGTTTTGTGTGGACGAAGTGTCCAAAGATCGAGGATGTCTCAATGTGAGGGGAAGGAGGAGAGGCAAGAGTTCAAGCTTGGGGATGCACAAGGCACCCCAAGTAAATATCCAAGGAGACTCAAGCGTCTAAGCTTGGGGATGCCCCGGAAGGCATCCCGTCTTTCTTCAACAAGTATCGGTATGTTTACGTTTTTGTTTTGTTCATGTGATATGTGTAAATCTTGGAGCGTCTTTTGTGTTTACTTTTCACTTTTGTTTTATGCACCATGCTCGTATGAGATAGTCCATGGTTGATTTATAGAATGTTCATTGCACTTCACTTATATCATTTGAGTTGGCTTTATAGAATGCTTAATGTGCTTCACTTGTATCATTTGTAGTTTGGATTCCATGTTTCTCTTAATATAGAAAACCATATTTGTATAATGCTCTTTTGCTTCACTTATATTTATTAGAGCATGGTCTTTTGTAGAAAGAATTAAACTTTCTTGCTTCACTTATATCTATTTAGAGAGTCAATGGGAATTGTCCATTTGCATGGTTAGTCATAAAATCCTATATAAAACTTATGGATCACTGAATATTATATGTTTGATTCCTTGCAATATTTCTGCGATATAGAGATGATAATATGTGGGAGGTACTAGTAAATGGTTGTGGTTAGTATGAATATCTTTACTCCTAATGTCTCAGTTGGTAGGCCGGTACCCGCGGTTTTTTCCGCCTCACCTCCCACCACCCCTCCCACTCTATTTTCCCCCCTCCCAATAAAAGCACACACAAGGAAAAATAAACCGCGCGGCGCCACTCTTTCAATTACGCCATAAAATAGATGGACATCGATCACCCTGGCCTGTAGCATGATTACTTTCCAACCCAATGATAAATGCATGATTACTTTCCTATTGGAGGAAAAATTGAAAACTTTCCAATCCAACGATAAATGCATGATTACGTTCCAAAAAAAGATACAACTTTCCAAATGGCTGATAGATGCATTGTCAATAGAGATCTCTACTCTTTATGGAGCAGTTGGTAGGATTGCATCCATTTTTTTTTCGTCGCCCCACTTTTTTCTGGTTTTTTTGAATGTATTTTCGTCCCCCTCCCACGACCACTACTCCCGCACTGGTTTTTGGGCATCCCATTAAAAATCACCCCGTGCGCTTGATGTCTTCCTCCTTCGCCGCCATCGGCCGCCTCCGCCGAGATCCGAGGCCCTCCACTTGTGGGCCGCCATCGCAGAACCCCGGGGCAGGGCAGGGCAGGGCGTAGTCTTCCTCCTCCGCTCCCATCTGTCGCCACCGCGGAACTTGTGGACGCCACTGTCGCCGCCACTAATCCCAAGAGATGTCGCCGTGCTACTGCCGTCGCGAATCACTAGGACGCCACCGTCGCGGATCGGCAGGACGACGCCGCCTCCTCGGATCACCAGGATGCTTCCATCATAGATCACTAGGACGCTGCCGGCATGGCCGTGATGACTGACGAGCACGCTCCGCCCCCATTCCTGCCACATGTCTCCACAATTGAGGCTCCCTCCTCATTCCTTTCTATAATCTTTGATTCAACTACTCGAAGTAAACAAACTATTTCTTCTCTTTTGTTTGTAGATGAAGAAAAGTAAGCACAATTGGGCCATGACCAGAGTTGAAGAATCGGCATGAGCCTTCTTGAACCAGGTATGGGCATGATCCCTTTTCACCCCTACAGCTCTTGCATGCCTTCGAAGCATCTGATCTTGGTCGTTGCAACCCTCCTTGTCCTTGATGCGGACAAAATTGATAGGGTTGTCCTGATTCCTTAGGTATTATTTTTCATGTTCTACTTAGCCTTCATGTGTGCTTCAAGTAGATGGACTTTGCGATCCCGTTCAGAATTTTGGCTAAAATGTGGTTATATTATTAAAACTTCAACCAATTGTAAGACTATGAAATATGTAGTTGTCAAGCGGCCTCAACTTATAGTTGAGAGCGCCGAGGGTTGATTGACAACTATGTAGGTTAGTTTAATCTATGTTATGGATGCTCGCACATAAACTTTTCCCTGGGAAGACACCATAGAATGTACAAGGATTAGGATTGTTCTTTCTGTACTTAACACAATATTCATGGTAGCATGCATTTTCACTCAGTTTTTTTGTAGGAGAACTCGAACCTGGTAAACACTCTCTCCACATGGACGTGGGAATACATAATTGATCTTACGATTTTTAATATGGCCAAAGATGCTGATAAACAAAAGCTGATAAAACTATCAAAAAAGTATAGCAATCCATAAATTATGTTTTCAATCTGCAATTATTTTTGGATACCTCGGCAGAGCGGGTTGTGATTGTGTACTATGTGAAATTTCTCTCTAAACAAGTTTTCAGTCTAATTCTAATGTAAACAAATATTGTGGTCTCTATGCTGACCTATAAAGGAACAACTCAATCGTAATTATGTTAAGAAAATTGTAATGGAGGAATATAGTGAGGTTCCTCTTATGTTGTCATTTCTTTAGTGGTGTCAATGTTGAAAGCAGTAGCTTCAGCTAATTTTCCTTTTAACTGAAAGAAGAGGGAATGTATAAGAAGGTGAAGGGATTGTTGCAGCCTATCCAGGAAAATTGACTAATCCTTTGAGTCTCTACTATTGTACATAAGGATATTGTTGAACTCATATTTATTCCAAAGAGACAACTGAAGATTATGGTTAGTGTATATGTAAAGTCATATCATGACTCTTATTCTCAAGATTATGATAAAATTTCCCATTTTTTGTTAGTCAGTGGTTTTGCATGCGATAGATTAGCAAAACAATATCATAATAAAGTTTGGTTACATAATTTAAAAAAGAATTATCATTATCCACGCGTAATGTTGCTCAAAATAGATTGTTTTCTCAGTTCAATTTTCTCGCCTTCTGCCCATATCAACACATGGATATTTATTTGCCATTGTAGACCCATGGCGAAGGTGAGGTGCGAGTCATTCAGTTTTAAAGGAGATGGCGAGAAATGTTGAGGCGAGAAATGTCCCTATATGGCGGGAAACCGAGCAAAAAGGGTAGGGTCTGGCAGGAAAAGGTAACGATGCATCGTGGGTTGGGGTTTTTATGTCGGGCCCGCGTGTTGGAGATAACATGGCGGGTAATCTGGACAACCACATTTCTCCCCTACGTATGGTCTGGATTTGGGGGAGTCTGGACTGTCTAGACGGTTGAATTTCAGGGAGCTCGCTGAGCACTCGTACACACTCGGACGTATAAGGGAGAAATGAGATTTTAACTGAAGATGACCTTAATCATTTATTTGATTCACTTATATGCACTATAGCCCATAGCAACAGACGGGCATTCTACTAGTTGGTGTTAAGGTTTGCGATTCCCGAAGCATGCACGCATAGTCTCATTATGCTATGAAATTGGAGCATGATTTATTATTGATTATCTTCCTTCTGAGTGGCAGTCGGGGACGAGCGATTGTCTTTTCCTACCAATCTATCCCCTAGGGGTATGCGTAGTAGTACTTTTCTTCGAGGGCTAATAAAATTTTGAAATAAGTATATGAGTTCTTTATGACTGGTGTGAGTCCATGGATTATACGCACTTTCACCTTTCCGCAATTTGCTAGCCTCTACAGTATCGTGCATTGCCCTTTCTCACCTTGAGATGTGGTGCAAACTTCGCAGGTGTATCCAAACCCCGTGATATGACACGCTCTATCACACATAAGCCTTATTATATCTTCCTCAAAACAGCCACCATATCTACCTACTATGGCATTTCCATATCCATTCCGAGATATATTGCCATGCAACTTCCACCACTACCGTTTTGATGACTTGAGCATTCATTGTCATATTGCTTTGCATGATCGTAAGATAGCTAGCATGATATTTCCATGGCTTGCCGTTTTTTGATATCTCTGCTATGCTAGATCATTGCACATCCTGGTACACTGCCAGAGTTATTCCTATATAGTCATACTTTGTTCTAGGTATTGAGTTGTAATATTGAATTGTAAGTAAATAGAAGTGTGATGATCATCATTATTTATTATTAGAGCATGTCTCAGTGAGGAAAGGATGACGAAAAGTATGATTCCCGCACAACATGGGATGAGGCTCCGGACAAATAAAAAACAAGAAAAAAAAAAGAAAAGCAAAAGGTGAGGCCAAAAAGAGCCCAAGAAAAAGGAAAAAACAGAAGAAGAAAAAAGGAAAAGAAAAAATGAGAGGAAAGTGAGAAGGGGCATGCTAATTCCACAATTGTGCTTGAAAGTAGCACCACATTTTTCATATAGAGAGTCTTCTATGTAGTCACTTTCATATACTAGTGGGAAATTTTCATTATAGAGTTAGATGCACACCAACTTAGTTTTCCGTTGAGCTTTCATCACTTATCGCTCTTAGTGCATCCGTTGCATGGCAATCCCTACTCCTCGCAATGATGGTTGATGTCTACTACTCAACCTTCTTCTTGTAGATGTTGTTGGGTCTCCAAGTGCAGAGGTTTGTAGGACAGTAGCAAATTTCCCTCAAGTGGATGACCTAAGGTTTGTCAATCCGTGGGAGGTGTAGGATGAAGATGGTCTCTCTCAAACAACCCTGCAACCAAATAACAAAGAGTCTCTTGTGTCCCCAACACACCCAATACAATGGTAAATTGTATAGGTGCACTAGTTCAGCGAAGAGATGGTGATACAAGTGCAATATGGATAACATTTATAGGTTTTTGTAATCTGAAAATATAAAAACAACAAGGTAACTAATGATAAAAGTGAGCGTAAACGGTATTGCAATGCTAGGAAACAAGGCCTAGGGTTCATACTTTCACTAGTGCAAGTTCTCTCAACAATAATAACATAATTGGATCATATAACTATCCCTCAACATGTAACAAAGAGTCACTCCAAAGTCGCGAATAGCGGAGAACAAACGAAGAGATTATGGTAGGGTACGGAACCACCTCAAAGTTATTCTTTCCAATCAATCCGTTGGGCTATTCCTATAAGTGTCACAAACAGCCCTAGAGTTCGTACTAGAATAACACCTTAAGACACAAATCAACCAAAACCCTAATGTCACCTAGATACTCTAATGTCACCTCAAGTATCCGTGGGTATGACTATACGATATGCATCACACAATCTCAAATTCATCTATTCAACCAACACATAGAACCTCAAAGAGTGCCCCAAAGTTTCTACCGGAGAGTCAAGACAAAAACATGTGCCAACCCCTGTGCATAGGTTCATGGGCGGAACCCGCAAGTTGATCACCAAAACATACATCAAGTGAATCACGTGATATCCCATTGTCACCACAGATACGCACGGCAAGACATACATCAAGTGTTCTCAAATAATTAAAGACTCAATCCGATAAGATAACTTCAAAGGGAAAACTCAATCCATTACAAGAGAGTAGAGGGGGAGAAGAAACATAAGATCCAACTATAATAGGAAAGCTCGCGATACATCAAGATCGTGCCAAATCAAGAACACGAGCGAGAGTGAGAGATCAAACACATAGCTACTGGTACATACCCTCAGCCCCGAGGGTGAACTACTCCCTCCTCGTCATGGAGAGCGCCGGGATGATGAAGATGGCCACCAGTGAGGGATCCCCCCTCCGGCAGGGTGCCAGAACAGGGTCCCGATTGATTTTTGGTGGCTACAGAGGCTTGCGGAGGCGGAACTCCCGATCTATTATGTTCCCCGTTGATTTTAGGGTATATGGATATATATATATATATAGGCGGAATAAATACGTCAGGGGAGCCACGAGGGGCCCACGAGGGTGGAGGGCGCGCCCTGGGGGTGGGCGCGCCCCCTGCCTCGTGCATCCCTCGTAGCTTTCCTGACGTGCACTCCAAGTCTCTCTGGTTTCTTTCTTTCCAAAAATAACTTCTCCAGAAGGTTTCATTCCGCTTCGACTCCATTTGATATTCCTTTTCTTCGAAACACTGAAACAAGGGAAAAAACAGGAACTGACACTGGGCTCTGGGTTAATATGTTAGTCTCGAAAATAATATAAAAGTGCATTGCAAAGCCCATAAAACATCCAAGATGGATAATATAATAGCATCGAACAATAAAAAATTATAGATACGTTGGAGACGTATCAGCATCCCCAAGCTTAATTCCTGCTCGTCCTCGAGTATGTAAATGATAAAAACAGAATTTTTGATGTGGAATGCTACCTAACATATTTATCAATGTAATCTTCTTTATTGTGGCAAGAATATTCAGATCCATAAGATTCAAAACAAAAGTGTAATATTGACATCAGAACAATAATACTTCAAGTATACTAACAAAGCAATCATGTCTTCTCAAAATAACATGGCCAAAGCAAGCTATCCCTACAAATCATATACTCTGGCTATGCTCTATCTTCATCACACAAAATTTTTAAATCATGCACAACCCCGATGACAAGCCAAGCAATTGTTTCATACTTTTGATGTTCTCAAACTTTTTCAATCTTCACGCAATACATGAGAGTGAGCCATGGACATAGCACTATAGGTGGAATAGAATGGTGGTTGTGGAGAAGACAAAAAGGAGAAGATAGTCTCACATCAACTAGGCGCATCAACGGGCTATGGTGATGCCCATCAATAGATATCAATGTGAGTGAGTAGGGATTGCCATGCAACGGATGCACTAGAGCTATAAATATATGAAAGCTCAACTAAAGAAACTAAGTGGGTGTGCATCCAACTTGCTTGCTCACGAAGACCTAGGGCACTAGAGGAGGCCCATTGTTGGAATATACAAGCCAAGTTCTATAATGAAAAATTCCCACTAGTATATGAAAGTGACAAAACAGGAGACTCTCTATCATGAAGATTATGGTGCTACTTTGAAGCACAAGTGTGGTAAAAGGATAGCAGCATTGTCCCTTCTCTCTTTTCCTCTTTTTTTTATTGGACCTTCTCTTTTTCTATGGCCTTTCTCTTTTTTTTATTCCTCACTTGGGCCAATGCTCTAGAAAATGATGATCATCACACTTTTATTTACTTATAACTCAAGAATTACAACTCAATACTTAGAACAAAATATGACTCTATATGAATGCCTCTGGCGGTGTACCGGGATGTGCAATGAATCAAGAGTGACATGTATGAAAGAATTATGACGGTGGCTTTGCCACAAATACGATGTCAACTACATGATCGTGCAAAGCAACAATGATGAAGCGTGTCATAATAAACGGAACGGTGGAAAGTTGCATGGCAATATATCTCAGAATGGCTATGGAAATGCCATAATAGGTAGGTATGGTGGCTGTTTTGAGGAAGATATAAGGAGGTTGTATGATACCGGCGAAAGGTGCGCGGTATTAGAGAGGCTAGCAATGGTGGAAGGGTGAGAGTGTGTATAATCCATGGACTCAACATTAGCCATAAAGAACTCATATACTTATTGCAAAAATCTATTAGTTATCGAAACAAAGTACTACGGGCATGCTCCTAGGGGGATAGATTGGTAGGAAAAGACCATCGCTCGTCCCCGACCGCCACTCATAAGGAGGATAATAAATAAATAAATCATGCTCCGACTTCATCACATAACGGTTCACCATACGTGCATGCTACGGGAATCACAAACTTTAACACAAGTATTTCTCAAATTCACAACTACTCCACTAGCATGACTCTAATATCACCATCTTCATATCTCAAAACAATCATAAAGAATCAAACTTCTCATAGTATTCAATGCACTTTATATGAAAGTTTTTATTATATCCCTCTTGGATGCCCATCATATTAGGAATAAATTCATAACCAAAGAAAATTACCATGCTGTTTAAGACTCTCAAAATAATATAAGTGAAGCATGAGAGTTCATATATTTCTTCAAAATAAAACCACCGCCGTGCTCTAAAGGGATATAAGTGAAGCACTAGAGCAAATGACAAACTACTCCGAAAGATATAAGTGAAGATCAATGGGTAGTTGAATAATTATACAACTATGTGAAGACTCTCTAACATTTAAGAATTTCAGATCTTTATACTTTACTCAAACAGAAAGCAAAAGAAAATGAAATAAAACGACGCTCCAAGCAAAACACATATCATGTGGTGAATAAAAATATAGCTCCAAGTAAATTTACCGATGGATGAAGACGAAAGAGGGGATGCCATCCGGGGCATCCCCAAGCTTAGATGCTTGGTTATCCTTGAATATTACCTTGGGGTGCCTTGTTCATCCCCAAGCTTAGGCTCTTTCCACTCCTTATTCCATAGTCCATCGAATCCTTACCCAAAACTCGAAAACTTCACAACACAAAACTTAACAAAAAATCTCGTGAGCTCCGTTAGCGAAAGAAAACAAAACACCACTTCAAGGTACTGTAATAAACTCATTCTTTATTTATATTGGTGTTAAAACTACTATATTCCAACTTCTCTATGGTTTATAACCTCTATTACTAGTCATAGATTCATCAAAATAAGCAAACAACACACGAAAAACAGAATCTGTAAAAACAGAACAGTCTGTAGTAATCTGTAACTAACGCAAACTTATGGAACTCAAAAATTTCCAAAATAAATTGGTGGACCTGAGGAATTTGTCTAGTAACCATCTGCAAAAATAATCAACTAAATATCACTCTCTAGTAAAGATTTTTAGCTAATCTCATGAGCGCTAAAGTTTCTGTATTTTACAGCATGATCATAAAGACTTCACCCAAGTCTTCCCAAAGGTTCTACTTGGCACAAACACTAATTAAAACACAAAACCACATCTAAACATAAGCTAGATGAATGTACTTATTCCTAAACAGAACCAAAAAGCAATAAACTAAAATAAAATTGGGTTGCCTCCCAACAAGCGCTATCGTTTAACGCCCCTAGCTAGGCATGATGATTTCAATAATGCTCACATAAAAGATAAGAATTGAAACATAAAGAGAGAATCATGAAGAATATGACTAGACCATTTAAGTCTAACCCACTTCCTATGCATAGGGATTTTGTGAGCAAACAACTTATGGGGACAATAATCAACTAGCATAGGAAGGCAAAACAAGCATAACTTTAAAACTTTAAGCACATAGAGAGGAAACTTGATATTATTGCAATTCCTACAAGCATATATTCCTCCCTCATAATAATTTTCAGTAGCATCATGAATGAATTAAACAATATAACAAGAACCTAAAGCATTCTTTTCATGATCTACAAACATAGAATTTTTACTACTCTCTACATAAGCAAATTTATTCTCATGAATAGTAGTGGGAGCAAACTCAACAAAATAACTATCATATAATTGAGAATTAAGATCAAGATGACAACTTTCATGGTTGTCATTATTCTTTAAAGCATACGTGTCATCACAATAATCATCATATATAGGAGGCATGCTTTCATCATAGTAAATTTGCTCATCAAAACTTGGGGGACAAAAAATATCATCTTCATCAAACATAGCTTCCCCAAGCTTGTGTCTTTGCATATCATTAGCATCATGGGTATTCAAAGAATTCATACTAACAACATTGCAACCATACTCATCAATCACATATTTTATGCCAAGCATTCTATGTAATTCTTCTTCTAGTACTTGAGCACAATTTTCCTTTCCATCATTTTCACGGAAGACATTAAAAAGATGAAGCATATGAGGTAAACTCAATTCCAATTTTTTTTGTAATTTTTCTTTTATAAACTAAACTAGTGCCAAAACAAGAAACTAAAAGATTCGACTGCAAGATCTAAAGATATACCTTCAAG
Organism: Aegilops umbellulata; assembly: GCA_032464435.1. NCBI lineage: Eukaryota > Viridiplantae > Streptophyta > Magnoliopsida > Poales > Poaceae > Aegilops > Aegilops umbellulata. The sequence continues at coordinate 314,923,978 of CP136055.1, read as the reverse complement.
CACTCACCTCCCCGGCAACGGCGCCAGAAAAGAGCTTGATGTCTACTACTCAACCTTCTTCTTGTAGACGTTGTTGGGCCTCCACAAGTGTAGAGGTTTGTAGGACAGTAGCAAATTTCCCTCAAGTGGATGACCTAAGGTTTATCAATCCGTGGGAGGCGTAGGATGAAGATGGTCTCTCTCAAACAACCCTGCAACCAAATAACAAAGAGTCTCTTGTGTCCCCAGCACACCCAATACAATGGTAAATTGTATAGGTGCACTAGTTCGGCAAAGAGATGGTGATACAAGTGCAATATGGATAACAGATATAGGTTTTTGTATTCTGAAAATATAAAAACAGCAAGGTAACTAATGATAAAGGTGAGCGTAAACGGTATTGCAATGCTAGGAAACAAGACCTAGGGTTCATACTTTCACTAGTGCAAGTTCTCTCAACAATAATAACATAATTGGATCATATAACTATCCCTCAACATGCAACAAAGAATCACTCCAAAGTTGCTAATAGCAGAGAACAAACAAAGAGATTATGGTAGGGTACGAAACCACCTCAAAGTTATTCTCTCCAATCAATCAATTGGGCTATTCCTATAAGTGTCACAAACAACCCTAGAGTTCGTACTAGAATAACACCTTACGACACAAATCAACCAAAACCCTAATGTCACCTAGATACTCCAATGTCACCTCAAGTATCCGTGGGTATGATTGTACGATATGCATAGACAATCTCAGAATCATCTATTCAACCAACACATAGAACCTCAAAGAGTGCCCCAAAGTTTCTACCGGAGAGTCAAGACAAAAACGTCTGCCAACCCCTATGCATAGGTTCATGGGCGGAACCCGCAAGTTGATCACCAAAACATACATCAAGTGAATCACCTGATATCCCATTGTCACCACAGATACGCACGGCAAGACATACATCAAGTGTTCTCAAATCATTAAAGACTCAATCCGATAAGATAACTTCAAAGGGAAAACTCAATCCATTACAAGAGAGTAGAGGGGGAGAAGAAACATAAGATCCAACTATAATAGCAAAGCTCGCGATACATCAAGATCGTGCCAAATCAAGAACACGAGAGAGAGAGAGAGCGAGAGAGAGAGAGAGAGAGAGAGAGAGAGAGATCAAACACATAGCTACTGGTACATACCCTCAGCCCCGAGGGTGAACTACTCCCTCCTCGTCATGGAGAGCGCCGGGATGATGAAGATGGCCACCGGTGAGGAATCCCCACCTCCGGCAGGGTGCCGGAACAGGGTCCCGATTAGTTTTTGGTGGTTATAGATGCTTGCGGCAGCGGAACTCCTGATCTATTCTGCTCCTCGATGATTTTAGGGTATATGGATATATATAGGTGGAATAAATACGTCAGGGGAGCCACGAGGGGCCCACGAGGGTGGAGAGCGCGCCCAGGGAGGGTGGGGGCGCCCCCCTGCCTCGTGCATCCCTCGTTGCTTTCCTGACGTGCACTCCAAGTCTCTCGGGTTTCTTTATTTCCAAAAATAACTTCTCCAGAAGGTTTCATTCCGTTTCCACTCCGTTTGATATTCCTTTTCTTCGAAGCACTGAAACAAGGGAAAAACAGGAGCTGGCACTGGGCTCTGGGTTAATAGGTTAGTCCCAAAAATAATATAAATGTGCATGGTAAAGCCCATAAAACATCCAAGATGGATAATATAATAGCATGGAACAATCAAAAATTATAGATACGTTGGAGACGTATCAATGGTTATAAAAAAATTCAAGTATAGGTGGTGGAATGTTCACAGGACCTTGGAAACACAAGAAGGTTAATTAGTACAGGGATACTAACTCGCATCACGTGGATGAAACAATTCTAATTATGATGGAAGACAAATGTACCGAAACAATAAGGATTCCATGCAAAAATAGTGCCATGAGTGGTGGCGGCAGTAAACACAAGACGCTCATATTGAATTGCATCACAGTACTCATCCATGTACAGAAATTGATTTTTGAGCAATATCCATCGAGGCATGGAAGTAAGGACAGCAACAAGCTTGTCGAAGATAGCAACAACATGATAGTTCGTGTAATCCCAAGAGCGGTTGGGAACTCGATAATTTGCTACCTTCTATAGACGCCAGTCACCATTATCGTATGTGAACGTACGTAGATCATTTGTGTGCTCAACATCAGGGCACGCTGAGATTTTTTGAAGTGGAACCCGGTGACGAGTGTACACATTCACAAGTTCCCACTTGCAGTTGTACCCAATATAAACAACCCAATCTCCATTTGCGCCTGCCCAGGCCTTACCCTTAAGCGATGGCATATTAACATCACACGTATCATTATCAAGCGGCATCAACTTGCACAAGGCAAGGCTTCCGTCGTCCCTGCGCTACCGAGTAGGGTCTTGCCAAAGAAGACAGGGGAGATCAAAGCGCTCCTGAACCCTTGGGTTCTTTGTAATGATGTTATTTGTTGAGTCGAGAATGGTCTTGAACAAACCTGCCATGCTAGCTGAGGTGATGACGTCGCAGCAATCAATGAGTTCCTCCACCACGTCATCTTTTAGATTGGGGCAAGAATAACAGGGTCGTTTTCGGCCTGTTCCCTCCATGGAAAAGACGATCGAACAATGGCAGAAGGAAGGGTGAAGGCAAATGGAGGGAGGAAGAGCGTGCGACAGAAGTTCCAAATCGAGAGGGTAAGGCGAAGAGGCGGTGGATGGTTGCCACGGTATAGGAAGAGGCGCCCCGGCCTACATAGACGTCCGTTTAGAAATTGTACAAAAGGACTCGCTATCGTCTCACTGACATGTTGGAATAGGACCACATGTCAACAAAACATGGTGTGTCATTTCTCGTGCAAAATGCGATCTGACTGCGTTGGCCCGAGGTGCCGCATTATTTCTCGACTTTATTTTTTAATGGCGTGCCGTTCAGTTTTGAAGCACAACTAATTGGTACTGTATGCAGAGAAAATATAAACTCTACCACTACTGCACCTATAGTACTAGTATCAAAAAAGATACTATATATGCTGGAGCTTCAGCGCTTGTTTGCTAAGGGCTGCCCACTTGATTCTCACACTATCACCCTCTCTCCAGATCTAAAAAAGATGCCGGTGGCCCCTCTCTCTCCCTCCTCACCAGTGGTCACAGATCCACTAGGATCCCGTCCGCCGGGGAAGAAAAGGACGTGCAGCATTGACGCACTCGTCGTCGGCGAGCGAGGTCACACACTGATGACAAGGCTGTCCTCTCAGACCTAGAGCCCGCGCGAGATGGCCTCCGTCCCCAAGCTCGTTTTCGTAGTGTGCGCGGCGGACGACGACCATGAGCGAAGCCACTTCCCGCCGACCCTCAGGTATGCTACCTCTTTTCGAACCATACCCTTGTTCTATTGCCCCATTTGCCACGTCGCTGCATGTGGATCTTTTTTCACTCCACCATCTCCCCAATTTGCTATCCTCTGCTCTGTTGGTCACGCAGATGAATTAAAGGAAACCCTACTTCCTGCAGACTAATCCATGTCTGGATTGAATAAGGAAAGGAAGGGAGAAAGTACTATCGAAGGGACTAGGTACGAACCCGCATCTAGGTTGAAAAGGGGAAAATCAGTATCTAAGAAACGAGTCTCGTGTCTCTTGGTTGAAAAAGGGTAGAAAGGCATCACAACACAAAAGAGAATGACCAGGTCGATCAGTTTGTTGTCCTCACATAGGAAAAAGGTGGCTAAAGAGAAATAAAAATGGGACATAATCCACATGTGCTGCCTGGATATTTGTTGCTCTGGGCAACCATACCTCCCTCACCACTCTATGCGTCTGTGGAGGTACATCGTACTAGTGCGCCCACTGTCCGAATGGGCCTCTCATGCTCTTATTGCCACTTTTCTGCTGTTAGTATAACACCACCGGTAAAGTCAAGCAATGCTACTGCTAAAGTGATGCCACATTTAACTAATGCCGCACTCAGTCTAATGCCACCGGTAAATTTAAGCAATGCCATTTAATGTCACTGGATTATTTCAGGGTTAGCTGTTGATTGTGGATGTATTAAAGATTTTTTAGTTAAGGCGTTCTAATGTTGTTCCACAGCCAGTATACCAACGATGAAACTTGTTACTACCTTCAGATTTTTGCACTGTTAATGCTTATAGATTACATACCTCACTTTCATGAGATAAGTCAAGTTTTTGGTACAGTGTCACCAAAATGTCAAGGCGTTGATGTCATTTTATTTTGGTTAAACTGCACAAAAATTATGAAGAGAAGAGGAAAGGTCAAGAGTGGGCACCTCCTCCCCTGACTCTTTTCTTGATTCGTTTGATCAAGTTTTTATGTTTGATCGATTATCAATATTGGGATAGCAATTTTTAGGTCCCCTCGACTTTGAAATGATATTTACCTTGAAGGTACATGGTGCATATCGCAAACGTTTGTGTTTTACCAATCGTGTGTGCCGTAACAACCTGGAGAGCGTAATTTCACCGTAATTTAATTGCTGCTTTTCCAAATTGTACCGGATCAGGATTTGAATTTGAATGTATGCTACAGCTTTATTCATATCCATCAGGTTCAAACAACCAATGCATTATTCAATTCATAGGTACATATGTTCAAGAGTTACATAAGAACCAAATAAAGAATGATGAACCACAGTTGTATACTTGTACTATTAAAGACGGTAAAGAAAGAGGCAAAATATATTCTGGTTGCTGAACAAGGTGAAGCGGAATGCCCATATTGTGCCCTCGTCCATGCAGAAGGCACACACAACTCTAGTCCAACCCCTTGTGATGGCCGACCGCCCATCCTTCACGGTCTTCATGAAAACATCTAGATAATCATCATGTTCTGGTAGAAATACTTTAAGCTTTGCATGCCCACCAATCATGTAGTTTGAGAGGTAATATTGAGTAAACTGCTTTGGCAACCATTGCAAAGCAAAAAGATTCAGACATTGTCATCTAACACAACTCATTATGGGCAGTAAAAAGAAGGCTGCAGAGTTCTTACTTACCATCCTACAGTTTTCTGTTGTCTTGGATAAAGTGTAACCAAATAGTTTAATGGCCATCTTTGGACCCGTTTTACTAACAATCTTTATCAGCTTCCTCACTTGATGCTGGTTCATCGATATCTCATTGCCCCATACCAAGAAAGGGTATAAGCACGGATCTTTACCAATGACATATGTAGCTAAAAGCACCAAGTTAATATTAGAAGCTAAACAACAATTGCACAATGATGTAGTACAACATTATTTTATAATATGTCTATATACATCCATATGTGGTAGTCCATTTGAAATCTCTAAAAAGACAAATATTTAGGAATAGAGGGAGTATCTTATAACATCCAATACACTCACATATTAGATGAATTAACATCTTATATTATGGGTCGGAAGGAGTTTACTGCATGCTTACAAATTATCGGCTGATTAACTACCGCTGTATCCATGGGTTACAGTTAGTTTGAGCTAGTTCGGGCTCAAATAGCCCTAAAGTATATCTAAACATGAGGGCTAGTTTGAGCTAGTTGCATCTATAACCCACCCAAAAAAACTATCCAACCCAAGAGGTGCTAATTGGTGCTAGTTCTCCTAGTGCATTTATTGTCAATCTAACCCTGCCATCCAAACAACTCTTTGGATGGAGTTAGTTCAGGGTTAGTCATGAGCTAGAAATTAACTCTAACCTCTAGCTACGTTGAGTATCCAAACAAGGCTGTGTTGTTGTTGTTGTTGATGATGCTGCTGCTCTTTTACGTATATCTAGACATCATTAGAACATTAATGTAACACTCTTCCTTGTTGCTATGTAGCCTAGGATTGCATATTTAGACATTAAGCATAGTGCATGTTGCTATGTAGCCTCAGATATATTACATATGACCCTAGTTAACCTAACGATAAATGGGTTGCAGGTATATTCACTTAAAATTCTGATTCACCGATTAGTCCCTTATCAGTCGCCGGCCTATATGGTACCAGCTACCGATATCCTGAACAGTGAGCAGATATAAACCATGGGATGAAACTAACCTCGATGAAAAATAGCAGTCGTTCCCAAGATTGTCCTGTTTAGGTACATTGAGAAGCATGTTAAGCACAACAGGCTAAACATTAACCAAAATTATCCATGGCAGACAAAATAATCTCCAAAAGATAGCTTTCGTGTGCAGGTTTAAGCACGCTAGTAAAGCAAAACAAGTGGAAAGGTGTGCTAACTGCAACAGGCCTAACATTTAACAACAAGAAAACATAGTCATTCAAACTGGTATTGTGCCAGTCTAAGTACACTGGTTATTGTTAAATAAAAATGGAAAGGCATGTTAACTATAAGATGCAGCAACCAAATGTAGTCATTCATAGTGGTATTGTTGAAACTGGTACTGATGAAATTGAACTACACAGTTCATACTTGCACATATAGAACATCACGTTGTGAATAACTGAAATAATCAAGGCATACTACGAACAACCAAAGATAGCATTTGAAACTGCACATATGCTAACTACAAACAACCGAACAATCAAAAATTTAAAAGAGGCATATGCTAGCTATAACAAGCTTAACAGCAACCAAATATATGCATTCCTATCGGTATGTTTAAAACTGGATTGATGAAATGTACTACATAGTAAATAATTGCACATACAGAGCATCACATTGTGAGCAACTGAAATAAACAAGGCATACCGCAAACAATCAGAGAGGGTGCCCTCCTCGTGGTTGTCGTCGACGAGGTCTGACTTGGAAGCTATGGATCCCAAGCCAGCGTTGCAGAACGTGTCCTTCGGAAATGACAAAAGGGGCTCGATGGCGATGTAGAATGGCAAATTGTTGACAGCGAGCCAGAGGAGATCAGCGGCGGGGCTATGGATGAGATCGATGGCGGTTGAACCCGAGGGGTTGGGGGTGGGCCACTTAACCTGTGACATAGCCCGCTCAGGCCGTCGCTGTCGATGACCTCGATGTCGTAGCCGGCGGCCGAGACATGCCCGCATACTCTAGCCCGCTGCTTGAGTGCGTGCCGCCAGTAATGGTCATCAGCTTCCTCGGCGACGTTGGGCGAAGAGACTGTTATACACCTCTTTTGGGCTAGTCGCTCCTCGAGCTCCACGGGAAGCGTAGCGGGGCTTAGGCTGCGACGCTCTGGAGTGGGGGATGGGGATCTGTGGGAAAGGGGGTGTTTGGCAGGCGTCATCACAACAGAAAAAATACACTTCCGTGATGATACGTGTTTGTCACAGTAGGTCACATTTTTTGTCATGCATGTACATCCATGACAAATTTATGACAGAATCAAGATAGTCATACCTGTGCTGTCGCAGAAGTGTTCCATGACATTACTTAAATTATCATCACGGAAGTGTCCACTTCCATGATGATAAATCGCGCGTCACAGAAGTGCTTTCATTAAGGGTGACCGACACATGGCATCCACCGTAACGGAACGCCGTTAAGCTATCGGGTCGGGTTTTGGATCCGATAACCCATTAACAGCCCCGACCAATGGTAAATTTCCACGTGTAAAATTCTTATTGGCCGGACGAAACACGTGTCAGCTCGTCAGTGGGTCAGATAGGCGCATATGATACGTCGACACGTGGCACGGCCCAACAGAGGCCCATTCCTGTGAAAAGACCGGCCCGTTTGACTTGGTCAAAAGGTGGCGGGCCGGCCCATGGAAAGCATGTTAACAGCATGTTCGCATATAGTCCATTTACAACCCGTTAACCCAAGGCCCGTTACGCCCTATCCGAATTAGGCCCAGTAGCGTCATCTGGGCCATCCAATATGATTCTAGCCTGTTTTCAATTCTGGCCCATGTATGGCACATGACGTCTTTCGGCCCATATGAGGCCCTATGTAACTCTTGGCCTATTAATGGCCCGTGGTAAAACTGGCCCGTAATGAACAGTGTATCACTTTACACCCATTAACGGCCCGTGGTGAAACTGGCCCGTAATGAATAGTGTATCACTTTATACCCATTAACGGCTTGTTATTCCGTTGGGCCGTTTCTAGCCCATGTTATCTTTCAGCCTTCTCAGAGCCCATTTATTCTTGGGCTCATTTCCAGCATTCGTTTACTTACGGCCCGTTACTGTCATTTTCTGCTTGTGGGCCAAATTCACCCTGTGGTTACAGTCGGCCTGTTTGTGGTCCGTTAATACGTTGGGCCGTTTTAATAGCGTCATCAAATACGGCCTATTAACGATGGCCCGTTACGATCGGCCCATGAACGGACGATTCCAACTCTAGCCCGTTTACGGCCATAATGCGGCATGTTATTGGCCCATGTTTGGCCAATCGATCATACGGCCCGTATAAGGCCCATTGATGATACGGCCCATAAAAGGCCCATTGTTTCTACGACCCGTAGAAGGCCTACTATTTCTACGGCCCATAGAAGGCCCACTGTTTCTACGGCCCGTAGGTGGCCGAGTGTCACTACAGTAAATATTAGCCCATGGTTATTGTGGCCTAGTTTTAAAAAATAGGTTATTGCAGCCACTAGTTAACCGCGGAAAAAGAACTGCAATGAATACAAGCAAACAAATAAACAAGACAACAAGGAAATAAATAAGCAAGCAACTAACGCTAGGCTATCACGGCTATTACACATATTACATCCACTAGGCATCAAAGTTCGCCACCAGTGCAAATATAGGGAACAAAGCAGCATATCATATACACTGGCCATCAAAATTGGCCACCAGTGCAAATAAACACGGCAGCAAAACAAGAGCATAACTGAAACAACTTCAGAAGAGCTCAAGAAACGTTATCCTGGGTATCCACCATGCTGGCAATAAGCTTAGCAAGCTGATTAGCTTTGTCCTGTTTGGCGCTAAAATCCTCCAACACTTGCTGTTGCACCAGAAAGTATGCATCTGAATGCTCCAGGGACTTCCGCACTCCTTCTGCTTCTTGTCGCAGCACAGCTGATCGATGTCTTTCAGCTTGTAGTTGAGACTCAAAAAACCGAACTGATTCAGACAGTGAGTTTGAATGGCTTGTGCAAGCGGTAGTGGCCAGTAACTCCAACACTAAACCAAGACAGGATGTGTCACTATCATGAACCTTATCTGCATTTCTTCATTTACCGTTGCTTAATAAGGCACTCTTCCCCAATATTCTGTCAGCATTCTAAAAGAAGAAACAAGGATACACATAACAAGTTTAGCATGTACTAGTATATGAAACTCATTTCGGTGAACCAGTTCATTAGTAAGGTGGACAGGATTAAACTACCAAGTCTTCTATTGCCAAGTACTAGTACATAATAAAAGCATCAAACAAACATATATCTATGTCCTATGGTAGCAATGGAATCTTAAATTAGAACAGTTGTTCTTCAGGTTTAGGCACTTGTTCTACATGAACAGAGTACAGTAAGACGCAAGAATATAATACTTACAAATAGAAAATGAGCTCATAGACCTTACCACATTCTTGGTTCAGGACCAGTATAGAACAAGGCGTTCCCAGTCATCGTCCAGTAAATGTGTCTCAGGAGAACGTAAGGGAATTTGATGAGTTTCTTTGCCGGTGTAGTACGTTTTCTTCAGGTAATTCCGATGCTGCCACCAAGCATTCTTGAAGATAGTAGAGGTATTAGCACAGGTTACCTCATCCTGAGTTTCCAAATCGGTCCTTCTCTATAGAGAAAAATGGGAAAATTTGTTGTATTATAACCATCATGGAGGTAGGATGTATGAGACGAAGCAAAGTAATTACCATGAATAACATTACTTACACATAACTCGTGGACAAACACCTGCAACTGGCATTTTCCTTCATCTTCAGTATAATATTTCCAAGATGGGAAGATACGCACATACGATTTAACAACATCAAATGCGATAGATGCTAAACTACAACTAGCTGGTTGTGCTTCCTCCACAGGAATAGGCGTACTAACTGGTGGAGTTGGTGTTCGCCGTGATAGTATTGGCCCTTTGGGCACTGGAGCTGCCTTACTAACTACTCTTGTTTGGGAGCTCTGTGGTGGAGATGGTGATGTGTCAACAGGAACTGGGTTACTATCGGCTGGGGTTGGGGTTAGATTGGGTGAAGCTGGTTCTCTGTCCATCGTAGTAGGGGTACAATCTGCGAGAGTTTGGGTTATGTGTGGTAGGGCTGGTTCTTGTGCATGTACAACCGGGGTGCTATCTCCACCAAGAGGTAGCACTGTTTTATTTGAAGACCGTGTTTTTAGTCCGCTAGATACTGGCATCACCCGCTCCAATTCAAATGGCTAATAAACAGGAAACATAGTTGAATGTACAGACATTGTATGAGAGACAGATGCAATAGATAGTGTGGAAAAAAGAGGGCATGAAATACTTGACATGTATATTGTTTAACTAAAATGGGTAGCATGACATAATTTCACATATATGATGTCTATCTAAACTGGATAGCATAGCATAACATAATTCAAAGATATGATGAATAACTAAACAGGATCGCATGACATAATTCACCTACATGTTATCAAAGTAATCAAGATCGCATCATTTAATTCACATATGTGATTTATATGCTAAACAGAGGGCATTCGATATGATGTCTGAACTAAGAACATGGTGCTGAATATTGTGTATATGATGTCTAAACTATGCAATGCAAGACACCGTATGCATGATATGAGCAGTATGACCGTGCCAAGTTAGAGCATACACCTCAGTGGGGGAATAGTACTGGTCATCTGTCTCTGAATCCATCTCTGAGGAGCTATCGGGACCCAACAAGAGATATGCTTCGACAGGTAGCACTGTCTGCTCTAAAGGCCTTGTTTTCACTCCATATTTTTCCATCTCCCACCCAAATGGCTGATTCACAGGAAGAGTAGTTTAATGTACAAACATTGTCGACAAATGGAAATGTAATGAAGAAAAGGATGGGCAAGATATCATTCAAATATATGATGCCTGGTTAAACAGGATGGCATTGCACATTTCACATATATTATGGCTGGCTAAAAGACATGAGACTGCATAATTCCCATATATGATATAGAAACTAAACATGTGGCATTACAGAACATGTCTAAACTAAGCAGATGACATATATGATGTCAAAAGTAGGCACTGCAAGGCAACATATGCATGATATGACTAACATCATCATGCCAAAGTAGAGCAAACACCTTGGGGGTAAATAGGAGTGGTCAGCGGCATCCGAATCCGCCTCAGAACAGATATCTTCCTCTGGATTACAATCTGGAGAGGGGTGGGGAGGGTTTGCCATTGAACCCACCATGAAGCGATGTCTGCATGACATTGTATTGCCGCACAAAACTCTTCTCTTTTTCTCTACATGTTCAGCATGACTGTGTACAATATCTGACATGCATATGAAAAAAAATATGGTGAGATTATGTAAGGAGAGCATGCAGAAATTTAGAGTGATGGTAACAACCAGTGGATCGATGTTTTTCTGTTGAACCAAAATATCCCTAATGGATCGACGTGAATGTATAGTAATAAGTGATGCAACAAGCGTACAACCTCTTTGCCGTAGCCGTGTCGACCTCAGGATCATTGGGTTGGTCGCTGAAGCAGTTGAGGTAGAGGTGGCTGTCGGAGGTGTGGAGGAAGATCTGAGGAATCTGTACACGGCGTCTAGGGCACTGCTTTGTTGTGATGGATCGTTCTGTTGTTGGAGCAGCTCAGGTGAGCCGTAAGATGTCAAGGCTGAAGCAGCACAAGACAGACATCGTCAATCTCAAGTGGGATTCTAATAGCATCTCCAATAGATGATGTAAAATGGATGTAAAATCAACATCACCAAAAACCACCTGACTACAACAGATGAGGTAAAAACTGTTGACTCTGAACTTAACTGTCGAAACTAAAATTTACTGTGGAATCTGAATGCTAGTGTCGAAACTGAACGCAATGGTAGCAGAGAGGCACTTGACATGTAGTTTAGGGAGGGCCTGCAGTTCATCTTCAACCTGCACCCCCTGAGCCGCTAGCCACCACCGGCCGAACCGCCGGCCCTAGTGCCGCCTCGCCGCCCCGAAACAAGTCGCCACCGCCGCCCCGGCCAGCCCTCTAGGCCCCCCACCCTGAACCCTAAGATAGATAGTGGGGTACCTCTTCGCCGAGCCCCCGTCCCCGCTGTGGGTGGTTCTTCCTTAACTCCGGCGAGCCCCCCCCCCCCCAACCCCTGAAAATCGACTGACCCAAAAGTCGATTCAGACGACTGAAATGTGGCTTAATCGGAGCAGAGCAGCAGCAACAGCTGGGCGAGCGAGCGATCGAGTGAGAGCCGGAGCAGCAGCAGCAGATCCGGCTGGTATGGACGCCGCCGCCGAAGGGGCCTCGCACTGGGGGAGAGCCGCCGTGGAGATGTCGCCCGCGGCGCTGGCTTCAAGGTAGCCACTCCATGGGGGTGCGGGATGGAGCACCGTCGGCGCCGGGAGGTCGAGTTAAGGAGAAGGTGCGATGCGATGAGTGTACAACCTCTTTGGTGGCGCCGAGTAGGCCTCGGCTTCGTCCGAGGAGTCGGTGAGGATGTTGCGGTTCCGGTGGAGCAGGTTAAGGCGGCGCTGTGGGGATGGAGCAGCCGCGATAGACGAGGCGATCATCGGAGCAGCTCCTTGGAGGTGGAGGATGGGGCGACTGAACCGGCGGGACGGTGAGATGGACGACGGATCCTCATCCGGGGAGGTGGACGAGGGACGTCGAGCTGTTGCGGTGGATGACATCGTTGGGGAAGAGGCTCCGACTGGGTAGCGGTGACGTGGCGAACGGAGGAGGGTGGGGTTTCGTGGCTGGAGCGGAGAGGTTATGGCGGCCTAGGATTTCGAATGGCGAAAAGGGGGCGATGGGAGGGGGTGAAGCATGACTTAGGAACGCGCTTGTCCAAAATGTAGGGTGTGTTACAAAAGTACCCCCCACCAATTTGAACTAGCGCCCTTTCGGCTCAAGGTTAGAAGGAGGATTTCGCGTGTCGGGATTTGGCAGCTGGAGGGAGTTTTCGCGCGCGTTGTAATTTCGGGATAGCAAGGCGCGGGTTGTGAAGGCGCCAGTTTTGGGAGCATGATATCTGAATTTTCAGGATATAACAAGACGCGGGTTGAATTTTAGGGACAAGCCTAAAGTGTAGTAATATTGTACTTGTACGTACCAAATCAATTCGCACTTCCCTCAACCAAAAAGAAACGAAAAAAAATAAAACTATTCACACCACACAAAGAGAGAGTCTTGCCCCGTTATACTATACAAATGCTATTCAAAGCTACTCCCTCCTTCCATCTATATAGGGCATAATGCTTTTTTGATGCTAACTTTGACCAAATATTAGAGCAATGATATATGACATGCAACTTACACAAAGCACACCATTAAATTCGTCTGTGAAAGGTTCTTTCAATGATATAATTTTCACATTGTGCATGTCATGTACTATTAATCTTGTCAATAGTCAAAGGCATCCTTAAAAATATCATTACGCCCTATATAGATGGAAGGAGGGAGTATGAATCCATGTTATGTCCGATTAATTTTTTTTGCTTGCTGTATAATGCATGTAACCTACACATACCAACATCTTAGTGCATTCCAAATGTCTATACTACCGCTGCAATTTGAACTAAATTTGAATTCGTTTCTCTATTTCAATAAGAATCTACAATCATGATTGTTGCCAACTTCAACCATCATAGTTTCCTTGCTATCCGCCAGATATAAATCAGACGGCCTATAATGCAGGATGGCAGGCACACCATCATCAACAACTCCATTTTTTATAAGAGTAGAGATAAAATATATTAAATGTAGTATACCATGTTCATAACCACACCATGTGTATCACCGTTATATATATTCACACATCCGTCGGTTTGAAACACTATGACAAATTCTTCAAATATCTGAATTCACTTTTTATAATGAAGTATATATGATCTCTATTTGTCTTTTACACCCACACAACCCTCTTATCTTTGTAGTTAGCGCTAACTTTCTCTTGTGCATGCACACGCCCGCATCCCTCTCACCCTCCCTTGGCATTCTCTAGATCCATCGCGCAAATTCGTCTTTTCACTTTAGGTCGTTCACCCATGGTGTGTGTAGGCCCCCCAGCTCCTTCTTTACGGCACACATCGATCGATATGCCTCTCTAGCCAAGTGTGCCTAGCACAAACACAAGCTTCCCCTCTTCTCTTTTCACCGTCCATGCCTCACTCCCACCACTCTTTTCATCGTTCTCGTACTCGCACACTCCTCCCCCTCGATATAGTATGCCTCTCGTACCACCTCCTACATGCATCCCTCTCTCTCTATCCTTCTCCTCGTGCCTCATTTGCTTCTAACACACACATGCATGTATACCGATCGATCTCCCAACATATACCTAGATTGACTTTAACTACCCCCCCATCAATCGACGTACCTCACAAGTTATGTCTCTCCTTTCTCTTACAAAGGGCTATTGATCTTCCTATGTAGTTACGTCTGCTTACCACAGCCACATCGTGCCCCCTCATCATCCGTGCATGCGTCCTGACCCGTCTCTCACACGCACGTGCACAGACAACAAGCAGCCATCTCCTCTCTTATTGATATTGCGGGCGTGCCCTCCGTTTGTCTAGCAAGCCTATCCCACCATTTGTTAGAAGCTACTCCACTACCACCCCCTCCAACACTCTAGCTCTGTCTCTCTCCCAACCTTATTCATCTCCTGCACATATGCATGGATGCCGATCGATCTCCCTTAATACATGAGGCAGATCGATCTCCTTAATACATGAGGTAGGCCTCTCTCTCCTCCTCCACACATATACCAGCCATTGTACCTCTATAGTTAATTGGGCCTCCCTCTTCCCCCACCACACACCGATAGTCGAGCGCTACAGGTAGGTATCCATGCCACAGAGACAAACCGCACATGTCCCATCTCACGTTCCAGTAGGCCAGCCACTCTATATCTTTGACGTGGGCACACACAAATTCGATGGCACTCTATATCGATCGCGTGCGCGCGCACACACACACACATCATCCCTCTCTTCGATTCTATGGACACCTCAAGCCGATGATACCTCCACTCTCTTCTCGTGGATCGCCCCCTCTATATATATGTTATATCCAGGACTCTATTTCACACGCATTGCATATGTTGAATTTTTTGATTGACCTCCCCCCCCCACACACACACACAAAAAAAAACTCTCAAGAACCCACACACTATATCTCTCTAGGTTTGTATCTCTCTCACACAACCCCATGTAGGCGGTGTACGTATACAAGAAGAGAATAGGTGCACCGTGCACGTACTCACGCTTCGTTCCCAGCCACACCCGGCGCGGGTACACAGTGGAGCTCATTTCTTTACGAAATGGCATCCCACGTGCTAATTTGAATGCATGTAGCGGTTGTTTACCTAGGGAGGTCGTGTACCACGCGTGCACGAAACAAAGTTCGACTTGACGCGTTGCCGCGTCATTTTTAAATAAAGTTATAGCGCTCAATGGCACGTACACAGAATATAAAACGATTTTTATGGAGGAAAAGGTAGTCCGCTCTTCAGAGTATCTCACACAAGGCTCCGGTGGCCTCTCTCTCTCTCTCTCACCGTTGGTCACTGATCCGGTGCTTCCCGTCCGCCGGGGGAAAGGGAGTGCGGTGGCCTCTCTCTCTCTCACCGTTGGTCACTAATCCGGCCGCATCCCGTCCGTCGGGGAAAGGGAGTGCGGTGGCCTCTCTCTCTCTCACCGTTGGTCACTGATCCGGCCGCATCCCGTCCGCCGGGGGAAAGGGAGGAAGTGCATCGTTTCTCCGTTCAACGGTGCCGAGGCAGCACGTCCCGATCTGCGGTACACGCCGTTCTCTCTGACCAAGATCCGGCGCGGCAGGGCCTACGCCACCTGCTCGCAGATTCCACCGCCGCCGCTCACCTAGTTACATCCCGACGACCTCCAGGTATCCCCTCCGACCTTGCTCCACTACCCGTTTTCCCACGTCGCTGCATGTGGATCTTCCATAGTTCTTTGCCCAAAACGTAGCTCGTCCGACGTACTTTCCATATTGCATTCTCGTCCTCACACCGTTTTAGACAAACACAACCGTGTTGTTATCTTCCCTTAGGACAAGGAATATGCTTCTTTTTTGACGGCGCATGTGTCATCAACTGTTATTGGCCAGTAATTGTTTCCTTTCTACCTCTTTTTTGCAAACAGGGCTATCCATTTCACCTCGTTGCTATTTTGACCTTTTGGTGAACTGCACAAATCACTTTTTTCTTAAGAGTGTTTTGTGCAGGTGTACTAAAATGTCACACGGGCAGCGTCTCTACATTTCAGTGCGACTGCACAAAGGGAGTTGGTTTTGCTCTATCCTCCTCATCCAACTCCGAGCCTAATCTTCTCCAACTAGTTAGTCTTAAGAGAGACTGCAAAGGTGATCGGCTTCTATTTGTGTGTTTATTGTTTCATCAGCAGTCCCCTATTATCGTAATCACACTTGATATCTTTGGAATAGGGACGCTCAGCTCTATTTTAGTGGAACTGCACAAAATGATCGGAATGTTGCATGCTTCAGACAGCTATTTTTTTCCCCAACATTCCTTGTTGATTTAGACAGAGCTGGGGGGACGTTGCTGCCAATGAAAGCATGTATCAATTTTAATTTAACACCTTCTCACAACTTTGTCTTCAGTTGTGATGTAATTATTAGCTCTGATCTGCTAATAATTGACATGCATTAGCAAGGAAGTTAGTTTTTTATTGTTTCCGAAAGAGCATCGATGGCAAGACACGCGAAACAAAAGCTGAAAGCTCACACCATTGTACAATTTCATGTCGCTGGAAAATTATTTGTATAGTACGTCAATTATGTAAACAAATGATGGAAGCTTGATAGCATTGCTAGAAGCCTCTTCATCATCCGGGTCCATGTGCCATGCACAAAATTATACTCCTTCGTTCCTAAATATTTGTCTTTTTACAAATTTCAAACGAGTATATTTTAGAGTGTAGATTCACTCATTTTGCTTCGTATGTGTACTCCCTCTGTTCCTAAATATTTTATTCGTCTTAACAAGATTTCAACAAGTGACTACATATGGAGCAAAATGAGTGAATCTACACTCTAAAATATGTCGATATACATCTGTATGTGCCAGTCCATTTGAAATCTCTAAAAAGACAAATATTTGAGTAGTCACTCGTTGAAATCTCTAGAAAGACAAATACTCCGGAGTATATTTAAGAACCGAGGGGTAGTGCACAACCGCATGGGAGACTCAGCCCGGTCGTTGCGCCGCATTTATAGTGAGTAATGAGCAGTCAAATCATAAGCCCCGCCTTTCCCACTGTAAGTTGCTCTGAAGAAGCAACCATCAATACGCTCTTCTTTCAATCCGCTCATACTACTCCATCTGTCACTGTTTATACAGCGTGCTTCAGAAAAAAGAAAAAAATCTGTGGGGCCAAGGCGACTAGCGATCGGCCTGAAAAATAGCATTGGTAGTTATGGCACGGCGTCTATTACTAGAGGGAATAATGCGTACACACATGCATGCAGTGCTTCCACCCCGGGTACACACATGCATGCACTCTGTAGTACTAGTACAGTACATGGAGAGAAAATTGTGGACTTGATTGTGGTTACCAAGCCCTAACTAATTGAGCATTAAACCAAACGCGTCTAAAGTCTCTCTGGTGGTGGAAATGCATTGAGAGAAATGCATCATAATGAAGCGCGCACTGTAAACTGTGACGGAGGGTGGAGTAGTATGAAGGTGCAAAACCAAGTACGTGTACTACTGCGCTTGGCTATTCGCCCCTTCGTGAAGTCAAACAATGATGGTACTCCGCATGTTGGGTACTATAGTGTATGCCTCTGACATTCTGACACCGAATGGACTGATGCATGTCCACCAAGGGTAGGTTACATTAGTCAAAAGGTGTAAGCGAGCTTCACCTTGTCCTGCAAGCTTCTCCTCGTTCTGCGAGTTGACGGGACACACCAAAAAGTAGTGCTAGTCCATACTCCCTCCTTTCCGGTTAATATGGCTTAATCTTTTTTGCGGGTAAATGAGAGAGCTTTATTCATATATAAGCATTCTTAGGATGATCAGCCAAGACACTGGTCACTAGGAAGTGAGGTACCCCGCAAAAAAGAAGTAGGAAGCGAGGTGTTTCATCAAGCCAGCTCTCGGCCACATTCAAAGTGCAGCAAGCACGGTTTGCACGAAGATGCACCGCAAGGTTTGTTGACCTGTTTACATGCTGAATAACAAAAAAAGAGGAAATATTACTGAGCGCTACTATTTGTAACAGGATATGAGCTAGAATTAAGCGAGAATTGTGGCGAGTGTTCCATGCAATCAACTTCCATTATCACATGTGAGAACCCTCGAAGAGAACCAAATGTGTTGAAGATTGCTTTATCACATTTTAAAATTATAATAAGAGTGCAAACGCTCCTCCATCCGGTTCCTAGTACTAGTACTAGTAAACTTTGTGCTTGGCTGTTCGGGAAGTCGAACAATAATAGCACTAGTAGTATAGTGTATGCTTCTGGCAATCTGACACCAAATTAACTGTTGCACGTCCATCGCCTGAGCGAGGGAGAGCTTGCATTAGTCAAAAGTTTCTCCTTGTCCTGCGAGCCACCGCGCGCAAGCTTCTCCCGTCCTGCAACCTTCTCCTCGTTCGGAAAGTTGACGGGACACAACAAAGTAATGCTAGTCCATGCTGCCTCCTCTCCGGTTAATATGGCTTAATTTCAAACGAGATAAATACACTGTCTGTCACTGTATATTTGTAAAAAATACGGTCAGTGGACTTCATAATACGCTCATTGCACTCTATATATATATATATATATATATATATATATATATATATATATATATATATATATATATATATATATATATATATATATATATATATTCCGGTGTTCATACGGTCACTAGCTCACCCTGACTGAGTATGTGTGTGCATGCACGGGTAGGTTGAGCACTTGAGCGTGACCGTGTGTGTTCCGTCGTGTGCTCGGACATGCATGATTAGGGCGTCGCGCGCGTTTTTGCGTCCATGTGTACGTGTGACTATTGCATACACGTAGGGGGAGTACGTGTAGGGGCCACTAAGGAGCATTCAAATCACACAGTAAGTTAGTCGGAAGAAGCAACCATCATTTCACTCTTGAATGACACGTACGCAATATAAAATGGTTGATATGGAGAGAAAAATAAAACCACTATATATACACTAGCAGGAGCCTAAGCTACAAGCCTGCTTGCTTAGGTTGCTCTCTTCACAAGCATAGAAAGACGGGCCTGATCCCGTAGCTGGGGGAAGGGAACAATGTTCTGCGTAGACGCGGTCGACATCGGCGAGTGAGAAAACCCACAGTCGGTGCGTCCCAATCGGGGGTCACCGCGGTATGGGCCGATGTCGTGTCCCAACCGCCCTTCTAGCTACAGCCCGACGTCCCAGGTAGTCCATCTTCCTTTTGGAGCCGGCTTGCTCCACTGCCATAGCTCCATCTCCATGTCGATCTTTCTCTACTTCTACCAGCTTCTACTTGTGATGAGTTTATGTCTCATGAACTAGTGCCAGTACTATTATTCTAATCACACTTCTTCAATATCTTTGCCATCAGGGATGCTCAGGTCGATTTTAGTGGAACTGCACAAAAGCATCGTATGATCCGGGGGTGCCAGACGTATTTCCTTCGACAGGTTCTACCTGGCCAGGAAATTAAATCATGTTTAGGGTTTAGGGTTTAAGTCGTAGTGACCCCATCAGTAGTTTTTCTATCGTACATGCTCTCACAACTTTTTTCTTTAGTTGTGAAGTAAATATTGGCTATGATTTGTGAATTATTGAGATGCATCAGCATGCGTGTTAGTTTTCCTTCGTATTTGATGGAATGTTGTAATGGGGCAACCTCGGAATAGGAATGAAAATGGAGTGGAAAAGTTTCCGTTTTTCTAGAGAAAAAATGGAAACGGAGAGAAACCAACGTTTCGTTTCGTTGGATCGCGCCATCGAGCAAAACCAACGTTTAAATCACATCTATCGTGTCTCACCCTCCTCCACGGCTCGACCCCACACGGTCGCTCGGCATGCCACTCTTTCCCGCCTGCTTGTCGATGGATCGCGCCATGGAGTACTAGCACTACTGGAAGAGATTGACGAGTTGGGGAGGACAGCTAGCTGTCGCACAGACTCCCAAGAACTTTTTACATGCATGTTGTAGCCGGCTATTGCGACCTTTGAATGCGGAGCAGCTGCGTGCACCCAGAAGCGACGCGGGCAACGCTCTCTCGGCCGGCGCGCCGCTTGAATGCCGGCGCCAGTGAGAGGTCGCGTCCGCTCTGGCCGGGCATGAATGCGGCACTGGCCGTTTCTGGTGGGAAGCACGCGCGGGTGATGAAGAGGGTTCGGGTTGGTCAGGACCGGCCGTGGCAGTGGTCCGGACGTGCGCAAACAAGAGATGATGTATGTTAATATTGCTGCGTATATAATTAACAACGTAAATAATGTGCCAGTTGGACAAATATGATCGGAGATGGAGATGGAAATGGAATTTTACGTAAACGCGGATATGCATGTTTATGTCTATGTGTGTGTGCGCGACGACTCTCGCGACCTGGAAGCGGGGGTGTGTTTTTGATCGAGTTTTCTTTCTTGGTACATTAGAAAATCAGTTTGTCTAATTCACATCTAGATGTTATTTAAGGATATCACATCTAAGCTCCCACAAGTATATAATGTAGCAACAAGAAACAAAAAAACTAGGAAAAGACCACAAACAGAGTGGACATCAACTTATATGTGACATAACTATGTCACATCTAGATGTGTCCTAGACAGACCCTTCAAAAATTGTCCGCTAGTTTTCGTTTCTTTTTTCCGGGAACGCGTGTATTCTATTTAAAACCACTGCTATGGAGATATTTTTTACTCCATTATAGCCTCTTGTTTGATAGAGTTTCTCGCGTCTCGCTCTCTCACCCTCTCCATATCAAAACAAGATGACAGTGTCCACTCTATCTCTCTCCTCACCGGTGGTCACAGATCCGACCGAATCCCGTCCGCTGCGGGAGGTGAGGAGGTGCAGCGTTGACATTGTCGCCGTCGGCGACGGAGGAAGCCGATGCGCACCGTCCTCTAGGAGCCGGTGTTGGCGCGTATGAAGATCCTCCGCGCCCTTGTTCGCTGCTGTCGTGTTGGCAGATCCCGCCCGCCCGCCTAAGCGACATCTCGCCCACCTGAGGTATAACTTCTTGTACTGGTCCAGCTCCCCAGGTCGCTGCGTGCGGGTTTTCTTCTATGTGACTACTCCCCAGCTCCCCATGCATAGTAGCTAGGGTTCGTCAGCTGGTCCAACATCACCTACTAGTACTACTACTATTATAGAGGAAATGCCAACCAAAAAGTTGTCCTGATTTATGCCTCGGTGGCGGTATACATGTTGTTTCGACAAAAGGTACATGGTGGTTGTGCGGTCATTGTCCATATGGTGGTAGTACTATCACTGGTTAAATGAAGAAATGCTTTTTTTCTCGGGTATCCTGGTTTAGTTCCCACCAAGATAATTATGATGCTTCTGTTTGTTGGTGTACTTTTCATTAATTCTTATTGACAATTCAGATGTCGTTGCTAACCCTTTTCATATTTTTGGAAACAGTGATGCGTGTCTCCATACCCGGGCATGTCTTCCTCAATTTTAGTGGAACTGCACAAAATTGGATGGCCATTGTTGTTCCGCCTCACTGTCCTCTGCCACGTGGTTCTTCCTTCCTCGAGCTTGATTACTGAGAAGAAACAGACCATAGTGAGGATTTGTCGAACATCTTAGGTGCCTCACCCAAACTTGATGCCAAATGGATGATGCATCACCACGATGACCTATCGATGCTCATGGTTGCGCCTCATGGTTGCGTCGGCTGGTGAAGCTGATCGATTTTCGACGAAAAACAAGTTGTCTTCCATCTATGCTCTTTGCTTGTTACGCACAAAGATGATATCCTTCGTCAGTTCACCTTGGTTGCGTTGGAGACGCAATCGTCTTTCACGTTGGTGCAATTTTATCACACAATTGGCTATGAACCAAATGTTTCCTCGAAGAAGGATCGACGTTGGTACTAAGAGCATAAGTTTTGTATTGATTTCTAAGCCTTCTCACAACTTTGTCTCCAGCTCCCCTGTAATTTGATTTGTCCAACTATTAACTTTGATTTAAAAAATGTTATGGACTAAAAACTCGACTGGACGTAGTAGCCCTCCATTTTTATTTACTCCGCATATTAGATTTGACTGAAGTCAAACTTTGTAATACTCTCAAACCTTTCCGATAATTGAAATTAAATTTCTTTATTTGTACACACTCTCACATGTTTCCGATAATTTGGCGCATGTGTGGTTGTTCACTTAAGGGAGGGTAGTGTACCACACATGAAGGCCAGGAAGTGCGACCAGCACGCGTGGGCGTGGATCGTTAGTTCGTCGGAAGTAGTACTAGTTTTCTTCACTGTACATTAAATAAAGAGTTTCGTTTCGTACTTACACAATTTAAAACGATTGTTATGGAGAGAATAAGAAAACCACTCCACTATATATTAGTCGTATACACGAGAGTACTATATGGACGCAGCTTCATTGACTTAGTGCTCCTGCCTTTGGATTTACGACAGGTGGGCCCAAAATGTGGCTGGCTCACCGGAGCTCAGTCCGTACTACAGTAGTATATATATATAAGCGGGAGCCTCAGCGCTTGTTCGCTAGGGTTTGCACTCTCCACACGCTCGCCGCACTACATATATGTTACACGCTGGAGGCTCAGCGTTCATTTGCTAGGGTTTGCTATATTCACAGTCTCTCACCCTCTCTTCACCATATCTAAACAAGACTGCGTTGGCCTCTTGTCTCTCTCTCTCACCCCCCCCCACAGCTGGTGAAGGAGGCGTCCGTATCCCGTCGCACCGGGAAGGGGAGGAGGTGCAGCGTTCACTCTATCGCCTTCGGCGAGGGAGGCAATCCACTGCCGGCTGCGTTGTTCTCTTTCACCCAGCGCCTGTGCGGGAGGGCCACCGACCCCTTCTTCCTCGCTGCCGTACGTAGTGTGGGCAGATCCGGCCTCCCGCCGCACGCCTTGCCACATCCCGACGACCCTAAGGTATAAGTTTATTTGAAACCGTCCTTGCTCTAGCTGCATGTGGATCTTTTTCGATCTGTAGTCGAATCTAGGTCTTGGTTCAAAGAGGAAAGAAGGGTGTGGTGGGCTGGAGAGAGAATCTTGGACGTGGTTCAATGAGGAAAGGAGGGGCGGAAAGTAGTATAGACTGGCTATACAGCCGCTTTGTAGGTCGAAAAGGGAAAAAGGGGGTAACCCAATACACACATCTGTAAGGAACCAATCTCTTTGTTGAAAAGGGAAAGAAACTGGGGGGTCGGGTAGTTTGTGCACGACTAGATTTGCTGCCCTCACATAGGAAGAAGGTTCAAAGAGAACAAATGTGGGACCAACACATATATGCTGCTTGGCTACATACTCTGCATCACCCATTTATACGTGTGGACGCACATGGTGCTGGCATGTCCCTTGCAGCTATTTTGCTGTTGTTAATCTTAGAATTAACTACTGATCTACTTTAAAAGAATTTATCTGTTAATATGAATCAATGCAACCTTTTTAGAAATGCTACTGTCCTATACTTTGTTTTCCATCAAGATAAGGTAGATGCTTCTTTTTGTCGCTGCATGTTTCATCCTCCTTTATTGGCTAGTAATTGTTTTCTTTTTTGCCTCTTAAAACAGGGATATCTATTCAACTTGTTGCTATAGAAAACTTAAATGTCACACCGTCAACTTTGCTTGATTTCAGTGCAACTGCACAAAACTTGATTGGATTTCCTATTCATGTTGGTAGATTCGTATTTTATGTTAGTCGTCTCATGAAAGGTCAGTACAGGCCTTCATCCACATGATTGTGCAGTGTGCTTTGAGATGCTGTGCTACTTGTATTGGTACTAGTTTAAATAAATGATGATTGAAGCTATTGTATTGCTGTCTTTTCCCATTAAGTAGTGAACAAAAATGGGACCAACCCAGACATGATGCTTGTTGCTTTGTTACAACAAATTCAGCATCACCCCCTTTATAAGCCAGTAATTGATGCCACTCTAAGAATTAACTACTGAATCTTATTTCAAAACTGCAACACTTGTTAGGGATTGTCGGGATTACCATTTTTGTGGCCGCATGTTTCATGCTTCTTTATTAGCCAGTAATTGATTCCTTTTTTGCCTCTGTTTATACAGGGATATCTATTCAACTTGTTGCTATTGTGACATTTTGCTTCGCTACGTGAAACACTTTGCTTGATTTCAGTGCAACTGCACAAAACGAGATTGGATTTCCTATTCGTGTTGGAAGATTCGTACGTGATCTTGTGTGCGTCATGACAGGTTGGTACTTGCCTTCATCCACATGATCGTGCAGTGTGTTTTGAGATGTTGTGCTATGTGTATTGGTACTATTTTAAATAAAAGATGAATTGAAGCTATTGTATTGCTGTCTTTTCCCATTAAGTAGTGAACAAAAATGGGACCAACCCCGACATGATGCTTGTTGCTTTGTTACAACAAATTCAGCATCACCCCCTTTATAAGCCAGTAATTGATGCCACTCTCAGAATTAACTACTGAATCTTATTTCAAAACTGCAACACTTGTTAGGGATTGGCGGGATTACCATTTTTGTGGCCGCATGTTTCATCCTCCTTTATTAGCCAGTAATTGATTCCTTTTTTGCCTCTGTTTATACAGGGATATCTATTCA
The DNA here is from genome assembly GCA_032464435.1 of Aegilops umbellulata. NCBI lineage: Eukaryota > Viridiplantae > Streptophyta > Magnoliopsida > Poales > Poaceae > Aegilops > Aegilops umbellulata. The sequence goes on along the minus strand of CP136055.1, from coordinate 314,899,164 downwards.
ACTTGTTGCTATTGCGACATTTTGCTTTGCTACGCGAAACACTTTGCTTGATTTCAGTGCAACTGCACAAAACGAGATTGGATTTCCTATTCGTGTTGGCAGATTCGTATTTTATCATTGTCGGCCTCATGAAAGGTCAGTACAGGCCTTCATCCACATGATTGTGCAGTGTGCTTTGAGATGTTGTGCTACTTGTATTGGTATTGTTTTAAATAAATGTTCAATTGAAGCTATTGTATTGCTGTCTTTTCCCATTAAGTAGTGAACAAAAATGGAACCAACCCAGACATGATGCTTGTTGCTTTGTTACAACAAACTCTGCATCACCCCCTTTATAAGTAGATGGAAGCACAGACTGTTGTTGCGCCCACTCTACCCTGGAACTGTTTATGCTTTTCGTTAATCTAATGCCGCTGGTAAAATTAAGCAATGCCACTCTCAGAATTAATTAACTACTGAATCTTAGTTCAAAACTGCAGCACTTGTTAGGGATTGGCGGGATTACCATTTTTGTGGCCGCGTGTTTCATCCTCCTTTATTGGCCTGTAATTGATTCCTTTTTTGCCTCTGTTAAAACAGGGATATCTTTTCAACTTGTTGCTATTGCGACATTTTCCTTCGCTTAATTTTGGTGGAACTGCACAAAATGAGACCGGATTTCCATATATGTGTTGAGATCTCTTTGAGATCTTCCTCATGAGTTGTTTCAAATCTTGGTCTTGAATGGTCAGTACCGACCTTCCTCCGAATTAACTACTGAATCTTAGTTCAAAACTGCAAACACTTGTTAGGGATCGGCAGGAGTACCATTTCTGTTAGGGATCGGCCGGAGTACATGTTTAAGAAATGTATTGTTCAGATAATATCTCTGTTATCATATATCAGTTACAGACTTACAGTGTTTTACAAATGGTACTATCATGCTTTGTAGTTCTTTCTACATGTTTAACCAAGGTATTGTTAAGATAATGTCTCTGTTAAAATGAATCAGTCGCATTGTTTTAGGAATGATACTTTTCTGCTTTTTCGTTCTTTATACATCTTGAAACAAGGCATTGTTAAGATAATGTCTCAGCTAAAATGAATGAATCACAGTGACTGAGAATTGCTACTCTCCTGCTTTGTTTCCCATTAAGATAAGGTAGATTAGTAGATGTTTTTCTTCTGGGAGTACAAGTCATCAACCGTTATTTCTCAGTAATTGTTTCCCTTATACCTTTTGTTTCTTACAAGGATATCAAAATTAAAGCTCGGTTTTATTCTGACTTCGATTTTAGTTCAACTGCACAAAAGGACCCAATGTGTCCAAGGCAAACTGCTGCATTACTAGGTCCAGTTGGTCGTTCCACTTTGCAGAAAGAAGCAGTCATTGTTTGCGCTACATTACAGAAGGAATGACCGAGAAGCTTTACAGAGTATTAGGCCTTCCACTATGTAGGCCAAAAGAGGTGCCAATTTCACCTTTTCTTAGTTTGGCACCGAATCCCTCGATTGCTACAGCCGGTGCCGTAAATATTAGACACCGGTGACATGACTAGTCTGCAGAGACCATTGGCAATTTAACAACACGTGGAGTGCCCTGGGCAAGAAGTGCCCAAACAAGTACAAGAAGCGACAGGACTCCACGATAATAGGCATTACATATTTTGAATGGGAAAAGCTTGTCAAAGTTTAATCATTGATGTTAGCAAGAAGCGACAGGACTCCACGATCAGTGGCATTACATATTTTGAATGAGAAAAGCTTGTCAAAGTTTAATCATTGATGTTAGCAAGAAGACGTTAGTTTAATATATTGGAATTGAAAAACCTTGTCAAAAATTGCTCATTGATGTTAGCCAGCAGACATGCATTTGATATTTTTGAGTGGGACGCCCTTGCTGTGAGCAGCGTCGAGTGTTTTTTCCTATTCCTGTGTTCAGTTTAGAAGTAAATAGTTACTCTGCTGAGATATTCCTATGTTAAGAGTTTGTTCTGAATATTGTCTATGTAATGCCAGGCCTTGTGTTTGATTGCAAAGTTGAGCTTGGAATGTTGTGGCATGCGGCATCACGAGCTGTTCACCGTGCCTCCTGAGAATAATGCTTTGTATTGTTCTGCATGTCGATCTAATGCCAGTGATTTGCTTTTTAAGAAGATCATCCTCTTCTGTTGTTTCCGTGCTTAAGAAGTTCATCGTCTGATGTTTCATTCATAGCCTATACGACAAGTCGGGTAGGTTAGACGTGAAACCATATGATCTTTCGACCAACTCATGATATTAGGCCGTGATTGGATCGCTGTTTTCCAACCAAATCTGCTTGTAAAACTGACGCTTGTAAATTAAAGCAGATGGTCTCGGGCGAAGGCGCTTGGTTGGTCGATTTCGACTAGTAAAATATCGGAAGTACTTGACACACGATAAAAACGCTGAATGACACTCAGACGATTGCTAATCCAGCCGTTAGCTGCTGTTTCAGCCTTGCCCATGGATGGCATGATACGCACGCCGTGCATGCATCGTCTGGTAATGTCGTCCATATAGCAGTGCTCGTAAAATATACACTGGTCTCTCAAATTACACGCGTAACCCGCTGGTTTTACTTACAGACCTCGGGCCCTCGGTTTCATTACGCCTGTATTTTACGTGTTGTTTTTGATAACGAGTAAATTACACTTGTATGTTAATAAAGGTTTGAAATAAACCAGAGCTCCCAAGCGCGACCTTACCGTTTCATGCTGTCTCAGTTTCTCGAAGGTGCTCATAGGTGTCCGATGATCCTGGCTTCCCGAATGAGTAGCGGGCGCTGTATCAGACCATCCGTACGGCCCGCGAGGCCCTCTCTGTTGTCCTTCGAGTTGTTGCGCTCGCCGTGGTGCCGAGCATTGTTAACATCGTCAACGAACATGAGGATTCAGGAGATGAATTTATTTTGACTGGATGACACTAGGGACCCACTAGGGCCATACTCGTACGTATGCAAGTGCCTCCTTATTATGTACAACTATATTTTTTTTGCTTTCTCCTGGTTTCCTGACATCACGGTCCCTCACCATTGTCAACCTATGTAGTCAATATAAACGAGATAATTGCACAAGGTGCGGCCGATAGCTGGGACCAAGCAGCTCGAGCAATATTTGTGTTTTTGAGGCGTGAGCACTGCAGAGTTTTTCTTGGCGATGATTTCGTTGTTGTTCAGAGGAGAGCATGTTATTAACTGGGCGGGCTGTGGCCCATCAAGCCCAAGCCAGATATCCAGCCCAGATACTAATTTTTTCAAGATGAAAATGTCTAGCCCAGCTATACGTCTTTTTGAGGAATACCCAGGCAAGGTCAACTTGTTATTCTCCGCCCCCTTGGCTGCAAATCTTTCCTAGGAGGGATGCATTAGGCTTAACAGGAAAATGGGCTTTAAAAATAATAAATGGGATGTAATTATAAAAACTAGGCAGTAACTATAAAAAATGCACCAAACACGAAATTAGTTTATAAAATATTATTTATGGATTTTGAAAATCTTAAATTTTCATTGTTGCACGCGCAATGTTTCGTTGGATTTTTACATAATACAAATTTATATTTAATCTGACTAGAAATTTCGGGATAAAAATATTTCGAAGCCCATCAAAATGTGGGAAATTTTATTGAATTCTGTCTTCAACGGTTAGTTGAAATTATTAATCATTGTCCTAGCTAGAAAATGGGTTGTCCTTTTAACAAACTGTAAATGGGTTGTTGTAAATTCCATCAGAATTCCAAAATGGGTTGTACATTCTTACAAAACACAAATGGGCTATAAGTTCTCTGCCACACACCTGTGGGCCTACTAAGTGACGCGTCCCCTAAAAAAATAAGTTGACGCGTATGCAAGGCTTTGCCAACTTATTATAGTCAACACACGGTTCTAGCAGTAGTGGCCGTTGGATGTCTATCCAACGGATGTCGTGCTTCTTCTTCAATCTCGGATATTCTTAGCTTCGGCCGCCCAAAAAATGATTCCTCCCCCTGACATCTGGGGTGCACCGTTTCGGAGGCTGACCTGTGGGCCTACTAAGTTGGAGCGTACCAAGGGCTTTGTCAACTTAGTCAGTGATAAACGTTTCTAGCTTCAGTGACCGTACGATGTCCATCCAACGGCCATAGTGCTTCTTCGACCTCTGGTCTTCTTGGTCCAGCCGCCCAAAGCAGCGCCGGTCGTGCTACCTGCACCTGCCTCCCGTGGTCGGCTGTGCTGCCGCGGAGGCCTCACCGCCCCCATACTACTCCCACCACTGGCCAGGCCATCCCTCCACTCACCCACACCCCCTGTTATTCTGCGGCGACGGCAGCCTCACACCGCAGCCGAACCAGTGAACCCTGGTACTCCTCTCCGCGTGGGCTTCCACTGTTGCGCCTTCCCCGGCTCCGCGTCGTCCCCTTCCTAGGCCTCGCCGTTGTCCATACCATCGCCCTGGTGCTCTTGCCGCGGCGTGGTCAACGTGGTCAATGACCGACTTCCATCGGAAGAGTATTGTATGTGGAGAGGCTGACAGCGGGGTCCAGGCGGCTGCAAGGAAGTGCCTCCTTATTACGCGCAAAATAATTATTCCTCCACATTACAGTAGGGACCCATCAGACGGGCCACCTTATTTCGCGAAAAAAAATGTTTCCCCCCCTGACTGCTCGGACCCACCAGAAGTGCCTCCTTATTACGCACAAAAAATGAATACTCCCCCTGCTAGCTGGGACCCACCATGGTGGGAGGCTGACTTGTGGGCCTACTAAGTTGACTGGGATGGGGGCCTTTGTCAACTTTAGTCAATATGAACGATTCTAGCTCCAGTGACTGTACAATGTCCATCCAACGGCCGTAGTGCTTCTTCAACCTCTGGTCTTCTTGCTCCAGCCGCCCAAAGCAGCGCCGGTCGTGCTACATGCTCCTACCTCCCGTGGACGGCTGTGCTGCCGCGGAGGCCTCACCGCCCCCTACTATTCCCACCGCTGGCCAGGCCCTGCAGCGACGGCAGCCTCACACCGCAGCCGAACCAGTGAACCCTCATACTCCTCTCTGTGCGGGCTTCCACTGCCGCGTCTTCCCCGGCTCCCCGTCGTCCCATTCCTAGGCCTCGCCATCGTCCACCGCCCTGGTGCTCTCGGCGCGGCGTGGTCAACATGGTCAAGGAACGACTTCCATCGGACGTGGACTGTACGTGGAGAGGCTGATAGCTGGGTCCACGGCCGCAGCAAGGAAGTGCCTCCTTATTACGTGCAAAATAATTATTCCTCCACCTGATAGCGGGGACCCACCGGACGGACCACCGTATTTTGCGAAAAAACTTTTCCCCCCTGACAGCTGGGACCCACCAGCTACACCTTCGCACGCAAGGAAGTGCGTCCGGGCAAAAAAACAAAATGATTCGCCCCCTGACTGCTGGGACCCACCAGCTACATCTTCGCACGCAAGGAAGTGCCTGATAGTCGGGACCCACCTGGTCGAAGCGTACGTAGCGTTGTCATTCTGGTCGCGAACGTGTACGTACATATATACTGGTCGATGTAGAGGCGTGCACGTGTCGTAGTAGAGGCACACACGTAGCATGTACACGTATGTACAACAGTCAGGGTGCAAGAAAGAAAATACGGCCACGTATGTGTACATACGGGCGGGGTCTCGAACGCCTACTCGCGCATACGTACGGCGAGGGCTCGTGTACATGGCTGGGTTGGAACGGAGAAACAGTGTCGTCGTCGTGTTCATGGGGAGGCAACGGAATGCATCGTGTTCATCGGTAGGGCTTGGACGGAACAGGCGATGGAAACGAGGCCTGGCGTACCGCAGAACGGAGGAAACGGGCCTCCTACGGTCGAAACGGGGGTCCTGTTGATCGGGAGGGGTGTGGCGTACCGCAAAACGGAGGAAACGGACCTCCTACGGTCAAAACGGAGGTCCTGTTGATCGGGAGGGTGTGGTGTACCGCAAAACGGAGGAAACGAACTTGTGTTGGAGTGCTACGGTCAAAACGGGGGTCCTGTTCATCGGGAGGGGTGTGGCGTACCGCAAAACGGGACTCCACGGGATACTGTTCATCTCCACCGTCGACCTCCTCCAGCCTCCACGGGCTCCTGTTCATCCAGCCTCCACCGTGCGCTACTCCACCGGCTACTGTTCAACCACCCCTCCACCGTCTACTGTTCATCCAGCCCTCCACACCACGGGGTCCTGTTCAACCACCCCTCCACGGGCACCCCTCCATCGTCTACTCTTCATCCAGCCCTCCACACCACGGGGTCCTATTCAACCACCCCTCCACGGGCACCCCTCCACCTTCTACTGTTCATCCAGCCCTCCACACCACGGGGTCCTGTTCATCCACCCCTCCACGGGCACCCCTCCACCGTCTAGTGTTCATCCAGCCCTCCACCATACCAGGGGTCCTATTCATCTAGAGGCAATGCCACCGCTCACTGTTCATCCACCCCCCCCCCCCCCACACACACACACACAACGCTCACTGTTCATCCCATCGATCGGCTTCAGTTAGCAGCAGTAGCGAAGGAATCGCTTGATCGGGTTCAGTTAACAGCCATCGATTGATCGCTCGGGTTCAGTAACGCGTAGCCTGCACTGCAATCGTTCGGGTTCAGTTAGAGCCAATGCCTCGCACACACGCGCATACGTGTACGAGAGAAACGTGCATCGCTCGGTCCCCGACCTCCCCCCGTAACCGGGAACTCCCCAAAATTTTCCTTGCCCTCGCTTCTACCACGGTTTTTTCCGTGATGGATGGCCCAAAGAATGTCATGCAGCTGCGTCTCCGGCCCGCCCAGGACGAAAAGCCCATTTTCTGTCATGATTTTTTGTCATAGAAGTAGGAGCCCACCACATCTATGATGATACCGGGTTTTGTCACAATTACCGTCATAGAAGTGTCATATGTATGACAGGAAAAAAATTCGTTCGGCCCAAAATGTCACGGATGTGTATTTTTTTGTAGTGCATCTAAGAAACTCAGGGTGGCCTGGGTATGGAGATCGGTGGGTAAGCTGCACGGGCAAACCGGCAGATGTTGACAATGGAGGCCTTGCATCGGTGGCGGTGGGGACCTTGCTAGGGTTTCGAGCGAGGGAGGGTGTGTGTGTGCGTCCACGCTTGAGGAGGTTTTGGTGTGTGTGTGTGTGTGTGTGTGTGTGTGTGTGTGTGTAAATTTTTGATGATAGTGCATCGCACATGGTCCGGAGATAACAACCGTGTGTTATGAAACAGAAAAACCCTCGAGGCGGGCAGATAATTTCTAGGGACGCCGGCGGGATTGGGAACAAGAAATATCACACACGGTCTGGAGATAACAACTGTGCGTTATGAAACAGAAAAATCCTTGAGGCGGGTAGATATTTTCTAGGGATGCAGGCGGGATTGGGAACAAGAAACATCGCACACGGTCCGGAGATAACAACGGTGCGTTATGAAACAAAAAAACCCTCGAGGCGAGCAGATATTTTTGAGAGAGGGAGCCTCATGGAGCCCAATGTACTGCGCGGATGTGTGCGTGACAGGGGCACCGGCGTGGCACGCAGTTAGTTTGAGTGAACTGTCTCTGTTGCGTCACCCGACTTGTCTAATGTTCATAAATTTGGCGAAAAATGATGCAGGAGAGGGTCAGAACACACACACTTGCATGTGGACCAAATTTATGTATCAAAAGGGTGGTTTGATTTTCAAATACCAAATGCAACTTTGATGTGGCACCTCTCTTGCAAAGCGCACGGTATTGCTTACCCCATCCCCACCCCCATGTGTCGGCATGAAGGGAATCCTAAGCTATGAATGCATGCCCCCTCCCCCGCTCCCCAACCGAGGTTCACCTAGCAAAGTGCAAAGTAGATAGCAGCCCCCCTCCTCCCTCGTGTCGGCACGAAGGGAATCCTAAGCTATGCATGCATGCCCCCCAACTGAGGTTCATTCACCTAGCAAAGTGCGAAGTAGCTAGCAGCCCCCCTCCCTCGTGTCGGCATGAAGGGAATCCTAAGCTATGAATGCAACCCCCCCCCAACCGAGGTTCACCCTAGCAAAGTGCGAAGTAGCTAGCAGCCCCCTCCATCGTGTCGGCACGAAGGGAATCCTAAGCTATGAATGCATGCCCCCCCCAACCGAGGTTCACCCTAGCAAAGTGTGTAGTAGCTAGCAGCCCCACTCCCTCGTGTCAGCATGAAGGGAATCCTAAGCTATGAATGCATGCCCCCCCCAAACCGAGGTTCACCTAGCAAAGTGCGAAGTAGCTAGCAGCCCCCCTCCCGCGTGTCGACACGAAGGGAATCCTAAGCTATGAATGCATGCCCCCCTCAACCGAGGTTCACCTAGCAAAGTGCGAAGTAGCTAGCAGCGCCCCCCCCTCATGTCGGCACGAAGGGAATCATAAGCTATGAATGCATGCCCCCTCCCCCCCCCAACCGAGGTTCACCTAGCAAAGTGTGAAGTAGCTAGCAGCCCCCCCTCGTGTCGCCGCAAAGCGAATGCTAAGCTATGTATGCATGCCCCCCCCCCAACCGAGGTTCACCTAGCAAAGTGCAAAGTAGCAACCCACCCCCCCCCACACACACACTTTCAGTCGGTGGGATGGAGAGGCATATCTCACCAAGATGAACCGTAAAACGGACCAAGAATAATCCACCTTGGTCGTACAACATCTGAGGGAGTCCTGGATTAGGGGGTGTCCGGATAGCCGGACTATACCTTCAGCCGGACTCCTGGACTATGAAGATACAAGATTGAAGACTTTGTCCCGTGTCCGTATGGGACTTTCCTTGGTGTGGAAGGCAAGCTTGGCGATGCGGATATTTAGATCTCCTACCATTGTAACCGACTTTGTGTAACCCTAACCCTCTCCGGTGTCTATATAAACAGGAGGGTTTTAGTCCGTAGGACAAGAATCCCAACATACAACAATCATACCATAGGCTAGCTTCTAGGGTTTAGCCTCCTTGATCTCGTGGTAGATCTACTCTTGTACTACCCATATCATCAATATTAATCAAGCAGGACATAGGGCTTTACCTCCATCAAGAGGGCCCGAACCTGGGTAAAACTTCGTGTCCCTTGTCTCCTGTTACCATCCGCCTAGACGCATAGTTCGGGACCCCCTACCCGAGATCCGTCGGTTTTGACACTGACATTGGTGCTTTCATTGAGAGTTCCTCTGTGTCGTCACTCTTAGGCCCGATGGATCCTTTGATCATCAACGACGATGCGGTCCAGGGTGAGACTTTTCTCCCCGGACAGATCTTCGTCTTCGGCGGCTTCGCACTGCGGGCCAATTCGCTTGGCCGCTTGGAGCAGATCGAAAGCTACGCCCCTGGCCATCAGGCCAGGTTTGGAAGTTTGAACTACACGGCTGACATCCACGGGGACTTGATCTTCGACGGATTCAAGCCACAGCGAAGCGTGCCGCACTGTCTCGATGGGCATGATCTAGCTCTGCCGCCGAACAGTGTCCTGGAGGCCGCACGCACATCGGTTCCGACCCTTAATTCGGAGCCTGCTGCGCGATCGAGGATGAGCGGTTGGATGCCACCTCGGGGGCTGCGATCTCAAAGGCGATCGAGCCGAACACCAGCCCCGCACTCTGCATGGCCCGTGACTCCGAGGAGCCGGATTCCTCTCCGAACTCCGAGCCCCCCGCGCCCCTGCCGATCGAATCCGATTGGGCGCCGATAATGGAGTTCACCGCCGCAGACATCTTTCAGCACTCGCCCTTCGGCGACATCCTGAATTCGCTAAAGTCTCTCTCTTTATCAGGAGAGTCCTGGCCGGACTACGGTCAGCAAGGTTGGGATATGGACGATGAAGAAATTCAAAGCCCGCCCACCACCCACTTCGTAGCCACTGTCGATGATTTAACCGACATGCTCGACTTCGACTCCGAAGACATCGACGGTATGGACGACGATGCAGGAGATGAACAAGAACCAGCACCTGTAGGGCGCTGGAACGCCACCTCGTCATATGACATATATATGGTGGACACTCCAAAAGATGGAGAAGGCGATGGAACAGCGGGGGATGACACCTCTAAGAAACATCCCAAGCGCCGGCGTCAGCGGCGCCGCTCTAAATCCCGCCAAAGCAAAAACGGTGATTCCGGCACGGGAGATAATACTACTCCGGATAGCGCCGAAGAACACCCCCTCCAGCAAGATTCGGCACAGGAGGATGGAGAAGCCAGCCCTCATGAGAGAGCGGCAGACCGAGAGGTTGAGGATGACAATTATATGCCTCCCTCCAAAGACGAGGCAAGCCTCGACGACGACGAATTCATCGTGCCATCAGATCCCGCTGAACAAGAGCGTTTTAAACGCAGACTTTTAGCCACGGCAAGCAGCCTTAAGAAAAAGCAGCAACAACTTAGAGCTGATCAAGATTTGCTAGCTAACAAATGGACTGAAGTCCTTGCGGCCGAAGAGTATGAACTCGAACGCCCCTCCAAGCGTTCCCCAAAATGCATGCTGCTACCCCGATTAGAGGAGGAAGCACCTACATCACCAGCACATGACATGGCCGACCGGCCACCTCGTGGCCATGACAGAGAGGCCTCTAGGCCCTTCACTCAAGCCATCCCCCGACGCCGCTCAAAACACGCTAAGGCACGGGAAAACGCGCCAGACCTGCGAGATATACTGGAGGACAAGGCAAGGCAAACAAGATCGATCTATGGATCGCGCGGGCGCCCCACGGCACGTGACGGTGATCGTGACTCCAGATACAATAAATCTGGCCGGGCCGAACACAATAGACAAAGCTCCTTTGAGCTGCGTCGTGATATAGCCCAGTACAGAGGCGCCGCACACCCACTATGCTTCACAGATGAAGTAATGGATCATAAAATCCCTGAGGGCTTCAAACCCGTAAACATTGAATCATACGATGGCACAACAGATCCTGCGGTATGGATCGAGGATTATCTCCTTCATATCCACATGGCCCGCGGCGATGATCTACACGCCATCAAATACCTCCCGCTCAAACTTAAGGGACCGGCCCGGCATTGGCTTAACAGCTTGCCAGCAGATTCAATCAGTTCTTGGGAGGATCTGGAAGCCGCATTGCTCGACAATTTCCAGGGTACCTATGTGCAAACCACCGGACGCCGATGACCTAAGCCACATAATTCAGCAGCTAAAGGAATCGGCCAGGCAATTCTGGACGCGGTTCCTGACAAAGAAAAACCAAATAGTCGACTGTCCAGACGTAGAGGCCCTAGCGGCCTTCAAGCATAATATCCGTGACGAGTGGCTCGCCCGGCACCTGGGACAGGAAAAGCCGAAATCTATGGCAGCCCTTACGACACTCATGACCCGCTTTTGCGTGGGAGAACATAGCTAGCTAGCTCGCAGCAACAACTTAACCAAGAGCCCTGGTAATTCGGATACCAAGGACAAAAGCGGTAGGTCGCGCCGGAACAAGCAGAAACGCCGTGTTAACAACGACAGCAACGAGGATACGGCAGTCAATGCCGGATTCCGAGGCTACAAATCCGGTCAGCGGAAAAAGGCATTCAAAAGAAATACTCAGGGCCCGTCCAGTTTGGACCGAATACTCGACCGCTTGTGCCAGATACATGGCACCCCCGAAAAGCCAGCCAATCACACCAACAAAGATTGTTGGGTGTTCAAGCAGGCGGGCAAGTTAAATGCCGAAAACAAAGACAAGTGGCTGAATAGCGACGACGACGAGGAGCCCAGGCCGCCGAACAACAACGGACGGAAGGGTTTTCCCTCACAAGTGCGGACGGTGAACACGATATATGCAACCCACATCCCTAAAAGGGAGCGGAATCGTGCATTACGGGACGTATACGCGCTGGAGCCAGTCGCCCCAAAGTTTAACCCATGGTCCTCCTGCCCGATCACTTTTGATCGAAGGGACCACCCCACTAGCATCCGTCATGGCGGGTTCGCCGCATTGGTTTTAGACCCAATTATTGACGGATTTCATCTCACAAGAGTGCTTATGGACGGCGGCAGCAGCCTGGACCTGCTTTACCAGGATACAGTGCGGAAAATGGGCATAGATCCCTCAAGGATCAAGCCCACCAAAACGACCTTTAAAGGCGTCATACCAGGTGTAGAGGCCAACTATACAGGTTCAGTCACACTTGAAGTGGTCTTCGGATCTCCGGATAACTTCCGAAGCGAGGAGTTAATCTTCGACATAGTCCCGTTCCGCAGTGGCTATCACGCACTGCTCGGGCGAACCGGATTCGCAAAGTTCAATGCGGTACCGCACTATGCATACCTCAAGCTCAAGATGCCAGGCCCTCGAGGAGTAATCATGGTCAACGGAAACACCGAACGCTCCCTCCGAACGGAGGAGCACACGGCAGCGCTCGCAGAAGAAGTACAAAGCAGCCTCTCTAGGAAGTTCTCCAGTCCGGCCCTTAAAAAGCCGGGCACTGTCAAGCGCGCCTGGAGTAACCTACAACAAGACCGCATGGCACGTTCCGAGCTTGCGTAGCAATGCGGCCCCAACCTTGGCCCTCGCGATATAGCAAAACCAGTGCTTCGTGTACATAACTATGCTCTTGAAATACCATGGGCACAAGGGGAGGGGCACCATCACGGCACGCCCAAAACACGGCTTAAACCGTACTAGGGGCTACCGAATTCTTTTTTAAATTTTCTCTTACTTTCAGGACTCCACACTTTGGACGACCTGTTCGGCAATTCAACTGCCGCACAAACGATGCAAGATCCAGGAAAGCAGACAAGCCATGCCGCATTATGGAACTCCCAGGTGGTCTCTATTACGAGCAAGTATACCTGTTTTGAATACAATTCCGCGGCCTGCCCCTGGCCAGGACATGTTAAATAGTACAATTTCTTTTGCTTATCGCACTATTTGTATCGTTCTGCTTTGATAGCAGCCTTTCTATAAACAATGCATAGCTTTTTTCTATTTTTTGCATTATCCTCTTTTTATATATATGTTTATTAATGACATGTTGCACCCGTACATTGTGGTACGGCAAAATACGCCACGAGCTTCAGTACCCCTCAATATGGTGTGAGAAGTCCGAACACTTTCACAAGTGCGGCACCCCGAACTTATAGCACTATATGCATCGGCTCTGAATCATGATTTGGGTCAATAGCTGGGTTTGCCCGGCACCTATGTTTTGGTGCCTTACGTTCCGCTATATCGCTAAGGTAGCACTAGGAGAACTACTGCGATTGTGCCATAGTTGAGCTGGGCTGAGCACCTCAGTAGAGAAAGCTAAAATTGACTGTCATGATGAGGCGAGAGACCGGTCGCTGTTCAAGAGGTTTTTCGAGTCCTTAAAGACTTATGCCGCTTAGAGCGAGGAACCGGCTTTGTCCGGCCAAGGCGTGGATAGCGCCCCGAACTTGGTCTTCCGAATACTAGGGGCTTCGCCGAAATTTAAAATTATAGAGTTCTATGGCTAAGTGAGAGTGTTCAAGCATTATAGTCCGATTGCCTTGTTCGTTGTGCTGAGCGCCTCCCTCAAAGGACCCAAACAAGGGAAAAAGATTGCTCAGGTTTATCTCGAACACCCCAGCACTAGTGGCATGGGGGCAGAAGCCGACGACTGGCCATCTCTCAATTTTTTGATAAACGGCCGCACAGAAAGTAATATTTTAAATTCAACAAGCATTGCTTAGCGCATATGAACAAGTTTTCAGCGCACAGGATAAACACGAGCGAGTTCATTCAAAAATTACATCCTTGGTACATTCATCCGCCACAAGGCGGGCACCCGCCAGAACATCCTTATAATAGTTATCGGGCTTGCGATGCTCCTTCCCCGGCGGCGGCCCGTCCCTCACAAGCTTCTCACCGTCCAGCTTACCCTAGTGCACCTTTGCACGGGCAAGGGCCCTACGGGCACCTTCGATGCAGACGGAGCGCTTGATGACCTCGAGCCTTGGACAGGCCTCCACCAGCCGCCGCACCAGCCCGAAGTAGCTCCCAGGCAGGGCCTCTCCAGGCCACAGCCGAACTATGAAGCCCTCCATGGCCTGTTCGGCCGCCTTGTGGAGCTCGACCAACTGCTTCAGCTGGTCGCTCAAGGGCACAGGGTGTCCGGCCTCAGCGTACTGAGACCAGAACACCTTCTCCGTCGAGCTGCCTTCCTCGGCTCGGTAGAATGCAGCGGCATCGGATACGCTGCGGGGAAGATCTGTGAATGCCCCTGGAGAACTCCGGATTCGGGTAAGTAACAAATAGTTTACTTTTATATGTCTGCTTTGCATAAAGAATGCCTTACCCACCGCTATCTTTTTCACCGCCTCCAACTCTTGGAGGGCCTTCTGGGATTCGGCCTTGGCAGACTTGGCAGTTTCAAGGGCCGCCGCGAGCTCGGACGCTCGCGTCTTCGAGTCAAGCTCCAAACTCTCATGTTTTTTCATGAGAGCTTGAAGCTCTTGCTGCACCTCGCCGACCTGGGCCTCAAACTTCTCTCGCTCGGTGCGCTCCGTGGCCCTCTCTTCTCGGCCTCGGACAATGCCTGCTTGAGGATCGCCACCTCAGTCGTGGCCCCTACAATAAGCCGTATCAATCCTGTCATTTTTTTTTTCAATTGCATCTTTTTTATATATTTTTTCTATAAGGTATCTCTTACCTTCTTTCTCCTCGAGCTGCCGCTTGGCAAGGCCGAGCTCTTGCTCGGTCCGCTCGAGGCCCTTCTTCAGGGCACCCACCTCCGCAGTCAGTGCGGCGGTGGCTAGCAGCGAAGCCTGCATACGCATATTGACTCTTTTTTGTTAGACTCCTGCGAAATTTAATAGATCCTCTATTCGGCTTTTCTTTCCGAACACCAAACAGAGCATCAGGGGCTACTGTCTATGCGGTAATATTTTTGCATATTTTACTTACCTCGAAGCCTGTTAGAAGGCTGGCACAAGCTTCAGTCAGTCCGCTCTTGGTAGACTAAACCTTCTGGATCACCGTACTCATAATAGTACGGTGCTCCTCGTCGATGGAGGCGCCGTTAAGCACCTCCAGCAGATTGTCCGACACCTCCGGCTGGACGGAGGCTGCCGGCTCAGAAGGCTTGCTCCTCTTAGAAGGAGTTCACCTACCGCGGTCCGGAACTGTTGAGGATTCCGGCGCGGTGTCCGGCTCAAAGCCGGACTTGGGGCCCTGGGGGGTCTTGTCCCCTTTACTCCTGGAGTCCGGGAGGTCGCCTCGCGGCTCCTCCAGGACCACCTCCTCTTGCCCCGGAGCTTGTCGCGACGCCACTTCGGCGTCGTCCGCAGTGCGGGGGGAGGCAGCGGGCGGAACTGAGTTCACGTTCGATGAATCCAGGGAGCCGCTCGACGATTCGTCGAGTCCGGCCCGGGGCGCCCTGCATAATTATATTCGACATTAGGGAAAAGATGTGCAACAACAGGGATATTATGAGTTACTCTGGTATCCGAATATTTACGATTTCGCCGGACGCTTGGCTCTGTCCGGCCACTCCTCTTCATCGCCGTCGGCGTCAGCGGAGTAGTCTGGAGGAAGGGTTTTCCCCTTCTTGGACCCTTCGGCCTCCCCCTTTGGGGTGGCCTTCCTCTTCTTTCCTCCCCCCGCTGGAGGGGGAGAGGGTTCTTCTTCCTCCTCCTCGTCTTCACGAGAGGAGTGCGTCTCGGATTCGTCGGACGACGAGTCCGACACCACCACATGATGGGAACTCTTTCGAGTCCCCGTGGACTTCTTCTTCTTGGCCTTCTTCTCCGGTACCACGTAAGGCGCCGGAGCCAGCAGCTTCGATAAACGAGCGTCTGCTGGGTCTTCGGGCAAAGGAGCCGGACAGTTCATCGGTCCGGACTTCACCTGCCATTCCTGTCAAAGGTAAGGGAGTTTAGATCCCTCACAGTGTCAAACTATGAGAAATAGATGTCCTGTAAAAGGTAAAGATAACTCACCGCACTAGCTGGACGCTGTGTGCTGAATCCGCGATCCTCGGATGCGGATGCGGGAGCCTCGGCGCCTTTGAAAAGCACCTTCCAGGCGTCTTCGTACGTCGTATCGAAGAGCCTATTCAGGGTTTGGTGTTGCGTCGGGTCGAACTCCCACAGATTGAAGTCCCGTTGTTGACACGGGAGGATCCGGTGAACGAGCATAACCTGGAATATATTGACAAGCTTGAGTCGCTTGTTCACCAGGGACTGGATGCATGTTTGCAGTCCGGTCACATCTCCCTCGTCGCCCCATGACAGGCCCGTCTCTTTCCAGGACGTGAGCCGCATAGGGGGTCCGGACCGGAACTCAGGGGCTGCGATCCATTCCGGATCGCGCGGCTCGGTGATGTAAAACCACCCTGACTGCCACCCCTTCAAGGTCTCCACAAAGGAGCCCTCGAGCCTTAGGACGTTGGCCATCTTGCCCGCCATGGCGCCTCCGCACTCCGCTTGGCTGCCGCGCACCACCTTCGGCTTGACGTTGAATGTCTTGAGCCAAAGGCCGAAATGGGGGCGGATGCGGAGGAAGGCCTCACACACGACGATAAACGCCGAGATGTTGAGGATGAAGTTCGGGGCCAGATCGTGGAAATCCAGGCCATAGTAGAACATGAGACCCCGGACAAATGGGTGGAGAGGAAAGCCCAGTCCGCGGAGGAAGTGGGGAAGGAATACAACCCTCTCATGGGGCTCTGGGGTGGGGAGAAGCTGCCCCTTTTCAGGGAGCCGGTGCGCGATGTCTTTGGACAAGTATCCGGCCTTCCTCAGCTTTTTGACATGGCCCTCCGTGACGGAGGAGACCATCCACTTGCCTCCCGCTCCGGACATTGCTGGAGAAGGTTGAGGTGGGAAGTGCGGGCTTGGGCGCTGGAGCTCGAGTGCGCGGAAGATGGATAGGCAAAGGAGGAAGAAGGCGTAGGTAAAAAGGTGGATCCTTATCCCCTTATATGGGTGGATGCGGCTATGCGCCCCCACCAGCCTAGTAAAACTCGCTTGCCTCCCAAGCGCCGTGATAAATGGCGCGGTTGGGTTACCCACGTCTGTATTAATGAGAATCCCGTAAATGGGGGACACGATCTCTACTTTGACAAGACATGCCAAGGAAACCGCCTCGCAAAACGCGCTGAGGTGGAGAAGCAAAAACAATTCGAATAAAGGCTTGGCCGTAGTGTGATGTCACGCTACAGAATACGTCAGCAGATTAGATTTGTGTTAATTTTATTCTCTCTATGGCAATATGTGGAAACTTGTTTTGCAGAGCCAGACACTATCCTTGGTGTTTAAAATCTTTTATGAAGAACTTGGAGGAGGAACCCGCCTTGCAATGCCTAAGACAATCTGCGCGCCGGACTCGTCGTCATTGAAGCCTGGTTCAGGGCTACTAAGGGAGTCCTGGATTAGGGGGTGTCCGGATAGCCGGACTATACCTTCAGCCGGACTCCTGGACTATGAAGATACAAGATTGAAGACTTCGTCCCGTGTCCGTATGGGACTTTCCTTGGTGTGGAAGGCAAGCTTGGCGATGCGGATATTTAGATCTCCTACCATTGTAACCGACTTTGTGTAACCCTAACCCTCTCCAGTGTCTATATAAACCGGAGGGTTTTAGTCCGTGGGACAAGAATCCCAACATACAACAATCATACCATAGGCTAGCTTCTAGGGTTTAGCCTCCTTGATCTCATGGTAGATCTACTCTTGTACTACCCATATCATCAATATTAATCAAGCAGGACGTAGGGTTTTACCTCCATCAAGAGGGCCCGAACCTGGGTAAAACTTCGTGTCCCTAGTCTCCTGTTACCATCCACCTAGACGCACAGTTCGGGACCCCCTACCCGAGATCCGCCGGTTTTGACACCGACAACATCTCTCTTGTTGTTGGTCAAAGTGATGGCCGTCCATGTGACCCCGGAGATGGGCTAGCTTGGCAATAATCACGCAAGTAGCTAGTCCCCGAAGACAACCACTGCATGCGTGTGGCCCAAACATATATGTATGGAGAGGTGTGTTTTTAAGTAACGATGGAACAACTTTGATGTGGCACCGTGATTTCGAACTAGAAATCCCCACACTGAGGGTTAGGTTGACGATTCATATGTATGTTACACCACACTTCAAGCCAACGACAGGGATTCATGCATGCATGCGTGCATAGTATATGCGCTCAAACTTAAGGTCGGAATCTCACCATGACCTATACTATGATAACACGAACCAAATGAAGAATCCACCATGGTAACCTATCTTGTTGTTCGTCAAGGTGATCATGGATGTCCACGCGGGCCCATGAATATATAGGCTTGTCGCAGATAACCACGCGAGGGAGTGTACCGTTCAAAGGCAACCACTACATGCATATGTATGGAGGTGATGCGTGCATGCATGTTTTAATACACAACATTGATGCGGCACATGCGTCAAAAATCATACACTAGCTCCCCACACAGAGTGAGATCGGTTCATGATGTGTCATTGTACTAGCCACTTCGACTCGATGGGAGGGATTCATGCGTACACATGCATGTGTGTGTGCTCAAACTGTATCATGCATGTCATCCCAGAGCAAAAATAATAATCCCCTCCTAAGTCAAATTAACCTCTCTTGTTGTCAGGCAAAAAGTAGTGATGGACCAAGCGGGCCCACAGATGGAAAGCATCGATATCGCTGATAACCGCTTAAGTGGGTGCGAGAGGACAACCACCACCGCTTTGCATGTGGGCCAAACATATATATGTTGAATACCCAAAATGCACAACTTTGATGTGCCACATGCCTAAAAAACCGTAAACCATGCAACCACACAGAGCGAGGTTCATCAAGCGTACTACATATGATGGTCCCCTTTCCCCCTCTTCACCGCATACTATATGCTCTTGCCGTAATATATGTACAACCCACAAGAATCCTCGTCGATGGTGAAATTAATTAACCTCTCCCGATGTAGGTCAAAGTGATGCATGCATGCATCGACGATGGCCTCGTGGGCCGACAGATGGAAGTGTCACACGTGAATGTCCTAGCTAGGATATGCATGTGGCCCAAAAAGGTGTTGTGTGATGTTTGAATAGTCAATTTCACAATTTTGATGTGGCACGTGCCTCAGAAACCAAAAAGTCACGACACTGAGTGAGGTGTACTTGTTCACGGACGCGTACGTATAGTATATATGCTAGTCCCCTCCCACCTCTTCGACGCGTACTGTATACCACCATAACACAAGCAAAAAAATTCTACCTTGCTGGTCAAATTAACCTCACTGCCGGCTGTTCGTCAAAGTGATGGACGGCGACCTCGCGGGCCCACAGAAAGCGTCACACGCGAGTATTGAGTATCGTGTAGGACAACCATCGACTGCATGTGGCCAAAACATGTATGTATGAAAGGGTTGTGTAATGTTTTAAATAATGATTTCACGACTCTGGTGTGGCACCGGCCTGCCTAACAAAACGGCCAACCCACAAAGTGGCTCACAACTCGTAGTGTACTGCGAGCCACCCGCCACCCCCAGACGCACACACCCACACACACACCACGAATCCACCGCAACTACGATGCATGTTAAATTAATTATCCCGTGGTGAACATATATGTTACCAAAGGAGGGACGTTTTAATTTCAAAAAAGTCGCAGAGATCATTAAGACGTTTTAGTACATTAATTGATTGATTTTCTACGGGTATAATGTGCAAAAATCAAATTTGAGCTACATGCACACGTGACGGTGCACCTAAATGGATTGCAAAAACACATGTGTCTCACTGGGTGCATGTTTACTCCCCGTGCAACAAATTTCAAACATTGAGAATATTGATTTTTAAATTCTAGTACATATAAAACTTATTTGAAGTTCATGAAACTTATCGTGTTGTCATATGGACACCAATACAAAGTGGCATTGTACTTTTTTTGTCAAATTTGAGACCGGCTTTGATGTAATCTTTATCTAATTACATATGGGAGATTATTAATAATTGGGAACCAATATCTCAAACGGATTATTTATTCGAACCATGAGCGTTAGACCAACAATGGTTATGCGCCATGCTTCGGTTAAGCAATAAAGCGGCAGCATTAATCATCCAAATAAAAAAACAATATACGTGCCGCCGCGTGACCCATGTGTCGTGCGAGAAGGCGTGAGTTGACGGGGTGTGAATTGAAGGAGGCGTGCTCGCTGCACAGTGTCATCGGAAGGCATGCGAGTAGCTGTGTGAAACTTTGGTAGGCATGCCAGTAGTCCGGTGCGCAGGCTCACTGGGAGGCGAGCCATCGGTTTGACCGCTGCCCGCCTCTCTCCCACAACTCCCACTACTCCATATTAATGGTGCGCCCGAGCAGCCGCACCCCCCATCCTCGCCACATACACACATTCCTCTCTCTCCGCTTGCATCCTCGACGCCGCTCTCAGTCCTCAAAGTTGTCAGTGTATGAGGATGCCGCCGAAGTGCCCCTTCAGAGGGAGTGGCGACGCCAGGGCTGCTAAAGCACCGGAGCACGGAGTGGAGATGGAGACAGAGGTTATCGTCACCGCCGGCGAGTTATCGTTGCACCCTGACATCGTCGACGGCGTCGAGCTTCCACAGCCGGAGGCGGAGTTCCACACCGACTCGGACGACCACTCCGGCGACGACTCCGACGACGACGGACAGCTGGTTAGTAATCTATACCCATTTATGTGTCAAATAGATCATAGGGTTTCTCTGGTTCCTCCTGCGTCCCCCTTTCTCGAATAGAAATCCTATGGTTATTGTCACATCCCTAGCTTAGCCTTTGCTTGTCCTTGCATGATCATCATGTCATCATGTTTAAATTTTATGCAATTTGAAATGGGGATTGGTAAACCCTAGCACCAAATGAAAATTAAATAGGTTCAAATAAAATATTTTTCAATGACCCTGAATGCCCTTTGGAAATGTTCATGATTTTTGATAAACGTGAAAACCTCTGCCAAAAATGATGAATATATTTATAGGTCATTCCTAGATTTTTGAATTAAATCATAATGTATTTGAATTGGGGCATTTGAATTCTATATATATTTTAGAATGCTCCAAATATTCTGGAATAATTTGTGGGCCTTTGGAATAAACCAACTAGTGTCCACAATTTGTCTGAGGAGTTTTAAAAAAATGAAGATTTTTTTTTACTAATTCAAAACAGACGAATAAAAATAGAAAAGAGAAACAGATAAGCAGAGAGAGACTTACCTGGCAGCCCACCTGGCCCAACTATTGCTGGCCTAGCCCACCGCAGCCCCCTCTGTCGTCTTCCTCCTCACGCCAGTAGGCAGGGCGCGTGGTCGCCGCGCGCGCGCCAGCTCCTGCTTCCACCGCGACGCCCCGGCCCTTCTGGATGTGCCACGGAGACGCCCCGCACCTCTCTCACTCCCTCTCGTTCCTTCCCCTCCTCTCCCTCGCTCTCTCTCACCGCGCCCGAGCGCTGCCCTCGCCGCCGCACGCCATTGCCGCGCCCACAGCCACCGCCTCGCCTGACCGAGCTGCTCCCAAGCTCCACCGCGACGTCGCCGTCCTCCCCACCTACTCACGTGACGCCAGATGCCCCGACGCATCGTCCCCGACATTTTCTTCTTCCTCGCGCCGCCGGAGATCGCCATTGTTGCCCCGCTTGCTCCGGCCCTTCCCCGAGCACTCCAAGAGCCTCTGCGAGATCGCTCTGAGCCCCGCTCCTTCTTCCCCCCTATCCCCTGCTCAAACGCATGTCGTAGTCGCGTTCCCGCGCACACCCGAACGCCGGCCGCCGCGGCCGAGCTCCTCGCCATCGTCTCCGGCCACCCCAGCTCCCGTCGTCTGCTCCATGGGCTGCGCGCGAGCAGCAACTCTTCGTAGCGCCTCCGCACACCCAAAACCATCGCCTGTGGGTGATTTCCGAAGCCCTCCGCCGTTCTTGTCGTCGCCGGCGACGAGCCGTTGACCAGGTCCGGTGGGTTTGACCTCGCTTGACCGGGGTTTGAGTTCCCCCCTGACTCACTAACGTGTGGGCCCCGGGCCACTAACTAAACTAGGTTAGTATTAGTTTAACGCTAACTAAACTTAGTTAGTTTAACTAACTGCTGACACATGGGACCCATTGGTCAGTTTGACCTGGACCGCCCCGTTGACCTGCTGACGTCATAGTGACGTAGTGCTGACGCAGTAACTCTTTTTCTGGATTTATTGTTTTACAGGAAAATCCAAAAAATTGCCCAAACTTCTAAAAATCATAGAAAATCAACCGTAACTCCAAATGAAATAAATTATATATGAAAAATGATTAGAAAAAAATAAAGAATCTGGTTATGGCACTTTCATGCATGATTGAGCAAGTTAACCTCACTGAATAGGGTAAATCATGATTAGGGCAATTTATGAACTAGCATTTGGAGTTGGAGTTTAACCTTGTTTGAATTCCACTTCAATTAACTTGGCTTACTGCTGCATTAGGTCAATTCAGTTCCTTAACATGGCATGTCATTCATTTGATTATGCATTGCAGTGAATGTTGGTTCTTTCGTGTTTGCCGGTGGTTGTTCCCTCTTAGTGGACGATGTTTCCGACGACGTGATCAATGACACCGATGAAGAGCTATACTATCTTCAGAAGTGCTAGGCAAGCAAAAAACCCTTGTTCATTCGGATACAATCCCACTCTCTCGCTCCTGCTCTCTTTTACTGCATTAGGATAACAGCGATTCAACTGTTACATGCTGCGGTAGTTGAACCCCTTTCCTCTGCATGACCTGTCATTGCCACAGTAAATAGATGAAACCCACTAGCATGAGTAGGAGTTGTTTGAGCCCTGATGTGCCTACTCATTCATGCATGTTTTTCATGCCTGCTACTGCTTAGAGTTGAGTCAGGTCTGATTCATCGGGGATGAATTGGAGGTGTGTAAACATGTCCTACTGTGTGTGAGCTAAGTGTGTGAACACGATTTGGTAAAGGTAGCGGTGAGAGGCCATGTAGGAGTACATGGTGGGTTGTCTCATTGAAGCCGTCCTCAGGAACTTAGTTCTGTGTTTGTGATCCATGAAACAGTTACTACCACGCATTGGGCCCGAAACCAATGGACCCACTCGGCTTCTTGATCACCCTTGTCCTCTGTCCAGGAGTTGCAAGTAGTTTCTGGTGTTTGTAGTATGCTGGAGGACGTGAGCAGCGCTGACCGGAGGGGTGGGATGTGATACAATAGGCACGTGGCACGGTGTACCGGGCGCCCGCTTGGTGTCTCGGGAACCCTGCTCACATCGTTCGGGGCCGTATGTGGAAACCTCGGCCGGACTCCCTGCGGATGGAACTTGAATAGGTGATAAACCTGGACTAGAGACTTGAGTGTTTAGGTAGGTTGGGGACGACACCCTCGCTGGGCTTCCGCTTGAAGGTTGCCGAGTACATGTCGTGTAAACGGCGATAAGTGGTGAGAGCGTGTGTGAAGAAGTACACCCCTGCAGGGTTAACATCATCTATTCGAATAGCCGTGTCCGTGGTAAAGGACTTATGGGTTTCCTATACAGTTCATAGACAAGTGAAAGTGGATACTCTAAAACTCGCAAGATAAGCGTGAGTGCTATGGATGGCCTTCTCGTAGGGAGACGGGAGCGGATCCATAGTGGTGTATTGATTGGTGAATATGTGGACTCGTGTGCGCCACCCCAAAAGAGTTACTTGCAGTCGTAGTTCAGGATAGCCACCGAGTCAAAGCTGGCTTGCTGCAGTCAAACTCCACCACCCCTTTATTGATATTGATGCATATGTAGCTAGTTCTAATGTAAGTCTTGCTGGGTACATTTGTACTCACGTTTGCCTATTTTATGTTTTGCAGAGAGACGTCAGTCTCGCTAGTAGTTTCGTGTGGACTTCGACATTTAGCTTGATACCTCAGCTACGATCTTGTGCCCTCGGCAGGATCTGGTAGATAGTCAGGCTTCTCAGCCTTTTTCATTTGTAGATGTGTGTACTCAGACATGTTAAGCTTCCGCATGTGTTTTGACTTGTATGCTCTGTATGTTGGGGTCATGAGACCCATGTTTGTAATACTTGGCTCCTCGGAGTCTAATGAATAAATACTTGAGTCGTAGAGTTATGTTGTGATGCCATGTTGTATTTACACATATCGAGCATTTGTGTGTATGATTGAAATGCTTGGTATGTGTGGGATCCGACAACCTAGTTGTTTATCCTTGGTAGCCACTCTTAAGGGGAAATGTAGTCTTGTGCTTCATTGAGCCATAGTAGTCCACTACAGCCCGGTTCACCGGAGTCCTGCTAGCCCAGCACTACTGCTCCGGAACACTTGACTGGCCGGCATGTGATTCACTTCGTTCCTGTGTCTATCCCTTCAAGGAAATGTCACGCGGTGACATCCCGAGTCCTGCCTAGCCTGCTACAGCCCGGTTCACCGGAGTCCTGTTAGCCCAGTGCTACAGCCCGGATTCGCACGCTGCTGACCGACATGCTCGATGTTGATTCATGTATGCCTGTCCCCGTAAGTTAGTGCCACTTTGGGTTCATGACTAGTCATGTCGGCCTGGGTTCTCTGTCATATGGATGCTAGCGACACTATCATATACATGAGCAAAAAGGCGCAAACGGTCCCGGGCCATGGTAAGGCGACACCTGTGGGAGTACCGTGCGTGAGGCCGCAAAGTGATATGAGGTGTTACCGGCTAGATCGATGTGACTTGGAATCGGGGTCTTGACAGCTTTGGTATCAGAGCCTGACTGCCTGTAGGATTACCAAGCCAAACTGGTCGAAGTTGAGTCTAGAAATGCTTTAGTTATATAAGGGAATTGGTTGTGGAAGGGAACTTAAGGCTCTTTTTACTCCTTTACCTTATGCCCTTCTGATCTCAGTAATCCTCTTCTCTTCTACGGGGATTAAGAACTAGGCTTCTCGTCTTTCTATCAGGATCACGTGTTACTAATCTGTAGACTTATATGATTGTTGGTTTCAAGCCCGAGTTCAGTTCCTACTACTTCAGGGTGTTGACAGTTGATCTAAGAACTTTGATATTATGTTGTTGAGTGGTTATGCCACCATTTTGCAGGATGTCTCAAATCTTTTTGAGCATTTACAGCCATTATGTTGTCCGAGTCATCCCAGGTTTTTAAACAGTTTGATGCATTTGCAAATTCCTTCTTAGCGTTCTAAAGTTCCGTTGTGCCAGATCAACCACACTAACTAGTGTGTTGAGGTACTTCAATGCCTCGGCATTTGTGTTGGAGCTATTATTATGACCCTAGGTGTCTAGAGTATCACCTAGTAACCTAGCCATGTTTTGTGTTCCCAGTGTGATGATTCTGGCCACCATTCTCGAAAGCATCCCGTGGTGCCATTTAGTAGTTGGTATTCTACTCCTGGGTTCTTGACCCAAGATTCACTCTACTTACCTCGTGTTGATAGTGTTGCTCGTACCTTTAGGATATTAGTAACCTTTGCGATAGTCCTCGAGGTCCGTGGTATTTCCTTCTTCCAAATACCATGAACCATTAAGGCAGAAGTTCTTTGAACCAAAAGCTCACAATCAGAGTATTCTTGAGGAGTTCTCCATCCATAATTGGGATTCTGCCAGTTCTACCTTTTTGCATGGGTTATCTAGAAGAAACCTGTTGAACTTGGTTCGACATACTAATCTATGCATCCATAACTCAGAAAGATATATGTTCCCTTGAGTTGTCCCTCTTCATTTGTATTCCAACCATCATCTATCAATTGATAGTCAGGAGTAATTGTGCATCCGTGTTATCGATGCTTATTACTCTAGTGGTCCGTCAAGCCATTCTATTCTGGAATGACTAGGAGAAACAAACTCCAGTACCTCGTCCATATCTAGGATTGGGTCAAAGTAGTTGTATTCCGTGGATCAAAATGCCAATCCAGCTTTTGCTCTGTTCTACCTTGAAGTATTACCATATTTATGTCAAGAATATTATAGGAATGGCACCATCTCTTATGAATTCTTGATGCAGTGACACTTCTCACCATCATCATTCATTCCTCGGTCCTCGTGTTGTTGTAACCAGAATGCCGACAAGTGAATTGTGATGTGTGAACTCAATACTCCGAGCAACTCGTTGCTTGGTAGTAAATGGACAATATTCTCATTCTTAGCTTGTTGGTTATTAAATCATCATCCTAAGATTGATCGTGCTACCTAATCCTTATTTCTGGTGCACTCTTCAAACCATGAGTTAGGATTGTGTCAATCCCTCACTCTTTTGATCATATCATCTTGCGTTGAAAAGCAAGGTTGTTCTCGAGCTTAGTAACATATCGGTGGTTCGTGATTTTCCGAAGATCTTCTCGGGAGTATTACCTGGTTGTCACCTGACCGTTATGTTGAGCTCGCGATCAAGTTGGTTTTCTTATAAATCACCCCTTCTCCAAGAATCTGTGTTGGATATCCCTGAGCTAGTTGGTTGAGCTAGACAACAACTTGGAGAGTTGGAAGGTAGAAGCTCTGCTTAACTTAGTTCATCTCTAAGGGATATCTTATGTGTGTGTGTTGAAGAAAGATGATATCTCCATTGATTGGTCCTCGTGATCAGTTGTTGGATCTATTGCCTTGTCAAAACTTTGACTTGAGTATGGACTATCATCAAGTCAAATCAGTACCAACGATGTTCGTAATGTTGTCTTACTCGTGGTTGACCCCTCAAGCATACACCATTACATCTTTTGGTCTGACCAATGCTATCACCATGTTCACATGATGGTGGAAGTCCAGTGATATGGAATTCTGATGAGTTGCTGTTGAGCCCATCAGCAGCATTTTGTCTCCCCCATGATTCATGTTGAACATTAAGCTAGTATTGGGAACTTTATAACCATTGCCTTCATGTGGCGCTCATGAGGTATATGTTTGGTGCAAGAAGTGGCTTTCTCCAAGTTCACATGCATTAGGTGCAAGTTGCCGTCCTGAATTCAAGAAAGTTAGTTTTGCTTCCTCTGGAATCATCCCAAGCCAGTCATGCACGTGCGAAGTATACTATGGCTTGAGAGATTAGCTACCTCCATTCCATCGGTATTTCCTAGCACACCAAGCCACTGAATGAATTATTCAAGAAAAAAAAAGTTCATGCACTAATCCTGAAGGGCCCGGACAGATATACACAAGACTTCATTATCCCAATGATGGTTCCCAACCAGAACTCGGTAGTGTTTTTATTATAAGACTACTATGTGGTCATTCTTGTCTTGGACAACATGCTCACATGTATGTAGCAGAACCGGCTCATGTTTTGGAGCCTGCTATCATAGTTCATATCCCGAGAATCTCGCAATTCATCTCGTCGATTTGTGTTGCAAACTTTCTTTTCGGACATGCTGAGTCTGGAATATCCTGACACCAACCAGATCTGAATCTTAGGCAGATACGATGGTTGGAACTTTCCCAACAGTTGCATTTTGTTCCCAGTTTGCACCGCCATTGTGCCAATTCCCCATGGGATGCCTTTCTCGGTAGTTGCTATCCAGGATCATCTTCAAAAGTGGTCCTGTCATGGGTCCCATCCATTTTCGGTGATAAGCAAAAGTCATCCATTGTGTTGTCTTCAACAAGGTAGTCCACATCATCCATCCTAGTCCGAGTATGCCATTTCTTCGAGCTCTTTCAAACGATCAATTGTAAATTGCCTTAGGCTGGTATAAAGAATTTCAATGATCTTTGTATCAAAAGTAACACTTTTTGCCACTTAAGGGAATAGTTCTTCGAGTCACCTTCCTGAGGTGCCCCGTTTTGGAATCATGGCAATTTCCCTCGCTACTTTGAAACCCTCGTCAAATTGTTTCTTTTGTCGCTCTTGATGCATGTTTTGCCTCTCAGCTCAAGAGATGTTTCTATGTCTCATTCCGTGAGTTGATCTTGTGATCATTAAGATGATCCTAAATTGCTCGAACCTCAAGAAGACCGATTCTTCTAAAATCCTCCCTTTCTTCTCGTTGTCATGTTGGATGTAGTTCTCAAAGCAAGCCGTCGAGATCAAGGTGATGCAATGATTCAATATCCTCGAGAAAGACATCTGGATCGTGAAGATTGTGTTAGCTTGTGTCCCCTCTATCTTCTTACCTCACGTCTTGAATCTCGGGACGAGATTCTTGTTTAGTGGGGGTGAGTTGTCACAGCCCTAGCTTAGCCTTTGCTTGTCCTTGCATGATCATCATGTCATCATGTTTAAATTTTATGCAATTTGAAATGGGGATTGGTAAACCCTAGCACCAAATGAAAACTAAATAGGTTCAAATAAAATATTTTTCAATGACCCAGAATGCCCTTTGGAAATATTCATGATTTCTGATAAAGGTGAAAACCTCTGCCAAAAATGATGAATATATTTATAGGTCATTCCTGGATTTTTGATATAAATCATAATGTATTTGAATTGGGGCATTTGAATTCTATATATATTTTAGAATACGCCAAATATTCTGGAATAATTTATGGGCCTTTGGAATAAACCAACTAGTGTCCACAATTTGTCTCAGGAGTTTTAAAAAATGAATTAGCATTTTTTTTACTAATTCAAAACAGAGGAATAAAAATAGAAAAGAGAAACAGATAAGCAGAGAGAGAGAGACTTACCTGGCAGCCCACCCGGCCCAACTACTACTGGCCCAGCCCACCGCAGCCCCCTCTGTCGTCTTCCTCCTCACGCCAGTAGGTAGGGCGCGTGGTCGCCATGCGCGCGCCAGCTCCTGCTTCCACCGCGACGCCCCGGCCCTTCGGGATGTGCCACGGAGACGCCCCGCACCTCTCTCGCTCCTTCTCATTCCTTCCCCTCCTCTCCCTCGCTCTCTCTCATCGCGCCCGAGCGCAGCCCTCGCCGTCGCACGCCGTTGTCGCGCCCACAGCCACCGCCTCGCCTGACCGAGCTGATCCCAAGCTCCGCCGCGACGTCGCCGTCCTCCCCACCTACTCACGCGACGCCAGACGCCCCGACGCATCGTCCCCGATGTTTTCTTCTTCCTCGCGCCACCGGAGATCGCCATCGCCGCCCCGCTTGCTCCGGCCCTTCCCCGAGCACTCCGAGAGCCTCTGCGAGATCGCTATGAGCCCCGCTCCTTCTTCCCCCTGTCCCCTGCTCAAACGCATGCCGTAGCCGCGTTCCTGCGCACACCCGAACACCGGCTGCCACGGCCGAGCTCCTCGTCATCGTCTCCGGCCACCCCAGCTCCCGCCGTCTGCTCCATCAGCTGCGCGCGAGCAGCAGCTCTTCGTAGCGCCTCCCCACGCCCAAAACCATCGCATGTGGGTGATTTCCGAAGCCCTCCGCCGTTCCTGTCATCGCCAGCGACGAGCCGTTGACCGGGTCCGGTGGATTTGACCTCGCTTGACCGGGGTTTGACTTCCCCCCTGACTCACTGACGTGTGGGCCCCAGGCCACTAACTAAACTAGGTTAGTATCAGTTTAACGCTAACTAAACTTAGTTAGTTTAACTAATTGCTGACACATGGGACCCACTGGTCAGTTTGACCTGGACCGCCCCGTTGACCTGTTGACGTCATAGTGACATAGTGCTGACGCAGTAACTCTTTTTCTGGAATTATTCTTTTACAGGAAAATCCAAAAAATTGCCCAAACTTCTAAAAATCATAGAAAATCAACTGTAACTCCAAATGAAATAAATTATATATGAAAAATGATCAGAAAAATATGAAGATTCTGGTTATGGCACTTTCATGCATGATTGAACAAGTTAACCTCACTGAATAGGGTAAATCATGATTAGGGTAATTTATGAACTAGCATTTGGAGTTGGAGTTTAACCTTGTTTGAATTCCACTTCAATTAACTTGGCTTACTGCTGCATTAGGTCAATTCAGTTCCTTAACATGACATGTCATTCATTTGATTGTGCATTGCAGTGAATGTTGGTTCTTTCGTGTTTGCCGGTGGTTGTTCCCTCTTAGTGGACGATGTTTCCGATGACGTGATCAATGAGACCGATGAAGAGCTATACTATCTTTAGAAGTGCCAGGCAAGCAAAACCCCCTTGTTCATTCCGATACCATCCTACTCTCTCGCTCCTGCTCTTTTTACTGCATTAGGACAACAACGATTCAACTATTACATGTTGCGGTAGTTGAACCCCTTTCCTCTACATGACCTGTCATTGCCACAGTAAATAGATGAAACCCACTAGCATGAGTAGGAGTTGTTTGAGCCCTGATGTGCCTACTCATTCATGCTTGTTTGTCATGTCTGCTACTGCTTAGATTTGAGTCAGGTCTGGTTCATCGGGGATGAATTGGAGGTGTGTAAACATGTCCTATTGTGTGTGAGCTAAGTGTGTGAACACGATTTGGTAAAGGTAGCGGTGAGAGGCCATGTAGGAGTACATGGTGGGTTGTCTCATTGAAGCCGTCTTCAGGAACTGAGTTCTGTGTTTGTGATCCATGAAACAATTACTACCACACATTGGGCCCGAAACCAATGGACCCTCTCGGCTTCTTGATCACCCTTGTCCTCTGTCCAGGAGTTGCAAGTAGTTTCTGGTGTTTGTAGTATGCTGGAGGCCTTGGGCAGCGCTGACCGGAGGGGTGGGCTGTGATGCGGTAGGCACGTGGCACGGTGTACCGGGCGCCCGTTTGGTGTCACGGGAACCATGCTCACATCGTTCGGGCCGTATGTGGAAACCTCGGCCAGACTCCCTGCGGATGGAACCTGAATAGGCGATAAACCTGGACTAGAGACTTGAGTGTTTAGGTAGGCCGTGGACGACACCCTCGCTGGGCTTCCGCTTGAAGGTTGCCAAGTACATGTTGTGTAAATGGCGATAAGTGGTGAGAGCGTGTGTGAAGAAGTACACCCCTGCAGGGTTAACATCATCTATTCGAATAGCCGTGTCCGCGGTAAAGGACTTCTGGGTTGCCTGTATAGTTCATAGACAAGTGAAAGTGGATACTCTAAAACTCACAAGATAAGCGTTAGTGCTATGGATGGCCTTCTCGTAGGGAGACGGGAGCGGATCCATAGTGGTGTATTGATTGGTGAATATGTGGACTCGTGTGCGCCACCCCAAAAGAGTTACTTGAAGTCGTAGTTCAGGATAGCCACCGAGTCAAAGCTGGCTTGCTGCAGTCAAACTCCACCACCCCTTTATTGATACTGATGCATATGTAGCTAGTTCTGATGTAAGTCTTGCTGGGTACATTTGTACTCACGTTTGCCTATTTTATGTTTTGCAGAGAGACGTCAGTCTCGCTAGTAGTTCCGTGTGGACTTCGACGTTTAGCTTGATACCTCAGCTACGATCTTGTGCCCTCGGCAAGATCTGGTAGATAGTCAGGCTTCTCAGCCTTTTTCATTTGTAGATGTGTGTACTCAGACATGTTAAGCTTCCGCATGTGTTTTGACTTGTATGCTCTATATGTTGGGGTCATGAGACCCATGTTTGTAATACTTGGCTCCTCGGAGTCTAATGAATAAATACTTGAGTCGTAGAGTTATGTTGTGATGACATGTTGTATTTACACATATCGAGCATTTGTGTGTATGATTGAAATGCTTGGTATGTGTGGGATCCGACAACCTAGTTGTTTATCCTTGGTAGCCTCTCTTATGGGGAAATGTATGTTGGGGAACGTAGTAATTTCAAAAAAAAAATCCTACGCACACGCAAGATCATGGTGATGCATAGCAACGAGAGGGGAGAGTGTTTTCTACGTACCCTCGTAGACCGAAGCGGAAGCGTTGACACAACGTAGAGGAAGTAGTCGTACGTTCTCCTCGCGATCCAACCGATCACAGCACCGTTACTCCGGCACCTCCGAGTTCTTGGCACACGTTCAGCTCGATGACGATCCCCGGGCTCCGATCTAGCAAAGCGTCGAGGAAGATTTCCGTCAGCACGACGGCGTGGTGACGATCTTGATGTGTTACCGGCGCAGGGCTTCGCCTAAGCACTGCAACGATATGATCGAGGTGGAATTTGGTGGAAGGGGGCACCGCACACGGCTAAGGAACGATCCGTAGATCAACTTGTGTGTCTCTGGGGTGCCCCCTGCCCCCGTATATAAAGGAGCCAAGGGGGAGGGGCTGGCCGGCCAGGCCTTGGCGCGCCAGAGAGTCCTACTCCCTCTGGGAGTAGGATTCCCCCCCCCCCCAATCCTAGTTGGACTAGGATTCACCAAGGGGGAGAGAGAGAGAGAGGGGGCGCCCACCTCTCCTAGTCCTAATAGGACTAGGGGAAGGGGGGAGGCGCACAGCCCATGGGGCATCCCTCTCACCTCTCCTCCAAGGCCCATGTTGGCCCATTATGCTCCCGGGGGGTTCCGGTAACCCTCCCGGTATTCCGGTAAAATCCTGATTTCACCTGGAATGCATCCGATGTCCAAACATAGGCTTCCAATATATAATTCTTTATGTCTCGACCATTTCGAGACTCCTCGTCACGTCCGTGATCACATCCGGGACTCCGAACTCCTTCGGTACATCAAAATGCATAAACTCATAATAACTGTCATCGTAACGTTAAGCGTGCGGACCCTACGGTTCGAGAAAAATGTAGACATGACCGAGACACGTCTCCGGTCAATAACCAATAGCGGGACCTGGATGCCCATATTGGCTCCTACATATTCTACGAAGATCTTTATCGGTCAGACCGCATAACAACATACGTTGTTCCCTTTGTCATCGGTATGTTACTTGCCCGAGATTCGATCATCGGTATCCAATACCTAGTTCAATCTCGTTACTGGCAAGTCTCTTTACTCGTTCTGTAATACATCATCTCGCAACTAACTCATTGGTTGCAATGCTTGCAAGGCTTTATGTGATGTGCATTACCGAGAAGGCCCTGAGATACCTCTCCGACAATCGGAGTGACAAATCCTAATCTCGAAATACGCCAACCCAATATGTACCTTCGGAGACACCTGTAGAGCACCTTTATAATCACCCAGTTACGTTGTGACGTTTGGTAGCACACAAAGTGTTCCTACGGTAAATGGGAGTTGCATAATCTCATAGTTTAAAGGAACATGTATAAGTCATGGATAAAAGCAATAGCAACATACTAAACGATCGGGTGCTATGCTAATGGAATGGGTCATGTCAATCAGATCATTCAACTAATGATGTGATCTCGTTAATCAAATAACAACTCTTTGTTCATGGTTAGGAAACATAACCATCTTTGATTAATGAGCTAGTCAAGTAGAGGCATACTAGTGACACTCTGTTTGTCTATGTATTCACACATGTATTATGTTTCCAGTTAATACAATTCTAGCATGAATAATAAACATTTATCATGATATAAGGAAATAAATAATAACTTTATTATTGCCTCTAGGGCATATTTCCTTCAGTCTCCCACTTGCACTAGAGTCAATAATCTAGATCACATCACCATGTGTTTAACATCAATAGTTCACATCATCATGTGATTAACACCCATAGTTCACATCGATATGTGACCAACACCCAAAGGGTTTACTAGATTCAGTAATCTAGTTCACATCGCTATGTGATTAACACCCAAAGAGTACTATGGTGTGATCATGTTTTGCTTGTGAGAGAAGTTTAGTCAACGGGTCTGCCACATTCAGATCCGTTATGTATTGTGCAATTTTCTATGTCTACAATGCTCTGCACGGAGCTACTTTAGCTAATTGCTCCCACTTTCAATATGTATCTAGATTGAGACTTTAGAGTCATCTAGATTAGTGTCAAAACTTGCATCGACGTAACCTTTTACGACGAACCTTTTTGTCACATCCATAATCGAGAAACATATCCTTATTTTACTAAGGATAATTTTTGACCGATGTCCAGTGATCTACTTCCTAGATCACTATTGTACTCCCTTGCTTAACACAGTGTAGGGTATACAATAGATCTGGTACATAGCATGGCATACTTTATAGAATCTATGGCTGAGGCATAGGAAATGACTTTCATTCTCTTTCTATCATCTGCCGTGGTCGGGCTTTGAGTCTTACTCAATTTCACACTTTGTAACACAGGCAAGAACTCTTTCTTTGACTGTTCCATTTTGAACTACTTCAAAATCTTGTCAAGGTATGTACTCATTGAAAAAACTTATCAAGCGTCTCGATCTATCTCTATAGATCTTGATGCTCGATATGTAAGTAGCTTCCCCGAGGTCTTTCTTTGAAAAACTCCTTTCAAATACTCCTTTATGCTTTACAGAATAATTCTACATTATTTCCGATCAATAATATGTCATTTACATATACTTATCAGAAATGCTGTAGTGCTCCCACTCACTTTCTTGTAAATACAGGCTTCACCGCAAGTCTGTATAAAACTATATGCTTTGATCAACTTATCAAAGCGTATATTCCAACTCCGAGATGCTTGCACCAGTCCATAGATGGATCGCTGGAGCTTGCGTATTTTGTTAACACCTTCAGGATCGACAAAACCTTCTAGTTGCATCGTATACAACTCTTCTTTAATAAATCCATTAAGGAATGTAGTTTTGTTTATCCATTTGCCGGATTTCATAAAATGCGGCAATTGCTAACATGATTCGGACAGACTTAAGCATAGATACGAGTGAGAAATTCTCATCGTAGTCAACACCTTGAACTTGTCGAAAACTTTTTGCGACAATTCTAGCTTTGTAGATAGTAACACTACTATTAGTGTCCGTCTTCCTCTTCAAGATCCATTTATTTTCTTTGGCTTGCCGATCATCGGGCAAATCCATCAAAGTCCATACTTTGTTCTCATACATGGATCATATCTCAGATTTCATGGCCTCAAGCCACTTTGCGGAATCTAGGCTCATCATCGCTTCCTCATAGTTTGCAAGTTCATCATGGTCTAGTAACATGACTTCCAGAACAGGATTACCGTACCACTCTGGTGCGGATCTCACTCTGGTTTACTTACGAGATTCGGTAGTAACTTGATCTTGAAGTTACATGATCATCATCATTAGCTTCCTTACTAATTGGTGTAGTAGTCACAAGAACAGATTTCTGTGATGAACTACTTTCCAATAAGGGAGAAGGTACAATTACCTTATCAAGTTTTCTAATTTCCTCCCACTCACTTCTTTCGAAAGAAACTCTTTCTCTAGAAAGTTTCCGAACTTAGCAACAAAAGTCTTGCCTTTGGATCTGTGATAGAAGGTGTATCCAACAGTTTCCTTTGGATATCCTATGAAGACACATTTCTCCGATTTGGGTTCGAGCTTATCAGGTTGAAGCTTTTTCACATAAGCATCGCAGCCCCAAACTTTAAGAAACGATAGCTTAGGTTTATTGCTAAACCATAGTTCATACGGTGTCGTCTCAACGGATTTAGATGGTGCCTCTTTTAACGTGAATGCAGCTGTCTCTAATGCATGATCCCAAAACGATATTGGTAAATCGGTAAGAAACATCATAGATTGTACTATATCCAATAAAGTTCGGTTATGACGTTCGGACACACCATTATGCTGTGGTGTTCCAGGTGGCATGAATTTGTGAAACTATTCCACATTGTTTTAATTGAAGACCAAACTCGTAACTCAAATATTTGTCTCCGCGATCAGATCGTAGAAACCTTATTTTCTTGTCACGATGATTTTCACTTCACTCTAAAATTCTTTGAACTTTTCAAACGTTTCAGACTTATGTTTCATCAAGTAGATATACCCATATCTGCTCAAATCATCTGTGAAGGTTAGAAAATAATGATACTTGTCGCGAGCCTTAATATTCATCGGATCATATACATCAGTATGTATGATTTCCAACAAATCTGTTTCTTGCTCCATTGTTCCGGAGAACGGCGTTTTTAGTCATCTTGCTCAAGAGGCATGGTTCGCAAGCATCAAGTGATTCATAATCAAGTGATTCCAAAATCCCATCAGCATGGAGTTTCTTCATGCGCTTTACACCAATATGACCTAAACGGCAGTGCCACAAATAGGTTGCACTATCATTATTAACTTCGCATCTTTTTGGTTTCAATATCACGAATATGTGTATCACTGCGATCGAGATCCAATGAACTATTTTCATTGGTGTGTATGACCATAGAAGGTTTTATTCATGTAAACAGAACAACAATTGTTCTCTAACTTAAATGAATAACTGTATTGCAATTAACATGATCAAATCATATTCATGCTCAACGCAAACACCAAATAACACTTATTTAGTTTCAACACTAATCCCGAAAGTATAGGGAGTGTGTGATAATGATCATATCAATCTTGGAACCACTTCCAACACACATCGTCACCTTGTCCTTTAACTAGTCTTTGTTCATTCTGCAACTCCCGTTTCGAGTTACTAAATTTTAGCAACTGAACTAGTACCAAATACTAAGGGGTTGCTATGAACACTAGTAAAGTACACATCAATAACATGTATATCAAATATACTTATGTTCACTTTGCCATCCTTCTTATCCGCCAATCACTTGGGGTAGTTCCGCTTCCAGTGACCAGTCCCTTTGCATTAGAAGCACTTAGTCTCAGGCTTAGGACCATACTTGGGCTTTTTCACTTTGAGCAGCAACTTGCTTGCCGTTCTTCTTGAAGTTCCCCTTCTTTCCTTTTGCCCTTTTCTTGAAACTAGTGATCTTGTCAACCATCAACACTTGATGTTTTTCTTTGATTTCTACCTTCGCTGATTTTAGCATCGCGAAGAGCTTGGGAATATTTTCCGTTATCCCTTGCATATTATAGTTCATCACGAAGTTCTACTAACTTGGTGATGGTGACTAGAGAATTCTGTCAATCACTATCTTATCTGGAAGATTAACTCCCACTTGATTCAAGCGATTGTAGTACCCAGACAATCTGAGCACATGCTCACTAGTTGAGCGATTCTCCTCCATCTTTTAGCTATAGAACTTGTTGGAGACTTCATATCTCTCAACTCGGGTATTTGCTTGAAATATTAACTTCAACTCCTAGAACATCTCATATGCTCCATGACGTTCAAAACGTCTTTGAAGTCCCGATTCTAAGCAGTTAAGCATGGTGCACTAAACTATTAAGTAGTCATCATATTGAGCTAGCAAAACGTTCATAATGTCTGCATCTGCTCCTGCAATAGGTCCGTCACCTAGCGGTGCATCAAGGACAAAATTCTTCTGTGCAGCAATGAGGATAAACCTCAGATTACGGATCCAATCCGCATCATTGCTACTAACATTTTTCAACACAATTTTCTCTAGGAACATATCAAAATAAACACTGGGAAGCAACAATACGAGCTATTGATCTACAACATAGATATGCTAATACTACCAGGACTAAGTTCATGATAAATTAAAGTTCAATTAATCATATTACTTAAGAACTCCCACTTAGATAGACATCTCTCTAATCCTCTAAGTGATCACGTGATCCAAATCAACTAAACCATGTCCGATCATCACGTGAGATGGAGTAGTTTCAATGGTGAACATCACTATGTTGATCATATCTACTATATGATTCACGCTCGACCTTTCGGTCTCCGTGTTCCGAGGCCATATCTGTTATATGCTAGGCTCGTCAAGTATAACCTGAGTATTCCGCGTGTGCAACTGTTTTGCACCCGTTGTATTTGAACGTAGAGCCTATCACACCCGATCATCACGTGGTGTCTCAGCACGAAGAACTTTCGCAACGGTGCATACTCAGGGAGAACACTTCTTGATAATTTAGTGAGAGATCATCTTATAATGCTACCGTCAATCAAAGCAAGATAAGATGCATAAAAGGATAAACATCACATGCAATCAATATAAGTGATATGATATGGCCATCATCATCTTGTGCTTGTGATCTCCATCTTCGAAGCACCGTCATGATCACCATCGTCACCGGCGCGACACCTTGATCTTCATCGCAGCATCGTTGTCGTCTCGCCAATCTTATGCTTCCACGACTATCACTACCGCTTAGTAATAAAGTAAAGCATTACATCGCGATTGCATTGCATACAATAAAGCGACAACCATATGGCTCCTGCCAGTTGCCGATAACTCGGTTACAAAACATGATCATCTCATACAATAAAATTTAGCATCACGTCTTGACCATATCACATCACAACATGCCCTGCAAAAACAAGTTAGACGTCCTCTACTTTGTTGTTGCAAGTTTTACGTGGCTGCTACGGGCTTTAAGCAAGAACTCATCTTACCTACGCATCAAAACCACAACGATAGTTTGTCAAATAGACTCCGTTTTAACCTTCTCAAGGACCGGGCGTAGCCACACTCGGTTCAACTAAAGTTGGAGAGACAGTCTTCCGCAAGCCATCTATGTGCAAAGCACGTCGAGGGAACCGGTCTCGCGTAAGCGTACGCGTAAGGTTGGTCCGGATCGTCTCGTCCAACAATACCGCTGAACCAAAGTATGACATGCTGGTAGGCAGTATGACTTGTATCGTCCACAACTCACTTGTGTTCTACTCGTGCAAATAACATCAAACCATAAAAACCTAGGCTCGGATGCCACTGTTGGGGAACGTAGTAATTTCAAAAAAATTCCTACGCACACGCAAGATCATGGTGATGCATAGCAACGAGAGGGGAGAGTGTTGTCTACGTACCCTCGTAGACCGAAGCGGAAGCATTGACACAACGTAGAGGAAGTAGTCGTACGTTCTCCTCGCGATCCAACCGATCACAGCACCGTTACTCCGGCACCTCCGAGTTCTTGGCACACGTTCAGCTCGATGACGATCCCCGGGCTCCGATCTAGCAAAGCGTCGAGGAAGAGTTCCGTCAGCACGACGGCGTGGTGACGATCTTGATGTGTTACCGGCGCAGGGCTTCGCCTAAGCACTGCAACGATATGATCGAGGTGGAATTTGGTGGAAGGGGGCACCGCACACGGCTAAGGAACGATCCGTAGATCAACTTGTGTGTCTCTGGGGTGCCCCCTGCCCCCGTATATAAAGGAGCCAAGGGGGAGGGGCTGGCCGGCCAGGCCTTGGCGCGCCAGAGAGTCCTACTCCCTCTGGGAGTAGGATTCCCCCCCCCCCAATCCTAGTTGGACTAGGATTCTCCAAGGGGGAGAGAGAGAGAGAGGGGGGCGCCCACCTCTCCTAGTCCTAATAGGACTAGGGGAAGGGGGGAGGCGCACAGCCCATGGGGCATCCCTCTCACCTCTCCTCCAAGGCCCATGTTGGCCCATTATGCTCCCGGGGGGTTCCGGTAACCCTCCCGGTATTCCGGTAAAATCCTGATTTCACCTGGAATGCATCCGATGTCCAAACATAGGCTTCCAATATATAATTCTTTATGTCTCGACCATTTCGAGACTCCTCGTCACGTCCGTGATCACATCCGGGACTCCGAACTCCTTCGGTACATCAAAATGCATAAACTCATAATAACTGTCATCGTAACGTTAAGCGTGCGGACCCTACGGTTCGAGAACAATGTAGACATGACCGAGACACGTCTCCGGTCAATAACCAATAGCGGGACCTGGATGCCCATATTGGCTCCTACATATTCTACGAAGATCTTTATCGGTCAGACCGCATAACAACATACGTTGTTCCCTTTGTCATCGGTATGTTACTTGCCCGAGATTCGATCGTCGGTATCCAATACCTAGTTCAATCTCGTTACTGGCAAGTCTCTTTACTCGTTCTGTAATACATCATCTCGCAACTAACTCATTGGTTTCAATGCTTGCAAGGCTTTATGTGATGTGCATTACCGAGAAGGCCCTGAGATACCTCTCCGACAATCGGAGTGACAAATCCTAATCTCGAAATACGCCAACCCAATATGTACCTTCGGAGACACCTGTAGAGCACCTTTATAATCACCCAGTTACGTTGTGACGTTTGGTAGCACACAAAGTGTTCCTACGGTAAATGGGAGTTGCATAATCTCATAGTTTAAAGGAACATGTATAAGTCATGGATAAAAGCAATAGCAACATACTAAACGATCGGGTGCTATGCTAATGGAATGGGTCATGTCAATCAGATCATTCAACTAATGATGTGATCTCGTTAATCAAATAACAACTCTTTGTTCATGGTTAGGAAACATAACCATCTTTGATTAATGAGCTAGTCAAGTAGAGGCATACTAGTGACACTCTGTTTGTCTATGTATTCACACATGTATTATGTTTCCAGTTAATACAATTCTAGCATGAATAATAAACATTTATCATGATATAAGGAAATAAATAATAACTTTATTATTGCCTCTAGGGCATATTTCCTTCAATGTAGTCTTGTGCTTCCATGAGCCATAGTAGTCCACTACAGCCCGGTTCACCGGAGTCCTGCTAGCCCAGCACTACTGCTCCGGAACACTTGACTGGCTGGCATGTGATCCACTTCGTTCCTATGTTTGTCCCTTCGAGGAAATGTCACGCGGTGACATCCGGAGTCCTACCTAGCCTGCTACAGCCCGGTTCACTGGAGTCCTGTTAGCCAAGTGCTATAGCCCGGATTCGCACGCTGCTGACCAACATGCTCGATGTTGATTCATGTATGCATGTCCCTGTAAGTTAGTGCCACTTTGGGTTCACGACTAGTCATGTCGGCCCGGGTTCTCTGTCATATGGATGCTAGTGACACTATCATATACGTGAGCCAAAAGGCGCAAATGGTCCCAGGCCATGGTAAGGCGACACCCGTGGGAATACCGTGCATGAGGCCGCATAGTGATATGAGGTGTTACCGGCTAGATCAATGTGACTTGG
Organism: Aegilops umbellulata; assembly: GCA_032464435.1. Lineage (NCBI taxonomy): Eukaryota > Viridiplantae > Streptophyta > Magnoliopsida > Poales > Poaceae > Aegilops > Aegilops umbellulata. The sequence goes on along the minus strand of CP136055.1, from coordinate 314,858,604 downwards.
AATCGGGGTCCTGACAGTTATGTTCTCCCAATCCATGAAATCTAAGTAAGTTTCGTTAGATCCGTGTAGTGTATTGATTGTTTGAATGGTACTGGTGATAAGTGATTAGTTGTTTCGTCTGTGCAAATGATTCCTGCTAGTAATCCGACTAGCGTTAATGTTCGTGCTAATAGTTCCTAGCCTGGACTTGGCAATTGATTTTGAATGACCTACATATGTTTGTGCCATTATTTCTTCAAGATTGGTCTATACATAGACGATTGTGCTTAAAAATCGAACCATAATCTCTAGATATGTATAAATAAATAGCCATAAATTCCTAATCCTACTTCACGGCATGTAATCATTGATTTGATGCCAAATTTGTTTTCCTATTTGTATAGGTGCTATATGACGATGTGGACAGCGAGGATGAAGATGGCCAGAGGAGGTACAGGAGGCAAATCCCAAGGGAGCTTTATGCGGGAATGCATAACATGCGTATTAGGACCTGGAACGGCGGCTATGGATGCCCATTTTGCAACTAGAAGCTTCATGACGCGTATCTAAGTGTTCTGGCGCATGCAAGAGGACGGGCCATTGGCTCCTTCAAGCAGAAGTATTCTCGCAAGGTGGCGCACGGCGCGTACGCCGAGTACCTGGAGAAGATTCACAATCGTGCCGGCATGTGAGATGAGATGTGGGATGGATCGAACTATGTACGCTCGAGTATGCTTAATGAAGTTTGAACTATATACTTATGGTTGAACTATGCTTATGTACGTGTACGCTTATTATCTATGTCTGAGTATGTTAAATATTTGGTCAAAATTTTGTAAAAGATACAAAGGGGGACCAATAAACCAAGACGGAGGTAGTACGTCAATCACACACGGTTCCCAAAATTGGAACCATGTGCAATGACTTTCATTTTGCCTATTGCGTCAATCACACACGGTTCGCTCTAGCAAACCGTCGCCCCCAAAATTCGTTGTGGACAGAAAACCCTCACCACCAAATTCAAAAAAGAAAAAAGAAAACCCTCACCATCCCCACGTCACAAAAACCCTCACCCCGCCTGCCACCCCCTCCGGTACGGTCCCCATTCACACCTGCACAAGCTCCTCCGCGTCTATGTCATGGCACCACCTATCGTGGCGGTAAACACTTAGCTCGACGCCTGCCGCCGCCGCCAGGCTGCCGGCAAAGCCCACCGCATTTCGCCACTTCTGCTTGCCGCCGCCTATCGCCATCGACTTTCTCGACGCTGCTCGCAGTCGACCCAGCTCCGCTCGGTTGGGGAATCTGCCGTACTGAGGGTTCTTTCTCATGGATGACAAGGTAACTAATTTAATGAGATATTATCTCATCTCTTATCCTAGTTCATCTGCCTCCTTTAATCACCTGGCAGAAATCGTTGTGAATTCATTTTTATTTGAGCTGATTTGAGGGTTTTCTTTCATTCATAGAATGTACAATGCGCCGACACTTCAGGACTTTGCGACCTCCGCCAGAGATTCCATCTCACCGTACCAGATAACTTGAGGACACCCGTGGTATGTTCAATCTCACCCTAAATCGGTTGGCATGGCCTACTTTCCTGAACATATTCTAAATATTGCTACATTTGGATAAAAGGTGCCACATGCACCATATACGTCAAAGGGGATTTTTTCCCTCTTCTTTCTATATTAGGCAAATTAATGATGTATTGTTCTTTCGATTAATCTCATATTTCCATGAAATCATGTTTACCCTATCTGTTTAATTATAGATTTTTGTCCTTCGATTTCAACTGTTGTATAGTTCTTTCAATTTGGGCCCATATTTGCATGTTACCATATTTTCTTTAACAATCCTACCATTTTCTGCAGAACATTCCTTGCTATGCAACAGATTATGTAGTGCACAATTTTTCCATTTACATAGATCAAGGCTCCACGGATGTCATACTGCACACAAACCATGGATTTACAATCGTTGCTACTATAAGACTTGATGAACGTGGTGACTCCTATTTTGGCATTGGCTTTTGGAAATAAATTGAAAGTTTTATGTACTAAAAGCTGGCACTAAAATTGCATTGCCCATGAAAGGGCCTGGTCATGAGATATATGCTAACTTCCCCGACAAAATCATCCATCCAGTTGTTCGAAGTAAGTTTTCTTTTCAACTATCTGCATGTTGACTTACCCAGCAATGTCAAATGAATTGTGTAGTATTTAAGCAACCAATTGTTATTCCCTTTTCTTACTATATTCCTACCTAATAACTTTTAATTACCAATACACTTTTCTATTGCCATGTTTTAACTAAATATTCCCTGTACTCCCATTTCTACCACAAAGCGCCGCTGACAAGAAGACCGCGGAGGTGGAGAACGGGGCTGCCAACAAGTGGAGGTGGGGCGAGATAGAACCGCAAGCGACTCCAGCAGGCCTAGACTTCATCAGCAGCCTCCCCGATGATATGTTGAGATTCATCATCTCCCTCCTCCCAATCAAATATGGGGCGTGGACAACCGTCCTTTCCCGGCGATGTCACCCCCTATGGAACTCCAGCCCTCTCGACCTCATCGACACCAACGAGCTCTGCCATGGCTATCGCAAAAGCTTGGATGCGTTCTCCAAGATCCTCGGCAGTCACCTTGGCCCAACCAAAGGCCTTAGAATGGGCACTTTCCGTTCCAACGGCAAGGACCGAGCCAAGCTTGACGACTGGTTCCGATCCCCTGCCCTAGGTCAGCTCGAGGAGCTCACTTTTGATGATGGGCATATGCGGTCGCTGCCAACGTCCGCACTCCGCCTCGCGCCCATGCTGCGCTTTGCCAAGTTTAGGAACTGACATCCCCCCTTAATGACGCGCACGCTCTTATTCTACCATGACTGAAGCACCTCGAGCTCGTCGCCATCTGCCTCTCAAACGGTGACATGGAGCGCCTGCTCCATGGCTGTCCTGCACTCGAGTACCTTCGTCTTCAGGCAATCAATGGGTTGAGTACCTTCCACATCACCTCCATGACTCTCCGGACTATTTATGTGTGTTGCTAGTGCGGGAGGAAGATATCACAAGATGTGTACCACAGTATGGTCATTGAGGACACACCTGCACTTGAGAGATTACTTGTAGTTGATCAAGAAGGTCCAACAAGAATCAATGTCATTTCTGCGCCGAAATTGACAGTGGTGGGCTACTCGTCTCACAAATACTCCGAACTTGTTATTGGATCCACACCCATTCAGGTACAATAGCCGCCTTCTACCTCTCCTTCTACAAATTAACATTATTTATAATTTTGAAGATGTTTGTTCGTCTGTCATTCAAAAATTGATTCCGACGAGCTTGACCCCGAAACTGCACATAGTGAAGGTCTTGGCACTAGAATCTATCGGCCCCGACCTGGAGCAAGTTGCCAGTTTCTTGAGATGCTTTCCGTGCCTAGAGAAGCTATATATCGAGGTGATGTTCCTTTCTTGTTAAATGGTAACCATAAGGGAGTTCAATTTGTGACACCTTTTTCCAAGTTTACAATGACAATGTACTATGATTTCTGAAGGTTCTTTTGGAGGATTTCAGTACATACATGCCTCCCATATTGGTTGCTTGATCCATATGGTTACAATCAATAAGCATTTCTCCTTTGGATTCATCTGTACTAGTTTTCTTAGGTAACTTTTCATTCACTCCAACCTCTTGTGAAGAAGGCTACATTTTTCTAGAATGTAATCAAATGCCCATGTTAATCATGTTAGATCGAAGATCGCATGTTAGTGCATTTTACAAATCCTGCAAACCAAATAGGCCTGTAGTAATGTTCAAAACTGCATGTAGGCACTAACACGTTTTCTTCTTTTGCAGATAAGATTAGGCCTAGTGGTGGACAATGTGATACAATATAACAATCACGTCGAATGCCTAGATCTGCATCTCTCAGAAATTACTTTGAACTCCTACCGAGGGACCTTACCGGAGATTATATTCGCCAGGTTCTTTGTTCTCAGAGCAAGGGTGTTGAAGGAAATGAGGTTTGCCCTACATATATTTCGCAAAAATGACTGGTTTGTTGATCAGTAGGCTCCAAAAATGCTGAATTTCATTTTGGAACTTTAGATGACAGAGTAATTGGAAGTCATCGTGTCAACCCCATACATGACTTCTCAGTGGCTCGCCCCTTTGCAAAAATTGTGAGGTTTCAAAACCAGACTTAGAAGCGGTGATATTAGTTTGAACCTCTCTGATATCCATGTTCAGCGGATCAGCGCGAGCGTTTGGAGCTGATGAGCTGAATTTCATTTCTAATATCAGTTTGAACCTTGTAATCTTCGAATTTGAGCCATATAACTATGGAATTTGAACCTTGTAATATTTCGAGCTTTTGTGGTACAATCGTTAAAATGGCATCGTATGAGACTCGTATATTGCTAGCACTATTTTGACCTTAATATGCAATGGTTTTAGATTTTGTTAACCATTCTCGAATCTATTTACCTTGTCGATCTCACTGCACACGATTTGTATAGCTAACTCAACTACGATCTTCGACATTATTTCACACATTTGGTTTCTTCCATCGTGTGCACTATAGAGCGCAAAATTAATTATCGCACTCAAGTGTCCATCATCACCCTTCTGTGTAACTTTGACCTCATCACCCAAGAGTAAACTTATGACCGAAGTCATTCCACACATTATGTTTTTACAAAGCCTTTTGCCAATAAATGCCAATGATTTGTCCCTCTTCTAGCCGACGCGTGGCCAAACTAGCCGGGCGGGAAGCTTGCCCGGTAAACAGCGCGGTAGCGTAGGAACAGGCTCACTGACAATACATTTGGTGCTTCTTCGAGCCGACGCGTGTCGTGCGGTGTTGTCAAGCATGCACTGGATTCTGGAATCCTCCGCTATGAACGTCGTGATAAGACGTGACGATTACGGGCCGGCCGGCCACCATTTATTACAGCGGCCATTTAACCCTTGTGTCTCTTCAACCTTTTGATCGTGCCCCACCATTGCAAGAAGCACACCAACCACGAGAAATTCTTAGGGGGTATCCTGTGCGGCTCCAATGGCGCTCTGAGCGGCTGCCGACGATGAGCAGCAGTTCACCATGCGTGCCATGGTGGACACCCACGGAAGGTTCATGGACCTCATGGTGGTGTACACCAAGGACCCAGTCTGGGTGGAGCACTCCATCCACATCATGGAGTTGTTGCTTGCTTAGGAGAAGTACAAGGTGATCGGGTTTGACCTCGAGTACACCCGCGCTCGTGTCGGGTCTCGTTCCAAGGTCGCCATCGCCCAGATGTGCGTGTGCCACCACGTCCTCGTCTACCAGTACTGTCTGGCCACAAGGCCTTGCGAGTGTTTTGCTAGGTTTGTCAACAGCCCCCACTACATGTTTGCTACGGTGGACATCACCAACAATGTAAAGGCGCTCGAGAATTTGGGCATCGCCAGCTAGAATCTTGTCGACATCCTGCGCCAGTACAAGATCTGGGGAAGCAAGGAGCATGAGAAGGACTCACTGGTTCACCTCGCTGAGGCCATCATCGACCCCTACTACAGAGACATGAAGGATTTGTGCAACAAGACCAAGCGTGCCTGGCACTCGGCATGGATGGAGAAACTCGACAGAGCTCACGTCGTGTACGCGGCCAAGGAGGCGTACACGAGCTACGACATGTACATGCGGATTGTTGACATGAGGAAGTGCCTCCTTCCCCAAAACGGCCAGGAATCCAGCCAGAAGCAGAGCGATGGCAAGCGTCGTATCGCAACAATAAGTAGATGATTAGATCCTCGTTTCTCCTACTTTAGTATGCATGTAATTGCTTACTTTGCTGTGTGGAAATGTTATGTGTGTAATCACTTGTGTAATTGTATGCTTAATTTGGTTATGCAATGTTGTCTTTTTAAGTATATATGTTGATGCTCTGTAGACAGAGCATAGATGTTGTGCGGACAAAGAAAATCACATCACACACAGACTAAACAATGAAACCCGTCGGTGATGTTTTCATCAATCTCTTACAATTGTATACCAGCAATCATTTGCTCACAACACACATGGCTTCTTAGCAGTAATCGTATGTGTTGTTATCGGTCTTCGCGCACGTTTCCGATTACAGACCTGTTTGCCTCGTATCACACACATCTTGTTCATTTGAACCGTTTATGTTCTCATGTCTCAGCGCAAACAGTTCATCCGAGTGAACCGCATGCTGTATATCACACACACCTTTGATCTGGTTGACCGTTTCTTTTGTGTTGCCTAATCACAAACAGTTCATCCGAGTGAACCGTACGTTGTACATCGCACACACCTTCATCTGGCTGCCTGTTTCTTTTGTTCCTCCTCATCGCAAACAAATAATTGAGCTGAACCGTATGCCCTGCATCATACACACAACTAAAATCTGAACCGTGTTTGATGCATCCTCCATCGCAAACATTTTGCACCTTTTTTGATAGTTTTTTACACCATCATTTGCGATTATGGCATCACACACAGTTTCGTCAAAGGGTCTCTGATCGTAGTGTCGCGTTAGCAGCATCCTGCAGTAGTGTCCATCCCTGCTCCACCGTCACCATGGCCGACGCTCGTCGTGTTCGTGCTGAGCATCGCACGGCTCGCATCGCCTAGACGGAGACAGCGGGCCGTGACAGCCGCCGCCACTCCCCATCAGCCGCGGCTAACACCGCCACCAACCCTGCCACTCACGAGCAGCAGGATTCTTCCAAGTCGCCTTCCGTGCAACACGACGGCCGCACTGCTATGCCCTCACTCACCCCGGCTACGGCTTCGTCTTCCCATGCTTGCCGCGGGCAGCGAACGCGCAGGCTGCGCTGCTCATGGCGCGCTAGCTGCTACGCTACCGTCCTGCTAATGAAGGCTACGACGCCTGGCTTGGCCACATCACCGAGCTCGTCAATGCCGCGGGTGAGGCCCCGGTGCCCTCTCACTCGCTCCGTCCCTTCGTCGTTTGCGTAGGTGACGTAGCGCATGGCGCGCCTCCGCCTCCTCCCCTGCGTGACGACAACACCAAGCCTCGGCACGATGGCGTGACCCGCCGCGTGGAGCACCGGTGCCGGCTTGAGACGAGGCCAGTTGCCAGGTCGTGCATTAGTCGCTGCTCGACGTGCGTGCGCCTCCTGCGCAGCTGCGTCAGCACCAAGACCGGGCCATCCAAGAAGCCACGGCGCATGGGCACCAGGACCATGCTGCTCCCACGCGAGGTGCGCCCGTGAGCGCCGCTGGCTGCCGCGCCTTCACGCATGAGCTGCACCGGGTGGTCTGGCCGGTCAAGTTCTAGCCAGAGCTGCCCCCGCGCCACGACAGCATCCCCGACCCCACATAGTTCCTCTAGCTCTACGCGCTGAGCATCGAGGCAGCGAACGGCGACGACAAGGTCACGTTGAAGTGGTTCTCCATGGCCCTCAAGGATGGCGCGCGCTCTTGGCTCATGAACTTGTCTAAGGGGTCAATCTCTTCATGGGATGAGCTCCGCGAGTGGTTCATGAAAGCACAAGTGCTCCCTAGGTGGTTTTGGTAATTAATGTCAACATATCTCTTGTTGGACTCACACTTTTACCTAGTATGTTTCAGACAAGTTCAAAAATGAAGTGGCATGGACTGCAGGATGTGGAATCCCTTCAAGATGCTAAGGACAAAAGGATTGGCTCAAGCTCAAAGCTCAAGACTCTACATTTTCTATTTTAGTGATCCAAGATCACATTGAGTCTATAGGAAAAGCCAATACTATCGAGGGATGAGGTGTTGCTTAATGAGGCTCTTGCTCAAGATGCTTAGTGATATGCTCCCAAGCCCTCAACTTCTTTCTCAAATCCACATATGACTGATAACCCACAAGTATAGGGGATCGCAACAGCTTTCGAGGGTAGAGTATTCAACCCAAATTTATTGATTCGACAAAAGGGGAGCCAAAGAATATTCTCAAGTATTAGCAATTGAGTTGTCAATTCAGCCACACCTAATATCTGCAGCAAAGTGTTTAGTAGCTAAGTAATATGATAGTAGTGGTAACGGTAACAAAAGTAAAGAAAGCAAAAGTAATATTTTTGGTATTTTGTAGTGATTGTAACAATAGCAACGAAAAAGTAAATAAGAGTAAATCAGTATATGGAAAGCTCGTAGGCATTGGATCGGTGATGGATAATTATGCCGGATGCGGTTCATCATGTAACAATCATAACATAGGGTGACACAGAACTAGCTCCAATTCATCAATGTAATGTAGGCATGTATTCCGAATATAGTCATACGTGCTTATGGAAAAGAACTTGCATGACATCTTTTGTCCTACCCTCCCGTGGCAGCGGGGTCCTAATGAAAACTATGGGATATTAAGGCCTCCTTTTAATAGAGAACTGGAACAAAGCATTAGCACATAGTGAATACATGAACTCCTCAAACTATGTTCATCACCGGGAGTGGTCCTGATTATTGTCACTTCGGGGTTGCCGGATCATAACACATAGTAGGTGACTATAGACTTGCAAGATACGATCAAGAACTCACATATATTCATGAAAACATAATAGGTTCAGATCTGAAATCATGGCACTCGGGCCCTAGTGACAATCATTAAGCATAGCAAAGTCATAGCAACATCAATCTCAGAACATAGTGGATACTAGGGATCAAACCCTAAAAAAACTAACTCGATTACATGATAGATCTCATCCAACCCATCACCGTCCAACAAGCCTACGATGGAATTACTCACGCACGGCGGTGAGCATCATGAAATTGGTGATGGAGGATGGTTGATGATGACGACGGCGACGAATCCCCCTCTCCGGAGCCCCGAACGGACTCCAGATCAGCCCTCCCGGGAGGTTTTAGGGCTTGGCGGCAGCTCCGTATGTAAAACGTAATGATTTCTTCTCCTTGATTTTTTTTCTCCCCGAAAGCAAATATATAGAGTTGGAGTTGGCATCGAAAGGTCTCCAGGGGGCCCACAAGGCAGGGGGCGCACCCCCCACCCTCGTGGACAGGGTGTGGGCCCCCTGGTCTTCATCTTTGGCGAGGATTTTTTATTATTTTTTATAAGATGTTCCGTGGAGTTTCAAGTCATTCTCAGAACTTTTGTTTTTTGCACATAAAACAACATCATGGCAATTCTGCTGAAAACAGCGTCAGTCCGGGTTAGTTCCATTCAAATCATGCAAGTTAGAGTCCAAAACAAGGGCATAAGTGTTTGGAAAAGTAGATACGACGGAGACGTATCAACTCCCCCAAGCTTAAACCTTTGCTTGTCCTCAAGCAATTCAGTAGACAAACTGAAAGTGCTGTAGAAAAACTTTTACAAACTCTGTTTGCTCTTGTTGTTGTAAATATGTCAAGCCAGCATTCAAGTTTTTAGCAAAGATCATAACTAACCACATTTGCATAATTCTCAGGTCTCATGATTACTCATATCAATAGCATAATCAACTAGCGAGCGATAATAATAAATCTCGGATGACAATACTTTCTCAAAACAATCATAATATAATATAACAAGATGGTATCTCGCTAGCCCGTTCTGAGACCGCAAAACATAAATGCAGAGCACCTTTAAAGATCAAGGACTGACTAGACATTTTAATTCATGGTAAAAGAGATCCAATCATAGTCATACCCAATATAAATTAACAGTAATGGATGCAAATGACAGGTGTGCTCTCCAGCTAGTGCTTTTTAATAAGAGGGTGATGACTCAACATAAAAGTAAATAGATATGCCCTTTGTAGAGGGAAGCAGGGATTTGTAGAGGTGCCAGAGCTCAGTTTTGAAATAGAGATAAATAATATTTTGAGCGGTATACTTTCATTGTCAATATAACAACTAAGAGATGGTGATATCTTCCATGCCACACACATTATAGGCGGTTCCCAAACAAAATGTTAAAGTTTATACTCCCCCTCCACCAACAAGCATCAATCCATGGCTTGCTCGAAACAACGAGTGCCTCCAACTAACAATAGGTCCCACGGGGAGTTTTGTTTGCAATTATTTTGACTTAGTTTGCATAAAGCATGGGACTGGGCATCCCGGTGACCAGCCATTTTCTCGTGAGTGAGGAGCGGAGTCCACTCCTCTTGAGAATAACCCGCCTAACATGGAAGATAAGGCCAGCCCTAGTTGATACATGATCTATTCGAGCATACAAAACAGAATGTTTATTTGAAGGTTTCGAGTTTGGCACATACATATTTACTTGGAACGGGAGGTAGATACCGCATATAGGAAGGTATGGTGGACTCATATGGAATAACTTTGGGGTTTAAGGGATTGGATGCACAAGTAGTATTCCCGCTTAGTACAAGTGAAGGCTAGCAAAAGACTGGGAAGCAACCAACTAGAGAGCGACAACAGCCATGAACATGCATTAAAATTTATAAACATTGGATGCAAGCATGAGTAGGATATAATTCACCATGAACATAAATATCGTGAAGGCTATGTTGCTACATGCTTGAACATGTGCCAAGTCAAGTCACTTAAATCATTCAAAGGAGGATACCACCCCACTATACCACATCATAACCATTTTAATAGCATGTTGGCACGCAAGGTAAACCATTATAACTCATAGCTAATCAAGCATGGCATAAGCAACTATGATCTCTAATTGTCATTGCAAACATGTTTATTCATAATAAGCTGAATCAGGAACGATGAACTCATCATATTTACAAAAACAAAAGAGGTCGAGTTCATACCAGCTTTTCTCATCTCAGTCAGTCCATCATATATAATCATAATTGCCTTTCACTTGCACGACCGAACGATGTGAATAATAATAAGAGTGCATGTGCATCGGACTAAGCTGGAATCTGCGAGCATTCAATAAACAGGAGAAGACAAGGCAATATGGGCTCTTGGTTAAATCAACAATAATGCATATAAGAGCCACTTTAACAATTTAATTATGGTCTTCTCCTATCGACCCCCAAAGAAAAGAAAAGAAATAAAACTATTTACACGGGAAAGCTCCCAACAAGCAAAAGAAGAACGGGAAATATTTTTGGGTTTTCTTTTTAATTACTACTATTTTTTTGGTTTTTCTTAAGGTTTAACAAACACGCAAGAAGAAAGCAGGAAAAAGAAAGTAAACTAGCATGGATATTACAGTGAAAGAGTATGAGCACCGACATCTAGCAATGAGTGTGTGTGAACATAAATGTAATGTCGGTGAGAAATACGTACTCCCCCAAGCTTAGGCTTTTGGCCTAAGTTGGTTTATTGCCAGGGATAGCCTGGCTGATACCCGTAGGTGTAGCTGGGGTTGTACTGCAACGCAGCGGCTATCGCCTCCTGAGCTGCAGCGTGGCGTCGAGCTGCCTCCTCTCTCCTCTCGTCCTCATCTGCCTCCTCTTTGGTAATGGTATATCTTCCTTTTGTCTGAAAATCAAAGAAGGCAGGAGCAGGGAGAGTAATACGGACAACATGCCATTTGTTAAAGATTAGTCGATACTGGAGAGGTGATTCAGTCCTCTCGACAAACTGGTGGGAGGCCATAGAATCAATATCTAAATAAGTAGGGGGCAACTCCAAATCACCCTCACGAACGTCTATCTAAAGAAAATTAGCTAAGCGGGTTGCATAAATTCCTCCAAAGAAATCTCCATTATATCTATTATGATGCAACCTACGGGTACAATGGCTCCCATATGATAAGATTGGTCTCCTAACACAGCACTCCTGAGAATGCTAAGGTCAGGGACACACATGTGACATGCTTCATCCTTAGCATTTATGCACCTACCTATGAAGAGAGCAAAATAATGTATAGCAGGAAAGTGAATGCTCCCTATGGTAGCTTGCGTTATATCTCTAGATTCCCCTATAGTTATACCAGCAAGAAAGTCTCTAAATTCAGATTTACGGGGATCAACAGTACTACCCCATTGTGGAAGTTTGCAAGCAAAAGTAAAATCCTCTAAGTCCATAGTATAAGATTTATCATAAAGATCAAACATGACTGAAGGAGAATTACGCGAAGATGAAAACTCAAACCTCCTCATAAATGAACTAGTGAGATCATGATACTGTGGGCATTTGTCTGCCTCAAAGTCCACAAGACCGGCGTTACGCAAATATGCGTTAAATTCTTCTTTAATTCCCGCTCGATCCATAAAATTTTCTGAAGGCCCTTCACAGGGCCGCACTAGAGCATCTCTTGGGGGCTCCTCATCAGCATCACGCATTGCAAGCCTGGGGCCTTTCTTCCTTGAAGAACCACCTTGGAACATCTTCCTAAGCATATTGTTTTCTCTGAAAAATTTCTGAAATTTTTAGTAACTTCAAATAAAAGTGAACCAAGCTCAACAAAATTGATAGCAACTACTCCTACAAGTGCCTAGAGCCTATATCAAGCATTAGAACTACTTGGAACCATATGAATTTGACATGCAAGCTCAAGAACATGGTCACCTATGCAACACAAATTTGCAAAGAATAAAGCACTAGAACAAAAACTAATTGGACCAATGGAGGAGTCACATACCAAGGAACAATCTCCCCAAGCAGTTTTGCAAGAGGTGCTTTGAGCAAGGAGATCGAAAATCACAGCAAAGTGAGCTAGAACTCGTGCTTGAGCTGGTTATTCGTGTTTGTGGGAGGAAGAAGAAGAGGATGGGTGTAGGAATAAGTGGAGGAGGGCCATCATGGGCCCTCATGGCCAGGTGGTAGCTCCCCCCGCGGTGATTTTTGCACCATAAATCCTCAAATATTCCCGAAAAAATCATATTAAATTGGCATGGAATTTGGAGGACTTTTATTTTCGGGATATTTTTATATTGCACGGATAAATCAGGAAACAGACAGAAAAATATATTTTTTACTTTATTTCAACTAAATAACAGAAAGTATAAAGAGGGTACAAAAGGTTGTGCCTTCTAGTTTCATCCATCTCATGCTCATCAAAAGGAATCCACTAACAAGGTTGATCAGGTCTTGTTAACAAACTCATTCTGATTAACATGGAACCGGAGAAATTTCGAATAACACTATGTTACCTCAACGGGGATATGCACATCCCCTATAATAAGAATATCATATTTCTTCTTGACAATAGGAAGAGGAAATTCAAAACCTCCAAATATAATCGATGGAATTTTTCCAATAGAGTTGATACTATGAACTTGAGGTTGTTTTCTCGGAAAGTGTACTATATGCTCATTACCATTAACATGAAAAGTGACATTGCCTTTGTTGCAATCAATAACAGCCCCTGCAGTATTAAGAAAAGGTCTTCCAAGAATAATAGACATACAATCGTCCTCGGGAATATCAAGAATAACAAGGTCCGTTAAAATAGTAACGTTTGCAACCACAACAGGCACATCCTCACAGATACCGACAGGTATAGCAGTTGATTTATCGGCCATTTGCAAAGATATTTCAGTAGGTGTCACCTTATTCAAGTCAAGTCTACGATATAAAGAGAGAGGCATAACACTAACACCGGCTCCAAGATCACATAAAGCAGTTTTAACATAATTTCTTTTAATGGAGCATGGTATAGTAGGTACTCCTGGATCTCCAAGTTTCTTTGGTATTCCACCCTTAAAAGTGTAATTAGCAAGCATGGTGGAAATTTCAGCTTCCAGTATCTTTCTTTTATTAGTGACAATATCTTTCATATATTTAGCATAAGGATTCATTTTGAGCATATCAGTTAATCGCATACGCAAAAAGATAGGTCTAATCATTTCAGCAAAGCGCTCAAAATCCTCATCATCCTTTTTATTGGATGGTTTGGGAGGAAAAGGCATGGGTTTCTGAACCCATGGTTCTCTTTCTTTACCATGTTTCCTAGCAACAAAGTCTCTCTTATCATAACGTTGATTCTTTGATTATGGGTTATCAAGATCAACAGCAGGTTCAACTTCTACATCATTATCATTACTAGGTTGAGCATCATCATGAACATCATCATTAACATTTTCATTATGTTCATGTTCATTACCAGATTGTGTTTCAGCATCAGACATAGAGATATCATTTGGATTCTCAGGTGGTTCAACAATAGGTTCACTAGAAGTTTGCAAAGTCCTATCATTTTTCTTTTTCTTCCTTTTAGAGGAACTAGGTGCATCAATATTATTTCTCTGAGAATCTTGCTCAATTCTCTTAGGGTGGCCTTCAGGATACAAAGGTTCCTGAGTCATCCTACCAGTTCTAGTAGCCACTCTAACAGCATAATCATTTTTCTTACTATTCGTTTCATCGAGCAATTCTTTTTGAGCCTTAAGTACTTGTTCTACTTGAGTGGTAACCATAGAAGCGTGTTTGCTAACAAGTTTAAGTTCACCTTTAATATTAGCCATATAATCACCCCAAGTGTTTAATCATATAAGCATTTTGTTTTAATTGTCTACCAAAATAAGCATTGAAGTCTTCTTGCTTAAACATAAAGTTATCAAACTCATCCAAGCACTGACTAGCAATTTTAGTAGGAGGGATTTCAGCTTTATCGTATCTATAGAGAGAATTTACCTTTACTACCTGTGTCGGGTTATTGGGATCAGGAGGTTCTTCGATAGGTAATGGATCAAGATCATATGTTTCTTCAACAGGCGGTAAATTAAGACCATGTATTTCTTCAATAGGAGGTAAATTCTTAACATCTTCTGCTTTAATACCTTTTTCTTTCATAGTTTTCTTTGCCTCTTGCATATCTTTTGGACTGAGAAATAGAACACCTCTCTTCTTCGGAGTTGGTTTAGGAATAGGCTCAGTAATTGGAGCGGGAGATGGCTCAGGAGGTGCCCAATTATTTTCATTTGTCAACATATTATTCAATAGAATTTCAGCTTCATCCGGTTTTCTTTCCCTGAAAAGAGAACCAGCACAACTATCCAGGTAATCTTTGGAAGCATCGGTTAGTCCATTATAAAAGATATCAAGTATTTCATTTTTCTTAAGAGGATGATCAGGCAAAGCATTAAGTAACTTGAGAAGCCTCCCCCAAGCTTGTGGGAGACTCTCTTCTTTAATTTGCACAAAGTTGTGTATTTCCTTTAAAGCAGCTTGTTTCTTATGAGCAGGGAAATATTTAGCAGAGAAGTAATAAATCATATCCTGGGGACTACGCACACAACCATGATCAAGAGAATTAAACCATATCTTAGCATCACCCTTTAATGAGAACGGAAATATTTTAAGTATATAAAAGTAGCGAGATCTCTCATCATTAGTGAACAGGGTGGCTATATCATTTAATTTAGTAAGATGTGCCACAACAGTTTCAGATTCATAACCATGGAAAGGATCAGATTCAACCAAAGTAATTATATCAGGATCAACAGAGAATTCATAATCCTTATCGGGAACACAAATAGGTGAAGTAGCAAAAGCAGGGCCAGGCCTCATTTTATCTCTAAGTGATTCCTTGTTCCATTTAATTAATTGCCTCTTAAGTTCATGACTATCTCTGCAAGCTAAAATAGCTGCAGAAGATTCCATATCAAAACATAACCCTCAGGAATTACAGGCCTATCTTCATCATCACTTTCATCAATATAATCAGATTCAATAATTTCTTTCTCTCTAGCCCTAGCAATTTGTTCATCAAGAAATTCACTAAGGGGCATAGTAGTATCAGGCATAGAAGTAGTTTCATCATAAGTATCATGCATAGCGGAAGTTGCATCATCAATAACATGCGACATATCAGAACGAATAGTAGAAGTAGGTTTAGGTGTCGCAAGCTTACTCATAACAGAAGGTGAATCAAGTGCAGAGCTAGATGGCAGTTCCTTACCTCCCCTCGTAGTTGAGGGATAGATTTTTGTTTTCTCGTCTTTCAAGTTCTTCATAGTGTCCAGCAGATATAAATCCCAAGTGACTCAAAGAATAGAGCTATGATCCCCGGCAACGGCGCCAGAAATTGGTCTTGATAACCCACAAGTATAGGGGATCGCAACAGCTTTCGAGGGTAGACTATTCAACCCAAATTTATTGATTCGACACCAGGGGAGCCAAAGAATATTCTCAAGTATTAGCAATTGAGTTGTCAATTCAGCCACACCTGGATAACTTAATATCTGCAGCAAAGTGTTTAGTAGCAAAGTAATATGATAGTAGTGGTAACGGTAACAAAAGTAAAGAAAGCAAAAGTAATATTTTTGGTATTTTGTAGTGATTGTAACAATAGCAACGAAAAAGTAAATAAGCGTAAACCAGTATATGGAAAGCTCGTAGGCATTGGATCGGTGATGGATAACTATGTCGGATGCGGTTCATCATGTAACAGTCATAACATAGGGTGACACAGAACTAGCTCCAATTCATCAATGTAATGTAGGCATGTATTCCGAATATAGTCATACGTGCTTATGGGAAAGAACTTGCATGACATCTTTTGTCCTACCCTCCCGTGGCAGCGGGGTCCTAATGGAAACTAAGGGATATTAAGGCCTCCTTTTAATAGAGAACCGGAACAAAGCATTAGCACATAGTGAATACATGAACTCCTCAAACTATGGTCATCACCGGGAGTCGTCCCGATTATTGTCACTTCGGGGTTGCCGGATCATAACACATAGTAGGTGACTATAGACTTGCAAGATAGGATCAAGAACTCACATATATTCATGAAAACATAATAGGTTCAGATCTGAAATCATGGCACTCGGGCCCTAGTGACAAGCATTAAGCATAGCAAAGTCATAGCAACATCAATCTCAGAACATAGTGGATACTAGGGATCAAACCCTAACAAAACTAACTCGATTACATGATAGATCTCATCCAACCCATCACTATCCAGCAAGCCTACGATGGAATTACTCACGCACGGCGGTGAGCATCCTGAAATTGGTGATGGAGGATGGTTGATGATGACGACGGCGACGAATCCCCCTCTCCGGAGCCCCGAACGGACTCCAGATCAGCCCTCCCGAGAGGATTTAGGGCTTGGCGGCGGCTCTGTATCGTAAAACGCGATGATATCTTCTCCTTGATTTTTTTCTCCCCGGAAGCAAATATATAGAGTTGGAGTTGACGTCGGAAGGTCTCCAAGGGGCCCACGAGGTAGGGGCGCGCCCTAGGGGGGCGCCCCCCACCCTCGAGGACAGGGTGTGGGGCCCCTGGTCTTCATCTTTGGCGAGGATTTTTTTATTATTTTTTATAAGATGTTCCGTGGAGTTTCAAGTCATTCCGAGAACTTTTGTTTTCTGCACATAAAACAACATCATGGCAATTCTGCTGAAAACAGCGTCAGTCCGGGTTACTTCCATTCAAATCATGCAAGTTAGAGTCCAAAACAAGGGCAAAAGTGTTTGGAAAAGTAGATACGACGGAGATGTATCAATGACCCAAACCAAAGGTCAAACTCGGCCTCACCGATTCTTTCTATCCAGCGCCACCGAGTTCATATGTCATAGCCACTGCCACAAACCCTAGGCAAATCGGTCTCACCGATAGGGATCTCGGTCTCACCGAGATGGGATTGCAATCTCTCTGTATGGATCCATTACCAAAATTGGTCTCACCAAGTTTGCATAATCGGTCCTACCAAGATTGCAATGTAAACTCTCTGTCTCCTTTTCATAACATTTCGGTCTCACCGAAATGAGCGAATCAGTCCCACCAAGTTTACCAGACCAACTCTCTGGTTAGCTTATTACCAAAATCGGTCTCACCGAGTTTGTGTAATCGGTCTGACCGAGATTACGTTATGCCCTAACCTTAACCATATCGGTCCTACCGAGTTGCATGTCGGTCCCACCGAAAATCCTAACGGTCACTAGATTTGCTAAATCGGTCCGACTGAGTTTAACAATTCGGTCCCACCGAGTTTGGCAAGTTGCGTGTAACAGTTAGATTTTGTGTGGAGGCTATATATACCCCTCCGCCTACTCTTCATTCGTGGAGAGAGCCATCAGAACGAACCTACACTTCCAACCTATATTTTCTGAGAGAGAACCACCTACACTTGTGTTGAGGCCAAGATATTCCATTCCTACCATATGAATCTTGATCTCTAGCCTTCCCCAAGTTGCTTTCCACTCAAATCTTCTTTCTACCAAATCCAATCCTATGAGAGACTTGAGTGTTGGGGAGACTATCATTTGAAGCACAAGAGCAAGGAGTTCATCATGAACACACCATTTGTTACTTCTTGGAGAGTGGTGTCTCCTAGATTGGCTAGGTGTCACTTGGGAGCCTCCGTCAAGATTGTGGAGTTGAACCAAGGAGTTTGTAAGGGCAAGGAGATCGCCTACTTCGTGAAGATCTACCCGAGTGAGGCAAGTTCTTCGTGGGCGATGGCCATGGTGGGATAGACAAGGTTGCTTCTTCGTGGACCCTTCGTGGGTGGAGCCCTCCGTGGACTCGCGCAACCGTTACCCTTCGTGGGTTGAAGTCTCCATCAACGTGGGTGTACGATAGCACCACCTATCAGAACCACGACAAAAACATTCGTGTCTCCAATTGCATTTGAATTCTCCAAACCCTTCCCTTTACATTCTTGCAAGTTGCATGCTTTACTTTCCGCTGCTCATATACTCGTTGCATGCTTGCTTGATATGTATTGTGTTTGTTGGGGAACGTAGTAATTTCAAAAAAATTCCTACGCACACGCAAGATCATGGTGATGCATAGCAACGAGAAAGGAGAGTATTGTCTACGTACCCTCGTAGACCGAAGCGGAAGCGTTGACACAACATAGAGGAAGTAGTCGTACGTCCTCCTCGCGATCCGACCGATCCAAGCACCGTTACTCCGGCGCCTCCGAGTTCTTGACACACGTACAGCTCGATGACGTCCCCGGGTTTCGATCCAGCAAAACCTCCGGGGATGAGTTCCGTTAGCACGACGGCGTGGTGACGATCTTGATGAACTACCGACGTAGGGCTTCGCCTAAACACTGCGATAATATGACCGAGGTGGAATATGGTGGAGGGGGGCACCGCACACGGCTAAGGAACGATCTCAAGGATCAACTTGTGTGTCTTGGGGTGCCCCCCTGCCCCCGTATATAAAGGATCAAGGGGGAGGGCCGGCCGGCCTAGAGGCGCGCCAAGGGAGGGGGGAGTCCTCCTCCTAGTAGGAGTAGGACTCCCCTTTCCTAGTCCAACTAGGAGGGAGGAAGGGGGAAGGAAAGAGAGGGAGAGGGAGAGGGAAAGGGGGGCCGCCCCCCCTCCTTGTCCAATTCGGACTGCCCATGGGGGGGGGCGCGCCACCTCCTGGCGCGGCCCTCTCTCTCCCCTCGCGGCCCAATAAGGCCCATACTTCCCCGGGGGGGTTCCGGTAACCCCTCCGGCACTCCGGTATTATCCGAAACCACTCCGAACCATTCCGATGTCCGAACATAGCCGTCCAATATATCAATCTTTACGTCTCGACCATTCTGAGACTCCTCGTCATGTCCGCGATCACATCCGGGACTCCGAACTCCTTCGGTACATCAAAATGCATAAACTCATAATAACTGTCATCGTAACCTTAAGCATGCGGACCCTACGGTTCGAGAACAATGTAGACATGACCGAGACACGTCTCCGGTCAATAACCAATAGCGGGACCTGGATGCCCATATTGGTTCCTACATATTCTACAAAGATCTTTATCGGTCAGACCGCATAACAACATACGTCGTTCCCTTTATCCATCGGTATGTTACTTGCCCGAGATTCGATCGTCGGTATCCAATACCTAGTTCAATCTCATTACCGGCAAGTCTCTTTACTCGTTCCGTAATACATCATCCCGCAACTAACTCATTAGTTGCAATGCTTGCAAGGCTTATGTGATGCGCATTACCGAGAAGGCCCTGAGATACCTTTCCGACATTCGGAGTGACAAATCCCAATCTTGAAATACGCCAACCCAACAAATACTTTCGGAGACACCTGTAGAGCACCTTTATAATCACCCAGTTATGTTGTTATGTTTGGTAGCACATAAAGTGTTCCTACCGTAAACGGGAGTTGCATAATCTCATAGTCATAGGAACATGTATAAGTCATGGATAAAAGCAATAGCAGCATACTAAACGATCGGGTGCTAAGCTAGTGGAATGGGTCATGTCAATCAGATCATTCAACTAATGATGTGACCTTGTTAATCAAATGACAACTTCTTTGTCTATGGTTAGGAAACTTAACCATCTTTGATTAACAAGCTAGTCAAGTAGAGGCATACTAGTGACACTCTGTTCGTCTATGTATCCACACATGTATTATGTTTCCGGTTAATACAATTCTAGGATGAATAATAAACATTTATCATGATATGTAAGGAAATAAATAATAACTTTATTATTGCCTCTAGGGCATATTTCCTTCAGTCTCCTACTTGCACTAGAGTCAATAATCTAGATTACACAGTAATGATTCTAACACCCATGGAGTCTTGGTGTTGATCATGTTTTGCCCGTGGAAGAGGCTTAGTCAACGGGTCTGCTACATTCAGATCCGTATGTATCTTGCAAATCTCTATGTCTCCCATCTGGACCAAATCCCGGATGGAATTGAAGCGTCTCTTGATGTGCTTTGTTCTCTTGTGAAATCTGGATTCCTTCGCCAAGGCAATTGCACCAGTATTGTCACAAAATATTTTCATTGGACCCAATGCACTAGGTATGACACCTAGATCGGATATGAACTCCTTCATCCAGACTCCTTCATTTGCTGCTTCCGAAGCAGCTATGTACTCCGCTTCACATGTAGATCCCGCCACGACGCTTTGTTTAGAACTGCACCAACTGACAGCTCCACCGTTTAATGTAAATACGTATCCGGTTTGCGATTTTGAATCGTCCGGATCAGTGTCAAAGCTTGCATCAACGTAACCCTTTACGATGAGTTCTTTGTCACCTCCATACACGAGAAACATTTCCTTAGTCCTTTTCAGGTACTTCAGGATATTCTTGACCGCTGTCCAGTGATCCACTCCTGGATTACTTTGGTACCTCCCTGCTAAACTTATAGCAAGGCACACATCAGGTCTGGTACACAACATTGCATACATGATAGATCCTATGGCTGAAGCATAGGGAACATCTTTCATCTTCTCTCTATCTTCTGCATTGGTCGGGCATTGAGTCTTACTCAACTTCACACCTTGCAATACAGGCAAGAACCCTTTCTTCGCTTGATCCATTTTGAACTTCTTCAAAATCTTGTCAAGGTATGTGCTTTGTGAAAGTCCAATTAAGCGTCTTGATCTATCTCTATAGATCTTAATGCCCAATATGTAAGCAGCTTCACCAAAGTCTTTCATTGAAAAACTCTTGTTCAAGTATCCCTTTATGCTATCCAGAAATTCTATATCATTTCCAATTAGTAATATGTCATCTACATATAATATTAGAAATGCTACAGAGCTCCCACTCACTTTCTTGTAAATACAGGCTTCTCCAAAAGTCTGTACAAACCCAAATGCTTTGATCACACTATCAAAGCGTTTATTCCAACTCCGAGATGCTTGCACCAGTCCATAAATGGATTGCTGGAGCTTGCACACTTTGTTAGCTCCCTTTGGATCGATAAAACCTTCTGGTTGCATCATATACAACTCTTCTTCCAGAAACCCATTCAAGAATGCAGTCTTTACATCCATTTGCCAAATTTCATAATCATAAAATGCGGCAATTGCTAACATGATTCGGACAGACTTAAGCATCGCTACGAGTGAGAAGGTCTCATCGTAGTCAATCCCTTGAACTTGTCGAAACCCTTTTGCGACAAGTCGAGCTTTGTAGACAGTAACATTACCGTCGGCGTCAGTCTTCTTCTTATAGATCCACTTGTTCTCTATTGCTTGCCGACCCTCGGGCAAGTCAACCAAAGTCCACACTTTGTTTTCATACATGGATCCCATCTCAGATTTCATGGCTTCCAGCCATTTTGCGGAATCTGGGCTCACCATCGCTTCTTCATAGTTCGTAGTTCGTCATGATCTAGTAGCATGATTTCCAGAACAGGATTGCCGTACCACTCTGGTGCGGATCTCACTCTGGTTGATCTATGAGGTTCTGTAGTAACTTGATCTGAAGTTTCATGATCAACATCATCAGCTTCCTCACAAATTGGTGTAGGTGCTACAGAAACAGATTTCTATGATGTACTACTTTCCAATAAGGGAGCAGGTACAGTTACCTCATCAAGTTCTACTTTCCTCCCACTCACTTCTTTCGAGAGAAATTCCTTCTCTAGAAAGGATCCATTTTTAGCAACAAATGTATTGCCTTCAGATCTGTGATAGAAGGTGTACCCAACAGTTTCCTTTGGGTATCCTATGAAGACACATTTCTCCGATTTGGGCTCGAGCTTATCAGGTTGAAGCTTTTTCACATAAGCATCGCAGCCCCAAATTTTAAGAAACGACAACTTTTGGGCGGAAGCGGTTGAGACAGCTTGTCATGCAACAAATCTCTTGTATCTCCACAAGCTACTCGGCAAGACGGCATACGAGCTCCTCACCGGTAACAAACCACAAGTTGGATACTTTTGAGTATTCGGCTCAAAGTTCTACATTCTTGATAAGCATCGTCGTTCTAAATTTGCTCCTAAGTCTCATGAAGGTTTCCTACTTGGTTATGGCTCAAACTCTCACACATACCGTGTCTACAATAATTTCACCCGAAAGGTTGAGAGACGGTAGATGTGAAGTTTGATGAATCTAACGGCTCGCAAGTAGATCAATTGCCAATTGATGTAGGAGACAAAGACCCTTCAGAAGCAATCCAAGACTTGTCTATTGGCTAGATTCGTCCAACGGAGGTGAAGGAGAGTACCTCGTCCGTCCAAGTGGAAGCTTCTACCTCATGACAAGGTGAACCAAGAATTGATACGGAAGCATCCACAAGTGGGACACACCAAGACGAAGAAAACGAGGAAGCACACCAAGATGAACATCAACAACCTCCTTCTCCACCACGACAAGAGAATGACAACGTCAACAATGAAGAAGGCCAAGAAGAAGAACAAGATGAATAAGATGTTCCACCCCGAGCCAAGCCAAAGCTCCCACGAGTTCGAGCAAGAATCGCCAAAGACCATCCCGTCGAGCAAATCTATAATGATATCCAAACTGGGAGAATCACTCGCTCTAAAACTCGTTTAGCTAACTTTTGTGAACGTTACTCATTCATCTCTAGCGTTGAACCTATGAAGGTTGAAGAAGCATTGGAAGATCCGGATTGGATAAACGCTATGCATGAAGAGCTACACAACTTTGAGAGAAATCAAGTATGGACATTGGTTAAGAAGCCCGACAACAACCACAACATCATCGGTACCAAATGGGTGTTTCGCAACAAGCAAGATGAAGATGGTCAAGTCATCCGCAACAAATCACGCCTAGTCGCCCAAGGCTACACTCAAGTCGGAGGTATGGACGATGGTGAGACATATGCCCCCGTTGCTAGACTTGAGTCCATTCGCATCTTACTTGCCTATGCTAATCATCATGATATCACCTTGTACCAAATGGACATTAAAAGTGCTTTTCTAAATGGTGAAATTGAGGAGGAAGTTTATGTTAAGCAACCTTCTGGCTTTGTCAATCCTAAGAAACCTAATCATGTCTACAAACTTCACAAAGCTCTTTATGGTCTTAAACAAGCTCCTAGAGCGTGGTATAAATGATTGACCAATTCCTTATTGAAAAAGGCTTTGAGATTGGAAAAATAGATTCTACTCTTTTTACTAAAAGGGTTAATGGAGAACTATTTGTGTGCCAAATTTATGTCGATGATATTATATTTGGATCAACTAACCCTCATTTTAGTGAGAAGTTTGGAAAGCTAATGTCGGAGAAGTTTGAGATGTCTATGATGAGTGAACTCAAATTCTTTCTCGCTTTACAAATCAAGCAAACTAAGGAAGGTACCTTTATCTCTCAAACGAAGTACACCAAGGACTTATTCAAGAAGTTCAGTATGCAAGAATGCAAAGGTATGACTACACCCATGCCTACTAGTGGACATCTTGATTTAACCAAAGATGGTGAACCGGTTGATCAAAAGGTTTATCGCTCTATGATTGGTTCATTGTTATATCTATGTGATTCACGTCCCGATATTATGCTAAGTGTGTGCATGTGTGCACGATATCAAGCCGCTCCTAAAGAATGTCATCTTAAGGCCGTGAAAAGGATAGTGAGATACTTAATCCATACACCAAATTTTGGCATTTGGTATCCAAAGAGGGCTTCCTTTGATCTTGTTGGCTACTCCGACTCGGACTATGCCGGAGACAAGGTTGATAGAAAGTCCACTTCGGGTACTTGTCAATTTCTTGGTAGATCTCTTGTTGTAACGCCCTCGATGCGGCTATATCTCCCACGTGTCGAGGCACGACTTAGAGGCATAACCGCATTGAAAGCAATGTCGCAAGTGAGGTAATCTTCACACAATCCATGTAATAATTAAGGAGGAAAGATACATAGTTGGCTTACAATCGCCACTTCACTCAAGTACATAAATAACATCCATCAAACAGATTACACTCAAGGTCCGACTACGGTACCAAAATGAAAGAAGACTACCCCAAATGCTAAACAGATCCCCGGATCACCCAACTGGGCTCCACTACTGATCATCTGGAAAAGAAACATAGTAACGGCCACGTTCCTCATCGAACTCCCAAGTGAGCTCGGTCGCGTCATCTGCACTGACATCGTTGGTACCTGCAACTGAGGTGATAATATCTGTGAGTCACGGGGACTCAGCAATCTCACACCCGCGAGATCAAGACTATTTAAGCTTAAAGGTGGGAAAAGTCAGTGAGGTGGAGCTGCAGCAAGCGACTAGCATATGGTGGCTATAGCGCAAAAGAGAGCGAGAAGAGAAGGCAAAGCACGGTCGTGAAGCTAGAAGTGATCAAGAAGTGATCCTGAACAACCTACGTCAGGCATAACTCCAACAACCGTGTTCACTTCCCGGACCCTGCCGAGAAGAGACCATCACGGTTACACACGCGGTTGATGTGTTTTAGTTAAGGTCAACTTCGGGTTTTCTACAACCGGACATCAACAAATTCCCATCTGCCTCATAACCGCGGGCACGGCTTTCGAAAGATAATACCCTGCAGGGGTGTCCCAACTTAGCCCATGATAAGCTCTCACGGTCAACGAAGGATATTCCTTCTACCGGGAAGACCCGATCAATCTCGGAATCCCGGACTACAAGACATTTCAACAGCAACAAAACAAGTCCAGCAAAACCGCCCGATTGTGCCGACAAATCCTGATAGGAGCTGCACATATCTCGGTCTCAGGGCACATCCGGATAAGTCAAGCTACGAGTAAAACCAGCCCTCGTGTTGCCACGAGGTGGCCCCGCAGGCTGCTCGGTTCGAACCAGCACTTAGAGAAGCACTGGCCCGGGGGGGGCTAAAATAAAGATGACCCTCGGGCTCGCGAAAACCCGGGGGAAAAAGGTAGGTGGTGGCAAATGGTAAAACCAATGTTGGGCTTTGCTGGAAAAGTCTTATTCAAAGCGAGCTGTCAAGGGGGTCCCATAAATCACCCAACCGTGTAAGGAACGCAAACTCCGGGAACATAACACCGGTATGACGGAAACTAGGGTGGCAAGAGTGGAACAAAACACCAGGCATAAGGCCGAGCCTTCCACCCTTTACCAAGTATATAGATGCATTAATTAAATAAGAGGTATTGTGATATCCCAACAAGTAAACATGTTCCAACGAGGAACAACAAGTCCATGTTCCAACAAGGAACAAACTTCATCTTCACCTGCAACTAACAACGCTATAAGAGGGGCTGAGCAAAGCAGTAACATAGCCAAACAACGGTTTGCTAGGACATGGATGGTTAGGGGCTGACATGGCAATATAGGAGGCATGATATAGCAAGTGGTAGGTATCGCGGCATAGGCATAGCAAAAGAGCGAGCCATCTAGTTAGCAAAGATAGAAGTGATTTCGAGGGTATGGTCATCTTGCCTGCAAGGTTCTCAGAGTTGTCGAAAGCTTGGTCCTCGAAAACGTTCTCAACAGGTTCCTCGTTCACGTACTCGTCTCCCGGCTCTACCCAAGACAAGAGAACAAGCAAAGGAACCAAAATCAACCACGGTGCAATGCGCAAGCAATATGATGCAAAACATGGCATGATATGCGAGAGGGGATATGCAATGCGTATGCATGCTCCGGAAGGACAAGGATGAACAGGGCATATTCTTGGCAAACCAAGCATGCCACTGGATAGATGAGGTGATTTCGGTTGAAATCGATATAAAGATCACCGGAATCGGATGCACGGTTTGCAAATGGCAAGCAAAACAAGAATGACACGAATCTGCCATAAACAGCATGATGCTACTTAGCAAGCAACAAATAATTAAGCTACTGCACCCAAACATGGCAATAAGGCATATGAAAGTAATCTACTCAAGATGCACGACAAAAGATGAACACTGAGCTACGGCTCAATCCCATCATAACAGGTTCAAACAAGCATGGCAAAAGCGCAACTTATAACAGATTCACAGACTTAGTGAAATAACAAGTAGTCAGGAAAACAACATCAGGATGACATGTTCAGAGCAATGAAACGACATGCTACAGGTTCAGAACATAGCAAAGAAAGGCATGGAATGAATCTACTCATAGCACTTGACAAAAGCCCCTTACTGACCATAAGCCAAAAAGGATCAGAAAAATATGATTACACCCATGTCAAATAAGCAAGTTTCGTTACAGGTTTCAGACTTAGCAGAAAACTGGACATGGCAGAAAACTGTTAACGACTAGGCATGTTCGGGAGCTCGATGCACTCACTACAGAGCATATCATGATTAACTAAGCATACATACATCAAGAAGACATGGCATAATAACTAGACATGGCAAGAATAACATCATATCGTGTAAGGATCAACTACACCAAGCTTGGCAAAATCGAATAACATGTAGACAATCTGCCAGTAACATTTTGAAGCAAAAGTAGAGCTCGATTGACTCAAGCTATGGCATCCCATAATTGCAAACAAAGGCATGGATGGATTAAGCAAATACTCAAGTTCAAAACTCCCTTACTGATCATGCTCAAATTATGCATGAATCTCTCAGAAACAACATGAATACATGGCAATATAATAACAAAAGTCAGGGACTTAGTGAAATCACTAAGTCTCTGAAAACAGCAAAATCATCATCCTTACTTTGCATGCAATTTCTAGCCACCTCAAGCATCACAAAAATACATAGCAAAATTCCCTGGAAAGGTAACATGGCATATTACAAAACTCATGTAGGACTCAACTACATAGAAGGTACACATCAATCATGGCAAAAATGACAAAAGTGCATGTTCAGATAAGATCCAGCAACTGACATCAACTAGCCCTCTTCTAACAGCATTTCGGGCATCAATATGACTTCAATTGAAAATGATGCAATGGAACAAAACGATCTACTCTTCGAGACGAACAAAATGACATTTTATACGCGCGAAACGGAGCTACGGATGCAAAGTTATGGCATGCGAAACATTGGATGATGATGCAAAACACTAGGGACTTAGAAAAAAAAACAAGGGGGGAGAAGTCAACCGATCCCGATCCCGATCGGATCTGGCGCGAGCGCGCGGGCCGAGGCGGGCCGGCGATGGCGGCGGCGGCGGTGGGGCAAGGCGGGCGCGCGGCGGGGCGGGGCCGGCCGGATCCGGCCGGGCCTGGCCGGATCTGGCGCCGGCGGGCGGCGGAGCGAGCGGCGCGGCGGCGGGCGGCGAGCGGCGCGGCAGCGGGCGGCGGGCCGGCGCGGCGCGGCAGCGGGCGGCGCGGCCGGCGCGGCAGCGGCAGGCGGGGCGGCGCGGCGCGGCAGCGGGGCGGCGGCGGGAGGAGGCCGGGGCGGCGCGGAGCCGCGGGCTCGGGGGGGCCGCGGACGGGCCTGGCGGGCCCGCGGGTCCGGCGATGTGGGCGCGGGACGGCGGCGAACCAGGAGGCGCCACGTGGCGGCGGAGGGCTGGTGGCGCGGATTTCGAGGCGACGGCTAGGGTTTCGGGGGGATTCCTCTCAGATTTGGAAGGGGAGGACGTTTTTATAGACAGAAGGAGCTAGGGAGCTCCAAATGGAGTGCGGTTTTCGCCCACGCGATCGTGATCGAACGGCGGAGGACATGGGAGTGACTTAGTTGGGTTATTGGGCTGTTTTGAAGGGGTGTTGGGCTGCAACACACACGAGGCCTTCACGGTTACCCGGTTAACTGTTGGAGTACCAAACGAACTCCGATTGACCCGAAACTTGACAGGCGGTCTAGCGGTGCTATACCGAGGCCACATGTCAAACCACGGTCCATTCCGAGAATGTTTAATACCCGTGCACGAAGAAATGTAAAAGGGGACGCCGGGAGACATAGGAGCGCCGGATTGCAAAACGGACAACGGGAAAGATGCTCGGATTTATGAGACGAACACGTATGCAAATGCGATGCACAAGATGACATGATATGAAATGCATGACATGACCAAAATGCAAAACGGAGAGAACCCAACCACGGAGGGAAATATCATAACACATAGCCGAAAATGGCAATAGTTGGATTACAAATATGGCAAGTTACATCGGGGGCGTTACAACACACCACCACTACGAGAGGATCTCGTCCCGAGATCTAGGACTGAAAGAACTCCGGATACTCAGAACGTAGGTGGTCTTCACGCTCCCAGGTGGCTTCTCGGTCTGAATGATGTGACCATTTCACTTTGAGGAATTTGATTGACTTGTTGCGAGTCTTGCGCTCAGTTGTCTCAAGAATAGCAACTGGATGCTCATGATACGACAAATCTTCTTGAAGATCAATCTCTTCGAAGTTGATGGTGCGCTCAGGCGTCTTGAAGCACTTGCGAAGCTGTGACACGTGGAAGACATCGTGCACATTTGCAAAGTTGGAGGGGAGCTCAAGTTGATAGGCGAGATCGCCTCGTTTCCCGATAATCTTGAAGGGACCCACGTATCTGGGAGCAAGTTTCCCCTTGATACCGAAGCGACGAGTTCCTTTCATTGGCGAGACACGGAGGTAAACATGGTCTCCGATCTCGAATGCCACATCACGGTGTTTGCTATCGTAATAGCTCTTCTGGCGCGACTGCGCTGCTTTGAGGTTCTCACGAATCACCTTGCACATGGCTTCAGCCTCTGAGATCAAATCATTGCCGAGTAATTGACGTTCACCGGTTTCAGACCAGTTGAGAGGAGTACGGCACTTTCTGCCATAGAGAATCTCGAATGGGGCTTTGCCCGAGCTGGCTTGAAAGCTGTTGTTGTAAGAGAATTCAGCATAAGGAAGACAATCCTCCCACTTCATACCGAAAGAGATAACACAGGCTCTGAGCATATCTTCAAGAATTTGATTGACACGCTCGACTTGTCCACTAGTCTGAGGGTGGAACGCTGTGCTGAATCGAATATTGGTGCCCATGGCCGTCTGGAAAGAATCCCAAAACTTGGAGGTAAAGATACTGCCACGGTCTGACGAGATTAATTGTGGAATGCCGTGCAAAGAGACAATTCTGGAGGTGTAGAGCTCTGCCAGCTGCGCTGCTGTGATAGACTCTTTGATAGGAAGAAAATGAGCCACTTTGGTGAGCTTGTCGATGACGACGAAGATAGCATCATTTCCACGCTTGGACTTAGGAAAACCAGTCACGAAGTCCATTTCGATATGATCAAACTTCCATTCTGGAATAGCAAGAGGTTGGAGAAGACCAGCTGGTCGTTGGTGTTCTGCTTTCACCCTTCTGCAGACATCACACTCATTCACGAACTGAGCGATCTCACGCTTCATTCGAGTCCACCAATACGACTGCTTGAGGTCATGGTACATCTTTGAACTTCCAGGATGAATAGACAGGAGAGAGTTGTGCGCTTCATTCATAATGACTTTACGAAGATCACCCTTTGGAACCACGATCCGGTCCTCGAAGAAAAGAGTATCTCTGTCATCAACTCGATAGCACTTGTATTTGGGGATGCTCTTTTCAATACCACGTTTCACCTTCTTCACCATGGTATCCAACAATTGAGCCTCACGAATCTGATCTTCCAAAGTAGGAGAGACAAATAGGTTGGCAAGAACACCTTGAGGAACAACTTGGAGATTCAACTTGCGAAAAGCCTCACAAAGATCCGGTTGAAAGGGCTTGAGGATTAAGCTGTTGCAGTAAGCCTTCCTGCTCAAAGCGTCTGCAACCACATTAGCCTTGCCTGGAGTATATTCAATACTCGGATTATACTCTTGAATCATTTCGACCCATCGAGTTTGCCTGAGGTTGAGATGAGGCTGAGTGAAGATATACTTGAGACTCTTGTGGTCGGTGAAGATGTCCACTTTCCTTCCCAACAGGAGATGTCTCCATGTTATTAGTGCGTGGACAACTGCCGCCAACTCAAGATCGTGAGTGGGGTAGTTCCTTTCATTGGGCTTCAACTGGCGAGAGGTATAGGCAACAACCTTCTTCTCTTGCATTAAGACAGCACCGAGGCCCTGGAGAGAAGCATCACAGAATACTTCATAAGGCTTGGATTCATCAGGAGGAGTCAGAACTGGAGCAGTGACGAGTTTCTCTTTGAGAGTGTTGAAAGCAACGTCACACTCAGGAGACCAGACATATTTCACATGCTTCTGGAGGAGGTTGGAAAGAGGCTTGGCAATCTTGGAGAAATTCTCAACGAATCTTCGGCAATAGCTTGCAAGTCCAAGAAAACTGCGAAGCTGCTTGACATTCT
This sequence comes from Aegilops umbellulata, assembly GCA_032464435.1. NCBI lineage: Eukaryota > Viridiplantae > Streptophyta > Magnoliopsida > Poales > Poaceae > Aegilops > Aegilops umbellulata. The sequence continues at coordinate 314,827,920 of CP136055.1, read as the reverse complement.
GAGGAGGATTCCAATTCAAAACTGCAGACACCCTCTCTGGATTAACAGCGATGCCCTTGGCAGAGATGATATGACCAAGATAAAGAACTTCATCAAGCCAGAATTCACATTTGGAGAACTTCGCATATAATTGATACTCTCTGAGCTTGTCGAGTACCAATCTCAAATGTTCGGCATGATCCTTCTTATTCCTGGAGAAGACCAAAATATCATCGAGATAGACCAAGACAAATTCGTTGATGTAGGGGTTGAAGATGAAATTCATCAAGCGAGTGAAATACGGAGGAGCATTGACGAGGCCGAAAGACATGACAGTATATTCATAAGAACCAAAGCTTGTTCTGAATGCTGTCTTGGGAATATCTTCTTCACGAATGCGAATCTGATGATAACCCATACGAAGGTCCAGCTTGGAGAACACCTTAGCACCTTTAAGTTGCTCAAAAAGCTCGTTGATGTTGGGAAGTGGGTACTTGTTCTTGATAGTCTTCTTGTTCAATGGACGGTAATCGACACAAAGTCGGTCCGTGCCATCCTTCTTCTTGACAAAAAGAACACCACAACCCCAAGGAGAAGAACTCGGTCTGATCAGACCCAGACGTTCTTGTTTATCGAGTTGAATCTTCAATTCCTTGAGCTCATCTGGTCCAAGCTTGTAAGGACGCTTGCAAACGGGTTGCGTGCCAGGCTCAAGTTCAATAACGAATTCAACTGGCCTGCGGGGAGGCATACCCGGAAGCTCTTCTGGAAAAACATCTTGGTACTCACAAACGACTGGAATCTGAGAGATAGCCTCCATTTCACCCATCTCATTGAGAGAAAACAACCGAATGGTATCATCACGAGAAGCATAGATGATCACATCGTTCGAAGTGTGAGTCAATTTGATTTCCCTGGCAGCACACTCAAGCTGAGCCTTGTGCTTAGAAAGCCAGTCCATCCCGAGAATGAGATCAATATCAGAATCACCAAGCACCATTGGAGAAGATAGAAATTTGTAATCACCCATCTTGATGGAAACATTCGGAACCACCAAACTAGAGCTCAAACGCTTGCCCGGAGAGACGATATCCATGGGTTTACCCAAATTTGAAGAAGAGAACTCATGCTTGGCAAAGAATGGTCTTGACATGAAACAATGCGATGCACCAGTATCAAATAAGACTTTGGCAGGAATATCATTAACAGGAAGATTACCCATGATCACTTCAGAAGAATCCTCTGCTTGAGCTGCATTCAACATGTTCACCTTGGCATGCTTAGGATTATGCTTGACCACTACATTGCTGGAAGATTTCACAGGAGGAGGAGGCGGAAGACGCCTCTGGTTGAAGCACTTGTTCGCATAGTGACCCTTCTGCTGGCATTTGTTACAAGTCACTTCTGAGAGCGGACGATGGTAAGGAGCACTTGGCCTTGGAGCTTGATTCTGAGACTTGTTCTGATAACCAGGGTTGGGTGGGTGGGAAGATCCACGACCACTTGAGTTCTTCTGCTGATAAGGCTGACGGAACGGAGGAGGAGGAGGCAACCAGAACTTCTGTTGCTTAGCTGCCACAAGTGAGGAAGAAGAAGACTGAACTGCGTCTCTGACTCTCTTCTTAGATGCCTCACACTTGAGCTGAGCAGCTTCTTGTTTCAGTGCCATGTTGTAGAATTCATCATACTTTAATGGCTCGAAAAGCACGAGAGCAAGTTGCAGATCTTCTCTGAGACCACGCCTGAACTGGTAGATCATACTCTTCTCATCAGGAATGTCTTGCCTTGCAAAACGAGAGAGCTTCTGGAACTGAGTGTTGTATTGATAGACAGTCATGTTGCCTTGCTTGAGATTGCGGAATTCCTCACGCTTAAGCTCAACAACACTTTCTGGAATGTGGTGCGCTTTGAAGTCACGGCGGAAATCATCCCAAGTGATCACACGACCTCCTCTGGAATCTTTGTATTGCTGGAACCACTCAGCAGCTTGATCTTTGAGTTGAAAAGAGGCAAACTTAACAAAGTCCTCAGGTCTGACATTGCTGCACTCGAAATGCTTGCTGATGTCCACGAGCCAATCATCTGCGTCTGTGGCCTCGACACAGTAGCTGAAGGTCTTTGGCTGATTAGCAAGGAACTGGTTCAGTGAAGCGAAATGCGGCTGATTGTTGCCTTGGCCTTGATTCTCTTGATTAGCTTGACCCTGGTTGCGATCTTGCAAGAGCTGAATCAGAATCTGAGCATTGGCATTAGTAGCAGTCATCAGGGCTTGCCAGGCTTCCGGAGGCGGAGGTGGTGGCGGAGGGTTAGCCTGATCTCCATCATTGCGTTCCGGATTCAGACGAGTTGGTGGAGCCATCCTGAAGAGGGTGACATCCATTAGCATCTTGACAGAGATATATTGAAGCTGAATCAAAGGAATGAAATTGCAACATATAGTCTTCACAATTAACATTCGAACGAGAATGAACGAATGAATTCCAATGAAAATTATCACACTTCCAAAGCTGAGAAGCCACTTAGAACATGGTAAGGAATAAAATCAACAAGGTACGGAAGTGAACAAATACTTGGTAATGATTACCCAATCACAAACCAAATATCTGCGGAAGAAATACTAAGGCTACATGAATTCCCACTTATAAACTCCCGAAACTTTCTGGTTATGCAATCAGGTGTTGGGGATACAGGGGAAGCATAATATCTCACCCAAACTAGCAAATCCTACAACCAGCTGTATCCATCCTTCAACACATAACCAAGAAACCTTCGGAAATCGTCTACCTCAACCTTCGAAAATACATCCGTTATACAAGTCATGGCAATACTCCTGCACTCGCCACAGTACTGGGCTATCAGGTTATCTCACCAACAACTGTACAAAAGAGATTTTCGATGTCGGTCGTACTAAACTCAGGTATTCCAAAACCGCAACGATAAGATTATGACGACAACACCTCGGAGCTCAACTCCCCGGGACACTGCCACAACCCCTAAATGTCAGGAGGCAACCAAGACAATGTTGTCATCACAAAACCATCGGAACGATTGTAATATACCCGCGTGATCCTAAAAAAATTTTAGTGAAATTTGAGAAGAGAAGAGTCAAAACTCTACGTCAGGATGCCTTACCAGAGGGTCGAAGGGACTGGGAAGTAAAAAGAATTCCTAAACTCTCCGATATATAATTCCTAAATGACTCAAAACATTTTTCTAGACACAACTCGGCCACTAAAGACGATCAGACAGTGGGGGCTCCTAAGGTCGGGAAAGGCTCTGATTACCAACTTGTAACGCCCTCGATGCGGCTATATCTCCCACGTGTCGAGGCACGACTTAGAGGCATAACCGCATTGAAAGCAATGTCGCAAGTGAGGTAATCTTCACACAATCCATGTAATAATTAAGGAGGAAAGATACATAGTTGGCTTACAATCGCCACTTCACTCAAGTACATAAATAACATCCATCAAACAGATTACACTCAAGGTCCGACTACGGTACCAAAATGAAAGAAGACTACCCCAAATGCTAAACAGATCCCCGGATCACCCAACTGGGCTCCACTACTGATCATCTGGAAAAGAAACATAGTAACGGCCACGTTCCTCATCGAACTCCCAAGTGAGCTCGGTCGCGTCATCTGCACTGACATCGTTGGTACCTGCAACTGAGGTGATAATATCTGTGAGTCACGGGGACTCAGCAATCTCACACCCGCGAGATCAAGACTATTTAAGCTTAAAGGTGGGAAAAGTCAGTGAGGTGGAGCTGCAGCAAGCGACTAGCATATGGTGGCTATAGCGCAAAAGAGAGCGAGAAGAGAAGGCAAAGCACGGTCGTGAAGCTAGAAGTGATCAAGAAGTGATCCTGAACAACCTACGTCAGGCATAACTCCAACAACCGTGTTCACTTCCCGGACCCTGCCGAGAAGAGACCATCACGGTTACACACGCGGTTGATGTGTTTTAGTTAAGGTCAACTTCGGGTTTTCTACAACCGGACATCAACAAATTCCCATCTGCCTCATAACCGCGGGCACGGCTTTCGAAAGATAATACCCTGCAGGGGTGTCCCAACTTAGCCCATGATAAGCTCTCACGGTCAACGAAGGATATTCCTTCTACCGGGAAGACCCGATCAATCTCGGAATCCCGGACTACAAGACATTTCAACAGCAACAAAACAAGTCCAGCAAAACCGCCCGATTGTGCCGACAAATCCTGATAGGAGCTGCACATATCTCGGTCTCAGGGCACATCCGGATAAGTCAAGCTACGAGTAAAACCAGCCCTCGTGTTGCCACGAGGTGGCCCCGCAGGCTGCTCGGTTCGAACCAGCACTTAGAGAAGCACTGGCCCGGGGGGGGGGCTAAAATAAAGATGACCCTCGGGCTCGCGAAAACCCGGGGGAAAAAGGTAGGTGGTGGCAAATGGTAAAACCAATGTTGGGCTTTGCTGGAAAAGTCTTATTCAAAGCGAGCTGTCAAGGGGGTCCCATAAATCACCCAACCGTGTAAGGAACGCAAACTCCGGGAACATAACACCGGTATGACGGAAACTAGGGTGGCAAGAGTGGAACAAAACACCAGGCATAAGGCCGAGCCTTCCACCCTTTACCAAGTATATAGATGCATTAATTAAATAAGAGGTATTGTGATATCCCAACAAGTAAACATGTTCCAACGAGGAACAACAAGTCCATGTTCCAACAAGGAACAAACTTCATCTTCACCTGCAACTAACAACGCTATAAGAGGGGCTGAGCAAAGCAGTAACATAGCCAAACAACGGTTTGCTAGGACATGGATGGTTAGGGGCTGACATGGCAATATAGGAGGCATGATATAGCAAGTGGTAGGTATCGCGGCATAGGCATAGCAAAAGAGCGAGCCATCTAGTTAGCAAAGATAGAAGTGATTTCGAGGGTATGGTCATCTTGCCTGCAAGGTTCTCAGAGTTGTCGAAAGCTTGGTCCTCGAAAACGTTCTCAACAGGTTCCTCGTTCACGTACTCGTCTCCCGGCTCTACCCAAGACAAGAGAACAAGCAAAGGAACCAAAATCAACCACGGTGCAATGCGCAAGCAATATGATGCAAAACATGGCATGATATGCGAGAGGGGATATGCAATGCGTATGCATGCTCCGGAAGGACAAGGATGAACAGGGCATATTCTTGGCAAACCAAGCATGCCACTGGATAGATGAGGTGATTTCGGTTGAAATCGATATAAAGATCACCGGAATCGGATGCACGGTTTGCAAATGGCAAGCAAAACAAGAATGACACGAATCTGCCATAAACAGCATGATGCTACTTAGCAAGCAACAAATAATTAAGCTACTGCACCCAAACATGGCAATAAGGCATATGAAAGTAATCTACTCAAGATGCACGACAAAAGATGAACACTGAGCTACGGCTCAATCCCATCATAACAGGTTCAAACAAGCATGGCAAAAGCGCAACTTATAACAGATTCACAGACTTAGTGAAATAACAAGTAGTCAGGAAAACAACATCAGGATGACATGTTCAGAGCAATGAAACGACATGCTACAGGTTCAGAACATAGCAAAGAAAGGCATGGAATGAATCTACTCATAGCACTTGACAAAAGCCCCTTACTGACCATAAGCCAAAAAGGATCAGAAAAATATGATTACACCCATGTCAAATAAGCAAGTTTCGTTACAGGTTTCAGACTTAGCAGAAAACTGGACATGGCAGAAAACTGTTAACGACTAGGCATGTTCGGGAGCTCGATGCACTCACTACAGAGCATATCATGATTAACTAAGCATACATACATCAAGAAGACATGGCATAATAACTAGACATGGCAAGAATAACATCATATCGTGTAAGGATCAACTACACCAAGCTTGGCAAAATCGAATAACATGTAGACAATCTGCCAGTAACATTTTGAAGCAAAAGTAGAGCTCGATTGACTCAAGCTATGGCATCCCATAATTGCAAACAAAGGCATGGATGGATTAAGCAAATACTCAAGTTCAAAACTCCCTTACTGATCATGCTCAAATTATGCATGAATCTCTCAGAAACAACATGAATACATGGCAATATAATAACAAAAGTCAGGGACTTAGTGAAATCACTAAGTCTCTGAAAACAGCAAAATCATCATCCTTACTTTGCATGCAATTTCTAGCCACCTCAAGCATCACAAAAATACATAGCAAAATTCCCTGGAAAGGTAACATGGCATATTACAAAACTCATGTAGGACTCAACTACATAGAAGGTACACATCAATCATGGCAAAAATGACAAAAGTGCATGTTCAGATAAGATCCAGCAACTGACATCAACTAGCCCTCTTCTAACAGCATTTCGGGCATCAATATGACTTCAATTGAAAATGATGCAATGGAACAAAACGATCTACTCTTCGAGACGAACAAAATGACATTTTATACGCGCGAAACGGAGCTACGGATGCAAAGTTATGGCATGCGAAACATTGGATGATGATGCAAAACACTAGGGACTTAGAAAAAAAAACAAGGGGGGAGAAGTCAACCGATCCCGATCCCGATCGGATCTGGCGCGAGCGCGCGGGCCGAGGCGGGCCGGCGATGGCGGCGGCGGCGGTGGGGCAAGGCGGGCGCGCGGCGGGGCGGGGCCGGCCGGATCCGGCCGGGCCTGGCCGGATCTGGCGCCGGCGGGCGGCGGAGCGAGCGGCGCGGCGGCGGGCGGCGAGCGGCGCGGCAGCGGGCGGCGGGCCGGCGCGGCGCGGCAGCGGGCGGCGCGGCCGGCGCGGCAGCGGCAGGCGGGGCGGCGCGGCGCGGCAGCGGGGCGGCGGCGGGAGGAGGCCGGGGCGGCGCGGAGCCGCGGGCTCGGGGGGGCCGCGGACGGGCCTGGCGGGCCCGCGGGTCCGGCGATGTGGGCGCGGGACGGCGGCGAACCAGGAGGCGCCACGTGGCGGCGGAGGGCTGGTGGCGCGGATTTCGAGGCGACGGCTAGGGTTTCGGGGGGATTCCTCTCAGATTTGGAAGGGGAGGACGTTTTTATAGACAGAAGGAGCTAGGGAGCTCCAAATGGAGTGCGGTTTTCGCCCACGCGATCGTGATCGAACGGCGGAGGACATGGGAGTGACTTAGTTGGGTTATTGGGCTGTTTTGAAGGGGTGTTGGGCTGCAACACACACGAGGCCTTCACGGTTACCCGGTTAACTGTTGGAGTACCAAACGAACTCCGATTGACCCGAAACTTGACAGGCGGTCTAGCGGTGCTATACCGAGGCCACATGTCAAACCACGGTCCATTCCGAGAATGTTTAATACCCGTGCACGAAGAAATGTAAAAGGGGACGCCGGGAGACATAGGAGCGCCGGATTGCAAAACGGACAACGGGAAAGATGCTCGGATTTATGAGACGAACACGTATGCAAATGCGATGCACAAGATGACATGATATGAAATGCATGACATGACCAAAATGCAAAACGGAGAGAACCCAACCACGGAGGGAAATATCATAACACATAGCCGAAAATGGCAATAGTTGGATTACAAATATGGCAAGTTACATCGGGGGCGTTACACTTGTGTCTTGGTCCTCCAAGAAACAAAACTCGGTATCCTTAATTATCCACCGCCGAAGCGGAATACATTGCCGCTGGTTCATGTTGTGCTTAATTACTTTGGATGACCCAAACTCTTAAAGATTATGGAATATATGTGAAACATGTTCCATTGCTTTCTGACAATGGAAGTGCTATTAAGATTGCTCACAATCCCGTGCAACATTCTCGAACTAAGCATATTGAAGTTCGTCATCATTTCATTCGAGATCATGTTGCCAAAGGGGACATTAATCGGCATGTTCGCACCGATAAGCAATTAGTGGATATATTTACCAAACCGCTTGATGAGAAAGTGTTTTGCAGGTTAAGAGGTGAATTGAACATCATTTATGCTTCAAACTTGGAGTAGGGACTCCATTTGATACATGCAAGGCATGAGCCTATGACTAATCCTTGATATTTCTCTTATGTTGACTATCTTATGTCTTGGATATATTTGCACCTTGCATGTTATCTAACCCATGTAGGTACTTGGATGAATCTAACTCTATGAGATTGCAACTCACTCACATCTTGAGCAATTTCTATATCACCAAGTCTCTACACAATGGTGGATGAAGACAAGGAAGCACGCAACCATTCAAACATATCCTTTGACAAATTATATGTTGAGTGTCATGATTGTCATTTTGGATACACAAAGTGCTCTTCCTTGCAAAAACTAACCCATGTAGGTAGATGAACTCAAACTCCAAGTGGTGCTCCCAACTCTTGATGAGCTACATCAACCTTGAGCAACCCACACAAGTTCAACTACATGATCATGATCAACGCCACCACCAGGGGTATGTTATTCCATCTTAGAGAAGCTTTACTCCAAGTCATGGGATAAAGCAACTCAACAAGATGTGAATACATCAAGATGCTTTAACAAAAAATGGTAACCCCATTTTGAGCTTAAACGATGAGTATGACCTATGATCAAGTGATCTCACTTGACTCCTAAGTCAATATACTCTAACATAGGTGACTTTCTCGCCGACCAATTCTAGACGAAGTTCTCTTGTGTTCTTTTCTGTGCTCTTGCATTTTTCTCATGCATATTTGCTTCCCTCTTTTAAACAAAAAAACAAAAAAAACTTCATCTAGATTCTTTTTAGTTTCTTCTCTTTTATTTTTTGTTCTGCATTCTTTGCATCCTATTCATTGCAAATCTTTCAGTTAATTCCTTACAAATCCTTGTGAGATCTTACTTGCCTAGTGAGCTGAGGTGACAAGTTTTTTCTCTGCGATGAACTCGATCTCACCGGTCTGATTCTTTCGGTCCAACCGAATCCTCTCGGTACAACCGAACCATACAACTCGGTGTAACCGATTTCCCTATAGGAAAAACATCTTGCCACTTATATCTGCATTCTTTTTGATCCAGCTCCACTCAATGAATCTTGTCCTCGACCAGCATCCCATTCAACTTGCTGCTTTGTTCTGTGACTCAAGGACCAAACCCATCATGACAAAAAATCCAGAAGAACCCTTCTTGGAAATTGATGTCAAAGGGGGAGAGAGAGATCACATCAAAGCTTAATCATATCTATAGGGGGAGAGAATACTCTAGGGAAGAAAGAGACCCCAGATGCTTGGTGTTCAAGAGGAGAGAAGTCACATGTCTTCAAGCGGGGAAAGACATGTTCATATTTGCTCATTTGCATTAACTCTGTTTATTTCCTTTGAGCTCTGATTTTGCTCTGATTTTCTGTTCCCTATCTTCTCCCAGTATCCCATGCTAAGATTCAGGGGGAGCACGGCATATAAGGGAAGGAAATCCTTGAATTTATTGCACATCTTTACCTTTGGGGACATGTCTATATCCAATGTGGTACTTAGTACTCACTCTACATGTCATCCCAGTCTTGGTACTCTTGTGGTTTCTTTTGTTTGCTCTGGCCAGTAGGTGTATCTGTGTTATCTAACCTTGTTTACGCAGGTTCGTCCCATCCTAAGCCAGCTCAAGACCACAAGGTAAGTACATGCATCACAGTCATGTGTATGAGAAATTCTTGCTGATGTACATAATGTTTGCAAGAAGGACTCATGAGCATGAAGGTACATTTATCATATTCACATCATTTGCTCTGATGCATATAGCCAAGATACATGTAACACATTGCTTACTTTGTCATGTTTATGCATTCACATGCTCCTATATTCCATATTCACATGATTGCATACATGTAGGGGGAGCCTATGCATGTTACATGTCTTTCCAAAGATTTATGTACTATTCTCTATATTTTTATCTAAAGCTTTGATGTATGTTGTCATCAATTACCAAAAAGGGGGAGATTGAAAGAACAAGTGCTCCCTAGGTGGTTTTGGTAATTAATGTCAACATATCTCTTATTGGACTAACACTTTTACCTAGTATGTTTCAGACAAGTTCAACAATGAAGTGGCATGGACTACACGATGTGGAACCCCTTCAAGATGCTAAGGACAAAAGGATTGGCTCAAGCTCAAAGCTCAATACTCTACATTTTTTATTTTAGTGATCCAAGATCACATTGAGTCTATAGGAAAAGCCAATACTATCAAGGAGGGATGAGGTGTTGCTTAATGAGGCTCTTGCTCAAGATGCTTAGTGATATGCTCCAAAGCCCTCAACTACTTTCTCACATCCACATATGACCCAAGCTGAGGGAGTCCTGGATTAGGGGGTGTCTGGATGGCCGGACTATACCTTCAGCCGGACTCCTGGACTATGAAGATACAAGATTGAAAACTTTGTCCCGTGTCCGGAAGGGACTTTCCTTGGCGTGGAAGGCAAGCTTGGCGATGCGGATATTTAGATCTCCTACCATTGTAACCGACTTTGTGTAACCCTAACCCTCTCCGGTGTCTATATAAACCGGAGGGCTTTAGTCCGTAGGACAACATACAACAATCATACCATAGGCTAGATTCTAGGGTTTAGCCTCCTTGATCTCGTGGTAGATCTACTCTTGTACTACCCATATCATCAATATTAATCAAGCAGGACGTAGGGTTTTACCTCCATCAAGAGGGCCCGAACCTGGGTAAAACTTCGTGTCCCTTGTCTCCTGTTACCATCCGCCTAGACGCACAGTTCGGGACCCCCTACCCGAGATCCGCCGGTTTTGACACCGACATTGGTGCTTTCATTGAGAGTTCCTCTGTGCCGTCGCCATCAGGAAGGATGCCTCATCCCATCTTTAAAGACGGCACCGTTGCTAAGGGAGCTTTGGCTGTCGGCCGAACTCTCCGGCTGGGTGGTTTTCTTACGACCGCCTGTTCGGCTGCTGCGCCGACGATGACCTCTCGGGTCATCGAAAGCAATCTTCATGTCAGTTCGGAACTCGCCGAGCAGTTAGATACAATAGAGCTCTCTTCCATGAAAGAGCTCTTGGATCGCATCGCCGCTCTGGGGGTCGCTACAGATTACGACAAGGTTGGGCCTAAACCCGATCTAAGAGAGATTAACTCTCCCCAGGTCACCCATCACATTGCCATGGTAGAAGGGCAGTGCGGCGACCCTTCATCTATCTTAAGGACTAACTACGTCCGGATTCCCGATCCCTCCAGGCCGGATACCCGCGGAGGGGAGGATATAACTCAAGACCTGAACTTAGAATCAGGCAACGGGCTAGACTCATTGGATAACATCCAAGAACCTAAACTTCAGAGTTTGGAAACTCCTTGGCCTCTGAGTCTCAGATCCGGTGAGGTTTCGGATTTAATTCCACCCACCCACCCGAACATAAGCGATGTATCCAAAATCAGGCAAAAGCCCGAAGAAATAGTACACCATTATTGGGCCAGATTCCTCCTGGTTATGAACAGGATAAAGGACTGCCGCGAGGAAGACGCAAGCTCAATCTTCTGCAATAATTGCACGGACAAGGGAATCCTCAACGCCATAAGTCGTCGTGATATTACACGCCTCTCTGACTTGGCGTCCATAGTACAAAAGTACTGTGCGATGGAAAGCGCCTGGAAAACCGAAATAAAAATTTGGGATAATCCGGCCCTAAATAGAAACCCCGTCCGAAACAAAAGGGTGCATCATCGACAGACACCCGGGTTAAACACCAAAAAAACAAAAACCCTCTACAGGGCATGGAACCGTACTGGAAGTATGGCTTAATGGACCCTGTAAAATTCATAGTATAGAGGACGCCACTCCAACTCACAGCCTCAGAGCATGTTGGATACTCCGGCAGGTGGCCAAAATTGGCGAAGACCTCCTAATTCCGGAGGCCGCGGAAAGCCATCCCAGGGACACCAGTACAGTCTTAACAGTCTTCGAGACTTTCGCATCAAATAGCATGCGAAAAAGAACACTCCGCAGCCTCGCGAAGTCTACCAAGTAGCAACAATAAACCCATGGAGTGACACGGCTATTACTTTTAATGCCGGTGATGAACCTAAATTCCGAACAGCCCGAGCACCAGCCGCACTGGTCCTCAGTCCAATAGTGGACGACTTTCGCCTCACCAAGGTACTCATGGATGGAGGCAGCAGATTGAACCTCATTTACGAGGAAACCCTCCAAAAAATGGAAATGGACTGGAACTGCATTGAGCGAAGCAGCACAACCTTTAGAGGAATAATCCCTAGTCGGGAAGTGCGCTGTACAGGAAAAATCACACTAGATGTGGTGTTCGGCACGCGGATAATTACAGGTCCGAAGAGGTCACGTTCCATGTGGCCCCGTTCAGTAGCGGATACCACGCTCTGCTCGGGCGGGAAGCATTTACAATCTTCCAAGCAATACCCCATTACAGGTACATGAAGCTCAAGATGCCCGGGCCAAATGGAATCATCACTCTCGCTAGTGATCCGGACATAGCACTCCGCGCCGAAAATAAGACAGCCGCACTGGCCCTTGAGGCACTATCCGAAGCCCTAGCGGCTGAGGAGCTGACTGTGCTGCGCTCCACGGTGAACAGGGACGACGTGATACTCGACAAGATATCCAAGTCCACCTCCTTTAAACCAGCGGATGAAATAATCAAATTCCAGGTCCATCCAATGGACCCCAATAAAACAGCTTCCATCGGGGCACAATTAAACCCTGATGTAGACGCCGCACTGCGAGAATTCCTACGTGAAAATTGGGACATCTTCGCCTGGCACCCTTCAGACATGCCAGGAATCCCACGCAGGCTGGCCGAACATAGCTTAAATATCCTAAAAGGATTCAAACCTGTCAAACAAGCTCTTCGGCGTTTTTCCGAACCTAAGAGATAGGCCATGGGAGAAGAGCTGGCCAAGCTATTGGAGGCCGGATTCATCAGAGATATAAAACATCCGAACTGGCTAGCAAACCTAGTGATGGTACCAAAGAAGGACAAATCCTGGTGGCTGTGCGTTGATTTTAAAGACCTTAACAAGGCTTGCCCAAAGGATCCCTTCCCACTCCCCCGCGTTGATCAAATTATCGATGCCACCGCAGGACACGATTCATTGTGTTTCCTCGACGCATATTCCGGCTACCATCAAATCAAGATGGCAGAATCAGACCAAGCCGCAACGGCATTCATCACACCGTAGGGCCCATTCTGCTTCAACACGATGCCCTTTGGGCTCAAAAACGCCGGCGCAACATATCGGCGCATGATTCAAACATGTCTGGCAAACCAGATCGGCAAAACAGTGGAGGCATACGTCCATGATGTGGTCGTAAAAACAAGACATGTAGAATCTCTAGTAGACGACTTGAGGCTTACATTCGACAATCTCCGAACATACGACATCAAGCTCAACCCGGAAAAATGCGTTTTCGGCGTTCCAGCCGGGAAGCTCTTGGGCTTCATTGTATCCGGTAGAGGAATTGAAGAAAATCCCGCCAAGATCCAAGCTTTGTCACAATTGGATGCCCCGAAAGACCTCAAACAAATACAAAAATTAACCGGATGCGTGGCGGCTCTAAGCCGCTTCATCTCCCGTTTGGGAGAAAAGGCACTACCCCTCTATCGCCTCCTTCGGCACACTGAACACTTCGAGTGGACGGATGCCGCCACGGCCGGACTCGACGAAATAAAGGCCATATTGGCAACAAACCCAGTCCTGACCGCGCCAAATATTGGCGAACCAATGCTATTGTACATTGCAGCAACCCATCAGGTTGTAAGCGCAGTGCTCATTGTCGAACGAGAAACGGACGGACACAAATTCCCCCTTCAAAAGCCGTTCTACTATGTGTCCACTGTCCTCACTCCATGCAAATCACGGTACCCGCATTATCAAAAGATTGCATACGCGGTATTCATGGCATCCCGGAAGCTGCGACACTACTTTCAAGAGTGTTCGATAACAGTAGCCTCCAAAGTACCACTCAACGATATTATAGACAACCGCGAAGCAACGGGCCAGATTGCAAAATGGGCCATCGAGCTCCTCCCATTCGACATAACTTATAAGCCACGGTGAGCTATTAAGTCGCAAGTTTTGGCTGACTTCGTCGCAGAATGGACGGAGGCCGAACTCCCTAAAGAGTACGGCACATATTCAAACTGGATCATGCATTTTGACGGCTCTAAAATGTTGGCCGGTCTAGGGGCTGGCGTCGTTTTGACGTCCCCCACGGGAGACACAGTTCAATACGTACTCCAGATTATGTACACAGACTCCAACAATGCAGCCGAATATGAGGCCCTTTTACACGGTCTCCGGATGGCAGTATCCATGGGCATTCAACGCCTAGAGGTGCGAGGGGATTCGAACCTTGCAATATCCCAAATAAATGGAGACTTCGATGCCAAGGATCCAAAAATGGCAGCTTATCGCAACGCCATCCTAAAAATGTCAGCTCGGTTCGAAGGGCTCGAATTTCATCATATATCCCGGGAGAACAATCAGGCGGCAGACGTCCTGGCACGCATCGGCGCAAAACACGACGCAGTCCCCCCCAACATCTTCTTGGAACGGTTGTTCAAGCCATCCGTAGTATGGGAAGGGGAATCCGGCAATAACATTCCGGACTCAATCGCGTCGCCCGATGCCGAACAATCTGACACAATCGGAGGCTCCGCCAATGAAGTCACACCTTTAGCCCATGTAATAATGGCCGTTATCGCCCCGTGGACAGAGCCATTCCTAGCCTACCTTACTAGGCAGGAACTCCCAGAGGACCAAAACGAGGCACGCTGCATAGTGCGGAGATCTAAAGCCTATAAAGTCCATGAGGGAGAGCTTTATAAGAAAAGCACTACCGGAGTCCTCCAAAGATGCATCTCCGAAGAGGAAGGGCGGAACTTGCTGGCTGAAATTCACGCTGGACTCGGTGGTCATCACGCTGCAGCTTGGTCCCTTGTAAGCAAGGCTTTCCGTACAGGCTTTTATTGGCCAACGGCCCGGGCAGACGCTCAGGACTTAGTCCAACGATGCGTCGGTTGCCAGTTTTTTGCAAACCAAAGCCATATGCCACCCACCACCCTCCAAACTATCCCCATAACATGGCCCTTTGCGGTCTGGGGGCTTGACATGGTGGGACCCCTTAAAGGTGGAACCCACAAGAAAAAATACTTACTGGTCGTGGTGGATAAGTTCACCAAATGGATAGAAGCCAAGCCTGTTAAAACAGCCGAATCCGGACCGGTGATAGACTTCATATCTGGGGTCATACACCGTTATGGCGTCCCCCACAGCATCATCACTGATAACGGCACGAATTTTACGGCCGATGAGGTAAAACTCTGGTGCAAAAACATGGGCATTAAGCTCGATTATGCTTCCGTCTATCACCCACAAACTAACGGACAGATCGAACGTGCAAATGGTCTTATCATGAGCGGCATCAAACCCAGATTAGTGCGGTCCCTTAAGGAATCTAACACACGCTGGGTAGAGGAGCTCGACTCCGTACTCTGGGGGCTGCGGACCACGCCGAATCGCACCACCGGATATACGCCATTTTTCATGGTGTACGACGCAAAGGCAGTTTTGCCCTGCGACATAATTCATGACTCACCTCGGGTGCGCATGTACGAAGAAAGAGAGGCCGAGCTCGATCGGCATGATAGTTTGGATGCATTGGAGGAAGAATGTGACATGGAAAAAACCCGTTCCGCATTCGATCAACAGCAGGCTCGAAGATACCAAAGCAGAGAAGTACGGGCCAACAATTACAACGTTGGCGAATTAGTTCTACGCCTGCCGGACAAGAAAAAGGACAAACTCAAGCCCAAGTGGGAAGGTCCCTTCATAATTGACCAAGTCCTGACTGGTGGAGCGTACCGCCTACGAGATACATCGGATAACCGACTCGAGCCGCACCCATGGAACGCAGCCCGTCTCTGAAGATTCTATGCCTAGCGCCGGACTCTGTGTTCGTCTCCTTCCTCTGTCCATTTTTTATATACTATCTGTCTTATATTTCTCTCCTTCTCCTCTCCTCTTATAGCCTTAAAAGGCTCATCACATGACGTGCTACTCGCACTCATCAAACCTGGGGGCTTCTTTTAACAGAAGCTTATTCACACGGGCTTTATGCCCAACACATGTGTTACACTTCCGCATGTACCTTTTATTTCACCATTATATGCATCGATATGACTTAAGTTTTGGCCAAGCTGGGTTGCCTGGCTCCTGTGCTTACCCCTACGTTCCCGATTGTTCGGCTAGGTGGTAAAGGGAGCACCTCTGCGATTGTTACTGCCGGGTCAGCCGGATGTGTACCTCAGACTGGGTGAAGCCGAAAGCTAGCGTTCTTAAGAGAATATTCGGTCGATGACCTGAAAGATGATTTTTCCAATTATTTATCTCTGCGCCCCCAGACGATTTTTCCTGCGTCTTTTTCGCAGAATGGACATGCACTTTAGGGCATGCCTCCCAGGGAAAGGAACCCTTAATGGAACTATCCTCCCTGGAAGATTTTTCTTACTAACCATGTAATATAACATAACTAGTTGGGCACTTGTCTGCTCAAGCACTAATGACCCCTACGCCTGGTCTCCATGCATACCTCGGTTCTTATATAACCGCAAGGGTATTCGGACACAATCCGGACCGTCAGGTCCCGAGGTTGAAGCGAAAAGGTCGGCCATGACAAATGAGCTACAATCCGGCTAGAAGGCATTACAAATGTCAATTAAATTACATAGTCACTCTGACTGATTGTATTCCTCTTCAATACCATCTAACAGGCTGTCTAATTTACAGTCCTGCTGGGAATACTTTGCGGCCAATTCTACTTGGCCGTATACTAAGCTTACAGGGATCTCCTTCCCATCGGGCCCCACAGGTCCGACCTCGGCCATGTGGTTTGGGTCAGCCTTTGTGTACCGCATCTTCACCATGGCCCAGGCCTCCCTAGCGCCTTGATGGCAGGCCGATATCTTCCACAATCGGAAGCGCCGCCGCGCTCCCTTTAGCTTCTCTGCAAGCTCTCCAAGGCCCTCAGGCATGGAGAGGGATGGCCATAAGGCTTGGGCAACGCCTTGCATCGCCTGCCGAACTCGCTCGTGCAGTTGCGAGAGCTCGGGAAGAAGGTCACCCGTAGAACCGGGCATCTCCTCTGCAGGACGACCTGTTAGCATACCTACAGACATCACTGTGTTAGTCGACTTCCTTGCCGAAACTTTTTTTTTCAAAAGTTTGTTCAAGCACTTACTAAATATGCCGTGTCGAAGCCGCTGATTCTCCTTAACAAAGTCCGACAGCTGGGCACGAACATCTTTCAGCTCAACACCCAGCTTGGTGTTGGCATCCTAAAGATCATTCTTCTCCCGCCTCACCTTTGTTAGCACGCTCTCGCCAGCCTTTAGCCGGCGTAGGAGTTGTTGCTTGTCCGGATCTAGTCCGGCGCCATCTGCAATTTCATTTGTCAGATTGGCACATATGTCGCACTTCACACTTATCTTTTTGAAGCATATATTACCAGAGGGGGTCTCCTTGGGCTCCCTTGTTGCGGCTAGTGCGACCTCAAGTTGGGCTTTGCACTCTTTTAGCTCCTGGGACAGTTGGGTATTCTTCTCTGAAAGAACCTGCGTATTACACGATCCTTAAATCAGTTATTCTAACTGTTTCGAGTCTCGGGAGCTACTGATATATATAACCATTAAATTTTCTCACCCGTATGTCTTTTACATATTGCTCCGTGGCTCTGGCTAGACCATTTTGAGCGGCACGGAGATACGCATCTCCCGAATTGAAGGCATCAGACGCCTCTTGGGAGAAACAAGCATCGCGAAAAACAGTCCGGCGACGCCTGTGGTTCATGGCACTCTCCACCTCGGAATGGGTGGCAGACAGCCTGTCCGCATCCTCTGTCGGAGGAGTGTCTGGTGCGCGCCTCGTGTTCGCCTCTGCCTCCGGGCTAGGCTGTGGAGCCTGGCTGGTGGAGGCGCGATTGGCAGCCTCTCCGGATATAGTCCGGCGAGGTCTCTTTGTCCTGAATAGAGCACGAGTGTTAATATGCCTTGAAGGAATAACACCGAGGAATAAAAAGGCGCGCTATACCTTTGCGCCGGCACCTTGGTCCGGACTACACTTCTTTTTATCCCACGGGGCCCCGCAGCCCCTCGTGGGCTGGCCGCCGTAGGATCGGCCTCCCGCCTCAAGGACCTCCTCTACAAAACACGGTTGTTATACGGTCATCGAAAACACGCGAGGACGGGTCCCCTTTCAAAGTACTGGGATTTCGGCCTCAGTTACCTGGGAGGCGGGGATTAGCCCTGGGTAATCGGCTGTAATGGCCACCAAGGTGTTGTCCTTGCTTAATTGATGGAATACCCCATCAATTAGCTCCACAGATATGTCCGGATCCTCTTGGGAGGCCGGGTCGAGGGACCGTCCCGGATCCTCGGGTTGTGGAGGGGGGCTGTTTATCTCTTTAACAGCCTGGCGCAGTTCCTGCGTTGAAGTCGCCAGACCATATATTTGACAGTAGGAATACAAAACGGATGGACTAGTGAAAGTGTTCACTTACCCAGTTCGGAGGATTATACATGGTAAAACCACCCTGAGGGTTGACGCGGAGAAATTCCTCCTCTTCTCCCTTGTACAAAGTGGACAAGATCTTTATCAGAGCGGCAGCCGAGTCCGGCCCCTTACGGCCGTGACGGGTGGCGTCGTCCTCCCCGTTGGAATCCCACATGGGGTGACTTCTATATCGAAGCGGCTGCACCCCCCGCATGATGCATACGGCCATGACTCCGATCATGGTTAGTCCGGAATGAGCCAATAATATTATCCGGCCCATCAGGTAAAGGACGTCCTTGTCACTTTCTCTCTGAGAGCTCCGTGGACGCCAGCTTAGGCGCTTCTTCGGGGGAGCACTGTTGAACTTAGGGAGGCTGATCCGAACAGGATCCGGCAGCGGGACAACCTCTATATAGAACCATTCCGAAGGCCAGTCCTCGGACGCCTTCTTTGGGGTTTCGGATAGATATCCGGTCCCGGCGATGCGCCACACTTCGGCTCCGCCCACTTCATATATTAACCCCTCTTGAGAACGGGGCACCAGGCAGAACAGCCTCTTCCACAGCGCGAAATGAGCCTCAACACCCAAGAACAGCTCGCAAAGGGCAATGAAGCCCGCGATATGCAATATAGAGGCAGACGTGAGGTTGTGCAGCTGGAGGCCATAGAACTCCAGAAGCCCCTGGAGAAACGGATGAATTGGAAATCCGAGTCCCCTTATTAGATAAGGGACAAGGCATACCCGCTCTCCTTTGGAGGGAGTGGGGGCGCTCTCCGCTTGCTCTCCGCCATTATAGGTGGCGAGTCCGGCTCGAACCAGGACCAATTAGGCCGGAGGAAGGAATCCCTTGGTCTGAAGCGATACTAGCTCGCTATGCGGGATGGAGCACCTCTCCCAGCCTCCAGGCTTAGGACTGGAAGGGCGAGAGGAGGAGTTGCGATGGCTGGCCATGGTGGAATGGACCTTTGCTGGATGCGCTCTGATGACTACTCGTGGAGGGGAGAAGGTGTGGTTTGGATCTAAATCCCCATTCCTTTAAATAGGCGGCTCGTTTACGCGGCTAGGGGTGTGAATGTAAAAACACCCAGACTTTTCGTATTCGTTTGACACGTGGAAGGCGACCATTATTGGGTGTAGAAGCCAAGGAGCGCTGTATTCACAGAACACAGGACATTATTCAACAGGTACACGGAACCTGGAGGGGAACCCGCCTTGCAATGCCGAAGACAACTAGCACGCCGGACTCGTCGTCATTGAAGCCTGGTTCGGGGGCTACTGAGGGAGTCCTGGATTAGGGGGTGTCCGGATGGCCGGACTATACCTTCAGCCGGACTCCTGGACTATGAAGATACAAGATTGAAAACTTCGTCCCGTGTCCGGAAGGGACTTTCCTTGGCGTGGAAGGCAAGCTTGGCGATGCGGATATTTAGATCTCCTACCATTGTAACTGACTTTGTGTAACCCTAACCCTCTCCGGTGTCTATATAAACCGGAGGGATTTAGTCCGTAGGACAACATACAACAATCATACCATAGGCTAGCTTCTAGGGTTTAGCCTCCTTGATCTCGTGGTAGATCTACTCTTGTACAACCCATATAATCAATATTAATCAAGCAGGACGTAGGGTTTTACCTCCATCAAGAGGGCCCGAACCTGGGTAAAACTTCGTGTCCCTTGTCTCCTATTACCATCCGCCTAGACGCACAGTTCGGGACCCCCTACCCGAGATCCGCCGGTTTTGACACCGACACAAACCAAAAGTCAAACTTGGCCTCACCGATTCTTTCTATCCGGCGCCACCGAGTTCAGATGTCATAGCCACTGCCACAAACCCTAGGCAAATTGGTCTCACCGATAGGGATCTCGGTCTCACCGAGATGGGATTGCAATCTCTCTGTATGGATCCATTACCAAAATTGGTCTCACCGAGTTTGCATAATCGGTCCTACCGAGATTGCAATGTAAACTCTTTGTCTCCTTTTCGTAACATTTCGGTCTCACCAAAATGAGCGAATCGGTCCCACCGAGTTTACCTGACCAACTCTCTGGTTAGCTTATTACCAAAATCGGTCTCACCGAGTTTGTGTAATCGATCTCACCGAGATTACATTATGCCCTAACCCTAACCATATCGATCCTACCAAGTTGCATGTCGGTCCCACCAAAAATCCTAACGGTCACTAGATTTGCTAAATCGGTCCGACCGAGTTTAAAAATTCGGTCCCACCGAGTTTGGCAAGTTGCGTGTAACAGTTAGATTTTGTGTGGAGGCTATATATACCCCTCCACCTCCTCTTCATTCGTGGAGAGAGCCATTAGAACGAACCTACACTTCCAACCTATATTTTCTGAGAGAGAAGCAGCTACACTAGTGTTGAGTCCAAGATATTCCATTCCTACCATATGAATCTTGATCTCTAGCCTTCCCCAAGTTGCTTTCCACTCAAATCTTCTTTCTACCAAATCCAATCCTATGAGAGAGAGTTGAGTGTTGGGGAGACTATCATTTGAAGCACAAGAGCAAGGAGTTCATCATTAACACACCATTTGTTACTTCTTGGAGACCGGTGTCTCCTAGATTGGCTAGGTGTCACTTGGGAGCGTCCGTTAGATTGTGGAGTTGAACCAAAGAGTTTGTAAGGGCAAGGAGATCGCCTACTTCATGAAGATCTACCAGAGTGAGGCAAGTCCTTCGTGGGCGATGGACATGGTGGGATAGACAAGGTTGCTTCTTCGTGGACCCTTCGTGAGTGGAGCCCTCCGTGGACTCGCGCAACCGTTACCCTTCGTGGGTTGAAGTCTCCATCAACGTGGATGTACGATAGCACCACCTATCGGAACCACGACAAAAACATCCGTGTCTCCAATTGCGTTTGAACCAAACCCTTCCCTTTACATTCTTGTAAGTTGCATGCTTTACTTTCCGCTGCTCATATACTCGTTGCATGCTTGCTTGATATGTATTGTGTTTGTTAAACTTATGCCAAAACTCCACTTCAACTTAAAGAGATTTAAAAACTGCAACTTTTGGTACTTAGTGTTTAATCACCCCCCCCCCCTATAGACACCTCTTCTCGATCATTTCAGTTCATCGCCAACTTCCAAGGCACCCACGACCGTGCCCTCACCATCAACGATCTGCGGCGCGTGTGGCGGTGCCCTGGTGAGACCCTCCTAAAGTACATTAAGTGTTTCACCCAAGTCTGCCTCAAAGATCTGGAAGGCCTCAGACGAAGACATCATCTCGGCGTTCACCGACGGTGTCACGGATGTCAGGATGAACGAAAAGCTCGCCATCAACGATGACCTATGCATGGCACTTGAGCTGTTGAACCTGGTTGGCAAGTGTGCCAGGGCAGAGGAAGGCTGCCTCTCTCTTCTCAACAACCCAACGTCAAGCCTGAGGACAAGAAGGCCAAGGCCAAGGAAGTGAAGCGTAAGGGCCCCACCGTGCTGATGGCAGAGCCAGAGCTGAAGCACGGTCGTGACCATGATGAGCCTGCCAAGGACGACCGCCTGTTTTGTGTCTACCACAATGTGCGCACCCCCAACACCGACGATTGTCAAGAGCTCAGGCACTCCGTGACGAGCATTTGGGCCGCCGCCCCAACCACAACGACCGTGGCGTCGGCCATGGAGGAGGCTGTGGTGGAGGCCGATGGGACAACTGCAACTCCCATCAGGGCTGGCGTAACCAGTCCCGCGAGGGTGGCTAGCGCGATTAGCCTCACGATGGCGCCTGGCGCGATCAGCCTCGTGAGGCCCGTCCTCAGGCAATGCGGGCCTACCGTTGCTGCCGCCGCCACCCCGGAGGAACGATGACAACCAACAGGACGAGGGGAGTGGGGGCTACCTGGAGACTCGTGCGGTATCCTGCATCCTCGGAGGAGCACAGGCTCCTGCGTCCAACCGCATCTTCAAGCAGTTCTCTCGTGAGGTGAACGCTGCCCTGCCGAGGCTTGAGGCTGTTCGTCCCCTCAAGTGGTTGCAGTACGCCATCACATTCAACTCCAAGGACCACCTCAGGTGTTCAGCCATAGCCACGCCGCCCTTGCCGTCCGGCCACGGACCGCTCGCGCATCACCGGCGCACCCCCCCCCCCCCCGGCACCTTGTCGGGTGCCCGCGCCCGTTAACCATGGCTTTGCGCCCGACGGCCGATCCAGTGGCCTGATGGGCCACTGCCGGGGGGCCCCACACCCCATTTTGATTAAAAAAGATTTTTAAAAAGTTAATTAATTAATTAGTAATATAATTAATTAACTTAATTAACATGCTTAATAACCTAATTAACTAGATTAGTTAATCTAATATTGTTTAACTAAACTGTGTCTATGACACTGGGTCCCACTGCCCTGTGTTGACCAGTCAACTACACTGTTGACTGTTGACCTCATGATGGCATCATGCTGAAGTAATAACTCCGTTTTTTGTTTTAACGATAAATCCTGAATATTAATAGAAGTTTGAAAATTGTTATAAAATAAACCGTAGCTCGGATTAAAAAGTTCTATACATGGAAGTTGCTCAGAACGACAAGACAAATCCGAATACGCAGTCCGGTCGTCTGCCACATGCCCCTAGCGTAGCAAACATGGAACCGTCCCCCTCCGGTTCGTCTGCCCGAAAATTGCAAAATTCGGAAAAACATTCCCAGATGTTTCCCCCTTTGCCGGTATCGTGTAGCACCGCGTTAGAACACCCCTAGCTCTCCTTATTGTATGTCACGTACCTGTTTGCTCTGTATTTACTGTTTCTTCCCCCTCTTCTTCTCCGGTAGACCCCGAGACCGCTGTTGATGCCCATGTGATCGATGACATCGACGATGACCCTCCTTCCGTTTCAGCAGAGCTTCCAGGCAAGCCCCCCCTTTGATCATCCAAATATCGCCCATTTCATTCTCTCTCTTGCTTGCATTAGATTTTGCTACTGTAATTGATTGCTCCTATTCTAATGCATACACTATTGCAGGATGCTGCTAACACGACACTACGATCAGAGACCCTTCGAGAAACTGTGTGCGATGCAATAATCGGAAACGATGCTGTATGAAAACCGTCAGAAATGTATAAAACGTTTGTGATGATGGATGCATCAAACACGGTTCACGTTTTAGTTGCGTGTGCGATGAAGGGCATACAGTTCAGTTCAATTAACTGTTTGCGATGAGGAGGAACAAAAGAAACGGGCAGCCAGATGAAGGCGTATGTGATACACAGCATATGGTTCACTCGGATGAACTATTTGTGATCAGGCAACACAAAAGAAACGGGCAGCCAGATGAAGGTGTGTGTGATATACAACATACGGTTCACTCGGATGAACTATTTGTGATTAGGCAACACAAAAGAAACGGTCAGCCAGATCAAGGTGTGTGCGATATACGCATGCGGTTCACTCAGCCCTTGTCATCAGTGTGTGACCTCTGTGGCAACTGTGCGCTCCCCCAGGCGCCTCTTCGTGTACCGTGGCAACCGTCCACCGCCTCTTCGCCTTTCCCTCTCAATTTGGAACTGCTGTCGCACGCTCTTCCTCCCTCCATTTGCCTTCACCCTTCCTTCTGCCATTGTTCGATCATCTTCTCCATGGAGGGAACAGGCCAGAAACGACCCCGTTATCCTTGCCCCGATATGAAAGATGGCGTGGTGGAGGAACTCATTGATCGGTGCGACGTCATCACCTCGGCTAGCATGGCAGGTTCATTCAAGACCATTCTCGACTCAACTAATAACATCATTACAAGGAACCCAAGGGTCCAGGAGCGGTTTGATCTCCCCTGTCTTCTTTGCCATGACCCTGTTGACTGACGCGGGGATGAGGGAAGCCTCGCCTTGTGCAAGTTGATGTCGCTTGATAACGATACGTGTGATGTTAAGATGCCATCGCTTGAGGGCAAGGCTTGGGCAGACGCAAATGGAGATTGGGTTGTTTATATTGGGTACAACTGCGAGTGGGAACTTGTGAATGTGTACACTCGTCACTGGGCTCCACTTCCAAAAATCTCAGACGACTGCCCAGAGGTTGAGTACACCGATAATCTACGTGAGTTCAAATACAATCATGGTGACTGTCGTCTACGGAAGATAGCAATTTATCGAGTTCCCAACCGCTATTGGGATTACTCAAACTATGAAGTTGTTGCTATCTTTGACAAGCTTGTTGCCTTCCTTACTTCCAGGCCTCGATGGACACTGCTCAAAAATCAAATTTTGTACACGGATGAGTACTGTGATGCAATTCAATACGAGGGTCTTGTGTTTGCTGCCACCACTCGTGGCACTATTTTTGCATGGAATCCTGATGCTTTTGGTGCGTTTGTCTTCCACCGTAATTATAATTGTTTCATCCACATGCATGCGGGTTAGCTAGTTTCCCTTTACTAATTAATTAACCTTCTTGTGTTTCCAAGGTCCTGTGAACATTCCCGCACCTATACTTTTAAATTTTTCTAACCAAGGGGGAGATGACGATGATGATGATCACGAGCATGAGGATGAGCTGGACCCATATACTCAGTGGCGCCTGGCAACTAATTCCGATGGATCACCTCTTCTTGTCTGTATGCAAGGCGCTGCTTATGTTACTAAGGAAGCAGGTATTGTCTCGCATGGTCGCACTCTCCGGACCTATTCCAACATCCGTTGCAGGGTATTCGGGATGGATACTAGTGTACTAGCGCCAACACCTTCTCCCTGGTTCAGTATTGAAAGTCTTGGAGGAAACTCGCTCTTCCTTGGACAAAATTATCCAATGATGGTGGAAGGCGATCCAGCTGCTGTTGACACAACGTTACTACCATTTATGAGAGGCAATTGTATCTATACCTCGGACATTGCTACGCTTCCCTACCATCCCAATATGGGTCCTGGCATAGGCCGCTTCAGCCTGGATGATCAGTCCTGCGTTGGTCTCGAGATTGACAGTAGCTGGCCCTTCCCAGAGAATCCCTTCTGGTTCAAAGCAAGCGTTTCCAACGCCGACGAGTAGTTGAGCTAAAGTGCATTTCATCGCTTTGTTATTTGTTGTGTGAGAAAAACTTTACTAGAATGTTTTGTTGGAAATGATCTATAATCCAACGTGTATCCTCTTTGTCGTTGTGGGCTGATGACTTGTTGTATGTAATCAATGGTACATTTGCATATGCGTCCATTAACTCACGCCTGCTAGTGGTGTCCATATGAACAGTGCTAGTGATTTTAGTTGCAAAAATTAGATAGTGCTAGTGATTTTTAGCTGCATATTTTGACAAATCACAGTGTTACAAGGTTGACAAATGGCAATGCTACTAGATAAACAAATGTCAATCTTTCCAGTTTGACAAATGGTAACATACCCAAAATGACAGATATGCAAATCTTACCCAATTGTTTGTACGTGGTTGCACACGGGTCATGCAAACAACCGTTTGCGTTGAAGGGATGCAGAAATCCTGCTCGGCACATTTTCCCTTGGCTTCCTGGGGAAGCTGACGGCTTGCATCCGGGTGTTCTAACTAAAACGTTTGCGATGAGTGTTTTATATTTAGAAACCATTGACGGTTTTTTTTCAAAAAAAAATCGTTTGATAAGTCTGTACATTAAGAGAGAAAAACACATGTTCGTTCAAACCATATCTTCCATTCAATCACACTACGAATTTATGTTCATATGATTGAGAATTCAAGATACAGTATTAAACCCCAAAAAAACTATTTTCGGCGGCGCCAGAGGCGGCGTGCCGCGCCGTCGTTGTCGCTGTCGCCCTCCGGGACGCCGTTGTTGAAGTCTTCAAGGCAGCACAAAATGTTCTTCACATGTAAATCAAACATCATGTTGTCGCACGATCGATGGCTGGGGCGCGGGAGGACGGCAACCAGCACCGCTGAGAGGTAGCAATCGACGGTAGCGTCCCATGCCGCTGAGGGGGGGCGCGCGCACGGGCACGGGCACGGGCGCGGCAGGTGCAGCCTAACGCACGGGGGCCGGCGCCACGGTGGGTGGAGGGGCGCGCACGGGCACGGGCGCTGGCGCTGGCATGTACATGAGCTCGCGCGGGTCTGCGGAGACCTCGCTGACGCCTGCGGCTTCCAGCTCTGCGATAGTGCTCGGTGACCAGCCCGTCAATGCTAACGGGATGGGCGCTGGCGCGGGCGCGGGGATGGGAGCTGGGACGGGAGCGGGGGCAGCAACCGCCGCGGCCAGCTCGTTCTGGGCCATGTCCATGAGGCCCCATTCCTCCTTATTTTCTATCTCCTCCGGCTCGGAGTCGACTTCACCAAACTTGAAGACTAGTGGCAGATGATCGTTCTGCGCCATGGCGTTGGTGGAGGTCTGCGGGAGGGAGGGGAATCAGAGGCGAACAGTAAGGCCACCCGTATTAAACAGCAGCTTGGGCGCCATTAATGGAGAGGAAGACAGACGGCCATGGAAGTCAAAGGGCTCGTTTCCCAGTGAGCCTGCGCAGCGTACAGCTCGCACGCTTCCCGGTGAGACTGCGCATTGGAGGACAGCTTTCACACCTCTCGGTCAGCCTGCGCACTGGACTGCGCTCGCACGCCTCCCGTTCAGTCAAGGTCAAGCAGTTGTCCGCACGGTACCTCCTACAGCCATTAAAACCAAGACACGTGGCGTCACGTGAATGGTTAACAGAACGCACACGGTTTGAATTCTACAAACGTTTAAGATATTAAAGTGGCGGCTATTTTTTCAAAATGCCTTTGTTGGCTGTCATTATTCGAGTGAGTCTTCTCTCAAAATGGACATGGAAAATACCACAGCATGTCGGGTGCCATTCCATGATAGCATGCCAAATTTCATGAATTTCAGACGAGTTTTGGATTTACTAGAATTTAAAAACCAGACATCTCAATGTTTTACCAGCAATCAATGGTGCCCTGGTGTTTGAAATTCATTCCCATTTCTTGCATGGGACCTAAGCATGCACCCAAGGACACAGATTTGATTTTTCAACCAATTTATATGCACTGGAGCATGTGCATGTAGTTCAAATTTAAATTATGCACATAAATGCATTGAAAACTCAGTTAATGCATAAAAATATCCAAACGAACCCCGAAAAATCCCAAAAATTGACACAACACTCCTGTTGTTCTATGTTGACACGAGAAAAAAATTTAAAAGCAATAAGAGGCAATGGATATCATTTCGTACCCAAAGGTGGGATGTTCCCTACCGAAACCATCATGCTTGTTGTGAGAAGCTCTGGTTTGTGAGAATCGTATACCCGAACCTGCCCCGAATGGGACAATTTTTTACCACGGCATGTTGATGCCGCTCCATGATAGCATGCCAAGTTTCATGAATTTCAGACGAGTTTTGGATTTACTAGAATTTAAAAACCACGCATCTCAACGTTTTGCCGGCAATCAATAGTGCCTTGGTGTTTGAATTTCATTCTCATCTCTTGCATGGGACCTAGAAATTCACCCAAGGACATAGATTTGATTTTTCAACCAACTTTAGTGCATTGGAGCATGTGCTTGTAGTTCAAATTTGAATTATGCACATAAAATGCCTAGAAAATCCAGTTAATGCATAAAAATGTCCAAACAAACCTCAAAAAATCACAAAAAATGACACAACACTCCTGTTGTTCTATGTTGACACTAGAAAAAAATTGAAAGCAATAAGAGGCAATGGATATCGTTTCGTCCCTAAAAGTGGAACGTTCCCTATCGAAACCATCATGCTTGTTGTGAGAAGCTCTGGTTTGTGAGAAGCTTATACCCGAACCTGCCCCAAATGGGACAAACTTTTACCACGACATGTTGATGCCGCTCCATGATAGCATACAAAGTTTCATGAATTTTAGACGAGTTTTGGATTTACTAGAATTTAAAAACCAGGCATATCAAGGTTTTGCTAGCAATCAACAGTGCCCTAGTGCTTGAAGTTCATCGTCTCTTGCATGGGACCTGAGCATGCACCCAAGGACACACATGTGATTTTTGAACCAATTTGTATGCACCGCAGCATGTGCATGTAGTTCAAATTTGAATTATATACATAAAATGCCTAGAAAACTCAGTTAATGCGTAAAAATGTCCAAACGAACCCTGAAAATCCCAAAAATTGACACAGCACTCCTGTTGTTCTATGTTGACACGAGAATTTTTTTGAAAGCAATAAAAGGCAATGGATATCATTTCGTCCCCAAAGGTGGGACGTACATTCCCTACCGAAACCATCAGGCTTGTTGTGAGAAGCTCTGGTTTGTGAGAAGCATATACCCAAACCTGCCCCAAATAGGACAATTTTTTTACCATGACATTTTTATGCCGCTCCATGATAGCATACCAAGTTTCATGAATTTCAGACGGGTTTTGGATTTACTAAAACCAGGCATCTCAATGTTTTGCCGGCAATCAACGGTGCCCTGGTGTTTGAAATTCATTCCCATTTCTTGCATGGGACCTTAGATGCACCCAAGGACACATATTTGATTTTTCAACCAATTTATATCCACTGGAGCACATACATGTAGTTCAAATTTGAATTATGCACATAAATGCATTGAAAATCCAATTAATGCATAAAAATGTCCAAACGAACCCCGAAAAATCCCAAAAATTGACACAACACTCTTGTTGTTCTATCTTGACACGAGAAAAAAATTGAAAGCAATAAGAGGCAATGGATACCGTTTCGTCCCCAAAGGTGGGACGTTTCCTATCAAAACCATCGTGCTTGTTGTGAGAAGCTCTAGTTTGTGAGAAGCTTATACCTGAACCTGCCCCAAATGGGACAAATTTTTTACCACAGCATGTTGATGCCGCCCCATGATAGCATGCCAAGTTTCATGAATTTTAGACGAGTTTAGGATTTACTAGAATTTAAAAACCAGGCATCTCAATGTTTTGCCGGCAATCAATAGTGCCTTGGTGTTTGAATTTCATTCCAATCTCTTGCATGGGACCTAGAAATCCACCCAGGGACACACATGTGATTTTTCAACCAACTTCAGTGCATTGGAGCATGTGCTTGTAGTTCAAATTTGAATTATGCACATAAAATGCTTACAAAACCCAGTTAATGTATAAAAAAGGCCAAACGAACCCCGAAAAATTCCAAGATTAAACACAACACTCCTGTTGTTCTATGTTGACACTAGAAATTTTTTGAAAGCAATAAGAGGCAACGGATATTGTCCCGTCCCCAAAGGTGGTACGTTCCCTATCGAAACCATCATGCTTGTTGTGAGAAACTTATACCCAAACCTGCCCCAAATGGGACAAAATTTTCATCACAGCATGTTGATGCCGCTCCATGATAGCATGCCAAGTTTCATGAATTTCAGACGAGTTTTGGATTTACTAGAATTTAAAAACCAGGTATTCCAACGTTTTGTCGGCAATCAACAATGCCCTAGTGTTTGAAATTCATTCCCATTTCTTGCATGATACCTAGAAATTCACCCAAGGACACACATGTGATTTTTCAACCAACTTTGGTACATTGGAGCATGTGCTTGTAGTTCAAATTTGAATTATGCACATAAAATGCCTAGAAAACCCAGTTAATGTATAAAAAAGGCCAAACAAACCCCGAAAAATCCATTCCCATTTCTTGCATGGGACCTAAGCATGCACTAAAGGACACATATTTGATTTTTCAACCAATCTATATGCACCGGAGCATGTGCATGTAGTTTAATTTTGAATTGTGCACGTGAAATGGCTAGAAAACCAGTTTATTGTATAAAATGTCCAAACGAACCTTGAATAATTCCAATTCTTTTACGACAAACATATAGTTGCATGTTCACAACAGATAAAAGGTCTAGCAATTCAAACATCGTCCATTGCTGCTGTGACCCCATTTTGTAATTCAAATCAAGTAGATCCCACACAATTTGTTATCACCAACCGTGTGAGATGTA
This sequence comes from Aegilops umbellulata, assembly GCA_032464435.1. NCBI lineage: Eukaryota > Viridiplantae > Streptophyta > Magnoliopsida > Poales > Poaceae > Aegilops > Aegilops umbellulata. Next base: position 314,797,568 of record CP136055.1, on the reverse strand, counting down.
GTACAAAAAATCTTGGAGCATCGTCGGTGTATAGTACGCCTATGGCTTACGCGAGAAGGTGCGTCGGCTACAATCCACAACCGGCGTGTCAAGCACACTAACTCACTCCCCAAAAACTCCCGCCTCTGCATCCCTCGCAATCTCAAAAATATCTACCGCCTGGAAAGTTTTAATGTTTGATAGCACATGATTAGTATGTGCGGACCATGTGCGATGTCTATTACTCCCGCGCTGCTTCAGTCCCTTGATTCAAATTTTCAGTAGCCCCGACATTTTACTCCCGCCTCTGCATCCCCCGCAATCTCAAAAATATCTGCTCACCCTTGATCCAAATTTTCAGTAGCCCCGCCTTGTTACTCCCGCCTAGTAAAATTTTCAGTTGTCGCAATATTTCCTCAAACACAACCTTGCCCCCCCCACACAAACCCCAAAACCTCTGCTCACACAAACACACACAACCCCTCGAAACCATTGCTAGGTCACCGCCATCGCCGACGCCTCCATCCTCAACCTCTGCCCGTGTGCCAGGGAGCTCGAGGAGCCAATGGCCAAAAAGAGGTTTATTGCGGACTTTTCGCCCGACGCCGGCGAGGTGGCCGCCGAGGTGTCCCCGTCATCCTCCGCGGGCCCGATCCGCCCGCCGCCGCGCCCCTACGCCTGTTCGAGGACTTCCCCGTCCTTCCTCGGACCTGGCAGCCGACGAAGTCCTACCTCGGGGTCCGGCAGCGGCGGTGGGGGACATGGGTCGCCGAGATTACAGATCGAGAGACCCACACCCGCCGGTGGCTCGGTAGCTTCCACACGGCCGAGCTCACGGCCATGGAGTACCACTGCTGGCAGGTTCGCTACCACGACGCGGCGTCTAGGATCAATTTCCCCTTCGGCACACGCCCGGTCGACCTCGTTCCGCCGAAGCTAGGGTGGTGAGCTCAGCTATGGCGCGGGAGGACCGTGAGGCGTGGGAGCGCCTCGAGGCCAAGGCCACCGCCGAGGCCTACATGCAAGAGCTCCGTCGGCAGCATCCGGAGCTCGTGGAGGCGGAGCGGGCGATCTTTGCCAGTGCGGAGGGCGGCGAGGTTATCGTGCTCCCCTCCGATGACGAGGTCGAAGGCGGGGAGGACGACAGCGCGGAGGGCGGCGAGGTTATCACGCTCTCCTCTGATGACGAGGTCGAAGGCGGCGGTGACGGCGGCGCGGAGGGCTTTGAGGTGGGCCTCGAGGACGAGGAGATCGACGTCGACGAGTGGAGGAGTGCCTTCCCCAACGACCCCGATGACGGTACTGGCCCGGACCCGGCTCGCGGCACACCGTACATGACGAGGAAGGATTGGCTCGACCTCTACTTCAACCGAAAGTAGTTTAGCTTAGTTTAAATTTATGTTTTATGTTCGATTATGCAAAACTATCTATGTTTATGTTTGAATGCATGCTACTTTCGGTTGAACCTGCTTTGAACTTGATCAAATTGAAGTTTACAACCTTAAGTTTAGGGGATCGACTAGAAAAGGCCAAAAATTGCTGGAGTATATATATGTGTGTGTGTGTGTGTGTGTGTGTGTGTGTGTGTGTGTGTGTGTGTGTGTGTGTGTGTGTGTGTGTGTGTCCACTAAGGGTTTTAGCCCTTTAACTTTTTAACGATCGACTAGAGATGTCCTTATGACTTGTTTATTTCAGTTCTTCACAATGTGATGCTCTATATGTGCAACTATTTTCCGTGCAGTTCAATTTCATCAATAATAGTTTCAACAATACCATTATGAATTACGATATTTGGTTGTTGTTAAGGATATTGCAGTTAACATGCATTTTTGTTTTTCAATTCTTTTTTGCAACATGCATTGTACTGAATGACTAAATATGCAATCCCAGGCTACATAGCAACAAGGAAGAGTGTTACCTTAATGTTCTGATGATGTCTAGATATACATGTAATAAAATCTTATATAATGGGATGGATGGAGTGTTGTACTACATCATTTTTCAATTGTTGTTTAGCTTCTAATATTAACTTGGTGTTGTAGGTACATATATCATTGCCAAAGATCCACACTTCGACCCTTTCTGCGTATGGGGCAATGAGATATTCATCAACCATCATCAAGTGAGGAAACTGATAAAGATTGTTATTAAAATGAGTCAAAAGATGTCAATTGAACTACTTTTTTACACTTTATGCAAGACAACAGTGAACTGCAGGATGGTAAGTAAGAACCGTGCAGCCTTCTTTTTACTGCCCATAGTGAGTTGTGTTAGATGACAATATGTGAATCTTTTTTCTTTTGAAGTGGATCCTGAAGCAGTTTACTCAAGATTACCTCCCAAACTACATGATTGGTGGCCAACCATCACAAGGGGTTGGATTAGAGTCCTGCATGCCTTCTGCATCCAGGAGAGCACAATAGGGCCATTCCGCTTCACCTTGTTCAGCAACTGGAATGTCTACCGCCTCTTTTTTTACCATGTGTAATAGTACAAGTATAGAACCCTGGTACATCATTCTTTATTTGGTGCTTATGTAATTCTTAAACATATGTACCCGTGAATTGAATAATGCATTGGTTGTTTGAACCTGATGGATATGAATAAAGGCATAACCTACTTTCAAGTTTAAATTAGGTACAATTTTAAATAACAACAATTAAATTAGGGCGTAATTACGTTGTGCAGGTCATTACGGCACACATGGTTGGTAAAACATAAACGTTTGCGATATACACCATAATCCGAGACGGTTCACAGAGAGGAAACGTGTGCAAGAATGCACACAATTGCCGTTTGCAAAGCGTGTGTGATGTCAGGCACTATCACATACGGTGCGGGAAAACTAAATGTGTGTGATTGTCTACCCACCGTACACGGTTTATAATCATGAAATGTTTGTGATGTGCCAGGCACGTAAAACTCCCGTGCTTGGAATCTGCCTGGTTTTAGGCAGAACCACAAAACTCCAACTGCGATGGCAATGCGAGCACAAACGAGTAGCAAGGATGAAGCGTTCGGGATATTCGAGATATCGGAAACAGTTATATAGGGACAACTGTATGCATCAAGGCTCCCTATCGCCGATGGTTTCTGGGTCGTGTGGGAAGGATCCCCCTATCGCCCACACTCACTTGGCGACAGTTCCAAATGCCGTCACGGAAAGGGGTTAAAAACCGTTTGTTTAGGACCGACGCGCACCAGTGATAGCCTGCTTTTGTACTTGCTATTGTTACCTACCTGCTTATCCTAAACTTCTTAGTATAGGTTGGTTAGTGATCCATCTGTGACCCCCACCTTGTCCTTGTTGCCCCTGCTTCATCATCGACGACTCGATCAACGTGATCGACGACCAGAGACCGACACATCACATCACGCCCCTTTTGTTGCTCGACTCTGAAGAGTTACCATTGAGTGCCAACGGTGATACCACATACATCACTCCTAATGAGATATATGCAGTGTAGCTATTCGGTTGTGGTCATCGAGGGTGATTCCTCCTTAACCACTTCCGATACGACTTTGTCGTGCAACCCCTCAAGTGTGAACCTCGAGGGCAGTTCCTCCTACGTTCACCTTGATGATTACATAAAGTGGAGTCCACCGAGGGTGATTCCTCAGGGTTTCCCCCTTGATGTTTGGACACACGGTTACCTTGACTTTACTTGAGACCTTTGTGAAAGTCGGGCGGGCCCAGAGAGCACCTGCAAGATAATTACGTGGCACGATCAGGCATTCCGGGCCCTTGCCGTAAGTCCACGAGACGGGGCGATAGGGTCACATCGATCATGAGTCTTTGCTCGTCTTCGCAAGCTACTAATACACTAATGGTTTGGGTATTTATTCTGAGTTAGCCTTTGGCCTTTACGCACTAACCAACACGCGGGAATAGTTATGGGAATCGGTGTCGCAGTATCAACCGAAGCTTTGTCAGACGTCCAGTTCAGCATTGTGGCACGGTCGGATCGCGCCGACCATCCGAGGTGGCGCTGGTGTTCACCCTGCACACAACGACCCAGAGTGCAACGGGCGATGGGCCCAAGATCTCGGAGTGCTTAGGATGTAGACCGAGGAGGACCTCTCTGCAGCCTAGGTAGGGTTGCGACGTGTTGATCTTCCGAGACCGGGCATTAACTCAGAAAAGTGTGTCCGGCTAGAGTAATCAAGCGTGTTGGGTAATGTGGTGCACCCCTGCAGGGAAGTTATCAATTCGAATACCGTGTCCATGGTAATGGACGTTCAGACTTGTATCCTGATCTATTACAACTAGAACTGGTTACTTGAGACATGTGATGGATATGTGGCTCGGGGATTGCTTTCTCGCAGGGAGTCGAGGAAAGATCTCTGGGCGTTAATACTACAACATGTTTGTTAAATATAAACTGCTATTCTATACTCTTCCGAATGATGCAAGGTGCTTGGAGTTGCTTGAAGATGCTAGTCTTCGATAGGCTAGGCATTCCCCTCTATGGCATTCTGCAGTTCAGTCCACATATACATACCTTCCTTTGATACCAATGCATACTTAGTTTAGATCTGATGCTTGCAAGTACTTTGGATGAGTACTCACGGTTGCTTTGTTATCCCTTTCCCCCCTTCTTCCTTCTTTCCGGTTGTTGCAACCAGATGGTGGATCCCTGGAGCCAGATGCCACCGCAGACGGATACTACTACGTGGAGACCGCCGACGACCATGAGTAGTTAGGAGGTCCCAGGCAGGAGGTCTTGCCTCTTCGATCATTGATGTTTGTGCTAGCCTTCTTAAGGCAAAACTTGTTTAACTTATGTCTGTACTCATATATTGTTGCTTCCATTGACTCGCTTATGTATCGAGCTTCTGTATTCGAGCCCTTGAGGCCCCTAGCTTGTAATATAAAGCTGGTATGACTTTCATTTGTGTTTAGAGTTGTGTTGTGATATCTTCCCGTGAGTCCCTGATCTTGATCATACACATTTGCGTGTATGATTAGTGTACGCGACAGTTTCGGCTTACGATATTCATGATGACTCGCGACGCTCCAGCTCGGAGCCCACCAAATTCTTCTCAATCTCCATATCAGCAGCCTTTGACTTGGACGGCGAGACTCCGTGCTTGGTTTCCTTACTCTCCCACCGTGATAAATATCCAGGAGGGGATGGTGGCACCGAACCACCAGCTATTCCTCCTCCAGAATCAACATCACGCTCACGGCCTGGGACAAGGCCTCGGCCTGTCGTACCTCCACTTCCTCTGCTCCTTTCCCATCGAGATGAGTTTCTGCCACCACTTGGGGCCTCCATGGCATCTCCCATGATGAACAGGGCCAAAGAACCGATGCAATTTGTCTCTGAGTTCTCTCGCAGCAAATATCGGGGCCGGGAAACCCTAGGGACTGCGCCTTGAGAAACAGGTCGCGGAGGGCACCGGTGGCGGAGCTTGAACGAAAAAGTTGGGCAGGCCAGACTGAAGAACACAATTTTTTTTTCTAAATTCTGATTCATAAGGACATATTACAAGCACCCAGATCACAAGATTGAGCTAGCAGATATGTATATATATAATATACATGTACTAAAGTACAGTTCAACCATGAGTCACTATTGAGTTAGCTAATACAAAAGTGCCGGAGACATTAGACATGGACCTACTCACATACAATCAACTCTCCGATCCTTCTTGTTTATAAAATCTGCAATGACATGTTCGTGGCTGTAGTTTTCTAGAATTCCACCATCTTTGTGAACTAACAAGTTATTAGCCAGATTCTCATCTTCCATCTTATTGCACAATCTTGTCTTAGTGATCTTCATATAGATCAATTCTTCTTCGAGTCTTATTTTCCTTCCCATGACTACCTATGTTGAAATTTGCATAAGATCATATCACCAGGCTATTATTTATCACTAGCAGGACTGATCACTAGGTGTATGGAAATGAACAAAATCAGGTCATTGCCTATCAAATTCAGAATTGGGAGGGGGGAGGGATTTTTTACCTGTGAAGTGTGCGTGCGGCAAGGGGCTAAGTCATGGGGGCGCCAGCGATAGGATACAAAAGGAGAATGGACTGGCCCAGGTCATGCGCAAGATTTGGAGACTTGGAGTTGGAGGAGAACAACCGCATGAATGGATGGCCGGCAGCACACACGGCACACTGGATCCTGGCGGATGATGGGCGGCATGAGGGAGCAGGGCAGGGGCAAGGCGAGATCCCGGCGGGCGTCGCCGCGGCGGTTGCTCCGAGAGATGGCGGGCGGCGCGCTCCAGTGGACCGTGTTCCCTGTCCACGGCGGTGGTCGGCGGCGGCGTGGCTACGGCCTACATGAGTCTGGGACTAGAAAAGACCCATCAAAGTTTTTAACTTTGACTCACTTCATTTACAAATACAAAATTATTGGTTTGGTTAATTTAGTTATATGGATAGCTAATCTTTGGGCTGACTTGGTTGACATTGGTATGTAGTCTATGTTATACTGTTAAATAAAGCCTTCTATTATCTATATTCTAGTTAATACGTGTGCTTGGGAGTCCTTGCAATTTGAATAAACCAAGATCTTACCATGACTGCAATTTTAGAGAGACGCGAAAGTACAAGCCTGTGGGGTCGCTTCTGCAACTGGATAACTAGCACTGAAAATCGTCTTTACATCGGATGGTTCGGTGTTTTGATGATCCCTAACTTATTGACCGCAACTTCTGTATTTGTTATCGCCTTCATCGCTGCCCCTCCAGTAGATATTGATGGTATTCGTGAGCCTGTTTCTGGTTCTTTACTTTATGGAAACAATATTATCTCTGGTGCTATTATCCCTACTTCTGCGGCGATCGGATTGCACTTTTACCCAATTTGGGAAGCTGCATCTGTTGATGAGTGGCTATACAATGGTGGTCCTTATGAGCTAATTGCTCTACACTTCTTACTTGGTGTAGCTTGTTATATGGGTCGTGAGTGGGAACTTAGTTTCCGTCTGGGTATGCGTCCTTGGATTGCTGTTGCATATTCAGCTCCTGTTGCAGCTGCTACTGTTGTTTTCTTGATTTACCCTATTGGTCAAGGAAGCTTTTCTGATGGTATGCCTTTAGGAATCTCTGGTACTTTCAACTTTATGATTGTATTCCAGGCAGAGCACAACATCCTTATGCATCCATTCCACATTCCACATGTTCCTTGTCCACGGTGGTGGTCGTCGGCGGCGTAGCTACGACCTACATGAGTCTGGGACTGAGAGGATGGGGAATTGGGGAAGGCGTGAGTGTGCGTGTGCGTGCGGCGTGCGTGAGACGAGGAGACGATGGTCGATGAGGGGATAGCCAGTGCGTGCGTGGGCTAGTGGGCTGGGCTAAGACGACTAGTAGTAAAAACTTTTTTGTCAAATTCCTGGGCGGGCCATGGCCCAGGTCTGCCCATACAGAGCTCCGCGCCTGGGCACCGGTAAGAAAACGTCGGTCGGGGCCGGCGGAGTAAGTAAACCCTCATCTATAATACCTAAATAGTTCATCCCCACTACCTTATTTCTCTTGACATGAAACCTATCCACATCAGCAGGTCAGCCACATCATCATTCTACAATTGGCTTACAGGTGGGACCAACCAAAGTTCAGCATTACAGAGAACGCCACCTCAGCGACCAGTTACCAATTTAGAGGAGAACCGAACGTTCGACAACCACCTCGTGCGTGAACCCACCAAAGTAAAAAAAAGCTTTCCCCTAGTCATCTTTCCCCCCAAATTTCCCCACGCCGGCGGTTAGAACCAGAGTTGCCCTCCTCGGGCCGGCGCCTCCCCACGCCGGCGGTCAGAGCTGGAGGACCTCGCTCATGTCCTTCATCTGCTCTGGGCCGTCGTCGCGTCTGTGGCCTTGGACAGATCGGACGCGGCCATCTCGGCGGGGCCCCACTTCCAGCGGGATTGGGAAGGAGCTGGGCCAGGAGAGGCTCGCCGGCCTCCCCTACCTCCTAGCCGCCGCCATTAGGCTGGTCATAGTGGGGAGTAACTTAGACTAGTGTCATGCATATGACACTAGTCTAAGTTACTACCTTCATAATGCAAAGTAACATAATAGTAGTATCATAGATGGCTTCATTTATTAGCTCGTAGACTCATCTTGTCTTGGAAAGCGTTATGTTACAGTAACATATTATGTTACCACCTCTCATTAATTACTCGCCACATAAGCAAAATTTTCTCGAAATGCGCTATGTTACTAGCTAGCTAAGTTACTTCAACTATGGCTAGCCTTAAGGCCCGGAAGCAATCCCCGCGTAGCCGATTCACTGGTCCAGGTCACCTCCGCCGCTTACCAGCTGGTGGTGGTCACGGCGGGCAGGGCTCTCGGCGAGTCTCCGTCATGGCCGCCGCCACCTCCGATGCTCCCCGGCCACAGGTGCGCATTAACTCACTTGTTGATTGACCTTCCCGCTACCACCCTATTGCCGCCGCTATCCTTCCACCTCCACGACGTATACTCTCCCGGCCACAAATGCCCATGAAAGACTGAAACGGCCCGAGGCACCTCAGCATTCATGTCCCCTATAGATCGCACTCCATTACCCTACAAATGCGGAAAAACTGTTGCTGCATTCGTGTTTAAAAACCAGTCTATGCTGCCATGGTCATCCAACATGCACACACACATACACACACATGCTCGCGTCCTCATCTACGAGCCGTCCTCCACTCTGGAAGTTGTACTCTCCCTAATATTAGCCACACTGATTTTTACCATCTCTGAGCTTATTTTTATGAATTTCTCAGATTGCAGTTTGGATCGAAAGGTGCTTGATGATTCGTTTCATAGGACTACTCCTGCTCGGATTGATTTCGTTGTTACACAGGTCTTTTGCTAATCGCGTTTGCCAGATTGTTCTTTGCTCTGACTTTTATATGCAAAAGGCATACAAATGCTAATATGGAACATTAGGCTTTCAAGTTTCATTGTACTTCCCGTTTCTTCTTCTCGACACAACTTTCCTCATCCGAGAAAAAAAATCACGCAGCCTTGGTTCCCATATCATTTTCTGTTTTGTGTGTGTTTATTATATGATTGATTATATCCATTTCTAATAGGGATAATATGTTGATGCTAGAGTTTAAACTCAAAATCGGACAAGGGCAATGTGTTGAGGATGTGGTTGCGAGTAGTAGTTGGCAGATACTGAATTAACTGATCAGAAAGAGTATCATGGATCCCTAAAAAAAGGAGTATCATGGAATTGGATATGGACTTTCCTCAGGTTCTTACAATTTAGATTAGCAAATCACTTTTACTATGTACAAAGCTGATCTGTTTCTTCTCATTTAGGATAGACGTAGTAGAAAAGATGTCGTCATGTTTCTCCAATATACTCCGTCCATCCCAAAATAAGTGTCTTTGACTTATTACAACTTTGTTGTGTTTTCAGTGCTATGTGTCGTATTTTGATGTGCGGATATGTTATGAAGCTACTATATTCATCGTTTAACATCCAAAAAAACTTATGCATGTGGATATCTTCATTTTACCATATCTTGGGTTGGCAGGAAAAAGGCTATCCCCCATGATTTTTACCTTTGATGTGCCTGGACGTTCTGGAAGTAGCCTCTCTATCCTTCCCAAATTATTTTTCTTATAGATCTCGATGTATACACAAGGCGCAATGAATTATCTTGCTTCTTTCCTGAAAAGTGTACTGAAGTCACTTTCTTATTTCATGCTTCCAGTTTACAGATTATAAACATTGCATGCTGGTAGGTAAACAAATTGCCAATTTCCAAGTAATGTGTTACTTGGTGCAGTCTAATCTGAACTTTATTCTTATTTTCCTTTGTTACCAGAGGTAGGTTTTTTTTTTTTTTGCCAATTTTCAAGTAATGTGTTACTTGGTGCAGTCTAATCTGAACTTTATTCTTATTTTCCTTTGTTACCAGAGATTATTTCGCGCGCACACACGCTCAACTGTGAAGGTATATGTGTTTTTTGTTTTTGGACAACTCATATACATGTTTGACTGCTAATCATGATGCCTTGCTTCCTTTCTTTGCTGCAATTTTACAACAATGCCTCTACTAACCTCATTTCAATTGATGAGTACACACCTTCTGTTTGTTTTTTTGTGTATTAAAGAGCATGGGAATTTTCTCCCCTCGAGCTTTCCAGATCAGAGAACTGAATTTGACACTCCAAATCATGAGACACCATTCAACATTACTTAGCAAGGGAACTTAAGAAATATTTTCCTGTCCCTGCTAGATACAGAACTGAAGATTACACCCTTCAGGTCAGGTATGGACATTCCAAATCAGAAGACACTTTTTTTTTCTTTTTGGTTAAATTGCTTCCAAAATTTTGATTACATTCATATCACAAATTAGTCAAAATGCTAAGCTAAATTGTACTACAACAACACCCTATCTACTACAGCCAACTGCTACAACAGTTGAGCGCACATCACATGGACCCAGCCAAGTAGGTTTGCAGTGCAAGACAGTCTCGACGGCATTGATAGAGCAAAATTCGTCGTATTTCTCCCATCAATTGTTTTGTTCTGTGGTGGTTCTGATGCTGAACATAAAATAAATGTATGCTTGCTTCTCATTATCAGGCTATGTGGCAGGCAAAGCTTTTGAATATATGGTTTGTACATGTCTATTGTATAGTCCGGCCCACCTCCTAGCCTTTGTATAGTTGAGGCCGAGGCCCACCTTGTACTCCATATATACGTGCGCTATGCACCGATCAATACATCGAGTAGCATTGCCCAAATATTCGTTTCCAACATGGTATCATACCTACGATCCTAAACCCTAACTACAGCCGCCGCCGCCGCCGCCGCCGCCGCGATCCCATCGCCGCCGCCGCCGCCGCCACTTCGGGCCGCCACCGCCGCCGCGTCTCCCCGCCGCCGCGCCGCCGCCCCTTGTGTGCCGTCGCCGCCTCGCGCTTCCGCCCGCAACCCCGCAGCGCCGCCACCCGCCGCGCCGCCTCCCGCTAACCGCCGCGCCGCCGCACTCCCCTCTGACCATGGTCTCCCCCGGTTCCTCCGGTACCACCCGCAGCCGCCACACCAACCCCTTCGAAGTCCCCGATCCCGTCGTCATCCGCGATCTCAACGTCCTCGCTCGGGTTCCTGTTGTCCTCGATCATCTCACCTCCACCAACTATGCCTGGAAGACGTACTTCTCCCTTGTGTTCCGTGAGTACAATCTCCGGGATCACATCGATGGCTCCGTGGACTCCCGCTTCATGGAGGACGATGAGGAGTGGACGTCCATCGACGCCACCCTCATCCGCTGGTTCTACACCACCATCTCGAAGGACCTCTTCCACACGGTGGTCTCCGCCGAGGATGACGCTCACGCCGTTTGGACTAAACTCAACGGCCACTTCACCGACAACGCGCTCCAACGCAAGGTTTTCTTGCACGGTGAGTTTTTTGGGTGCCAGCAGCTTGACTCGTCGGTGGACGATTATTGCATGCGCCTCAAGAAGCTCGTCGACGAGCTCCGTGACCTCGGCGAGAAGGTCTCCGACGAGCTTCTCCTCAGCACTCTCATCGCCGCCCTGAACGAGGACTTCGGGAACGCCGCCTCCAACATCCCCCTCATCACCAACCCGACCTTCCCCAAGATCGTCGCGTACCTGAAGCTGGAGGAGAGGAGGATGCGGACGTCGCGCACCCGGGCCACCCACACGGCCCTCACCGCCGGGACCCGTGGCGGTGCGCCGCCCACCGCTCCGGCTCCCCCGCCACAGCCCGCCCAGGGGCCCTTCCATGCGCCGCCGCCACCCGGGTTCCCCTACCCTGTGCCGCCGCAGGCCCCCCCGCCGCCCCCCGCCGAGCAGCAGCAGCGCCGGGGCGGGCGTCGCGGCCGAGGAGGCCGCAAGCAGCAGCAGCAGCCGGCTGCCCAGGGCGGGGCGCCGCGCCCACCGCAGCACCAGCTCCCGCCGGCGCCCTGGCAGGCCGGCCAGAACCCCTGGACGGGGGTGGTTCACGCATACTCTATGTCGATCCCGCGTGCCCCCGTCCCCGGTGTCTTTGGCGCCCGTTCAACTCCTCATCAGGCTATGTACGCGGCCCCTCAGGCGTATCCGCCGGCGCCGCTCTACGGCCCCTCGGCGGCCTATGGCCTGCCCTCGGCCGGTGGGTTCACGGCGCCGTCGCCGCAGCCTCTGCCGTCGGCCCCGGCCCTCCCGCCGGCGCCCTAGGACCCCGCGCTGTTAGCGGCCCTCCACACCGCCCTCACGTCACAGCAGTACACTGGCGGTGGCGACTGGTACATGGACACCGGAGCCACGGCTCACATCGCCGCCAACCCCGGTAACCTTCTTACCGCTCATCCCGTTCGCACTGCTGCTCGCATTACCGTGGGCGACGGCTCTTCCATGCCCATCACTCATGTCGGCCATGCTGCTTTTCCTTCTAACTCCTTCCATTATATCTTTTTAATGTTCTTGTTTCCCCTGACATCATTAAAAATCTAGTTTCTGTTCGTTCTCTTACACTTGAAAATCCTGTCACCATTGAATTTGACATTTTTGGCTTTTCTGTTAAGGATGCCCGTACCCGGATGGTGCTCCACTGATGTGACAGACCCGACGAGCTCTACCCGGTCCACTCATCCACATCCTCCGTCGCTGCACCCATGGCGCTCTCCGCCGGAGTGGACCTTTGGCACGCCCATCTCGGTCATCCCAACACCGCCACCCTTCGTCATATTCTTCGTAGTTTTCCATTCACGTGTAATAAGATCAACGATCACACTTGTCATGCTTGCCGTCTCGGCAAACATACTCGTTTACCCTTTAGCACTTCCTCGCATGTTGCTTCATACCCATTTGAGTTGATTCATAGTGATGTTTGGACATCTCCTGTTGCTAGTAACACGGGTTATCATTATTATCTTGTTATTCTTGATGATTTTTCGCACTATGTGTGGACCTTCCCATTGCGGCGAAAGTCGGATTCTGTTGCCACTCTCACGGCTTTCTACTCCTATGTCGCCACGCAGTTTGGTCGCCCCATTCATGCGTTGCAAACAGACAACGGGAAGGAGTTTGATAATCTTGCGATCCGCAACCTTCTCGCCACACACGGCATGATTTTTCGTCTCACTTGCCCGTACACTTCGCAACAAAATGGCCGCGCTGAGCGTGTGCTTCGCACTCTTAATGATTGCGTTCACACTCTCCTCTTTCACGCCAACATGCCACCACGTTTCTGGCCCGACGCGCTCGCCACCGCATCACTACTTCTCAACATCCGTCCCTGTCGCACTCGCGGGAACTTTGCTCCTCATCATCTCTTGTTCGGTACGCCACCCTCCTACACCGAGCTCCGTATCTTCGGTTGCTTGTGCTACCCTAGCATCGCTTCCACTACTCCTCATAAGCTCGCACCACGGTCCGTGGCCTGCATTTTTCTTGGCTATCCGCCCAACACCAAAGGCTACCGCTGCTATGATCCTATCTCCCATCGGGTCATCACTTCCCGACACGTTTACTTTGATGAGATGGTTTTTCCGTTTCAGCAGGTACCTTCGGATGTTGCGGCCTTGCCCGCTCCTGGCGACGGCCGCTCGAGTGCTTCTCTCGGGCCACCTCCTGGCTTTGAGGGTGCCCCCCGTGCCCCGGGTCGAGTTCCTCCCCGGCTGGCTCCATTAGGGGCTGCACCCCTCCCGGCGTCTGCGACGCCCCTCGCACCGTCCTCGGCGCGGGACTCCTCGGTGCCCCCCGCGCCCTCCCCGGCCGCCTCGCCCGCGGCGGCCTCGCCCGCGACATCAGCGGCGGCGGGCTCTTCTTTGTCATCGCCCGTCGCCCCGGACTCGCTGCCTCGCCCGATGACTCGCTCTCGGGCCGGTACCTTCCGCCTGAGTACGCGGTACACCAGCGATGAGTATCTTCTCGCTGCTTCCGTCTCTGAGCCGTCCCCTCTCCCATCGTCAGCTCGAGCTGCCCTTCGGGACCCTCATTGGCTCGCTACGATGCAGGAAGAGTTCGATGCGCTCCAACGGAACCACACCTGGCAGCTTGTCCCTTGACCACCTCGTGCCAACGTCATCACGAGGAAGTGGGTCTTTCGGCATAAGACTCATCCAGACGGGACTCTCGAGCGCTACAAAGCTCGCTGGGTGGTTCGAGGCTTCCGGCAACGTGCGGGCGTGGACTTCACCGACACCTTTGCTTCGGTTGTTAAACCGGGCGCGATCCGCACCGTGCTTCAGCTGGCCATCTCCCGAGCTTGGCCTGTGCATCAGTTGGACGTCTCCAACGCCTTCTTGCACGGCCACCTCGCCGAGCAGGTGTTCTGTGAGCAGCCCACCGGCTTCGTCGACGCCACACAGCCGGATCATGTGTGCTTGCTCTCCCGTTCGCTTTACGGGTTGAAGCAGGCGCCTCGGGCCTGGTACCAGCGCATCGCTGGCTTCCTGCAGACGCTCGGATTTACGTCGACCCGCTCTGATGCGTCCCTCTTCGTGTATCATCACGGGGTTGACACGGCCTACTTGTTGCTCTACGTCGACGACATCATCCTGACGGCATCCACTATCGCACTTCTCCAGCGGCTTACTGCTCGTCTTCGCGATGAGTTTGCCCTGAAGGATTTGGGGCCCCTTCACTACTTCCTCGGCATTGAGGTGGTTCGACGGCCAGATGGGTTCTTTCTGCACCAGCAACGTTATGCCCATGAGCTTCTCGATCGTGCCGGCATGCTTAATTGCAAGCCTGCTCCCACGCCTGTTGACATCAAGGCCAAGGTTTCAGCTCTGGAGGGCTCTCCCGCATCCGACGCGGCCTTCTATCGCTCCATTGTGGGTGCCTTGCAGTACCTCACTCTGACGCGCCCCGACTTGCAGTATGCCGTCCAGCAGGTCTGCCTTCACATGCATGCTCCGCGTGATTTTCACTGGACCTTGGTGAAGCGTATCCTCCGTTACATACGCGGCACCCCGTCCATGGGACTTACACTGACGGCCTCCGCCTCCACCGACCTCGTCGCCTACTCTGATGCGGACTGGGCTGGCTGCCCGGACATACGGTGCTCCACTTCGGGGTACTGTGTCTACCTTGGGCCGTCCCTGATCTCTTGGTCTTCCAAGCAACAGCCCACAGTCTCTCGCTCGAGTGCCGAGGCAGAGTATCGGGCAGTGGCTAACGCCGTTGCTGAATGCTCTTGGCTTCGTCAGCTGCTCCAGGAGTTGCTTTGTGATGTTCACAAGGCCACGCTCGCTACTGCGACAACGTCTCCGCCGTGTACCTCTCCGCCAACCCGGTCCATCATCGACGAACGAAGCACATTGAGCTCGACATACACTTCGTTCGCGAGCAGGTGGCCCTTGGGCGCATCCGGGTCCTCCACGTCCCGACGGCGCAACAGTTTGCCGATGTTATGACAAAAGGACTGCCTACTTCTGTTTTCGAGGAGTTCAGGTCCAGTCTTTGCGTCTCCGGCGACGCTTTGACTGCGGGGGGGGGGGTGTTGAATATATGGTTTGTACATGTCTATTGTATAGTCCGGCCCACCTCCTAGCCTTTGTATAGTTGAGGTCGAGGCCCACCTTATACTCCATATATACGTGCGCTATGCACCAATCAATACATCGAGTAGCATCGCCCAAATATTTGTTTCCAACAAAAGCAACTACAAAAAATGTATCCTAGCTAGCTTCACTAATATGTTGCAGCAGCAAGTCAAGCCACAGAAAAAATATATGAATGCTTGCTATTAATTTCATTGGAATGCAGGGATGGCTGACCGAGAGCAGTGTGCACATCTATGAAGGCCAAAAGAGGCATTGGAGTCGAGGATTTGACACAATTTGGATCGAATTATTGCTATCTATCCAACCGATCTTTCTGCCCTCGGATCTTCGTAGTTCGTACCTGAGATTGGTTTTGTATGCCTAAGAAAATGGAACGGAGGGAGTAATGCCTTCAGGTCTTATTTCTTATAATTATAGTCAATGTAGTTCCATTTTCATGCTGTAGAGATGATATCGGTTGTGTTACCTTTGGCCTGTAGGGAATGTCAACGGGCTTTACCTATGGAACCCTTAGTTTATTCTCAGTACTTTATCAGCAATCATTTTTGTTAAAAGTATCTGTACACCTGCCATAGCCACAGTGGTGAGAGTTCATTCTCTTAACAGGACACTCTTGCATTGCTGTGAACTTGGCCGCAGATCAGATTGTGTTGAACAATATTGCATTTTATTGTTACTATCCCACGATCCATTTAAGTTATTTGTAAATTATCACTTATACTATGTTCATTCAGCCCTATGTTTGCTAACAAGCATTTCCATGTTTAATGAAATGTTTTTGAAGCATACATTGCCGCATCAACGCGCGGGGTTTCATCTAGTTGCCTTAATAGAGCTATGTTGGTTTGTTTTATGCGACTTGCCTAACTCATCACCGTAATAAAGCTATGCTTTAACCCTAAAAAAACGTCTTTTTTTTAGACAACAAAAAAAAAACCGTCTGGTCACCGGTACACACAAACACGCACCCTTAGCCCAATATTGAGTCATGCAAGCCCAGTATAGTCCAGAGAGCTCAGCGCAGAATGTAGCCCGTATATCTATGCAGAGGCGACCCACGCATGCAAAACCGGGCGCGGCCCACTCTCGGGAGGCTTTATCTTTGCCCACTCCTGCACTTCCCCACCGCAGCTCATCTTCTCGTCCACTTCAAACCCTAGCCTCCTCCTCCTCTCGCCGCCGCCGCCGCCGCCGCCATGGTAACGCCTCGTCGCTCGTTCCTTCCCCGTCAACTCGCTGTAGACTTGGTTCTTGTGCTTATCCATCTGGGCATCGTCCGGTGCTGTGTCTGTTCGTGCAGTCAGGGAGGAAGAAGACCCGCGAGCCCAAGGAGGAGAACGTGACGCTCGGCCCCGCCGTCCGCGAGGGGGAGCACGTCTTCGGCGTCGCGCACATCTTCGCCTCCTTCAACGACACCTTCATCGTAAGATCCCAAGGCGCCTTTCTTGCTGCTTTTCTGTTTACACCGCGGACCTGAAACTCTTGCCACATCTGGCTTCGCTGTCGCAGCATGTCACGGATCTGTCCGGGAGGGAGACGCTCGTCCGCATCACCGGTAATCACATCTCTTCTTATACTCCCCTTTACGAGCAAGGCGTGGTGGCTGATGTATGAATGTTGGTGGTTTGTTTCTAATAAGCATCTATCTCGTACTGATAGAGATATGTTCGCTTGGAACAGTATATAGTCAAGTTTCATGATATGTTATGAACTTGGATGTTTTAAGTTTTGTGTGCAAGCACGGCCCTTAAGATCCCCTCCCTTTTCATCCGTGGGAGCGTGTCGAGTCATAGCCATGCAAGATCGAAAACGAGGATCCGGAGAGTTCTTCTCCGGAACCTCCTCTCTTCCTGTTTTAGTTCGAGCTGTTTCCATCGTTTCGTTGGGTTTCTGGTAGTGTATGTGGCCAGCAGGCGGCAGCTGCTTTATGCACTGCTCATACTGTGTTCTTCACTCCTGCAACTCTTTGTAACATTAGATGGAGCTGCCTAAATTCTGGAAGTGAACATGCTTGATATGACTATATTTCACTGAACCAAGTGCATATTGGCACTCCTGTAGTTGTATGTAAAAAATCAGCATGATGGTTGGTTCTTTGAAGAAACATTTCACTGAACCAACATTCTTGTTTGGTAGGTAGTATTGGTATTTTGTTTGTCAGTATGACGTAATGCCCGCCTTTTTATTTAATGGAATTGATTCATGCAGAAACTCAATAGGGCATCTGAGCCAAATCTCCTTCTCCGTTAACTATTTGACTATTCAGTTTGGGATCTGGATGACGTCTTCTATTTATGTGAAAATTGTTAGTTCATGTGTGAGGTTATCATAGGTTAAACTTGAGAGATTGTTGAGCAATATTTGTCTTGCTTCTTATGAATCACCTCTTCTGATCATGATGCCGTCTTCCCTATTGAGTTTCATTTTTTATCCTATCAACCTTTTGTAAGCACCGCCCTTAAGATCGCCTCCCTTTTGTTCTGTGGGAGTGTGTCGAGTCATTGCTGTGCAAGATTCATATGAGGCTCTAGAGAGTTTTTCTCTGGAACTCAACTTCCAATTTGATTTACAGGTGTCCTCATCTTGCCATTCAGTTTCTTGTGATGTATGGTCGGTATGAAGCAGATGCTCTCTGTCTTGCTTCTGCTGAGTTCTACACCCTTGCAACTCTTTGTCAATTAAAATGGGGACGCCTAAATGTTGGAAGAACATGCTTTTGTTTGTGAGTACTTCTGAGTTACATTTGAAGATTTTAGATATTGGCTGTACAATATCTTCAGAACATTTCAGAAGTCTTTTTGAATATAACATATTAGTAGTAGAATATTCTATGTGTAGTCTCTTATTTGGTGGTTGAAGAAGTGAACTCAGTTCACCAAGGCTTGAATGGTTTTTCTTGGCTATTTATACCTGTTTAGCTATAACTTGCATTGCCATGACACTAAAGAGTGATTGACTGTCGGTTCTTCTGTGATGCTCAACATCTATCAGTTTCTTTTTTACGTCTTACAAATTTGTGATGTACTAAAGAATTGCATTTTACAGGTGGCATGAAGGTCAAAGCTGATCGTGATGAATCATCCCCTTATGCAGCTATGCTTGCATCTCAGGATGTTGCTGTAAGATGCAAGGTACTAAAAAAGTTGATTTGTTGCATGATCAAGTATGGTGGTAGTCAAATTTGATGAATCCACTGATACATATGATCTCCCCCCCCCCTGTTTAGGAGCTTGGAATTACTGCTCTGCACATTAAGCTCCGTGCTACTGGTGGAAACAAGACAAAAACTCCAGGTCCTGGTGCTCAAGCTGCGCTTAGAGCTCTTGCACGTTCTGGCATGAAGATTGGACGCATTGGTAAGCTTGTGATGCCCTTGTGTATGCTGTGCCGTGGCATGTCATCTCATTTGCTTCTGGGAAAAAACTTTTCTGCCATACATTTTATTTTTAAGGCTTGTCTTCTAATTTTGTCTGGTACTCAATACAGTAGCTCTTGAAATCGTCTGGTCACATGGCTGGCTTGGTTTTGATATGGACTGATGTTTTGCTTGTGCTTTCTGTTCATACTATGTTTATGTTATGATCAATGTTGATTTAATTTTGCCTTGGATGCCAGTTTACTGTGATTTGAACCATACATTTTCCAGTTTACTTTATGATGCCTTACAGTGAATTAATCCATGATGTTTTTTTTGTGTTGAGCAGAGGATGTTACCCCGGTCCCAACTGACAGCACCCGCCGGAAGGGTGGTAGAAGAGGAAGGAGGCTGTAATTCCATGCTGGTTCAAGGATGGAACAATACCAAGCTATCGATATCCTGTGTCTTGCAACTTGTTCTGTACTACTCCGTTTATGATGTTAAGTCAGATCTTGTGGATTTATAGATTTTGAGAGATATTGTGTTGCATGTTTAGAAAATGACCCTTTCCCGTTTTTGAATCAAGTGGTTGCCATCTATTATTACTCTTCGTTTGCTTTGGATTTACTTCTGCGTCTTGTTGTTGCTTGTTTCATGTGTCTAAAAAACTCACTGTTGTAGCTTCTGCGTCAAATAACCTGCAGTTCGCTTGCTAGCTCATTTTGATTTGTGGGCTTGTTGAGTGGCTTTGCTAAATGGGTAAATGGGTGGTCCATAAGAGTCTACTTCGATGCATGAAATTAGCTCCCATGGGCCATGGCAGTACCCACGAGAATCGCTCGCCCGCGTCAGTGACATCCTTAGCCCTCTTCAACCCTAATTTATGTCCTTTTGATCGTGCAGTTTGGCGTGTTCTCGCTGGTTAGTGACATTATGGCAAAGTTACTGAACTATCATCCATTCGTAGGGTGCTGATTTTTACTCTCTCTGTTCCAAAATAGATGACCCAACTTCAAGATTTGAAACAAATTTTACTCAAGATATTATTCTCTGCTCTAATGGGGACGGAGGTGCCATATGCAGTAAGGTTAGTTAAATACAATGTACAACCTGTAAACAATACTATTCATTTGTAACAAATGAGCCCAGCTCAATAGAGCTGACACCATAGGACAATTGGTTCGGAGAGCGGCGATAGCGAGCTCGGACGCGCGCGCTCCCGCTAAGTGGACCAATAAAGCAATACTGCGTGGGTGGGCCTCTGGAGCGGACCGTACACACTAATGTAGGGTACGCGCCAGGTGGACCAATAAAGCAATACTGCGTGGGTGGGCCTCTGGAGCGGACCGTACACACTAATGTAGGGTACCGTCGATACATACAGCCAGCTCGCGTACTGCGTGCGGTAACGGACGGAGGTTGAAACCGTACCATCGGTACATTTGATGGATCGCGGTACATCACTTACCCAGGCCACAATTCCGTCCAGAAAACGGCGTAGGCGTAGCGGTGGAAAAAGTAAATGCGCACGCGGGCCAGAAGCCGAGACGAAATTACTATGCACACGACAATGTGCTGGACGATTCTCAGACGACCTGGTGATGGATGGCTGCGGCACACGTGAACTCAACTGATCGATGGCTGTTATAGCTTGTCGTCCATTGATCGGGCACAATCCATCGTGTGTGTAGCAATCCTCAAGCCGAGATACCCATCTCCGGCCCCACTGCCTCATTACGAGTGCCCCATCTCCATCCTCGCTCCCTCATTAGAGTGCTCTGCTGCTCCATCGACAGAGAGCAGAGTCCATGGCGGCCGCCGAAGAGAACGGCAGGATTGGAGTTCCTAACAGATCCTGTCGACAGGTATGCTTGGTACTTCGTCTTCGTTGAATCAGTATCTCTAAATCTTTCGCAAGCACCGACAAGTGGATGCCCGTGTGTTCTCGCAGGTTCCCCTGGCCGGATAACGATTTACCTCCGGGCGGTGAGGCAGGTACTTGTCTCACACGGTCGGCTGCCTGATATGGATGCATTTCAGAAATGAACACGCACGGGGCTCTCTCCATGCAGAGCATGCTGCCCCCCCCCCCCCCCAACCACCACCCACCCCTGCCACGTGGGCAACATGCGAGGCGTTCAGCACGCAGGTGTTTTAAAAATCAAGAAATAGCAACAACGTCATTGACTATTCATGATTAGCTCGGAACCGAAATTTCATTAGCACTAGGCATCCACTGAACCAAACATACATCCAAAAGCTCCACGAGTCTCAGAGTCCTTCTCCCACGTACGATGCTAACACAAATTAACCCCTGACATAGATCATCTACTACATACGCATACGCTTCTTAGATTCATCCAACTAATCAAATGCACGCATCACGGTGGAAGACACTACCAGTACAAGGATGGCGAGGCAGATGGCCATATTCCCAACAGACACCACCAGATTGATAGGTGCAGCATCGAGAGTGAAGGATGCCTGACGCCGACCAACATCCCCCACGCGGAGCTGAGATCCAACAACGCCACTAGCCGCGGACGGCATCTGCGATCCATCCGGTGCCCCGTTCTTCTGCCCCACCGTGCCGTCCGCCGGCTGCATCTGACCACCTTGATTTGCTGCAACTACCTCGTTCTCTCCTGGATTGATTTGCGCCAACGGAGGTGCCGCCGGTCCAAAGCTTTTTGGAACGAAGGCTCAAGTAGCCGGTCCAAGGTCAGCCACCTCTACTCGGCTGCCATAGATGGACAAATCTAATAAGACATGAACACCGGAAAGGATCCAGAACTCATAGAAGCAAGATCCACTTACATTGTGATTGCGGCACTTGTAGAACCTCTCACCCTGGAACTGATCGCGCCTAGCAACGAACGTCACCACCCGCCTTCCACAAGCCGGGCAAGGAACTAAAGGCAGCGCGACCGGATCTGCAGCTTGGTTGGCGTTCGCCATGAGCTCTGTCTATGGTTCTTCCTCTCGATTTTGGGGGGAACAAATGAGCAGATGGGGATGGGGCTGGTGGGTCGGTCGCGTAATAAATGGCCTCGCTGGCCCGCACCGCAGCCCGTTAGAGCCCAACTACCGTCTACGTCACCTCCGTTATGCACGTACACAATACCATGCCTCCCCGTATCCTGTACGTGTGCAAGCGAAAACAATATAATAAAACGTACGACCCGCATCCCCATAACCGGTTCGATGGCTGGCGATTCCAGAAGTGCGCGCGCTCGTCCACTCCTTGCAATTTTCGAATTGGTTCGTCCCTATACTCAACAGATTCAGATTAGTCTCTGCTGGACGGAGCAACCTTCATAAGTAGTGGGGTCAGTTGAACCTAATGAATTTGGCAAAATTTTCACTAGATTGATTAAAAGTTGAATTCGTTTGTAACAAATGAACACTACTAGGGAAAACCTTATACACAGAATCTTAGCAGCAGCGCGGTTTAAAAACAGACGCTACTGCTAATTAGCAGTAGCGAGCTTGAGGAAACCACGCTACTAATAATCCGATAGTAATAGCGCAAATTTTTACCCCTCACTACTGCTAAATGATTTCCACCGTGCCTCCCGAGACCAGCCGTAGTAGTGAGGGTTATAAACCCCACGCTACCACCTGCATCTGCTCCCACCCCACCAACCATCCCATGCCATGTCTAAAAAAAACACTCAACGCCCGATCCAGATCCCCAATCCTGTCTCCGCCCCCACCTCCTCTCCTCCTCTCCCAAGTCCCAACCTGCCATGGAGGGGGAGCCGCCCGCGCAGGGCCATCCCCCCAGCGCCGCCGCTGCCTACGGCTCCGGCAGCGGCGGGGAGAAGGGTGCCCCGTGCCAGGAGTGCGGGGAGCAGCCGTGGAAGTACCGGTGCCCGGGCTGCTCCCGCCTCACCTGCAGCCTCCCCTGCGTGCAGGCCCACAAGCGCTGCACCGCCTGCTTCGGCAAGCGCCCCCGCACCGTCCCCGTCCCGCTCGCCCAGTTCGACGGCAACCAGCTCCTCTCCGGTGACAGATTCATCCCTCGACCTCCGGTCCAGTCCCTCGCTCGCCGTGGCCTCCATCCATGCTGAGGAAGCCATGGCGCCGGTGCAGATCGACGTGAGGATATGTGGAAACTCCCTCCTCCCTCATCCCCCCTCGCCCTCCTGACTGAAGCATCCTCTGCCTTGTTTTCTTCTGATTTTTGTATTGGATGATTTGGTGATTGGCGAATCTGAAGATGACGGAGCTGGAAATCCTGGGCATGAACTTCGTCTGCGTCCTCTCGGCGCTGTCGGACGCCAAGATCCCGGAGAATGAATGCCTGCTCCCGCTCGTCTCCAAGCTCCTCGGCTACTGCATCGTGGCCGCCTCCACCACCGTCAAGCTCCCGCAGGTTCGTTCCGTTCTTTGCCTTTTGTTGCCTGAACTTTGTTGGTGATTTCTCAAGATTACAGCATTGGGCACCCGTAGGAGTAGATTATTGTGCCATATGAATCCAAAGAAGCGCGTTCCATGTGGCTGTTTTGATACGTGTGGCGGTGGGTGGTGTGAGAGGACCTCAGGTTCTTTACGTGAGCACGGCGTGCAAAATTGCGCATAAATAAAGGGCTGTTTGTTTGGTAGCCTGGCCTGGTCGAATCCTTGGAACGGCATGGCAAGGTCCCTGTGCTAGATTGTGCATAAAACCAACAAAGCGAGAAGCCACCGGTGGAATTCTTTGTTTGTTTGCTCCATGGTCGTGTGATCCTGTGATTGTTAGTTTGTAGGCGTGGATGCTGCAAATTCTCTCTAGCCATGAGAGATATAATTCTCCACCTTCTGAGGCATTTGCAGGTCTCACTACATAGCCGCTTGCTTGAATCTATAAATTGATTAGTGAGCATGATTCCTTGGTGCCACATGCTCTGCTCTCTCACCACCAATAGTGCATTCCGATCCTGGCCAGTTGACAGAAAAACATGCTCTACAGCCCCCACAGCTCTCACCCTAAAACTAAAAATCACAGGGATCGGCGCTGCTCCACTGCCAGGCATGCCTCCTCCCCCTCAAGCCCCTGTGTTCAGGGACTTTGGCTGGGACCTACCACGGCGATTGAATGTTTGAGCTGGTGCATTGGTTCTGTGCGTGAATCGTTTGGTTTGCTACCAATTTCAATGTACTGTACTAGAGAATTATGAATGTTTGTAGGAATTCTTGTAAGGTCGCATATGAGGCATGCATAAGGTAGAGGTTCTTATAGGTGCTGATATAGTTGGTCTTGACCTGCATTTTGGGCCTTGATCAATTGGACCAAACAGCGTACTAATTTTTTCTTATTCTCGGTGCTTAGAAAAATTAATTTGCTATCAGGTTGCTTGGTAACGAGTTATCAGCACCTTATAAACATTTCTTTTGCATTTAATCCCGCCGTCGATGCCTCCTCGGCCGCCGATGTCTCGTCGTGGCCGTGCTTATGCATAGGCGCCGCCAGCGTCGCGTGCAAGTTAGCCTGTCAGCAACATGAGCAGTCTGCCCACCCTCTCCCCACTGGGAATTTAATCTTGCTATACTGAAGTCCAGCTCTTTGATTATGCCTTTTCAGTGTAGATTCTTTCATGTTAACTAATTGGAACAAGTTCTAATTAGGTCTCAGATTTTGTACTAAATAAAAAGTGTTGTTTAGATACAGTAATGGTTAAGGGCAAAACCATTGATTTTACAATTTGTACCACAAGTGTCGAGCGTGCATTTTCTACTTTGAGGTTATTTAGGCAAGCTACAGTCATATGGTGGAAGGTGTTTTTCTATCCAGCAGGTTGTAGCTAGTAAGCATAGAGTAAAATAATAGATGAAGATTTCCTTATGCAATTTAGGAGCGGAAAGAAACATATAGCTGATTACTCTGTTTCAGCCAAACATTTTTTTGTTTGTTCATGTTTGAGGAAGAAAACCAAACGTATAGCGATTTAAGGTAGTTCCGTTTTTTGTCTTGTGACAGGCGCATGACGACTATGGCAATTGGCGCCAAATCCCGGCTTTCACTGGAACATGTTTGAAGAAATGCCTGTCACCTAGTACTTCAAGACGGTGGCCACCTTCTTCTTCACCCAGAAGAAGGTGAGAGTTATACCGTGGGTGCTGTCCTTATTGATTCTTTACACAATCCATAGTGATGTAATCCTGGGAAATTTTCCACACAACAAAGAAGTGGCTACTTTCTGTTATGTCCAGTGCTTTCTAGCCATATCTTATAGAACTGTTGATTTCCTTGGATTCACAACGGGATATAATGGTGATCAAAATGTTGATACGTTAGGATTAGTTTCCTAGTGCAAATGCACTAAGGAAAATCTATATTCAATTGGTAGGTGCTAGTACTTGAACTGCATTTAAAATTTAAGCTTAGTGTTATCTATCTAGTCTGATTTATACACTGCATTCCTAAGCTGAAATATTTTTTGTAACTGAAATATATAGTTTGAGTTTCATTCAGTTATTTGTCACTTTTTAACTAAATATCATTTTGTAACTGAAATATATGTGTACTTATAGTGCATATTCGCATTGTATCAGAATCTTAGTCCATGTGTCTCCTGTATCATCTGAGATTATGCTTCCTCTCCATTTATTGATAAAATCTATATGCCTTGCTGATGCTCATTTCCATCGCTGCAGGATAATGAGATGTTGAAGCGGCATAGTGAATCCATGAGACCGCAGTGCAATTGCACTGTTCCATTGAATATTACTCAAGAATAAGGACATTCCAATGGCAGATTAACTCTATTTTTCCTTTTCATTTTTCTTATTGGAGCGAGGACATGTAGAATGAGAAACTGTGTGGTAGCAGATATGGCAACTGTGTGATAGTAGAATCAGGAATAAGGAATATGGCAACTGTGTGATAGTGATGTTTTTCCATCACTATTGTTTCTTGGAATTGTATGCATAAAATGGAATTGGTTGATTTTATTTTTTTAAAATCTTAAATAGTTAGTAGTAGCGTGGGAACAAATTGAGCGCTACTAGTATTTAGGATACTAGTAGCGCTGGTATTATAAGCACGCTGCTACTACTACGTTAGTAGTAGCGCGGTTCTGTAATAGCAATAGCGCGGGTGTCACACACGCTACTACTAATAAAGTTAGTAGTAGCAGCGCGGGGGTCTACCCGCGCTACTACTAACTATTAGCTGTAGCGCGATACTAGTAGCGCGGGTACCCGCGCTGCTAGTAGTCTTTTTCCTAGTAGTGGAACCGGCCGAGTAGAGTTGGCACCAGAACTATTGATCTAGCTTTGTCCATGTCTGGCTAGGATCTCTGCTCGACCTATATCTTGCTAAAGAATTTTTTCTCTTGCTCATTCAAGAATCTGTGTGCTAAGCAGGTGGGGACAACTCAAATCTTTGCTTTCAGAGTGGATCAAGTCTTTCTATGTTAGCTTTGTGTCTCCTCAGCGACATTGTCTTGACGGTGGAGGTTCTCTTGTGTGGAATAAGTGTTCACTTGGTTCCATCCCTATTCTGACATGATGTTTGTAGCCAACGTTAGAGAGCTAATGGTGTTTTGATTTCTCATACGTATTATTTTTCATATCGTGATCATATAGTCTTCTTCCTGGGTATCCCGACAATGAAGCAATGACTCAATTATCTGCTTTAAGTGGATGTGTCCCCGACCAAAGTGCTTTAAATGGTCTAATATTCTCACATCTTAGGGTGGATCACTCACACGACTATTTAACCCCTGTTTGTTTGAGCTTATGCTTCAATTTTTTCACTTTAGTTTAAAAGCCAAAATAACTTTTAAATAGAGGCTTTTGCCTTATATTTGAGATTAGTCATTTTTGTACAACTATGATTTTGTACGATTTCACTATAGGATGCTCAGAACAAAATCGCAAAACGATTGACAGAGCTTGAGAGCACGTTTATGTAACTTTGTGACCTTCAGTGTTCCTTGTCTTTTTTTTCAATCTACCACAACTTTACACTCTTTTTTTTTAAAAGGGAGCTCCCTCTCATATTTCTATTAAAAAGAACCATAATGTCTTTGGTTACAACTATGAAAGTAAACAACAATCTAAAGCCACGATGCATGATCACTGTGAAGAAAAGGAGCCATCCCTCCTCCCCCTCCAAGCGACCACCTAAGACCTAACATCTCATACCTTTACACTTAATCCGTAAAGTCAGCTTGTTTGACTATGAAAAATCCAAATGATAAATGTCACACGTTTGACACGAAATAACATGGTCCAAACGCCTCCATTACAATTCATTTTGCCACATCAAACAAATGACATCAGTGTGATATTTTTGGTTTTTGGAGTAAAAAATGTTTTATTTCTTCAATAAAAAGTTCAATTAAAATATCATTTTCATCATTAAATCCATCTCGACGAGATCTTCAAAACTAGATCTCATCTTGATATGTTTCGACAACTTTTTTGTGGCCAAAAGTTGCATGATGTTATACTGAAATTACCATAGTGTTTATACTAAAGTTGCCATGTTATGTTTAATCTTTTTTTCTTCTAGTTTTAAAGGTACCATTGTATTTCAACTACTTTCACGGTAAATTTTATTAATTGACCATGGCAAATGTTAGTAATTAACCACGACAAATTTAATTCATGGATCATGGCAATTTTGAGTAACTCATCATGGCAACTTTAGTTTATAGATCACAACAATTTTAGTTTGTAGATCATGACAATTTTAGTATTTCCTATTACGACCATGAAAATTATTATTTTTATGAACTATGGCAAATTTTAGTGCATGTATCATGGCAAATTTATGTAATTCATCATGGCAATCTTAGTTTTTGGTTCATGGCAAATTTGGGTCATTGGCCATGCATTTTTAAAGTAATTGATGACAAATTACTTTTTAGTTATGAACCATGTCAAAATTATTTCATGGATCATGGCAAATTTTAGTAATTCACCATGGCAAATTTAATTTCTTAATTCCCTTTCTTTATAACATATCAAAATTACTTTAAATGTAGAAGAAAAAATAGTTGAGACATATCATGGCAATTTCAGTGTAAAGACCATGGCAATTTATATGCAATAGATATGACAAATTTTTTAACAAAACAAAATCGTCGAAACATATCGATATGGGATCTAGTTTCGAAGACCTCGTCGTGACGGATTTAATCGTGAAAACAAATTTTCAATCGGATTTTTACTTTAAGAGATAAAATATTTTAAAAATTGATAACACAAAAGATATCCGCTGACATCATCAGTTTCATCACTTATGCATGCATACGGTGACATGGCGTGATGTGTGCTTATAGAGGTGTTTGCTCCAAGCCTCCTACCACACGTGTGGTGAATATCGACGTCCATAAAAAAGGACTGTTAAAAAATTCAAAGCCCAACGTAAGGAAAACAAACTTGCAAGACCCGAAAGTAACTTTGCATGGCGCCACTCTCGCCTGAGGAACATCGAAGGCAAGGAATCCAGCCACCCAGCCCCAGGATGGACATGGACGGCACCTCAGGCCAACTCCACCGCGCGACCCCATCCTGTCCGGCCCCGTCCGATTAGAGTAAAACGGACAAACGAGGCGGCCCGGCGCGCGGGAGCAAACGGACTTTTGTCCGTTTTGTGTCCGCTTTCGACCCATCCGCGGCCCAAGTTTGCGCCATTTTTGAGGTGAAACGGACACCACGCGGACGCGCTTGCCGTCTGCGCGTGTCCTCCCCTGGCCCGCCCGTCGGTGGCACAGGGCGGGCCTTTTTCTTTCCGCCCCCTCCCTCCACTCTTCCCGACTCTTCCCCTCGCCGCCGACGCCGCCGCTGCCATTGCAGCCGTGCAGTTTGGACGCGCGCTCGCCAACCCCTTCCCCTCGGCGCCGCCGAGCTACCCAACCAGGCCACCTGGTTTGCGCACCCGCCGGTCGTATTTGGGGAGGATCCGGTCGGTCTTGAGCTCGCCCGGCTGTGGGAGGTCGGGCACCTCGCCGGAAGGCCCTGGTAGGGCCGCAAGGCCACATGCAGGCAGTGGCTCCTCCTCTAGCCGCTCGGATCTACACTGTCGGTGGTCCGGCGGCAGATACACGAATGGCGGTTGGCCGGGCTCGGTGCTTGCCCAAAAGCTCGCCGGCGCACCGTTGTCACTCATTAAGTGCGACCACTGCCCAAGGATGATCGTGCCCCGCGTGTCTACAACGCCGGAACATCCCAGATGGGTGTTCGTCAAGTGCTTAAACGATGGGGTGTGTGCTCTTTTTAGTTTCGGTTTGTGCTCTAGATTTGACTAGTTGTGCTAAATTCAAATTTTATTGTGTAGCATGGATGCAAGTTTTGGTATTGGGAAGAAGAGTACATCGATATGTTGATAGAGCGAAATTTAGTACATGTTCGTGCACTTTTGGCTAGCATAGAGGCTGTAAATAAGACAAGTGCACTTGTTGCTAGATTAGAGGCTAGACACGAGACTAGGTGTGAGGAAGCAACATCGACTTCTGGCTTGAAGAAGAAAGGAGGATGCCAGATCGAGCCTCCTCCACAGATCAACAATGAGTGCATCGAGAAGGCCCTAACCCAACTCAAGGGAGCAGTTATTGAAGTTGAGTATCTTCTAAAATGTATTCTTGTGGTTCTTACTTTCTTTGGTCTTGTTTTACTAGTCAAAATGTGATGATTTATTTTTTATGTACCAAAAATGAATGATGAAAAAAAGTTAAGGACTTGCAAAGAAAAAGTACGCGGACAGGATTCGGCCGGGATGCGTCCGCGCGCTGGGCACACGACCACCGCATCCCAGGACAGGCCCGAACACGACCCCATCGCCCTATCCAAACGGACAGAATCCGGACAAAACGGAGGTCCGTTTGGGGATCGCGCGGTGGAGTTGCCCTCGGTACCTCACTCACGGCCACTGTAGCTGCTGGCCAGCAGCTTCGAGTACCGCCAGTGGGCAGTGGCGCCACTGTGGCATATATCTGCCTATCTGAATCAGGCAATGGAAAAGTGCAGCCTCATGATCTCATGGCGATCTCCGGCTCTATCCAGTATCCACCCACATGTACTCGCATCGCGGATCGCCACTACTCCTACTACCTCACCAAGAAAGAAACTCTCTATTACCTTACCGAACCCCATATACGTACCTCGGAAATATATCATTGCCTTCCACGTCACATCGTCGAGGGCTGCAACTGCAAGAGGCCACATTGGGCAGGGACATCTGGCGTCACCTTTGATTTGATCTGGAATCCCACAGTATCGCCGTTGCCAGCAAGCCACAAACCGCTCGTCTCCGCGATCGACCCTCCGAAAGGCGGATCTGGGACGATCGCGAGAGCCACTGGGCCACGCACGCACCGCCACCGGAGCCCCTGTCGGCGTCAGTGGCCGCTTCATAGACCGTGACTCATGCCGTCATGCGTGCCCCTCACTTGCTCGGTTCCGGTGTGCGCCCGTCCACTCGTCCTGCCTCTGCATGCGATCCTCCATTGCTCCCGGATGGCAATGCGTGCATGTGACCCAACGGAAGCAGCACTGTTCATCCACTCCATTGATCCACGCATGCACGCATCGAGGCTGGCCGCTCCACGTTGCCGCCGGGACGGTGCGGGGGCGGCTACCGGCGGAAGGCGAAAGAGGAAGTACCAGAACGTGCGCGTGCGCGCTGGCCCTAGAGATGATTGGTGAGGGCGCCGTGTCCGCTGCCGTGTATCCATACATGGCGTCAAGCTAGAGTGGTAGCGATGGGACCAGCCTAGAACGTCGTCTACGTTTTTACAAGCCCTCTTGCGTGAACGTGAGTAGAGCACATCAATGGATAGGTTTTCGTGATTCGACATGATTCTCAAACGTCGCTGTTTTGCTGCCACTGCACTGCACTCACGGAGTGGCCTCTGATCGGACGCTGTCTCCGGACTCTTCTCAACTGCTCGCAGTTGCTGGAATATGGCCAGTTTCCTTCAGCTGTACCTCACGTTGCTCAACAATGGAGAGGATCAAGTTCAGTGGACAGTGCTGGACAGCTACGTAGCACGGGCAGACGGAGAGCTTCATCTTCGATGCCTGCTGCCATTTTTTTTTGCGGGAAGCCACTTCTGGTCTTGTCCAGAAGACATGTGTAACGATAATACTCCTTTCGTTCAAAAATACTCCCCTTCTTCATAATCCTTGTCGTGGTTTTAGTTTAAAGTGTACCGAAACAAAAACACCTATAATTAGTTGCGACAACTTTAAGTTTAATCTCATAACAGGGCACATATAGCCCCCCCTCTTTGCGGGTAGAACATATAGGTTTTTGCTTTAGCGCGGATCACCAAACCTCATGCAAATGTCCTGATCGGATCTTCTAAACACTTTAGCCATCCAACATAGGTCATCAAACTTGTCCGACAGGTCCGGACGTCCAAAATCCTGCAAAACCAACACCAAACTGAGAAGGTTTGGGGAGTTTGAATGGCCGCCATGTCGGACTCCGACGGTGCGACCCCACCCAAAAGACCTTCTCTCGACGTGTCCGCTCGTTCTAGAACCCTCTCTCTATGAGGCATTCATGCCAGCCGTCCACCCACCCGACATTCACACCGGCATAACAACCGAGAAGCCTACTCAGGCTGGCACTCACATTCAACCTGCCGCTCCGCCTACCCCGGCTATTTAAACCGGCCCGCCACACCCCAAAACCCTACCCCTCCAAGCACTTCTCCCACCGCCCGAGTCGCTGTCCAACCATCCCTTCTCACCCCTCAGCATCCTCGTCCATCATTCACTGTTTGCCATGGCGTTGCAATCAAATCGCACGAAGGTCCGCGGCAAGGGGGCCTGATGCTAGACACACATTGGGGTCAATCTCCGAGCTCTGCGGAGGAGGAGGAGGGCGCCCCCATGGCCATGATAGAGATCACCATGGAGGAGGCAGACGAGGAGGATGGCGACCCCATGGCCATGGCAGATATTACCATGAAGGACGCGGATGAGGAGCAGGCGCCAACACCAGTGGAAGGGATAGAAGACCAGTTTGAGATAACGCTTAGCAATTGAAAGGGCAAATGATTGACATATGGAGGATGACCTTTTTTGTCCAGCATAATGTTTATCATGTTCATGTTGTATTTTTTTAGATTACTTTGCGAAACGTACATACACGCACATACACTCACCCCTACGAGTGCTTACACACATACCAATCTTCATATTGGCAAAGTCACCAGAGGCACATGTAATCAACGTGATAGTCATATTTTTCACTGAACAGACATCGTCGAAAAGTTTATAATAAATTCAGGAAAATACGAACACCCATGTCAAGTCCAAAACTCGAACTCGGATGGGTTTGTTTGAGCACAAGTAACCTAACCAACTGAGCTACGTCCATTCATCTTTCTTTGCAATATTTAAGGGGGTATGAAAATGATTTTAGTGATGGTGTAGCATATCTTTGTTTGCATGAAGCTAGTACCATTTTGCTATATCCATATTGCTTGCTAATTGATCTCTTCATATAAGTTCGCCTAGTACATTTTTGTGAAATACAATACCACAATTCTCCAAAACCAATGAATTTGCTAAACTTTGCAGTCTTGTATTCATCCATCACTCCCTCATTGACATCAATAGCCCTTCAATGCACGTACACCACTTTTTGTAGTAGGTTGGTATCAATCCAATAGCACGTTTTATCAAATCTTAGAAAGAAAGGTTTTGACAACCTTGGTTGGGATGATGAGGCGCTCCAAGTCATTACTTAAGTCTGATTGGCGTGAGAGGCTCCCCGCCCTCAACCCCAATCCAATTGGCCAAAGTGGCCTAACTGACATATAGCAATGTCATTGGTTATATCTCTAAAGTGGCTGGTGGACAAAATATGTCTAGAATTAACCGCTATTAATTGTCTACTTATCTTGCTGTCAAGTCTTTGCATTTGGGTTCTTTTTCTAAGGCTGCTTGTGGTTGTGGTGGAGTGTATCACACACTAGTACCACTCCCTCTGTCTAGGTGTGTAAGTCATCTTATGTTGTGCACCGCAACCAAGGCGAAGAGGGAGTTAATGTACCGTGCCTAAGTGTTTTGGGATTATTTGATTTTCGTAAGGTGACTTACACACCTAGACGGAGGGAGTACTTTTGTAGTGCATAGTATCTATGTTATACTCCCTCCGTACTAAAGTTAGTACAAAATCGAGTCACTTATTTTTGGGACGGAGGGAGTAGTATTTTAGATGATCTCATTTATTGTTTTGCATGACACACTGTGACACATCGCTTAACATGTTCTTCATTTAATGGCATTCCACCTCAACCAAATTGCCAATTTAGCAACTTAGCATGCATGATACATTAATACTACTTGCTCCACTTCGGGAGTCTAAAAGCATTAGAAAACAACGTCGAACATCCTAATCTTTATCTCACTTAATAAGATTCGTAGTTTCATTTTGCTTATTGTTATTAAGATTGTAATTTTTGGTAATATAATTTTTTTACAGGAGTGATGTACACTTCTAAGTGGCTGATTTTTGGAAAAAAAGTGAATAAATAATGTAAACATCATGGGTCAAGCTTGTCAGACTGTAGGGTTTAGAGACCAGAAGTAAACCCGGTGATGGTCATATTGAAAAAAATGGACCTTTCCTTCAGCGATATAATGGATAGATAGATAGAGTGCAACCTCAAGCACCAGATGCACAGATCTTGCACAGGCTGAACGAGCTAGCTCCAGGTAACCATCAGTGGGAACTTATTAGGCTTGAGGATAATATGTACAAGGTTGACTTCCCATCGACTGAGGACTTGGAGAGGCTTCTGAGTTTTGGGTTATGCAGAGTTCCCGGTACTCAGTGCATCCTCGAGTTTCATAAGTGGAAGAGGGTTGAACCGAAGGGTAAACCGCTCACTCAGGTTTGGCTACGATTCTCGGGGGCACCTTCTAAGTCGTTGAATGATGTTGGATTGGCGGCTAGTTTGGGGACGCTGGTTGGGAAGACAGAGAGGGTGGATATGGCTTTCACCAGAGCCAACGGGGTGGCCAGATTGCTTGTCAGTATGCTAGACATTGAGTACATGCCAGATGTGGTTAAGTGGGTTCACAGAGGCATGATTTTTAACCTCGAGATTGAGTTCGAGCACACCGAGCTCTTCTCTGAGGCCTTGGCTGCGAATGATGTTGATATGCTCGATAAGGATGATGGATCGGGCAATAAGGAGGTGCGCGAGGATGACAGTGGCCGCGAGGCGTCTGACATCCCGGGTTCCGATGCGCCGGCATCCGGGAAAGAGACTGCTCCATCGATGGTTGCACCCAATGAACTCGCTGAGATTTGGGTCCTTCGAGCCTGCCTCCGCTCCTCCCCGATTATGGAGCGATCGGGTGGAGCGTGATGACGTGCTTGAGCGATCGCTTCCTCCTTTGGATTTTGCTATTGCTGATGATCCCGTGGTTGATGAGTTTGTTGCTGAGGTACCCTTGGTGCACTACAAAAAAATACACTTTCGTGATGATACGTGTTTGTCACAGTAGGTCGCATTTTTTGTCATGCATGTACATCCATGACGATTTTATGACAGAATCAAGATAGTCATACCTGTGTTGTCGTGGAAGTGTTCCATGACATTATCAAAATTATCATCACGAAAGTGTCCACTTCCATGACGATAAATCGCGCATCACAGAAGTGCTTTCGTCAAGGGTGACCGACACGTGACATCCACCATAAAGGAACGCCGTTAAGCTATCGGGTCGGGTTTTGGATCCGATAACCCGTTAACAACCCCGACCAATGGGAAATTTCCACGTGTAAAATTC
The DNA here is from genome assembly GCA_032464435.1 of Aegilops umbellulata. NCBI lineage: Eukaryota > Viridiplantae > Streptophyta > Magnoliopsida > Poales > Poaceae > Aegilops > Aegilops umbellulata. The sequence goes on along the minus strand of CP136055.1, from coordinate 314,762,983 downwards.
TTATTGGCCGGACGAAACACGTGTCAGGTCGTCAGTGGGTCAGATAGGCGCCTATGATATGTCGACACGTGCCACGGCCCACCACTGGCCCATTTAGCTTACAAAGCCGGCCCGTTTGACTTGGTCAAAAGTTAACGGGCTGGCCCATGAAAAGCCTGTTAACGGTCTCTTCGCAAATAGCCCATTTTATGGCCCGTTAACTCACGGCCCGTTAGGCCCTAAAGGAAATCGGCCCAACAACTTCATGTGGGCCGTCGAATATAACACTAGCCCATTTCACTTTCGGCCCATGTATGGCCCACGACATCTTTTGGCCCATATGAGGTCTTCGTATCTTTCGGCCCTTTACAGGCCCACGGTGACTCTAGCCCATAATGAACAGTAATTTTCTTTATACCCATTAACGACCCGTGATTTACATAGGCCATTTCCAGCCCGTGTTAGCTTTCGGCGTATTGACGGCCCATAAGTTCTTGGGCTCCTTTTCGGCCCTCGATTTCTTCCGGCCCATTACTGGCCTGTTCCTCTAATGGGCCAGATTCGGCCCATGGCAAGAGTCGGCCCGTTACTAGCCTGTTCCCCTAATGGGCCAAATTCAGCCTATGGCAAGAGTAGGCCCGTTACTGTCCTGTTACCCTAATGGGCCAAATTCGGCCGATGGCAAGAGTCAGCCCGTTTCTGGCCTGTTAACCCGTTGCGCCGTTTCCAGTCCGTCCTATATTCTGGCCCATTAACGACCCGTTATGCCTGTGACAGAATTAAGCCTTTGCTGTCCTACGGCCTGTTAACGGCCTGTTACCGTGCTGGGCCGATACCAATTACGCCCGATTATGGCCCTGCCAAGGCCGAAGCCCAAAAAGCCCTCCAGGAAATTGAGGCGATGAAGAAGATAGCAGCGGGTAAGGAATTCATTATGCAAAGCAAGCATGTGAAAGTAAATTACTTGTTACTTACCCGAGTCCGGAGCTCTCCAGGAGCATTCAAATATTTGCCCCGCAGCATGTCGGATGCCGCACAGCACTACCGGGCCGAGGAAGGGAGCTCAACGAAGAAGGTGTTCTGGTCTCAGTATACTGAGGCCGAACACCCGGTGCCCTTAAGCGACCAGCTGAAGCAATTGGTCGAGCTCCATAAGGTGGCCGAAGAGGCCATGAAGGGTCTTATAGTCTAGCTATGGCCTGGAGAGGCCGTGCCAGGGAGCTATTTCGGGCTGGTGAGGCGGCTTGCGGATGCCTGTCCTTGGCTTGAGGTCATCAAGTGCTCCGTCTGCATCGAGGGTGCCCGCAGAGCCCTTGCCCGTGTTAAAGTACACTGGGGCAAGATGGACGCTGAGAAGCTGGTGAAGGATGGACCGCCGTAGGGCAAGGAACATCGCCGCCCTGAGATGTATTATGAGGGCGTCCTGAAGGGTGCCCGCCTTATGGCGGATGAGTGTTCCAAGGATGTAATTTTTGAGTGAACTTGCTCGTTTGATCCTGTATTTATGAAAACTTGTTTCATATGCGCTATGCAACGCTTGTTTGAATTTAAAATATTACCTTATGTGTGAAGGAAATATGCCCTAGAGGCAATAATAAAGTTATTATTTATTTCCTTATTTCATGATAAATGTTTATTATTCATGCTAGAATTGTATTAACCGGAAACATAATACATGTGTGAATACATAGACAAACAGAGTGTCACTAGTATGCCTCTACTTGACTAGCTCGTTAATCAAAGATGGTTATGTTTCCTAACCATGAACAAAGAGTTGTTATTTGATTAACGAGGTCACATCATTAGTTGAATGATCTGATTGACATGACCCATTCCATTAGCTTAGCACCCGATCGTTTAGTATGTTGCTATTGCTTTCTTCATGACTTATACATGTTCCTATGACTATGAGATTATGCAACTCCCGTTTGCCGGAGGAACACTTTGTGTGCTACCAAACGTCACAACGTAACTGGGTGATTATAAAGGAGCTCTAAAGGTGTCTCCAAAGGTAGATGTTGGGTTGGCGTATTTCGAGATTAGGATTTGTCACTCCGATTGTCGGAGAGGTATCTCTGGGGCCCTCTCGGTAATGCACATCACATAAAGCCTTGCAAGCATTACAACTAATATGTTAGTTGTGAGATGATGTATTACGGAACGAGTAAAGAGACTTGCCGGCAACGAGATTGAACTAGGTATTGGATACCGACGATCGAATCTCGTGCAAGTAACATACCGATGACAAAGGGAACAACGTATGTTGTTATGCGGTCTGATCGATAAAGATCTTCGTAGAATGTGTAGGAGCCAATATGGGCATCCAGGTCCCGCTGTTGGTTATTGACCAGAGATTTGTGTCAGCCATGTCTACACTGTTCTCGAACCGTTGGGTCCGCACGCTTAAGGTTACGATGACAGCTATTATGAGTTTATGCATTTTGATGTACCGAAGTTAGTTCGGAGTCCCGGATGAGATCACGGACATGACGAGGAGTCTCGAAATAGCCGAGACGTAAAGATTGATATATTGGACGACTATATTCGGACATCGGAATGGTTCCGAGTGGTTTCGGAGAAAACCGGAGTGCCGGAGGGTTACCGGAACCCCCCCAGGAGAAGTATTGGGCCACATGGGCCTTAGTGGAGAGAGAGAGAGGGGCGGCCAGGGTGGGCCGCGCGCCCCCTCCCCCTCTGGTCCGAATTGGACTAGGAGAGGGGGGCGGCGCCCCCCTTTCCCTCTCCCTCTCCCCCTTCCTTTCCCCCTCCTAGTAGGAGTAGGAAAGAGGGGAGTCCTACTCCTACTAGGAGGAGGACTCCTCCTCCTGGCGCGCGCCACAAGGGCCGGCCGGACTCCCCCCTTGCTCCTTTATATACGGGGGCAGGGGGGCACCCTAGAACACAGAAGTTGATCTTCGTGATCGTTCCTTAGCCGTGTGCGGTGCCCCCCTCCACCATATTCCACCTCGGTCATATTGTTGCAGTGCTTAGGCGAAGCCCTGCGTCGGTAGTACATCAAGATCATCACCACATCGTCGTGCTGACGGAACTCGTCCCCGAAGCTTTGCTGGATCGGAGCCCGGGGAACGTCATCGAGTTGTACGTGTGTTAAGAACTCGGAGGCGCCGGAGTAACGACGCTTGGATCGGTCGGATTGGGAAGACGTACGACTACTTCCTCTACGTTGTGTCAACGCTTCCGCTTCGGTCTACGAGGGTACGTAGACAACACTCCCCTCTCGTTGCTATGCATCACCATGATCTTGCGTGTGCGTAGGAATTTTTTTGAAATTACTACGTTCCCCAACAGTGGCATCCGAGCCTAGGTTTTTATGGTTTGATGTTATATGCACGAGTAGAACACAAGTGAGTTGTGGACGATATAAGTCATACTGCCTACCAGCATGTCATACTTTGGTTCGGCGGTATTGTGGGATGAAGCGGCCCGGACCGACATTACGCGTACGCTTACGCGAGACTGGTTCTACCACCGTGCTTTGCACACAGGTGGCTGGCGGGTGTCAGTTTCTCCAACTTTAGTTGAACCGAGTATGGCTACGCCCGGTCCTTGCGAAGGTTAAAACGGAGTCTATTTGACAAACTATCGTTGTGGTTTTGATGCGTAGGTGAGATTGGTTCTTGCTTAAGCCCGTAGCAGCCACGTAAAACTTGCAACAAACAAAGTAGAGGATGTCTAACTTGTTTTTGCAGGGCATGTTGTGATGTGATATGGTCAAGACATGATGCTAAATTTTATTGTACGAGATGATCATGTTTTGTAACCGAGTTATCGGCAACTGGCTGGAGCCATATGGTGGTCGCTTTATTGTATGCAATGCAATCGCCCTGTAATGCTTTACTTTATCACTAAGCGGTAGCGATAGTCGTAGTAGCATAAGATTGGCGAGACGACAACGATGCTACGATGGAGATCTAGGTGTCGCGCCGGTGACGATGGTGATCATGACGGTGCTTCCGAGATGGAGATCACAAGCACGAAGATGATGATGGCCATATCATATCACTTATATTGATTGCATATGATGTTTATCTTGTTATGCATCTTATCTTGCTTTGATTGACGGTAGCATTATAAGATGATCTCTCACTAAATTATCAAGAAGTGTTCTCCCTGAGTATGCACCGTTGCCAAAGTTCGTCGTGCCCAGACACCACGTGATGATCGGGTGTGATAAGCTCTACGTCCATCTACAACGGGTGCAAGCCAGGTTTGCACACACGGAATACTCGGGTTATACTTGATGAGCCTAGCATATGCAGATATGGCCTCGGAACACGGAGACCGAAAGGTCAAGCGTGAATCATATAGTAGATATGATCAACATAATGATGTTCACCATTGAAGACTAATCCATTTCACATGATGATCGGTTATGGTTTAGTTGATTTGGATCACGTGATCACTTAGAAGATTAGAGGGATGTCTATCTAAGTGGGAGTTCTTAAGTAATATGATTAATTGAACTTTAATTTATCATCAACTTAGTCCTGGTAGTATTTTGCAAATTATGTTGTAAATCAATAGCTCGCGTTGTTGCTTCCCTGTGTTTATTTTGATATGTTCCTAGAGAAAATTGTGTTGAAAGATGTTAGTAGCAATGATGCGGATTGGATCCGTGATCTAAGGTTTATCCTCATTGCTGCACAGAAGAATTATGTCCTTGATGCACCGCTGGGTAACGGACCTATTGCAGGAGCAGATGCAGACGTTATGAACGTTTTGCTAGCTCAATATGATGACTACTTAATAGTTTAGTGCACCATGCTTAACGGCTTAGAATCGGGACTTCAAAGACGTTTTGAACGTCATGGAGCATATGAGATGTTCCAGGAGTTGAAGTTAATATTTCAAGCAAATACCCGAGTTGAGAGATATGAAGACTCCAACAAGTTCTATATCTAAAAGATGGAGGAGAATCGCTCAACTAGTGAGCATGTGCTCAGATTGTCTGGGTACTACAATCGCTTGAATCAAGTGGGAGTTAATCTTCCAGATAAAATAGTGATTGACAGAATTCTCTAGTCACCATCACGAAGTTAGTAGAACTTCGTGATGAACTATAGTATGCAAGGGATGACGAAAACGACTCCCGAACTTTTCATAATGATGAAATCGATGAAGGTAGAAATCAAGAAAGAGCATCAAGCGTTGATGGTTGACAAGATCACTAGTTTCAAGTAAAGGGCAAAGGGAAGAAGGGGAACTTCAAGAAGAACGGCAAGCAAGTTGCTGCTCAAGTGAAGAAGCCCAAGTCTGGTCCTAAGCCTGAGACTAAGTGCTTCTACTGCAAAGGGATTGGTCACTGGAAGTGGAACTACCCCAAGTATTTGGTGGATAAGAAAGGATGGCAAAGTGAACAAAAGTATATTTGATATACAGATTATTGATGTGTATTTTACTGGTGTTCGTAGCAACCCCTCGGTATTTGATACTGGTTCAGTTGCTAAGAAGTAGTAACTTGAAACGGGAGTTGCAGAATAAACAGAGACTAGTTAAGGGTGAAGTGACGATGTGTGTTGGAAGTAGTTCCAAGATTGATAGGATCGTCATCGCACACTCCCTATACTTTCGGGATTAGTGTGTAACCTAAATAAGTGTTATTTGGTGTTGAGCATGAATATGATTTGATCATGTTTATTGCAATACGGTTATTCATTTAAGTTAGAGAACAATTGTTGTTCTGCTTACATGAATAGAACCTTCGATGGTCATACACCGAATGAAAATAGTTCGTTGGATCTTGATCGTAGTGATACACATATTCATAATATTGAAGCCAAAAGATACAAAGTTAATAATGATAGTGCAACTTATTTGTGGCACTGCCGTTTAGTTCATATTGGTGTAAAGCGCATGAAGAAACTCCATGCTGATGGGATTTTGGAATCACTTGATGCTTGCGTACCATGCCTTATGGGCAAGATGACTAAAACTCCGTTCTCCGGAACAATGGAGCGAGCAACAGATTTGTTGGAAATCATACATACTGATGTGTGTGGTCCGATGAATATTAAGGCTTGCGACAAGTATCATTATTTTCTGACCTTCACAGATGATTTGAGCAGATATGGGAATATCTACTTGATGAAACACAAGTCTGAAACATTTGAAAAGTTCAAAGAATTTCAAAGAGAAGTGGAGAATCATCGTAACAAGAAAATAAAAGTTTCTACGATATGATCGCAGAGGTAAAATATTTGAGTTACGAGTTTGGCCTTCAGTTAAAACAATGTGAAATAGTTTCACTACTCACGCCACCTGGAACACCACAGTGTAATGGTGTGTCCGAACATCGTAACCGTACTTTATTAGATATGGTGCAATCTATGATGTCTCTTGCCGATTTACCACTATCGTTTTGGGGTTATGCATTAGAGACAGCTGCATTCACGTTAAATAGGGCACCATCTAAATCCATTGAGACGACACTATATGAACTATGGTTTAGCAAGAAACCAAAGTTGTCGTTTCTTAAAAGTTTGGGGTTGCGATGCTTATAAGAAAAAGTTTCATCATGATAAGCTCAAACCCAAATCGAAGAAATGTGTCTTCATAGAATACCCAAAGGAGACAGTTGGGTACACCTTCTATCACAGATCCGAAGGCAAGACATTCGTTGCTGAGAATGGATACTTTCTAGAGAAGAAGTTTCTCTCGAAAGAAGTGAGTGGGAGGAAAGTAGAACTTGACAAGGTAATTGTACCTGGTCCCTTATTGAAAAGTAGTACATCACAGAAATCTATTCCTGTGACTACTACACCAATTAGTGAGGAAGTTAATGATGATGATCATGTAACATCAGATCAAGTTACTACCGAATCTCGTAGGTAAACCAGAGTAAGATCCGTACCAGAGTGGTACGGTAATCCTGTTCTGGAAGTCATGTTACTAGAACATGACGGACTTGCGAACTATGAGGAAGCAATGATGAGCCCAGATTCCACGAAATGGTTTGAGGCCATGAAATCTGAGATATGATCCATGTATAAAAACAAAGTATGGACTTTGATGGATTTGCCCGATGATCGGCAAGCCATAGAAAATAAATGGATCCTCAAGAGGAAGACGGACGCTGATAGTAGTGTTACTATCTACAAAGCTAGAATTGTCGCAAAAGGTTTTCGACAAGTTCAAGGTGTTGACTACGATGAGAGTTTCTCATTCGTATCTATGCTTAAGTCTGTCCGAATCATGTTAGCAATTGCCGCATTTTTATGAAAATCTGGCAAATGGATAAAACAATATTGCATTCCTTAATGGATTTATTAAAGAAGAGTTGTATATGATGCAACCAGAAGGTTTTGTCAATCCTAAAGGTGTTAACAAAATATGCAAGCTCCAGCGATCCATCTATGGACTGGTGCAAGCATCTCGGAGTTGGAATATACGCTTTGATAAGTTGATCAAAGCATATAGTTTTATACAGACTTGCGGTGAAGCCTGTATTTACAAGAAAGTGAGTGGGAGCACTACAACATTTCTGATAAGTATATGTATGACATATTGTTGATCGGAAATAATGAAGAATTATTCTGCAAAGCATAAAGGAGTGTTTGAAAGGATTTTTTAAAGAAAGACCTCGGTAAAGCTACTTACATATTGAGTATCAAGATCTATAGAGATAGATCAAGACGCTTGATAAGTTTTTCAATGAGTACGTACCTTGACAAAATTTTGAAGTAATTCAAAAATGTAACAGTCAAAGAAAGAGTTCTTGCTTGTGTTGCAAGGTGTGAAATTGAGTAAGACTCAAAACCCGACCACGGCAGAAGATAGAAAGAGAATGAAAGTCATTCCCTATGCCTTGGCCATAGGTTCTATAAAGTATGCCATGCTGTGTACCAGATCTATTGTATATCCTACACTGTGTTTAGCAAGGGAGTACAATAGTGATCTAGATGTAGATCACTGGACAACGGTCAAAATTATCCTTAGTGAAATAAGGATATGTTTCTCGATTATGGACGTGACAAAAAGGTTCGTCGTAAAAGGTTACGTCGATACAAGTTTTGACACTAATCTAAATGACTCTAAGTCTCAATCTAGATACATATTAAAGGTGGGAGCAATTAGCTAAAGTAGCTCCGTGCAGAGCATTGTAGACATAGAAAGTTGCAAAATACATACGGATCTGAATTTTGGCAGACCCGTTGACTAAGCTTCTCTCACAAGCAAAACATGATCACACCTTAGTACTCTTTGGGTATTAATCACATAGCAATGTGAACTAGATTACTGACTCTAGTAAACCCTTTGGGTGTTGATCACATATCGATGTGAACTATGGGTGTTGATCACATGGTGATGTGAACTATTGCTGGTAAATCACATGGCGATGTGAACTAGATTATTGACTCTAGTGCAAGTGGGAGACTGAAGGAAATATGCCCTAGAGGCAATAATAAAGTTATTATTTATTTCCTTATTTCATGATAAATGTTTATTATTCATGTTAGAATTGTATTAACCGGAAACATAATACATGTGTGAATACATAGACAAACAGAGTGTCACTAGTATGCCTCTACTTGACTAGCTCGTTAATCAAAGATGGTTATGTTTCCTAACCATGAACAAAGAGTTGTTATTTGATTAACAAGGTCACATCATTAGTTGAATGATCTGATTGACATGACCCATTCCATTAGCTTAGCACCCGATCGTTTAGTATGTTGCTATTGCTTTCTTCATGACTTATACATGTTCCTATGACTATGAGATTATGCAACTCCCGTTTGCCGGAGGAACACTTTGTGTGCTACCAAACGTCACAACGTAACTGGGTGATTATAAAGGAGCTCTACAGGTGTCTCCAAAGGTAGATGTTGGGTTGGCGTATTTCGAGATTAGGATTTGTCACTCCGATTGTCGGAGAGGTATCTCTGGGCCCTCTCGGTAATGCACATCACATAAAGCCTTGCAAGCATTACAACTAATATGTTAGTTGTGAGATGATGTATTACAGAACGAGTAAAGAGACTAGCCGGCAACAAGATTGAACTAGGTATTGGATACCGACGATCGAATCTCGGGCAAGTAACATACCGATGACAAAGGGAACAACGTATGTTGTTATGCGGTCTGACCGATAAAGATCTTCGTAGAATGTGTAGGAGCCAATATGGGCATCCAGGTCCCGCTGTTGGTTATTGACCAGAGATTTGTCTCAGTCATGTCTACACTGTTCTCGAACCGTAGGGTCCGCACGCTTAAGGTTACGATGACAACTATTATGAGTTTATGCATTTTGATGTACCGAAGTTAGTTCGGAGTCCCGGATGAGATCACGGACATGACGAGGAGTCTCGAAATAGTCGAGACGTAAAGATTGATATATTGGACGACTATATTCGGACATCGGAATGGTTCCGAGTGGTTTCGGAGAAAACCGGAGTGCCGGAGGGTTACCGGAACCCCCCCCCGGGAGAAGTATTGGGCCACATGGGCCTTAGTGGAGAGAGAGAGGGGCGGCCAAGGTGGGCCGCGCGCCCCCTCCCCCTCTGGTCCGAATTGGACTAGGAGTGGGGGGGCGGCGCCCCCCTTTCCCTCTCCCTCTCCCCCTTCCTTTCCCCCTCCTAGTAGGAGTAGGAAAGAGGGGAGTCCTACTCCTACTAGGAGGAGGACTCCTCCTCCTGGCGCGCGCCACAAGGGCCGGCCGGCCTCCCCCTTGCTCCTTTATATACGGGGGCAGGGGGGCACCCTAGAACACAGAAGTTGATCTTCGTGATCGTTCCTTAGCCGTGTGCGGTGCCCCCCTCCACCATATTCCACCTCGGTCATATTGTTGCAGTGCTTAGGCGAAGCCCTGCGTCGGTAGTACATCAAGATCGTCACCACATCGTCGTGCTGACGGAACTCGTCCCCGAAGCTTTGCTGGATCGGAGCCCGGGGAACGTCATCGAGCTGTACGTGTGTTAAGAACTCGGAGGCGCCGGAGTAACGACGCTTGGATCGGTCGGATTGGGAAGACGTACGACTACTTCCTCTACGTTGCGTCAACGCTTCCGCTTCGGTCTACGAGGGTACGTAGACAACACTCCCCTCTCGTTGCTATGCATCACCATGATCTTGCGTGTGCGTAGGAATTTTTTTGAAATTACTACGTTCCCCAACAATGTGCGGCTTTTTAAATCTGAGAGACGGCTAGTCGTCGGCTTCTGCCCCCATGCCACGAGTGCTGGGGTGTTCAGGATAAATCTGAGCACTCTTTTTCCCATTCTTGGGTCCTTCGAGGGAGGTGCTCAGCGCAGCGAACAAGGCAATCAGACTATAATGCTTTATCACTCTCACTTAGCCATAGTAGTCTACAATTTTAAATTTCGGCAAAGCCCCTAGTATTCGGAAGACCGAGTTCGGGGCGCCATACACGCCTTAAGCCAGACAAAGCAGACTCCTCGCCCTAAGCGGCATAAGTCTTTAAGGACTCGAGACCTCTCGAACAGCGACCAGCTCTCGCCTTATCATGATAGTCAGCTTTAGCTTTCTCTACTGAGGTGCTTAGCCCAGCTGAACCGGGGCACAATCGCAGTAGTTCTCCTAGTGCTACCTTAGCCGATATAGCGGAACGTAAGGCACCAAAACATGAGAGCCGGGCAAACCCAACATTTGACCAAAGACATGACTCGGAGCTGATGCATATAATGCTATAAGTTTGGGGTGCCGCACTTTCGAAAGTGTTTGGACTTCTCACACCGTATTATGGGGTCTTTAAGCCCCTGGCATATTAGCCGTACCAGAGTGTACGGGTGCTGGATGTTATGAATGGAAAAAAGGAATAGAGAATGCAGTAATAGGCTAGTGCTATGCATTGTTTATTCGAAAAGTGTGCATTAAAGCAGGACGATACAAGTAGTGCGATAAGCAAAAAATGGGGCAATTTGACATGTCCCCTACAAGGGCAAGCTGTGGAATGGTATTTAAAGCAGGTATTTCGCTCGTTATAGAGACCACCTGGGAGTTCCATGGTGCGACGTAGCTTTCTGCCTCCCTGGTTGTTGTATCGTGTGTTCGGTGATTATACTGCCGGACAGGGCTTCCAGAGCGTAAAGTTCTGAAAGAGAGAAAAAATGACAAAGTAGGAAGCCCCTAGTGCGGTTGAGCCGCGTTGTGGGGCGTGCCGTAGTCGTGCCCCTCCCCCTATGCCCATGGTATTTTCAATGCGCATGGTATTTTCAATGCGTAATTATGTACGCGGGGCACGGATTTCGCCGTTTGGCTGAGACTGGGGTAGGGGCCGCATTGCTATGCCTGCTCGGAGCGTGCCAGGCGGTCTTGTTGCAGATTTCTTCGGGCGTGCTTGACGGTGTCCGGGCGTTTGATCGCCGGACTGGAGAATTGCCTTAAGAGGCTGCTTTGTGCTTTCGCTGCAAGGGCCGCAGTGTGCTCCTCCGTTCGGAGGGAGCGCTCTGTGTTTCCGTTGACTGTGATGACCCCCCGCGGTCCTGGCATCTTGAGCTTAAGGTATGCATAGTGCGGCACCGATTGAATTTTGCAAATGCGGTTCGCCCGAGCAGTGCATGATAGCCACTGCGGAACGAGACTATATCGAAGATTAACTCCTCGCTTCGGAAATTATCCGGGGATCCGAAGACCACTTCTAGTGTGACTGAGCCTGTGCAATGGGCCTCTACACCTGGTATGACGCCTTTAAAGGTCGTTTTTGTGGGTTTAATCCTTGAGGGATCTATACCCATTTTGCGCACTATGTCTTGGTAAAGCAGGTTCAGGCTGCTGCCACCGTCCATAAGGACTCGAGTGAGGTGAAATCCGTCGATGATTGGGTCTAACACCAATGCGGCGAATCCGCCATGACGGATACTAGTGGGGTGGTTCCTGCAATCGAAAGTGATCGGGCAGGAGGACCATGGGTTGAACTTTGGGGCGACTGGCTCCAACGCATATACGTCCCTTAGCGCACGCTTCTGCTCTCTCTTGGGGATGTGGGTTGCGTATATCATGTTCACCGTCCGCACTTGTGGGGGGAATCTCTTCTTTCCTCCGGTGTTCGGCGGCCGGGGCTCCTCCTCGTCATCGCTATGTAGCCCCTTGTCCTTGTGCTCGGCATTTAACTTGTCGGCCTGCTTGAACACCCAACAATCCCTGTTGGTGTGGTTGGCTGGCTTGTGGGGGGTGCCGTGTATTTGGCACAAGCGATCGAGTATACGGTCCAAACTGGACGGGCCCGGAGTGCTTCTCTTGAATGACTTTTTTCGCTGACCGGTCTTAGAATCTCTGAATCCGGCATTGTCTGCCGTATCCTCGGTATTATCGCTGTTGATGCGGCGCTTGTGTTTGTTGCGACGTGACCTGCCATTGCTGTCCTTGGTATCCGAAGTACCAGGGTTCTTTGATATGTTATTGTTGCGAGCCACCCAGCTATCCTCTCCCACGCAAAAGCGGGTCATAAGTGTCGTGAGGGCTGCCATAGATTTTGGCTTTTCCTGGCCAAGGTGCCGGGCAAGCCACTCGTCGCGGATGTTGTGTTTAAAAGCTGCTAGGGCCTCTGCATCCGGACAGTCGATAATTTGATTTTTCTTGGTTAGGAACCGTGTCCAGAATTGCCTGGCCAATTCCTCTGGCTGCTGAATTATATGGCTCAAGTCATCTACATCTGGTGGTCGCATGTAAGTGCCCTGGAAGTTGTCAAGGAATGCGGCTTCCAGATCTTCCCAACAGCCAATGGATTCTGCTGGCAAGCTGTTGAGCCAATGCCGAGCTGGTCCTTTAAGCTTGAGTGGGAGGTATTTGATGGCGTGTAGATCGTCGCCACGGGCCATGTGGATATGAAGGAGATATTCCTCGATCCATACAGCAGGATCTGTCGTACCATCGTATGATTCAATATTCACGGGTTTGAAACCCTCTGGGATTTGATGATCCATTACTTCATTTGTGAAGCATAGAGGGTGTGCGGCGCCTCTGTACTGGGCTATATCACGACGTAGCTCGAACGAGTTTTATCTGCTGTGCTCGGCCCGGCCGGATTTACTTCTACTGTATCCGGCGTGACGGTTATCGTCTCTCGTAGTGGGGCGCCCTCGCGATCCGTAGATCGATCTTGCTTGCTTTGCTTTGTCCTCCAATACATCTCGCAGGTCTAGCGTACTTCCCCATGCCTTGGAATTTTTATTTGAGTGGCGTTGGGGTGCGGGCTGAGCTTTTGGCTGAAATGCCTCTCTGTCGCGGCCACGAGGTGGCCGATCAGCCGCATCATACACTGGAGATGTAGGTTTTAATGCTTCCTCCTGTAAACAGGGTAGCAACCTGCTCTTTGGGTAACTCTTGGAGGGGCGTTTGAGTTCATATTCCTCGGCCGCAAGGATTTCAGTCCATCTGTCAGCTAGCAAGTCTTGATCAGCTCTAAGCTGCTGTTGCTTTTTCTTAAGGCTATTTGGCGTGGCCATAAGCCGGCGCTTGAAGCGCTCTTGCCCGACGGGATCCTCAGGCACGATAAATTCGTCGTCGTCGAGGCTTGCCTCGTCTTCGGAGGGAGGCATGTAATTATCATCCTCTACCTCTTTGTCTACTGCTCTCTCATGGGGGCTGGCTTCTCCATCCTCCTGCGCTGAATCTTGCTGGAGGGGGTTGTCGTTGTCTTCGGCACTGTCCGGAGTGTTATTATCTCCTGTGCCGGTACCACCGCTTTTGCTTTGGCGAGACTTAGAGCGGTGTCGCTGACGTTGGCGCTTAGGTTGCTTCTTGGAGGGGTCATCCCCTGCTGTTCCGTCGGCATTGCCTTCTTTGGGTGTGTATACCATATATATACATATATAATATGATGAGGTGGCTGTCCAGTGCCCTGTGGGCAGTGGTTCCTATCCGTCTCCTGCATCGTCGTCCATACCGTCGATGTCTTCGGAGTCGAAGTCTAGCATGTCGGGTAAATCATCGACAGTGGCTACTAAGTGGGTGGTGGGTGGGCGGCGAATTTCTTCGTCATCCGCATCCCAATCTTGCCGGTCATAGTCCGGCCAGGACTCTCCTGACAAGGAGAGAGCCTTAGAGAGTTCAGTATGTCGCCGAAGGGCGAGTGTTGTAAGGTATCTGCAGAGGTGAACTCCATGATCGGCGCCCAGTCAGATTCGATTGGCAAGGGTGCAGGCAGTTCGGAGCTCGTGGCCGGAGAAGAATCCGGCAACTTGGGGTCACGGCTTTCGTGAAGGGTAAGGCTGGTATTCGGCTCGATCGCCGCTGAGACTGCGGCCTCGGGTGCGGGGTCTATCCACCCATCCACGGATGGCGCGGCTGGCTCCGAACTGAAGGTCGGAGTGGTTGGAGGTGCGATCTCCTGAACACTGTCCGATGGCAGAGCTAAATCATGCTCATCGTGACGGTGCGGCGCACTCGGCGGGGGATCGAATCCGTTGAAGATCAATTCTCCGCGGATGTCGGCCGTGTAGTTCAAGCTTCCAAACCTGACCTGGTGGCCAGGGGCGTAACTTTCGATCTGCTCCAGATGGCCAAGCGAGTTGGCCCGCAGTACGAAGCCGCCGAATACGAAGATCTGTCGGGGGGGAAAAGTCTCACCCTGGACTGCATCGCTATCGATGATTGAAGGAGCCGTCAAGCCTAATGATGACGACACAGAGGAACTCTCAATGAAAGCACCAATGTCGGTGTCAAACCGGTGGATCTCGGGTAGGGGGTCCCGAACTGCGCGTCTAGGCGGATGGTAACAGGAGACAAGGGACACGATGTTTTTGCCCAGGTTCGGGCCCTCTCGATGGAGGTAAAACCCTACTCCTGCTTGATTGATATTGATGATATGGGTAATACAAGAGTTGATCTACCACGAGATCAGAGAGGCTAAACCCTAGAAGCTAGCCTATGGTATGATTGTTGTTGTTGTTGTGTCCTACGGACTAAACCCTCCAGTTTATATAGACACCGGAGGGGGCTAGGGTTACACAGAGTCGGTTACAAGGAAGGAGATCTACATATCCATATTGCCAAGCTTGCCTTCCACGCCAAGGAGAGTCCCATCCGGACACGGGACGAAGTCTTCAATTTTGTATCTTCATAGTCCAACAATCCGGCCAAAGGTTATAGTCCAGCTGTCCGGATACCCCCTAATCCAGGACTCCCTCAGTCGGGTTTCTTTTATTTTTCTGTCCTATAAAAGTTCAAAATGTAATGAAAATTTGCCGTGTTTGCATTAATCTCGTCCAGTGTATATGAACTTTCGCAATAATATACATATTGTAGGAGTACTAGCAAGATGCGCGTGCGTTGCACAGAAGATCAAGATCTGGTGGGAGAAAAGGATGAACGAGGGAAAGCCTTATCTGCAAATGTGGAGAGGAGTGCGGGTAAATTGTCATAGTTTCCTTCCTATCTGTTAGATATAGATCGGACGACCTATATTGCAGGATGACAGGCACACCATCATCACCAACTCTGCTTTTTATTGAACAGAGACAAATCTAACTGCGAAGTAAAATAAACACATAGGGTCTATACATACACAAATTATCTTAGACACTCCAATAGTACGTCCACTACACATTCACGCATTTCACATCTTTCTACATCTACGGGAACCTACGAAAGGGTTAACGTAAATTGCCTCTCTCTCTACTCCCCTGATTTTCATGGTGGTGGGCCCCTCCCTCCCCCCAATCTACAATTAACAGCTCACACATTTCACATTACGTTAATTACGTAACTGGGATTACGTAGGTGTAGCATTACTCATCCTAAAAAACCCAACTAAGCCAACCTCCTAGCATATCGCGCAGGAAAAGACCCAGCCGCGCCGTTTTAGTCAGGATTACCGAACTACTACTAGTAGTATCGATGGATCACGCGAAGCAACAATTTTTTTTGAGGGGGCGAAGCACCTATTTTAAAGGGGGAAAAGGCGGTACACTCACAACACTCCTGTCGCGGTCGCATTGCCCCCCACACACGTTCGGTCCTGCACACGGCTCACGCAAACGGAACGTGCTTCGGCTTGCCTCTTCACTAACACGTGGGACTGCACTTGGAGAAACCGACCATGCGCCAAACTCCCCCCGCCCATCGCGCGAAAATGCCCCCCCACACCCAAAAATTCCCCCCAAATCTGATTCAACCGCCCTTAAGTCCAACTAGCCAATAATATTCCCCAAACCCGCTCCCTCCTATCCCCCTCCACTCCATTCGCTCCGCCAAAGCCGCCCTCCCCGCCGCGCCGATACGTCGGCGCCGCGGTTTGGCGATCCTCTCGCTCCCACAGTACGCACTCATAGATTGTCGTCCTCTAGCCGCGCCGCCACCTCTGGATACGTTCTTGTGGAGGCGCACGGCGGTCAGCGCGGCCACCGCTGGCGACGTTCGTGTGGAGACGCACGGCGGTCAGCTTCTCCCATGGTACGCGCATTCTAGACTGAGGCCCCGTTCATGTCGGTGTAGCGCTGAATGTTAGCTGATAGACGTTGTTAATCTCACTGTTTGCCGAAGTAGTTTACTGTCAATATGCTCTGCTTAAGAAGCTTCCTTGCCCTGTTCTGCACTCAATCTGCTTAGCTGAGATGGCATGCCAAGGCCGATTAGTTGCTAAAATATCCTGCCATATATTTATTGTGACGTAGATTGCCATGGTCTAGTAGCCAATCTGTTAGGTGAAATAGCTCTACACCATTTTATACTCAATCTTTGTTGCTGCGATGGCCTTCGATAGTTCGATGGTTGTGTGCTCGGCCTCATTCACTGCTGAAACAGCCTGCCATAATTTGGCACTCAAATCTGTTTGCTGAATTAGCTTTACATATATTTCATTACTTAGATCTGCTCGTCCAAATATCTTGCCATAGCTTTAGACATCGACCTAGGTATTTTTTTTCTGGACTTCATAAAAAAGCATATATGTTTTTCCTGTAATATCTAGTAGAAGAACTAATTTGTATGTCTAACAGATGGACATGACTTCGATAACTTCTGCTCGAAGATTCTCCGCTGCATATGTCGAGGGGGTTGAAAACTTCATGAACTTTATCAGAGCTGAGTACGGTGGTCCGAAATCAGAAGTGCTCTGCCCGTGTAGCAGTTGTATGAATTCAGTTACAAGACCCCAGTCAACTGTGCAAAATCATCTACACTTGTATGGGATGCCGGTCACATATACTAGGTGGGTTCATCATGGTGAAGCTGTGAACGTCAATGTTATTGACTACGTGGAAGCAGTAGATCACCATCTTGATCTGCCTGATGCTCAGGTGGAAGAGCAGGAGGAGGTTGTGGTGGCGGAGCCAGTGAGTTTGACCAACATTGAAACAATGCTACGAAATGCTCGTGCATTCCGTGAACTTTCACCTGCAGAAGAAAAATGGTGGACCCGCATGTTGGAGCAATGCAACGTTGCTATCACCCTAGGAAATAAGCTGTCAGTATTCTCAGCTATGGTCACCTTTCTTCAAGTGAAGACATCTGAGCGGATGACCAACAAATCATTTGATGTGATGTTGGGTGCTTTCCGCAAATCTTTCCCAGATGCATCTGAGCTGCCACACACCTACAGTAAAATGAAGTATTTCCTTCGTGAAGTTGGAATTGGATATGATATGATCCATGTTTGTAAGAATAATTGTGTTCTGTTCCGGAAGGATTATGCCAACTTAAATGAATGCCCGAAATGCAAATCATCAAGATGGAAAGATGGCGATGCGGTGAAGAGGATTCCTCATAATGTTCTGAGACATTTTCCAATTACACCAAGATTTCAGAGGTTGTTTCATGATGCTGAAACAAGAGAGGATGTACTGTGGCATTCTAGGAACCAGGAGTACAGAGATCAGAATGTAACGAGCCATCCATCTCATGGTAGTGAGTGGAAAAACTTCAATGATAAACACAAAGAGTTTGTTGCTGACCCGAGAAACATTAGACTTGGCTTAGCTTCAGATGGATTTAACCCATTTGGCCACCAGAGCGCCACATATAGCATGTGGCCAGTGCTTGTTATCCCTTACAACATGCCTCCAAATGTCTGCACCAAAGAATCAAACTAGATGATGGACTTGCTCATCCCAGGTCCAAAAAGTCCTGGAAAGGATTTTGATTTATTCATGGAGCCTCTTGTGGAGGAACTTCAACAGCTATGGAAGGGTGTTCTCACTTGAGACCTATATAGCAGACCACCAGCGGATTTTTTTCTGCGTGCTGTTATAATTTGGTGCATCCATGGTTATCCGGCTTTGGGCACTATGTCAGGGTGAACGACACATGGTTACAATGCATGTGTTCGCTGTGACAGGAATTCGCTATCATACGCAATACTTAGCAAGATCTGTTACATTGGATAGCGCCGTTTCCTTGCCAAGGACAAGCCGCATCCTAGAAAATACCGAAGACATGTGTTCAATGCAAAGCATGAAAACCGTGATGCGCCAAAGAGGCTCACCGCCGATGAGTTGCAAGTGGAATTAGAGAAGGTCAGGCATATTACACCAGGAAACCATCCTGGTAATGGTAGCGGGAAAAGGAAGCGTGGCAGGGTAGAAGAGAGATTATTGTTTACCCGCAGGTCCACTTTGTGGGACTTGGAGTATTGGAAAGATTTGGATCTGTGGCATAATCTTGATGTGATACACATCAAGAAAAATATATGTGACAACATTATCGGCACACTTCTTAATATTGAAGGCAAGACGAAAGATACCTTAAAATCTAAGATTGATTTGACACACCTGGGTATCAGAAAGGATTTGCAGGTGCAAGATGAAGGTAAACCACGGGATATGGCACCAGTTGTGTACGTCTTGGACAAGGTAAAAAGAAAAGAATTCTGCGAGGTCCTGTCACGTGTGAGATTCCCACATGGATTTGCTTCCAACCCTGAAAGGAGAGTTAGTGCAGATGGAAACAAGGTACAAGGGTTGAAAACTCATGACTGCCACGTCCTACTTCAAAGGGTTTTACCTGTTACCCTTAGAGGATTGGGTCGCCCTGACTTATACAGAGCAGTTGCAGAGTTGGGACAATTCTTCAGGGAACTCTGCAGTAGGAATATCATGATAGATGCTTTGGAGCGTCATAGAGACAAGATACCAACTATCCTATGCGACCTTGAGAAGATATATCCTCCAGCCTTCTTTGATGTGATGGTGCATTTGGCTGTTCATCTACCTGATGAGGCACTACTTAGAGGTCTAGTACAGTATGGCTGGATGTACCCTATTGAAAGGCGACTAGGCACTTTCAAGGGCTATGTTAGGAACATAGCTAGACCCGAGGGTTCCATTGCAGAGGCCTACATTGCTACAGAAGTGTTGACATTCTGCTCAAAATACATTGAAACAGCTGACCAGCTTAGCAAAGAGGTGGGTGAAGACAATCCCGGGCTCAATGTTTTCGATTATTCTGTTCGAGTTACAGGGAAGAGTCGACAAGAGGACAAACCTAACGATTTGGACAAAATGATTTGGTATGTGTTGAATAACTATCCTGAGATACTACCTTATATAGAGTAAGTGCAGTACTGCAGCTTATACATCGTAATCTACTAAACTTGCAGCACATTCTTATATATTTAGATGTTTGACGCGATCACTATGTTGTGCAGCATCTACAAAGAGGAGTTACTGTCGCAAAATCCAAGAAACATTGACAAACTGGTTATGGCAGGATTTGCGAAATGGTTCAAGAACCATGTAAGCTTTTGAAGTGCACTGTCAGTTTTTTTGATATATTGAGTACATAAGATGATCAACTTGTCTATTTTCTAACCATAGGTTAAGAAGATGCGGGAGGATGGGCAGGCAGTTGATGATGCCCTTTAGTCACTAGCAATGGGTCCTGGTACTCGGGTAAGACATTATGAATCTTGCGTTCTTGGAGACGTGCGCTACAACACCCTTGCACGAGACGAAGGCAGGAAGACACAAAACAATGCCATCATGAGCACGGATACGTATGACAAAGAGACAAATGAAATGTATGCTAACATAACAGACATTGTTCAGTTGCAGTATATCTCCAGTTTCGAGGATCATCGGTGTGTGGTTCTGTTGTGCTGTCGTTGGTATAACTTGTTTTCCAGGATCGCAAAACCCAGAGCTGATGATTATTTCAAATCCATCAATGTCAAAGCGGCGTACCAGACCAACAAGCCTTTTATTTTGGCAAATCAAGCAACACAGATATTTTTCTTGGAAGACACATTTGCACGTAGATATGACTGGAGAGTATTGCAAAGGTTTGAGCAGAGGAATTCGTTTAATGAAGTTGCACAACAAGATGATGCTTACACTGCTCCTGATGTACAAGATCACACAGATGTTCCTAATATCTTTGAGAACCATCACGTCAATGATGCCGGCGAAAAGATTGACTGTCGTGCTGTGGACATACAAGAGTTGATCAAGAAGAAGTCAATGTTTGAGGACGTTGAGGACAAAGAAGAAGATGACACCGTGGGGAATTACGATTCAGACTGATACACATGGCGAAGATGTTGATGCTGCTGCTGCGGATGATGATTACATTGCTTTTGCCGTATTTGCCTGTCAGAAGACGTTTTTTATCTACTATGTGAAATTGTGTTTGCTATGACAACTGAAACCTGATGAACATGTTGTTTAGTATTTTGCTGTGAGAACATCACTTGTTATGTTTGCTGATTTGTGTTTGGTGATTGTATGACAAATAAAACATGATGACATTGTTGTTTAGTTGTACTCATATTTGGCTGTGAAACTTGAATTTGATGAGATAGTTTGCTGTTGGACTGCAATTTGCTCAACGTCTTCGAATGAGAACAAAGCTGACCTGACAGGGCCTCTGCTATTTATTTATTTATATGAGCAAAAGGGGATACCCCCTAATTTCCGTTAATAGAAATCATTAGATGTTCACAACACTACGCCCAGCCTGCTACATAGCTTTCATTCATTACTAGTTTTAGCAAAGTGCTCATGTCGTAGCCACTGAATACATCACGAGTGCTACATACACTTCAAATAAAGAGACAATCATCCTACAGAGCACATCGATTTTGCCCATTATCTTCACAAGCTCTTTCATCTCCTCATTGCTGTCAAGGCCGTTCAGCTGCTGTTGCTTGGCCATGATCAGAGGAACTGCATCTTTAACCTTCTGCTCTGCATCTTCCTCTTCTGTCGTTCCTTCAGTCACTTGTCCAACACCCTAACCTGCTGGTATTGGGATTCCTCGGCTAACCAAATAATTAGCATAGTTGCATTCCCCCACATCAACAACTTCCTAGAAATACAAATCACACGAATCTTCCCTTTTCTGCATGAATCAAATTGGAAGATCATCAACCAAACTATTAAAAAAATCAGCAACTGAAAGTAGCAGAACAACACTTAAACATATTATTACCCCATGATTCGGGCATTTGTAGAAGACTCGGCCAAGGTTGCGGATTGTGGTTGAGACGCGACGGATGACTCTGTGTGATTTGCAGCAGTGGCACCACACCAATGGCAGCGGGTTGCGATGAGCAATCGACTGTGGTGCGTGTGCCGGCGGGGGTGTGATGAGACCCACAGGCGATGGTACGGGTGGCGACTTGGCGCATATCTGGTTGTTGCCTGCTGAAGAGCAGGTGGACGAGTAGCCAGCGGACATGGTTGCTGCAGCCAGAGCTTCTGATGCTAGGCAGAGTAAGTAGAGAAGAGGAGAAGCGAACGTTGGATATGTCAGTTTCATTACTCGCAGAGTAGCATAGCACCATATATAGTCATAGTCTAGGTTTGGATTCGAACCAGCTACAGGAGCACGTCTTTCTTTTTTCTAAAACTCGGCAACGTCTCTTTACTGGTACACTAACTTGTTCTGTACGCCTTCCCAAGTATTTGATTTTCTTTCCCTTTTTCTGCAAGGAAGGAAGGAGGGCAAAATTGAGAGTTCCTGGGACTCAAACCCAAGACCTCTCGGTTGAAAACCAAGGGTGCTAGTCACTTATGTGGCGACGTTCCCTATGAGGAGGACGGTAGACGAACGCATTTTCCTCACAGTTTTCTTCCTATATATAAATAGGTATGCTACTTGGTGTCTACTTAGTCAACAAACGATTGTGCCAACCTTGACCATTGGATTGACATTCAACGTCTGTCGCGTTACTTCAGTCTCTTCTTCCTCGAGCCGCCAACGCCAAACCAGCGCCGGCAGGACCGCCTGCTCCCGCCTCCCACGGCTGGCTGTGGTCTTCCCCGGCTCCTGTTCGTTCCCGTCCGAGGCCTCACCATCATCCTCCGCCTTGGTTCGCTCGCCGCGGCGCCGCCCTCCGGTGTTGTCAACATGGTCAACAACCGAGAGGAATAAGGAGATGAATGTACATGGTGAGGACGACAGTAGGGACCCAGCAGCGCGCGCAATAATTTTGTTTTTTCGGGACGGAGAAGGGTATCAACTGGGTTGTGCGGGACCCGTGGACCATCTAGCCCAGGCTTTTATTTCATATGTTTAGCACATGACCAGCCCAGTTTGTTTTTTCCTTTCTGAAAATGGCTAGCCAGCTTTTTTTTTTTGCAGAATAACCAACGTAGGCCTACTTGCTTTTCTACGCCCTGCTGGGCCGGAAATCTTTCAAGACGAGGAGGGATGCATTTTGCCCAGAAAATGGGCTATAAGTAATAAGAAATGGGCTATAAGTAATAATAAATGGGCTGTAAAATGAAAAAATACAGCAAACATGCAATTTGTTCCAAAATACTGTTTTCTTTCGGATTTTGATATTTTAAATTTCATTGTTTTTGTGCGGGTAAAATTTCATTGAATTTAAATTAAGGTATATTTAGATTTAAAATTAATTTGAATCTGGCTAGAAATTTCGGGTTGTATGCTGTTTGGGACAGATTTGGAGGCTGACTTGTGGGTCTACTAGGTTGACGTGTACTTTGGCTTTGTCAACTTAGTCCACAAACGATTCTAGTAGCACTGACCGTTGGATGTTAATCCAACGGCCGTGCTGCTTCTTCAATATCTGATCTTCTTGCTCCAGCCGCCCAAACCAGCTCCGGTGGGACTGCCTGCTCCCGCCTCCCGTGGCCGGCTGTGCTGCCGCACAGGCCGAACCGCCCCACCCTACTTCATTGCTGGCCAGGCCATTCCTCTAGTCACCCACACCTCCTGTTATTTTCCGGCAACGGCAGCCGGACCAGTAAACCCTCGTACTCCCCACCGCATGGGCAACCATTGTCAAGTCTTCCCCGACTCCGTGTCGTTCCCTTCCTAGGCCTCGCCGTCGTCCACCGCCATCGTGATCTCGGCGCGGCCTGGTCAACATGGTCAACGAACGACATCCATGGGTCGTGGACTATACGCGTAAAATAATGATTCCTCCACCTGACAGCTGGGACCCACCGGAAGAGCCTCTGTATTTCGTGAAAAAAACGTTCCCCCGCTGACATGTCGGACCCACCAGCTGTATCTTTGCATGCAAGGAAGTGCCTCCTTATTACGCACAAAAAATGAATACCCCCCTGCTAGTTTGGACCCACCATAGTGGGAGGATGACTTGTGGGCCAACTAAGTTGACGGGGACGGAGGGCTTTGTCAATTTAGTGAATATGAACGATTCTATCTCCAGTGACCGTACGATGTCCATCCAATGGCCGTAGTGCTTCTTCAACTTCTGGTCTTCTTGCTCCAGCCGCCCAAAGCAGCGCCGGTCGTGCCGCATGCTCCTGCCTCCCATGGCCGGCTATGCTGCCGCAGAGGCCTCACCGCCCCCTACTATTCCACCGCTGGCCAGGCCCTGCGGCGACGGCAGCCTCACACCGCAGCCGAACCAGTGAACCCTCGTACTCCTCTTCGCGTGGGCTTCCACTGCCGCGTCTTCCCCGGCTCCGCATCGTCCCCTTCCTAGGCCTCGCCGTCGTCCACCGCCATGGTGCTCTCGGCGCGACTTGGTAAACGTGGTCAAGGAACGACTTCCATCGGATGTGGACTGTACGTGGAGAGGCTGACAGCTGGGTCCGCGGCCGCAGCAAGGAAGTGCCTCCTTATTACGCGGAAAATAATGATTCCTTCACCTGACAGCTAGGACCCACCGGACAGGCCACTGTATTTCGCGAAAAAAACGTTTCCCCCTGACTGCTGGGACCCACCAGCTTCACCTTCGAACGCAAGGAAGTGCATCCGGGCAAAAAAAACGATTCACCCCCCTGACTGCTGGGACCCACCAGCTACACCTTCGCACGCAAGGAAGTGCGTCCGGGCAAAAAAACGATTCGCCCCCTGACTGCTGGGACCCACCAGCTACATCTTCGCACACAAGGAAGTGCGTCCGGGTAAATAAATACGATTCGCCCCGTGACTGCTGGGACCCACCAGCTACATTTTCGCAGGCAAGGAAGTGCCTGATAGTCGGGACCCACCTGGTCGAAGCGTATGTAGCGTTGTCATTCTGGTCGTGAACGTGTACGTACATACTGGTCGATGTAGAGGCGCGCACGTGTCGTAGTAGAGGCGCGCACGTAGCATGTACACATACGTACATCGGCCAGGGTGCAAGAAAGAAAATACGGCCACGTATGTGTACATACAGGCGGGGTCTCGAACGCCTACTCGCGCATACGTATGGCCAGGGCTCGTGTACAGGGCTGGGTCGGAACGGAGAAACAACGTCGTCGTCGTGTTCATGTGGAGGCAACGGAATGCATCGTGTTCATGGGGAGGCAACGGAATGCGTCGTGTTTATCAGGAGGCAACGAAACGCGTGGGAGCCAACCGGCTGGTTCAGAACAGAATGCGTGGTTGTGTTCATCGGGAGGGCTTGGACAGAACAGGCGATGGAAACGAGGCCTGGGGTACCGCAAAACGGAGGAAACGGACCTCCTACGTTCAGAACGGGGTCCTGTTGATCGGGAGGGGTGTGGCGTACCGCAAAACGGAGGAAACGGTCCTCCTACGGTCGAAACGGGGGTCATGTTGATCGGGAGGGGTGTGGTGTACCGCAGAACGGACGAAATGGACCTCCTACGGTTGAAACGGGGGTCCTGTTGATCGGAGGGGTGTGGCATACCGCAAAACAGACGAAACGGACCTCCTACGATTGAAACTGGGGTCCTGTTCATCGGGAGGGGTGTGGCATACCGCAAAACGGGACTCCACGGGATACTGTTCATCTCCACTGTCGACCTCCTCCAGCCTCGACGGGCTACCGTCGACCTCCTCCAGCCTCCACGGGCTCCTGTTCATCCAGCCTCCACGCGCGCTACTCCACCGCCTACTGTTCAACCACCCCTCCACCGTCTACTGTTCATCCGGCCCTCCACACCACGGGGTCCTGTTCAACCACCCCTCCACGGGCACCCCTCCACCGTCTATTGTTCATCCAGCCCTTCACACCACGGGGTCCTGTTCATCCACAGGCAACACCACTGCTCACTGTTCATCCAACACCCCCCACCCGCAACGCTCACTGTTCATCCAATCGATCGGCTTCAGTTAGCAGCAGTAGCAAAGGAATCGCTCGATGGGGTTTAGTTAACAACCTTCGATCGATCTCTCGAGTTCAGTAACGCGTAGCCTGCAGTGCAATCGCTCGGGTTCAATTAGAGCCCAACGCCTCGCTCGGGTTCAGTTAGAGCCAACGCCTCGCACACACGCGCGTACGTGTACGAGAGAAACGCGCATCTCTCGGCCCCCGACCTCCCACCGTAACCGGGAAGTCCCCGAAATTTTCCTCCCCCTCGCTTCTACCACGGTTTTTCCATCATGGACGACCCAAAGAATGTCATGCAGATGCGTCTCCGGCCTGCCCAGGACGAAAAGCCCATTTTCTGTCATGATTTTTTGTCATAGAAGTAGGAGCCCACCACATCTATGATGATACCGGGTTTTGTCACAATTATCGTCATAGAAGTGTCATATGTATGACAGAAAAAATTTCGTTCGGCCCAAAATGTCACGGATGTGTCTTTTTTTTTGTAGTGGTGGAGAGTTTACTGACGTCACAGGCAGAGACTGATCTGGGTGTCCATGTGGGCCTAGTTGGTGGGGATGTTCATGGGCAGGCGGCCTTGCGATGTACATCTCCGTCTCCTCTGGCGGTGGCCGTGCCGCGGGACAGTGGTACGGTCGGACCGGGAGGGGGCACGGGCAGGAGGCCTCCGCCCCTGCCTCTCCTTCGACGCACTCGGCCACGGTAGCCGGACAGGGTGGGGGCGTGGGCAGGAGGCCCCCACCCCTGCCTCTCTGTTGGCGCGTTCGGCGTCGGTGGCTGGACCGGGAGGGGGGCGCGGGCAGGAGGCCTCCGCCCCTACCTCCCCCTTGGCACTCTCATCTGCGGCGGTGTCCGCGGTCGCTGCATCGCCTAGGACAGGAGGGGCGCGCGGGCAGGTGGCCTCCGGCCCCTCTTATCCCTAGGCCCAGGAGATCTCGATAGCTCTCGGGGGCCTCTCGGCGGTCCCAGTTCAGCCGAGTTCTGTTGGGGGTCGGGCAGGAGGCCCCACCCTGAACGGGGCAACCCGCAAGGAGATCATTGCTTTTGGAGGGATCCCAGATCCTGTTTCTGAAGGACGACGGATGAGCAGTCGCCTTCAGGATCAGCCGGATGTTGATGACATGTAGCTCAGGTGCGCCATGCGGGCGGCCAAGCTTCGTGACATTGAGGTCACCACTAGTATGTAGGTCAACACGTCAAATTCGATTTTACATTTTTCCAGTGATGAGATTGTTCACAATGCAAATCAATTAGGCTTTTCACTAGGTAGTAATGGTAGTGAAATCACTAAATCAGTTCATGATATTCTCGATCTCTAAGCGGAACGTGCTTTGGAATTGATTCGTAACTTAGCAGCCGTCAAACCCATGAACGAGTCATACATAGATGCATTGGGTGTCAGGGTTCTTGACAGTCTTTGTGCGGATCTGGCCCCTTCACTTCCTGAAACAAAGGACGATGAGGGTCTTGACTCCCCGAGAAACTCGTTACATGTAGATGTTCCAGAAGTTAGGTCCACGGAGTCCGGTTGTGAGGACTGATACGTCTCCAGCGTATCTATAATTTTTGATTGCTCCATGCTATATTATCTACTGTTTTGGACTGTATTGGGCTTTGTTTTCCACTTTTATATTATTTTTGGGACTAACCTATTAACCAGAGGCCCAGCCCAGAATTGTTGTTTTTTTGCCTATTTCAGTGTTTCGGAGAAACAGAATATCAAACGGAGTCCAAACGGAATAAAACCTTCGGGAACGTGATTTTCTCACCAAACGTGATCCAGGAGACTTGGACCCTACTCCAAGGGACAAGAGAGGCGGTCACGAGGGTGGGGGGCGAGCCCCCCTCCTAGGGCACGCCCCCTGCCTCGTGGGCCCCCTGTTGCTCCACCGACGTACTCCTTCCTCCTATATATACCTACATACCCCCAAACGATCAGATACGGAGCCAAAAACCTAATTCCACCGCTGCAACTTTCTGTATCCACGAGATCCCATCTTGGGGCCTGTTCCGGAGCTCCACCGGAGGGGGGCGTCATCACGGAGGGCTTCTACATCATCCTAGCCCCTCCGATGAAGTGTGAGTAGTTTACCTCAGACCTTCGGGTCCATAGTTAGTAGCTAGATGGCTTCTTCTCTCTTTTTGGATCTCAATACAATGTTCTCCCCCTCTCTTGTGGAGATCTATTCGATGTAATCTTCTTTTCCGGTGTGTTTGTTGAGAACGATGAATTGTGGGTTTATGATCAAGTCTATCTATGAATAATATTTGACTCTTCTCTGAATTATTTTATGTATGATTGGTTATCTTTGCAAGTCTCTTTGAATTATCAGTTTGGTTTGGTCTACAAGATTGGTTTTTCTTGCCATGGGAGAAGTGCTTAGCTTTGGGTTCGATCTTGCGGTGTCCTTTCCTAGTGACAGAAGGGGCAGCAAGGCACGTATTGCATCATTGCCATCGAGGATAACAAGATGGGGTTTTTATCATATTGCATGAAACTATCCCTCTACATCATGTCATCTTGCTTAAAGTGTTACTCTGTTTTTAACTTAATACTCTAGATGCATGCTGGATAGCGGTCGATGAGTGGAGTAATAGTAGTAGATGCAGGCAGGAGTCGGTCTACTTGTCTCGGACGTGATGCCTATATACATGATCATACCTAGATATTCTCATAACTATGCTCAATTCTGTCAATTGGTCAACAGTAATTTGTTCACCCACCGTAGAATACTTATGCTCTCGAGAGAAGCCACTAGTGAAACCTATGACCCCGGGGTCTATTCTCATCATATCAATCTCCATCACTTTAATCTTGCTTTGCTTTTTTACTTTGCTTTTTACTTTTCGCTTTGCATCTCTATACCAAAAATACCAAAAATATTACCTATCATCTCTATCAGATCTCACTCTCGTAAGTGACCGTAAAGGGATTGACAACCCCTAATCGCGTTGGTTGCGAGTAGCTATCGTTTTGTGCAGGTACGAGGGACTTGAGTGTGGCCTCCTACTGGATTGATACCTTGGTTCTCAAAAACTGAGGGAAATACTTACGCTACTTTGCTGCATCATCCTCTCCTCTTCGGGGAAAACCAAGCAGTGCTCAAGAGGTAGCAAGAAGAATTTCTGGCGCCGTTGCCGGGGAGTCTATGCAAAAAGTCAACATACCAAGTACCCATCACAATCCCTATCTCTCGCATTACATTATTTGCCATTTGCCTCTCGTTTTCCTCTCCCCCACTTCACCCTTGCCGTTTTATTCGCCCTCTCTTTCCCAATCTCCTTCTCCTTCTCTTTTTCCGTTTGCTTATTTCTCGCTTGCCTTTTGTTTGCCCGTGTGTTGGATTTCTTGTTTGTCGCGATGGCTCAAGATACTACCAAATTGTGTGACTTCACCAATACCAATAATAATGATTTCCTTAGCACTCCGATTGCTCCTCTTGCCAATACTGAATCTTGTGAAATCAATACTGGTTTGTTGAATCTTGTTATGAAAGATCAATTCGCCAGCCTTCCTAGTGAAATGCCGCTACTCATCTTAATAGCTTCGTTGATTTATGTGATATGCAAAAGAAGAAAGACGTTGATAATGACGTTGTTAAATTGAAGCTATTTCCTTTTTCGCATAGAGATCATGCTAAAGCTTGGTTTTCGTCTTTGCCTGAAAATAGTATTGATTCTTGGAACAAGTGCAAAGATGCTTTTATCTCTAAGTATTTTCCTCCCGCTAAGATCATCTCTCTTAGAAACGACATTATGAATTTTAAGCAACTTGATCATGAACATGTTGCACAAGCTTGGGAGAGAATGAATTAATGATACGTAATTGCCCTACTCATGGTTTGAATTTGTGGATGACTATACAAAAAAATTATGCCGGATTGAATTTTGCTTCTAGAAATCTTTTAGATTCGGCCGCGGGAGGCACTTTTATGGAAATCACTTTAGGAGATGATATTATGGTTAATTATTCTTAATGGCACACTGAAAGATCCACTAATAAAAAAGTGCATGCTATAGAAGAAATCAATGTTTTGAGTGGAAAGATGGATGAACTTATGAAATTATTTTCTACTAAGAGTGTTTCTTCTGATCCTAATGATATGCCTTTGTCTACTTTGATTGAGAATAATAATGAATCTATGGATGTGAATTTTGTTGGTAGGAATAATTTTGGTAACAACACGTATAGAGGGGATTTTAATCCTAGGCCTTATCTTAGTAATCCTTCTAATAATTATGGAAATTCCTACAACAACTCTTATGGAAATTTTAATAAGATGCCCTCTGAATTTGAGAATAGTGTTAAAGATTTTATAAATTCACAAAAGAATTTTAATGCTTTGCTTGAAGAGAAATTGCTTAAAGTTGATGATTTGGCTAGGAACGTTGATAGAATTTCTCTTGAGGTTGATTCTCTAAAGCTTAGATCTATTCCTCCTAAGCATGATATCAATGAGTCTCTCAAAGCCATGAGAATTTCCATTGATGAGTGCAAGGAAAGAACCGCTAGGATGCGTGCTTCCAAAGATGCCTTTATTAAAGCGTGTTCTTCCAATACTCCCTCCTTTCCGGTTTATAAGGCTCAATTCAAAATTCTCACCAACCAAGGTAGATGGTGAGTGGTGGAATACTTTTTGTAGTTTGCAAAAGAACCCGATTAATGCTCTTGTTTTTCTAAAAAAAGTATGTTTACCAATGCATTAATTGCAATGCATGCATGCATAAATTACATGCATTGGTCAATTTTCTCTTAGTACTTGCATGCAATGATTTAATGCACCTTGGAATCTGAACATGTGATGCAAAACAACCAAATTGAGCCTTATAAAATGGAAAAACTAAAATTTTGAGATAAGCCCTATAAACCGGAAAGGAGGGAGTACCTATGAAAATCAAGATGAAGATCTAAAAGTTATTGATGTGTCCCCCATTAAATCTTTGTTTTGCAATATGAATCTTGATGAAACTGAATATGATCTTCCTTTAACTAGAAGGCGTTTGATTGATTGTATCTCAAAAACTGAGGGAGATAGTTACGCTACTTTGCTGCATCATCCTATCCTCTTCGGGGAAAACCAACGCAGTGCTCAAGAGGTAGCAAGGACCGGATGCAGGATCAAACTAAGCCTAAGCGGAAGTGGAAACGGAAAGTCTATCCCACTTCGGTTGTGCGTAGAAGTGCTAGGATCCGTACATCTATAAAATTCATGATGAAATATGAGAGGCATTTTTCTGGAATAGCAGAGGTCTTAAGGACTTGGCTAAAAGAATATTTTTAGCGGATGCGTCTATTGAATATCAGTTGGATTTCATTGCCATGTGATAAACTGGGAGGGACAATTTCACCCCCCAGTTTCTTAGTACTTTATCGGGGGGTGTCAATTTTGATTGGCATTGCCTACCTCCAAGAGGAAGGTCCAGTGGGATCTTATGATCCTATCTTGCAAGTCTATAGTCACCTACTATGTGTTATGATCTGGCAACCCCGAAGTGACAATAATCGGGACCACTCCCGGTGAAGACCATAGTTTGAGGAGTTCATGTATTAACTATGTGTTAATGCTTTTGTCCGGTACTCTATTAAAAGGAGGCCTTAATATCCCTTAGTTTCCGTTAGGACCCCGCTGCCACGGGAGGGTAGGACAAAAGATGTCATGCAAGTTCTTTTCCATAAGCACGTATAACTATATTCGGAATGCATGCCTACATTACATTGATGAATTGGAGCTAGCTCTGTGCCACCATATGTTATGACTATTACATGATGAACCGCATTCGGCATAATTCTCCATCACTGATCCAATGCCTACGAGATTTTCATATATTGTTCTTCACTTATTTACTTTTCCGTTGCTACTGTTACAATTACTACAAAACCCAAAAATATTACTTTGCTACCATTACCGTTACTTCCATACTACTTTGCTACTAAACACTTTGCTGCAGATACTAAGTTATCCAGGTGTGGTTGAATTGACAACTCAACTTCTAATACTTGAGAATATTCTTTGTCTCCCCTTGTGTCGAATCAATAAATTTGGGTTGAATACTCTACCCTCGAAAACTGTTGCGATCTCCTATACTTGTGGGTTATCAAGACTATTTTCTGGCGCCGTTGCCGGGGAGCATAGCTATATTCTTTGAGTCACTTGGGATTTATATCTGCTGGTCACTATGAAGAACTTGAAAGACGAGAAAACAAAATTTTATCCCTCAACTACGAGGGGGGGGGGTAAGGAACTGCCATCTAGCTCTACACTTGATTCACCTTCTGTTTTGAGTAAGCTTGCGACACCTAAACCTGCTTCTACTATTAATTCTGATATGTCGCATGTTATTGATGATGCCACTTCTGCTATGCATGATACTTATGATGAAACTACTTCTATGCTTAATACTATTGTGCCACTTGGTGAATTTCTTGATGAACAACTTGCTAGGGCTAGAGAGAATGAAATTATTGAAACTGATAATTTTGATGATAGTGATGATGAAGGCTCTCCCAATAAATATGAGTTGCCTGTTGTGCCTGAGGGCTATGTTATGGATGAAGAAACTAAAAGAGACTTTCTTACCTGCAATGATAGAAGTGATCTTAAGAAATTATTAGCTAAGTTGAAACAAAAATCTCTGAATGCTAGAATGAAATATGATCCTGCTTATGCTACTTCACCTATCTTTGTTACTGATAAGGATTATGAATTCTCAATTGATCCTGATATAATTACTTTGGTTGAATCCGATCCTTTCTATGGCTATGAATCTGAAACTTTTGTGGCACATCTTACTAAATTAAATGAATATAGCCACCCCTTTCACTAATGATGAGAGAACTCGCTACCTTTATATCCTTAAAATATTTCCGTTCTCATTGAAGGGTGATGCTAAGATATGGTTTAATTCTCTTGATCCTGGTTGTGTGCGTAGGCCCCAGGATATGATTTATTACTTCTCTGTTAAATATTTCCCTGCTCATAAGAAACAAACTGCTTTAAGGGAAATATATAATTTTGTGCAAATTGAAGAAGAGAGTCTCCCACAAGCTTGGGAGAGGCTTCTCCAATTACTTAATGCTTTGCCTGATCATCCTCTTAAGAAAAATGAAATACTTGATATCTTTTATAATGGACTAACCGATGCTTCGAGAGATTACCTAGATAGTTGTGATGGTTCTGTTTTCAGGGAAAGAACACCGGATGAAGCTGAAAATCTATTGAATATGTTGACAAATGAAAATAATTGGACACTTCCTGAGCAAACTCCTGAGCCTATTCCTAAGCCAACTCCGAAGAAGAGAGGTGTTCTATTTCTCAGTCCTGAAGATATGCAAGAGGCAAAAAAATCTATGAAGGAAAAAGGTAATAAAGCTGAAGATGTTAAGAATTTACCTCCTATTGAAGAAATACATGGTCTTAATTTACCGCCTGTTGAAGAAATATATGATCTTAATTCATCACCTATTGAAGAAACACATGGTCTTGATAACCCGACACAGGTAGTAAAGGTAAATTCTCTCTATAGATATGATAAAGTTGAAATCCCTCCTATTAAGTTTGCTAGCCAATGTTTGGATGAGTTTGATAACTTTATGGTTAAGCAAGAAGATTTTAATGCTTATTTTGGTAGACAATTAAAACAAAATGCTTATATGATTGAACACTTGGGTGATTATATGTCTAGAGTTAAAGGTAAACTTAAACTCATTAGTAAACATGCTTCTATGGTTACCACTCAAGTAGAACAAGTACTTAAAGCTCAAAATGATTTGCTCAATGAATTGAATAGTAAGAATAATGATTATGTTGTTAGAGTGGCTACTAGAACTGGTAAAATGACTCGGGAACCTTTGTATCCCGAAGGCCATCCTAAGAGAATTGAGCAAGATTCTCAGAGAAATAATTTAGATGCACCTAGTCCTTCTAAAAGGAAGAAAAGGAAAAATGATAGGACTTTGCATGCTTCTAGTGAACCTATTGCTGAACCACCTGAGAATCCAAATGATATTTCTATTTCTGATGCTAAAACACAATCTGGTAATGAACGTGAACCTAGTGATAACGTTAATGATGATGTTCATGATGATGCTCAACCTAGTAATGACAATGATGTAGAAATTGAACCTGCTGTTGATCTTGATAACCCACAATCAAAGAATCAACATTACAATAAGAGAGACTTTGTTGCTAGGAAACACGATAAAGAAAGATAACCATGGGTTCAGAAACCCATGCCTTTTCCTCCCAAACCATCCAAGAAAAAGGATGATGAGGATTTTGAGCGCTTTGCTGAAATGATTAGACCTATCTTTTTGCGTATGCGATTAACTGATATGCTCAAAATGAATCCTTATGCTAAGTATATGAAAGATATTGTTACAAATAAAAGAAAGATACCGGAAGCTGTAATTTCCACCATGCTTGCTAATTATACTTTTAAGGGTGGAATACCAAAGAAACTAGGAGATCCAGGAGTACCCACTATACCATGCTCCATTAAAAGAAACTATGTTAAAACTGCTTTATGTGATCTTGGAGCCGGTGTTAGTGTTATGCCTCTCTCTTTATATCGTAGACTTGATTTGACTAAGTTGACACCTACTGAAATATCTTTGCAAATGGCTCATAAATCAACTGCTATACCTGTTGGTATTTGTGAGGATGTGCCTGTTGTAGTTGCAAACGTTACTATTTTAACGGACTTTGTTATTCTTGATATTCCCGAGGACGATGGTATGTCTATTATTCTGGGAAGACCATTTATGAATACTGCAGGGGTTGTTATTGATTGCAACAAAGGCAATGTCACTTTTCATGTTAATGGTAATGAGCATACGGTACACTTTCCGAGGAAACAACCTCAAGTTCATAGTATTAATTCTATTGGAAAAATTCCATCGATTATTATTGGAGGTTTTGAATTTCCTCTTCCTACTGTCAAAAACAGATATGATATTCTTATTATTGGGGATGTGCATATCTCCGTTGAGGTAACATAGTGTTATTCGAAATTTCTCCGGTTCCATGTTATTCGGAATGAGTTTGTTAACAAGACTTGATCAACCTTGTTAGTGGATTCCTTTTGATGAGCATGAGATAGATGAAGTTAGAGAGCACAACCTTCTGTACCCTCTCTCTACTTTATGTTATTTAGTTGAAATAAAGTAAAAATAGTATTTTCTGTTTCTTTTTTGAATTATCCGTGCAATATAAAAATACCTAGAAAATAAAAGTTCTCCAAATGCCCTGCCAATTTAATATGATTTTTTTTGGAATATTTGAGAATATCTGGCACTGAGAACACAACAGGGGGAGCAAGCACCTGGCCACGAGGGTCCAGGGCGCGCCCCCTGCCTCGTGGGCCCACGGTGGCCCCCCTCCACTTATGCCAGCCACCACACACTTCTTCTTCCTCCCAAAAAAATCACCATCCAGCTCAATCATGAGTTCTAGCTCACTTTGCTGCGTTTTTCGATCTCCTTGCTCAAAGCACCTCTCACAAAACTGCTTTGGGGGATTGTTCCTTGGTATGTGACTCCTCCATTGGTCCAATTAGTTTTTGTTCTAGCGCTTTATTAATTGCAAATTTATGCTGCCTAGGTGACAATGTTCTTGAGCTTGCATGTCAAATTTATATGGTTCCAAGTAGTTCTAATGCATGATATAGGCTCTAAGCACTTGTAGAAGTAGTTGCTATCAATTTTGTTGAGCTTGGTTCACTTTTATTTGAAGTTACTAAAAATTTCAGAATTTTTCAGAAAATAATGAAGAGATTTTTGAGAGGCTCATCGAGCCGAAGCTCGAAGGAAAAGCAAAGTGAAGAAACAGAGAGGCCCAAATATAATCTGCCTCGCACCGCGGAGGTTCGGCCGTGTGAATGGCCTTCCGATGATTTCTTGAGAGCAGCCGGGATTTATGATGATTTTTATGAATTGGCTGAGAATGCAGGCCTCACCGACTTCCTCCGCGACCAACGCGAACAATATCTCTTACTCACCAATACTTTTGTGCAAAACTTCTACTATTATCCTAAGGAATCACCTCCTTCAGTAGAGTTTCATTTATATGATGTGGTCAGGAAGATGTCACTATATGAATTTTGCAGGGTTTGCAAAATACCTTTCGAGGGTAGCTTAGAGGAACCATATCTTAAAGATGTGGACGGGTTTATTGATACTATTACTGTAGGGGAAACTAGGAAGGTTTCCGATGCAAGAATCACTAGCATACATTTTCCTGTTTTACGCTACTTTGCAATATTTGCTAGTAGTTGCTTAATTGGTCGCGGAAACTGTGGAAACCTTAGTGTTCCTGATATTATTGTTTTGTTCCATGGTTTATTCTGTGATAACTCTGTTAGTATGGGCGGTATTATTGCCAAACGGTTAAGTCTGAACCGTACAAAAGGCCCCATCTTTGGAGGTGTCTATGCTTCACGCCTTGCTGCATACTATAACATACCTATTAGGCACTATGAAAAAGAAGAAAAATTGATGCCTACTGTTTATTTAGATTATAAGAGTATGGTCGCGCATGATTTTATTGTTAAGAATAGGAAAAGGACGCTTAAATACAAATTGTTCTTTGATAAACATCACCCTGAGACTATTACCTTGCCTGCTCTTTCCTTATTTGATTTATCTGCAGGCCAGTATCTCGTTCCGGTGGTGGCCATCCACGCCTACCGGAACCCTACATCACCTACAGAGCCAAAGCCGGAACCACAATTTGATCCTCCACGACAGTCTAATTACCAGTGGGATCCGGAGATGATTGCCAACCAATGGCAATCAGAGTCTTTCTCATCTCAATACGACCCCAAATACAACTTTGGATATCCGCCAGGCCATCCGTGGCAATAGACCAACTTAGGCCAAAAGCCTAAGCTTGGGGAGTACGTATTTCTCACCGACATTATATTTATGCTCACACACTCATTGCTAGATGTCGGTGCTCATACTTTTTCACTATAATATCCATGCTAGTTTATTTTTATGCTTTCTTCTTGTATGCTTGAAAAACCTTAAGAAAAACAAAACAAAAATTAGTAATAGCTTTTAGCTAGTTTAGTTTCTTGCTGTAGTAGTAATAATTAAAAGAAAACCCAACAAGATTTCCTATTCTTATTTTTGCTTGTTGGGAGCTTTCCCGTGTAAATAGTTTTATTTCTTTTCTTTTCTTTGGGGGTCGATAGGAGAAGACCATGATGAAATTGTTGAAGTGGCTCTTATATGCATTGTTGTTGATTTAACCAAGAGCCCATATTGCCTTGTCTTCTCGAGTGTATTGAATGCTTGCAGATTCCAGCTTAGTCCAATGCACGTGCACTATTATTATTATTCACATCGTTCGGTCATGCAAGTGAAAGGCAATAATGACGATATATGATGGACTGATTGAGATGAGAGAAGCTAGTATGAACTCGACCTCTCTTGTTTTTGTAAATATGATTAGTTCATCGTTCCTGATTCAGCCTATTATGAATAAACATGTTTCCAATGACAATTAGAGATTATAGTTACTTATGCCATGCTTAATTAGCTGGGAGCTTATAATGGGTTACCTTGCGTGCCAACATGCTATTAAAATGGTTGTGATGTCGTATAGTAGGGTGGTATCCTCCTTTGAATGATTCGAGTGACTTGACTTGGCACATGTTCATACATGTAGTTGAAACAAATCAACATAGCCTTCACGATATTTATGTTCATGGTGTATTATATCCTATTCATGCTTGCACTCAATGTTCATTAATTTTAATGCATGTTCATGACTGTTGTCGCTCTCTAGTTGGTCGCTTCCTAGTCTTTTGCTAGCCCTCACTTGTACTAAGCGGGAATACTGCTTGTGCATACAATCCCTTAAACCCCGAAGTTATGCCATCTGAGTCCACTATACCTTCCTATATGCGGTATTTACCTGCCGTTCCAAGCAAATTTGTATGTGCCAAACTCTAAGCCTTCAAATGAAATTCTGTTTTGTATACTCGAATATCTCATGTATCAACTAGGGCTGTCCTTATCTTCCATGTTAGGCGGGTTATTCTCAAGAGGAGTGGACTCTGCTCCTCACTCACGAGAAAATGGCTGGTCACCGGGATGCCCAGTCCCACGCTTTATGCAAATCAAATCAAAATAATTGCAAACAAAACTCCCCCGGGGCTGTTGCTAGTTGGAGGCACTCATTGTTGCGAGCCATTGTTGTTATGTTGTTGGTGGTGGGGGAATATAAACTTTATCGTTCTGTTTGGGAACCGCCTATAATGTGTGTAGTATAGAAGATATCGCCATCTCTTGGTTGTTATGTTGACAATGAAAGTATGCCGCTCAAAATATTATTTATCTCTATTTCAAAACCAAGCTCTGGCACCTCTATAAATCCCTACTTCCCTCTGCGAAGGGCCTATCTATTTACTTTTATGTTGAGTCATCACCCTCTTATTAAAAAGCACCAACTGAAGAGCACCGTTGTCATTTGCATGCATTACTGTTAATTTATATTGGGTATGACTATGAATGGACCTCTTTTACCATGAATTACAATGTCTAGTCAGTCCTTAATCTTTAAAGGTGCTCTGCATTTATGTTTTGCGGTCTCAGAAAGGGCTAGCGAGATACCATCTTATTATATCATATTATGATTGTTTTGAAAAAGTGTTGTCATCCGAGATTTATTATTATTGCTCGCTAGTTGATTATGCCATTGATATGAGTAAACATGAGACCCAAATGTTATTGTGAATATGGTTAGTCATAATCTTTGCTGAAAACTTGAATGCTGGCTTTACATATTTACAATAACAAGAGCAAACAGAGTTTGTAAAAGTTTTTCTTTATCACTTTCAGTTTATCAACTGAATTGCTTGAGGACAAGCAAAGGTTTAAGCTTGGGGGAGTTGATACGTCTCCGTCGTATCTACTTTTCCAAACACTTTTGCCCTTGTTTTGGACTCTAACTTGCATGATTTGAATGGAACTAATCCGGACTGACACTGTTTTCAGCAGACTTTCCATGGTGTTATTTATGTGCAGAAACAAAAGTTCTCGGAATGACCTGAAACTCCACGGAACTTATTTTTGGAAAATATTAAAAATATTGACGAAAGAATCAAGGTAAGGGAGCCCACCACCTGTCCACGAGGGTGGGGGCGCGCCTGCCCCCCTGGGCGCGCCCCCTGCCTTGTGGTCCCCCTGGAGCTCCACCGACCTCAACTCCAACTCCATATATTCGTGTTCGGAGAGAAAAAAATCAAAGAGAAGGATTCATCACGTTTTTACGATATGAAGCCGCCGCCAAGCCCTAAAACCTCTCGGGAGGGCTGATCTGGAGTCCGTTCGGGGCTCCGGAGAGGAGAATCCGTCGCCGTCATCATCATCAACCATCCTCCATCACCAATTTCATGATGCTCACTGCCGTGCATGAGTAATTCCATCGTAGGCTTGCTGGACGGTGATGGGTTGGATGAGATTTATCATGTAATCGAATTAATTTTGTTAGGGTTTGATCCATGCGTGAGTAATTTCATCGTAGGCTTGCTGAACGGTGATGGGTTGCATGAGATTTATCATATAATCGAGTTAGTTTTGTTAGGGTTTGATCCCTAGTATCCACTATGTTCTGAGATTGATGTTGCTATGACTTTGCTATGTTTAATGCTTGTCACTAGGGCCCGAGTGCCATGATTTCAGATCTGAACCTATTATGTGTTATGATCCGGCAACCCCGAAGTGACAATAATCGGGACCACTTCCGCTGATGACCATAGTTTGAGGAGTTCATGTATTCACTATGTGTTAATGCTTTGGTCGGGTACACTATTAAAAGGAGGCCTTAGTATCCCTTAGTTTTCGTTAGGACCCCGCTATCACGGGAGGGTAGGACAAAAGATGGCATGCAAGTTCTTTTCCATAAGCACGTATGACTATATTCGGAATACATGCCTACATTACATTGATGAATTGGAGCTAGTTCTGTGTCACCCTATGTTATGACTGTTACATGATGAACCGCATCCGGCATAATTCTCCATCACTGATCCAATGCCTACGAGATTTTCATATATTGTTCTTCGCTTATTTACTTTTCCGTTACTACTATTACAATTACTACAAACCCAAAAATATTACTTTGCTACCATTACCATTACTTTCATACTACTTTGCTACTAAATACTTTGTTGCAGATACTAAGTTATTCAGGCGTGGTTGAATTGACAACTCAACTGCTAATACTTGAGAATATGTTTTGGCTCCCCTTGTGTCGAATCAATAAATTTGGGTTGAATACTCTACCCTCGAAAACTGTTGCGGTCCCCTGTACTTGTGGGTTATCAGTAGCTCGGGATATTTTCAACCGGTTTGGATGACGGTCATGTAATATGATAGGCATTTAGGTCCTATCGTTTTTGCCAGCGGTTGTGGCTTTTCTTTTACTTTTTAGCTCTTTGTGAGCCTTTTGTTCCTTGACTGAGACAGCAAGACTTGTATAAGACCTTTTGCTTATTAATAATCATGGTTGTATGCATCGTTCTGATGCAGAGACCGGGGCGAACCCTTCTTTTTGAATAAAATATAGAGTGCAACCTTGGAAACTAAAACTCGTCCGGCAATATATATACTTTCCACCAATGTGCACGGCAAAGTATGCATAGAACTTTTATTATTCCTACGGGCAAAATGATCCCTTCGTGGTGCACTTATACTACGTGCAAACCTAGCTACGTACGTACCCACATAGAACTATCACGTTTCACCAGAGATCAATTTAACAGAATGTGAGCCAAATTCAGGCACATATATAGGAAGCCTGCATGTAGATCCACCTTAAATTCTAAGCACCGTTCATGAGCGCTGGCTTCTTCATCTCCCACGCCGTGAGCTGTGACACCTTGATGTCCACCTTGCCGTTGTTGAAAACGTGAAGGTGAGCGTTCTTGCCTAGGGCGAGGGTCGGATAGACCCGGGAGAGGATGCAGGTCCTGCCTCCTGCCCCGAAGCTCTCGACCACGGACCGATCAATCTAGACATAGAAAATATGGGCAAACGAAATCAGTAAGGAATGGTCCATTTGTGAACTTGTACATTGTACGAGATGAGGAACATATGGTAGCCAATATCGTACCAGGCTTCTCAGAGATATCTTGCCCTTGGCAATCTCTGTATCAACAAAGCCTGCGAAGGTGGGCTTGTATAGGTTCGGGTTCAAAGATGACCTGCACCAAACAAAGAAGCCCAACCTTAAATCAACGCTAGCTAATGCGTGTATGTCACATGCGTGAGAAATAATTATGAATTTAAGGGACAAATGAGGATCGGGAGATGGCCTTACGTGGTGGGGTCGGAGCACATGAGGACCACCGGCTTGGTGCTGTTGATGTTGCGCGCGGCCTTGAACACCCGGAAGAAGACCGCCGTCTTCTCCTCCAGCTTGGACGAGGCGAGCACCCACACACCGAAGGGGCCCACGCCGCCTTCCACGTCGGCACCCCTCACGCTGCACAGCTTCTGGGCGTCGTTGGCTAGCGCCGGGTCCAACGCCTCCGCTCCCTCCAGGCTCGGCACCTCAAAGCTCACCTCGACGTCAGCCTGATGAAACAAGTTAGCCGGGTAATTAACTATGAACTCATCACCACACACTTACAAAAATATGCTGGTCAAATTAATGTATCTGGATTAAAACGATCTATTGTTAGGTTGCATCAGTTCAGTTGGAGCCTACTCCAATGCAAGGCCACTGCCAGTGTGCGCGTGACGACGAGTCTAGTTTTCTAAGCTATAATGGATGGGAACAGAACGCATGACGCCGAGCTGAGATTAAAGTGCAGGACAGGTGTAGTGAAATCTACGGAGTAGAAAAGGCACAACAGAGTGGGCACTGCACACTGGACACAACTCGGATCAGAACCGCGCCGGATAAGATAGCGCGGTCCAGGATAACACATACTACTGGCTGAGCAATATATTCTGCAGGGCCGGCGCCACTCAAGGCAAGGCAGTACGTACATAGTGATCTCGATCGCCTTTTGGTCCTAGAAAATGTCACCTTGATTGCACACGAACTAACTCAGAAAGGCACGCACGCTCACCTGTGAGCTTCGTAGCCCGGTGACCTCGACGTGCTCTCCCCGCTTCACCACCCTGTCCTTGAGACTCACCGGCTTTTTCGCCCTCAGCGCCTCAAGCTCCTCCACAGGCCACTGCATCAGCTGCCTCCCACTCGGGTCCAGCCAAACCTTCCTCGGAATCGCCTGAAAATATCACGCACACAACTGAGACCATGCATGCATGGTGCACATGAAAGTTTTTTGGTTACTACCTACACCAGCATATGATATGATATGATTAGCTACCTGGATTCCGGCCCATCCCTTGGCGACGTCGTCGACGGCGGTGTCGGACTCGTTGGCCCAGCCCCACAGGATGCGGCGGCGCTTGACGGGGTCGTAGAACGTCTTGGAGGCGTAGAAGTTGCCGTAGTCGTACCGCAGGTGGTGCTCGTCGCCGGCGGGGTTGTCCGGCACGTACCGCTCCGTCTTCCGGTTGTAGGTGCCCACGGTGTAGTAGTCGTAGCGGCGCAGGTCGAGGCTGTTCTTCAGCACGTGCTTCACCTTGGGGCTGGACGTGACCGAGGTGTCGAGCCCGTTCTGCCGGCCGTCCACCGTGACCGGGTACAGGTCCGGGCACTCCCACATCCCCGTGGGCGCCGAGTGCAGCGGCTTCCTCACCCGCGTCCACCGCATGAAGTCGCGGCTCCGGTACACGTACGCCACGCCGCGGGACGCGCCCGAGAGGGCGCCGATGAGCAGCCGCCAGTGGCCGTCGGCGTACCACGCGGTGGTCGGGTCCCGGAACTGGGTGGCGTTGATGCCGCCCTCCGGCACGATGATCGGGTTGCTCTTGGGCTTGACCCACTCGCGGAGCAGCGGGTCCGACTTGTTCTTGGGGAAGGCGATGTTCTGCACCTCGTAGTTGATGTCGGCGCGGTCGATGCCCGTGTACATGATCGCCGGCGTGCCGTCGCGCAGGATGGTGGCCGAGCCCGACCAGCAGCCGTACTTGTCAGACTTGATGCTGGGCTGGATGGCCGTCTCCAGTGCCACCCAGTTGATGAGGTCGCGCGAGACCGAGTGCGCCCACACGATGTTGCCCCACACGGCCCCCTTGGGGTTGTACTGGTAGAAGAAATGGTACCACCCCTTGTAGTACATGGGCGCTGCATGCACCAAATTTCACCAAGTCACATGTCCAGTTCACATTCACATTCCCATGAAGAGAGTTCACCTCATTAGATGATGATCTCAGTGAAGTTAATGACCAGCCAATTATTTTCATTCATTATAATGGTTTGTGTATAGGGTTGCAAGTTCGCCAGCCATGCAGCATGCATGCCTGCATGTATATGTGTTGTTTAGTATAATCAGGACGAAAAGGCGTTGCTGTTCAACGGGGTTGCAAGTTGCAGAACACGGATTCTTCTAGCAGATAGCATCAAATTGAAGACGCGACAGAGACGCGTGACAGGATATTAAAACAAGCGCGGGAGAAGGACGACGTACCGTTGGGATCTGGCGTGGCATTCGGCAACCACCAACATGATGATGATAAGAAAAACCTCAAGTTAGAGCCAGTTATAAACCTTTGCGAAAAATAAAAGATGCATCGTTATTAAACTAATCCACACTATTAGGAGTAGGATACTACTCAGGCCACACAAGTGCAAGCTAGCTAAAGCAGCTCTAGTTCACTGGACACTGGAGGAGCCCCGTGACCGTAGTCAGTTCACTGAAAGCTAGTCCTAAAGCATGCATGTTCTTGCTTCTTGTAAAGCAGTAGTACTACACAAACTGAGCGCCGTATGACCTAGCTAAATTTAGTAACAAAACAGAAATGGACACGATTATGAAGTTTCTTGTATGGCCCAAGAAACTGACCACCCACCCTCCGCCGGCCATGCATGGTTTTCAAGTTCAGTTGTCTGAAGAGCAAGGACGTGCTACTCTAGGCACACCGTTGGTTTGTTTGGCCATGCAAAAGAAGGA
Source organism: Aegilops umbellulata (assembly GCA_032464435.1). Classification (NCBI taxonomy): domain Eukaryota; kingdom Viridiplantae; phylum Streptophyta; class Magnoliopsida; order Poales; family Poaceae; genus Aegilops; species Aegilops umbellulata. The sequence goes on along the minus strand of CP136055.1, from coordinate 314,719,554 downwards.
TGTCCGCCTAGCTAGCTCTAAGCTTCACTCTAGCTCGAACAGGAGAGAAGGGTCAGTGGGCATGTACCGTTGATCCAGTTCTTTATCGGCCGGAAGTGGTACCCCGTGCTCAGCTCGGGGTCAAGAATTGAAGGCGGCACGTCGGCCGCCGCCGCCTCGCTCTCGAGGACGTGGGTGTCGTAGACGACATGCGACGCCCCGGCGAGCTGCAGCAGCAGCACCACCACCAGCACCGGGCATGCCCATGCAACTCTTCCCCCGAGAACTACCATTGCACTCGCACTTGGGCACAGAGGCCGGCGATGGAAAGAAGAACAAGTAGAGAAGGATCGATGTCTGTGCAGAAGCAGAGGCCAGGGGGGTCGTATTTATAGTGTGAGGGCCGTAGCGCCGGGGTGCGAGGGCAGGCTATTCGAGCGCTGAAAAGCCTGAAAGTTTAGAGTTTGCAGGGTGAGACAAAAGGCCACGAATTCAGATATGAAGAAAGATTTTTCCTGGGGTATTATTGGATGATAGTATAATCAGACAATTGGACATCATCTGATAGGGAAATGCTAGTACTACTATATTTTCCTTTTTTTTAAATGTTTATTTAGGACTTTCTCAGGTAGCTTCTGTGATGGAGGGAAATCTCGCTTTGGGTGTGAGAAATCTGTGGAGATGTTGGTGCTGCCACATGGCTGGCTGGGTCTGGTTGCTCGAGTGGAGAAGTGCAAGTTGCTTGCTTTTATTGGTTGCTTTTGAGAAAACAATGGCCTAAACTTGTCATTAGTAGTTACAGTAGTTTTCACCTCCACCATACGTCGATCGCGTGCTTGTCATCCGAGGCACATTTCAACTGCAGGCTCTACCCGACTACCCGGATCAAGCAATCGACGAATTTGGGGAGTGGAGAACACGCGACGCTGATACGTTTTTCCACCATCGCCACGCTCCGTCGGATACACCGCGGTCGATCTACTTCACGCGCCACTTGCATACATTGCACTTGCAGGTAGTACTACTGGCTACTGAGGTACAGCCACTGCTCGCGCGCCCCAGCTGCTCTCTACAGGTTTCACCCCCATCGATTGCCCTCGCGCGCCACTTGCATACATACATGCACTTGCAGGTGAGTACACAGCACCCGTACCAAGTGGCAACTCGCTCGCTGTCGTGGTGTCGCCGGTGGGTCACCGCGCGGCACGGGCGGACGGGACGGGCATGTAGCCGGCCGGTCGGAGGTCGATCCCGATCCATGAGAGCATCAGCCGCATACAACAAATCCAATCCCTCGAATGCCCTCGGATATATGCCCGGACGCGTTCGTGGACAGTGACCAGTCCCTTAAATAATCGTTTTTACAGTCGGATACCTCAATTAGAAACCTTCCCTAGGTTCGCCCAGGCCCTGTCGTCCACTTGCCGACTTCTCTCTTGGCACAATGGATGGCAGTTATACCTGGCCATGAGCACCCCGGCCCGAACGGTCTACCCGACTCGGCCTGAAAAAGTTTGACCCAACTCGGCCCGACATTGCTCACAGGCCAGATCGGGCCTGGGCCTGTCATATTTGCGATTCAATGAAGAGGCCCGGTCCGAGCCCTGATGGGCTTTTACATTGGCCGACGTCCGGGCCGGGTCGGGCTTAGGCCTGATTTCTAGGCCCGACGTACGGGCTGGGCCAGGTCCAGGCCTGGGTTTTATAAAACATATGCCCTAGAGGCAATGATAAAGTTGTTATTTATATTTCTTTATATCATGATAAATGTTTATTATTCATGCTAGAATTGTATTAACCGGAAACTTAGTACATGTGTGAATACATAGACAAAAAAAGAGTATCACTAGTATGCCTCTACTTGACTAGCTCGTTGAATCAAAGATGGTTAAGTTTCCTAACCATAGACATGAGTTGTCATTTGATTAACGAGATCACATCATTAGAGAATGATGTGATTGACTTGACCCATTCTGTTAGCTTAGCATTTGATCGTTTAGTAATGTTGCTATTGCTTTCTTCATGACTTATACATGTTCCTATGACTATGAAATTATGCAACTCCCGAATACCGGAGGAACACTTTGTGTGCTACCAGACGTCACAACGTAACTGGGTGATTATAAAGGTGCTCTACAGGTGTCTCCGATGGTACTTGTTGAGTTGTCATAGATCGAGATTAGGATTTGTAACTCCGATTGTCGAAGAGGTATCTCTGGGCCCTCTCAGTAATGCACATCACTATAAGCCTTGCAAGCAATGTGACTAATGAGTTAGTTGCGAGATGATGCATTACGGAACGAGTAAAGGGACTTGCCGGTAACGAGATTGAACTAGGTATTGAGATACTGACGATCGAATCTCGGGCAAATAACATACCGATGACAAAGGGAACAACGTATGTTGTTATGCGGTTTGACCGATAAAGATCTTCGTAGAATATGTAGGAATCAATAGAGCTTCCAGGTTCCGCTATTGGTTATTGACCAGAGATGAGTCTCGGTCATGTCTACATAGTTCTCGAACCCGTAAGGTCCGCACGCTTAACGTTCTGTGACGATTTGTATTATGAGTTATGTGATTTGATGACCGAAGTTTGTTCACAGTTTCGGATGCGATCGGGGACATGACGAGAAGTATCAAAATGGTCGAGACGTAAAGATCGATATATTGGAAGGCTACATTCGGACATCGGAAAGGTTCTGTGTGGTTTGTGTATTTATCGGAGTACTTGAGGGTTACGGGAATTCGCCAGGGAGTATATGGGCCTTATCGGGCTTTAGGGGGGAGAGCGAGAGGGGCTGCCTAGAGCAGGCTGCACGCCCCCCCAAGGCCTAGTCCGAATTGGACAATGGGGAGGGGCGACGCCCCCTCCTTCCTTCTCTTCTCACTTCCCCTTCCTTCTATCCTACTCCTACTACTTGGAAGGGGGAATCCTACTCCCGGTGGGAGTAGGACTCCCCAGGGCGCGCCATAGTAGAGGGTCGTCCCTCCCCCTCCTCCACTTCTTTATATACGAGGGAGGGGGCACCGCATAGACACACAAGTTGATCATTGATCTCTTAGCCGTGTGCGGTGCCCCCCTCCACCATAATCCATCTCGGTGATATCGTAGTGGTGCTTAGGCGAAGCCCTGCGTCGGTAGCTTCATCATCACCGTCATCACGCCGTCGTGCTGACGGAACTCTCCCTCGAAGCTCTACTGGATCGTGATTTCACGGGACGTCACCGAGCTGAATGTGTGCAGATCACAGAGGTGACGTATGTTTGGTACTAGGATCGGTCGATCGTGAAGACGTACGACTACATCAACCGCGTTGTCATAACGCTTCCGCTTACGGTCTACGAGGGTACGTGGACGACACTCTCCCCCCTCGTTGCTATGCATCACCATGTGCGTAGATTTTTTTGAAATTACTACGTTATCCAACAGTGGTATCAGAGCCAGGTTTATGCGTTGATGTTATATGCACGAGTAGAACACAAGTGAGTTGTGGACGATAATAGTCATACTGCTTAATTACCAGCATGTCACACTTTGATTCGGCAGTATTGTTGGATGAAGCGGCCCGGACCGACATTACGGGTACGCTTACGCGAGACTGGTTCTACCGACGTGCTTCGCACACGGGTGGCTGGCGGGTGTCAGTTTCTCCAAATTTAGTTGAATCGAGTGTGGCTACGCCCGGTCCTTATTGAAGGTTAAAACAGCACATACTTGACGAAAAATCATTGTGGTTTTGATGCATAGGTAAGAACGGTTCTTACTAAACCCGTAGCGGCCACGTAAAACTTGCAACAACAAAGTAGAGGACGTCTAACTTATTTTTGCAGGTCATGTTGTGATGTGATATGATCAAGACATGATGCTAAATTTCATTGTATGAGATGATCATGTTTTGTAACAGAGTTATCGGCAACTGGCAGGAGCCATATGATTGTCGCTTTATTGTATGAAATGCAATCGCCATGTAATTGCTTTAATTTATCACTAAGCGGTAGCGATAGTCGTAGAAGCAATAGTTGGCGAGATGACAACGATGCTGCGATGGAGAACAAGGTGTCGCGCCGGTGACGATGGTGATCATGATGGTGCTTTGGAGATGGAGATCAAAGGCACAAGATGATGATGGCCATATCATATCACTTATATTGATTGCACGTGATGTTATCATTTATGCATCTTATTTTGCTTAGTTCGACAATAGCATTATAAGATGATCTCTCACTAAATTTCAAGGTACAAGTGTTCTCCCTAAGTATGCACTGTTGCGAAAGTTCGTCGTGCCGAGACACCACGTAATGATCGGGTGTGATAAGCTCTACTTTCACATACAACGGGTGCAAGCCAGTTTTGCAGACGCAAAATACTCGGGTTAAATTTGACGAGCCTAGCATATGTAGATATGGCCTCGGAACACTAAGACCGAAAGGTCGAGCGTGAATCATATAGTAGATATGATCAACATAGTGATGTTCACCATTGAAAACTACTGTATCTCACGTGATGATCGGACATGGTTTAGTTGATATGGATCACGTGATCACTTGGATGATTAGAGGGATGTCTATCTAAGTGGGAGTTCTTAAGTAATATAATTAATTGAACTTTAATTTATCATGAACTTGGTCCTGGTAGTGTTTGCATAACTATGTTGTAGATCAATACCTCGCGATGTAGCTCCCCGTTTATTTTTGATATGTTCCTAGAGAAAAACTATGTTGAAAGATGATAGTAACAATGGTGCGGACTAGGTCCATGATCTAAGGATTATCCTCATTGCTGCACAGAAGAATTATGTCGTTGATGCATCGCTAGGTGACAGACCTATTGCAGGAGCATATGCACACGTTATGAACGTTTGACAAAGCTCGGTATGATGAGTACTTAATAGTTTAGTGCACCATGCTTTACGGCTTAGAACCGGGACTTAAAAAACGTTTTGAACGCCACGAAGCATATAAGATGTTCTAAGAGCTGAAATTGGTATTTCAGACTCATGCCTGAGTCGAGAGGTATGAGACCTCTCACAAGTACTTTGCCTACAAGATGGAGTATAATAGCTCAACCAGTAAGCATGTGCTCAGAATGTCTGAGTACTACAATCACTTGAATCAAGTGGGAGTTAATCTTCCAGATAAGAAAGTGATTGACAGAGTTCTCTAGTCACTATCACCAAGTTACTGGAACTTCGTGATGAACTATAATATGCAAGGGATGATGAAACGATTCCCTGAGCTCTTCGTGATGCTGAAATCGGCAAAGGTAGAAATCAAGAAAAACATCAAGTGTTGATGCTTGACAAGACCACTAGTTTCAAGTAAAAGGGCAAGGGAAAGAAAGGGAACTTCAAGAAGAATGGCAAGCAAGTTGCCACTCCCATGAAGAAGCCCAAAACTAGACACAGGCCTGAAACAGGGTGCTTCTACTACAAAGGAAATGGTCACTGGAAGTGGAACTGCCCTAGATACTTGGCAGATAAGAAGGATGGCAAAGTGAACAAAGGTATATTTGATATACATGTTATTGATGTGTACTTTACTAGTGTTCATAGCAACCCCTCAGTATTTGATACTGGTTCAGTTACTAAAGAGTAGTAAGTCGAAACAGGAGTTGCAGAATGAACATAGACTAGTTAAGGGTGAAGTGACGATGTGTGTTGGAAGTGGTTCCAAGATTGATATGATCATCATCACACACTCCCTATACTTTCGAGATTAGTGTTGAACCTAAATAAATGTTATTTGGTGTTTGCGTTGAGCATGAATATGATTTGATCATGTTTATTGCAATATAGTTATTCATTTAAGTCAAAGAATAATTGTTATTCTGTTTACGTGAATAAAACCTTCTGTGGTCATACACCCAAGGTGAATTGTTTATTGAATCTCGATCGTAGTGATAAACATATTCATAATATTGAAGCCAAAAGATGCAAAGTTAATAATTATAGTGCAACTAATTTTTGGCACTGCCGCTTAGGTCATATTGGTGTAAAGCGCATGAAGAAAATCCATGCTGATGGGATTTTGGAATCAGTTGATTATGAATCAGTTGATGCTTGCGAACCATGCCCCATGGGCAAGATGACTAAGGCTCCGTTCTCCGGAACAATGGAGCGAGCAACAGACTTGTTGGAAATAATACATACTGATGTATGCAGTTTGATGAGTGTTGAGGCTCGCGGCGGGTATCATTACTTTCTGACCTTCACAGATGATTTGAGCAGATATGGGTATATCTACTTGATGAAACATAAGTTTGAAACATTTGAAAAGTTCAAAGAATTTCAGAGTGAAGTGGAAAATCATCGTAACAAGAAAATAAAGTTTCTACGATCTGATCGTGGAGGAGAATATTTGAGTTACGAGTTTGGTCTTCATTCGAAACAATGCGGAATAGTTTTGCAACCCACGCCGCCCGAAACACCATAGAGTAATGGTGTGTCCGAACGTCATAACCGTACTTTATTGGATACAGTGCAATCTATGATGTCTCTTACCGATTTACCACTATCGTTTTTGGGGTTATGCATTAGAGACAGCTACATTCACGTTAAATAGGGCACCATCTAAACCCGTTGAGATGACACCGTATGAATTATGGTTTGGCAAGAAACCTAAGCTGTCGTTTCTTAAAGTTTGGGGTTGTGATACTTATGTGAAAAAAAGGTTTTAAACTGATAAGCTCGAACCCAAATCGGAGAAATGCGTCTTCATAGGATACCCAAAGGAAACTGTTGGGTGCACCTTCTATCACAGATCCGAAGGCAAGATATTGATTGCTAAGAACGGATCCTTTCCAGAGAAGGAGTTTCTCTCGAAAGAAGCGAGTGGGAGGAAAGTAGAACTTGATGAGGTAGTTGTACCTTCTCCCGAAATGGAAAGTAGTTCATCACATAAATCAGTTCCGGTGATTCCTACACCAATTAGTGAGGAAGCTACTGATGATGATCACAAAACTTTAGATCAAGTTACTACCGAACCTCATAGGTCAACCAAAGTTCGGTCCGCACCAGAGTGGTACGGTAATACTATTCTAGAAGTCATGTTACTAGACCATGATGAACCTACGAACTATGAGGAAGTGATGATGAGCCCAGATTCCGTGAAATGGCTTGAGGCCATGAAATTTGAGATGGGATCCATGTACGAGAACAAAGTATGGACTTTGATTGACTTGCCCGATGATCGGCGAGCCACTGAGATTAAATGGATCTTCAAGAGGAAGACGGACGCTGATAGTATTGTTACTATATACAAAGCTCGAATTGTCGCAAAAGGTTTTCAACAAGTTCAAGGTGTAGACTACTATGAGAGTTTCTCACTCGTATCTATGCTTAAACTCTATCCGAATCATGTTAGCAATTGCCGCATTTTATGAAATCTGGCAAATGGATGTCAAAACTGCATTCGTTAATGGATTTCTTGAAGAAGAGTTGTATATGATACAACCATAAGGTTTTGTTGATCCTAAAGGTGCTAACAAATTGTGCAAGCTCCGGCGATCCATCTATGGACTGGTGCAAGCATCTCGGAGTTGGAATATTCGCTTTGATAAGGTGATCAAAGCATATGGTTTTATACAGACTTGCGGAGAAACCTGTATTTACAATAATGTGAGTGGAAGCACTATAGCATTTCTGAAAGTATATGTGAATGACATATTATTGATCGAAAATAATGTAGAATTTTTCTGCAAAGCATAAAGGAGCGTTTGAAATGAGTTTTTCAAAGAAAGACCTCGGTGAAGCTGCTTACATATTGAGCATCAAGATCTATAGAGATAGATCAAAGACGCTTGATAAGTTTTTTCAATAAGTACATACCTTGACAAGATTTTGAAATATTTTAAACTGAAACAGTCAAAGAAGGAGTTCTTGCCTGTGTTGCAAGGTGTAAAGTTGAGTAAGACTCAAAATCCGACCACAGCAGAAAATAGAAAGAGAATGAAAGTCATTACCTATGCTTCAGTCATAGGTTCTATAAAGTATGCCAGGATGTGTACCAGACCTATTGTGAACCTCACCATGATTTTGGCAAGAATATGCCCTAGAGGCAATAATAAAGTTGTTATTTATATTTCCTTATATCATGATAAATGTTTATTATTCATGCTGGAATTGTATTAACCGAAAACTTAGTACATGTGTGAATACGTAGACAGAAAAGAGTGTCACTAGTATGCCTCTACATGACTAGCTCATTGAATCAAAGATGGTTTAGTTTCCTAACCATAGACATGAGTTGTCATTTGATTAACGGGATCACATCATTAGAGAATGATGTGATTGACTTGACCCATTCCGTTAGCTTAGCATTTGATCGTTTAGTATGTTGCTATTGCTTTCTTCATGACTTATACATGTTCCTATGACTATGAGATTATGCAACTCCCGAATATCGGAGGAACACTTTGTGTGCTACCAAACGTCACAACGTAACCGGGTGATTATAAAGGTGCATACAGGTGTCTCCGATGGTACTTGTTGAGTTGGCATAGATCGAAATTAGGATTTGTCACTCCGATTGTCTGGGAGGTATCTCTGGGCCCTCTCCGTAAAGCACATCACTATAAGCCTTGCAAGCAATGTGACTAATGAGTTAGTTGCAGGATGATGCATTACGGAACGAGTAAACAGACCTGCCGGTAACGAGATTGAACTAGGTATTGAGATACCGACGATAGAATCTCGGGCAAATAACATACCGATGACAAAGGGAACAACGTATGTTGTTATGCGGTTTGACCGATAAAGATCTTCGTAGAATATGTAGGAACCAATATGAGCTTCCAGGTTCCGCTATTGGTTATTGACCGAAGATGAGTCTCGGTCATGTCTACATAGTTCTCGAACCCGTAGGGTCCGCACGCTTAACGTTCTTTGACGATTTGTATTATGAGTTATGTGATTTGATGACCAAAGTTTGTTCACAGTCCCGGATGCGATCGGGGACATGACAAGAAGTCTCAAAATGGTTGAGACGTAAAGATCGATATATTGGAAGGCTACATTCGGACATCGGAAAGGTTCTGAGTGGTTCGTGTATTTTATCGGAGTACTTGAGAGTTACGGGAATTCGCCAGGGAGTATATGGGCCTTTTCGGGCTTTAGGGGGGAGAGGGAGAGGGGCTGCCTAGGGCAGGATGCGCGCCCCCCAAGGCCTAGTCCGAATTGGACTAGGGGGAGGGGTGGCGCCCCCTCCTTCCTTCTGTTCTCTCTTCCTCTTCCTTCTCTCCTACTCCTACTACTTGGAAGGGGGGAATCCTACTTCCGGTGGGAGTAGGACTCCCCAGGGCGCGCCATAGTAGAGGGCCGGCCCTCCCCCTCCTCCACTCCTTTATATACGGGGAGGGGGGCACCGACACACAAGTGGATAATTGATCTCTTATCTGTGTGCGGTGCCCCCCTCCACCATAATCCACCTCGGTCATATCGTAGCGGTGCTTAGGTGAAGCCCTGCGTCGGTAGCTTTATCATCACCGTCATCACGCTGTCGTGCTGACGGGACTCTCCCTCGAAGCTCTACTGGATTTTGAGTTCGCGGGACGTCACCGAGCTGAACGTGTGCAGATCGCGGAGGTGTCGTACGTTCAGTACTAGGATCGGTCGATCGTGAAGACGTACGACTACATCAACCGCGTTGTCATAAACTTCCGCTTACGGTCTACGAGGGTACGTGGACGACACTCTCCCCTCTCGTTGATATGCATCACCATGATCTTGCGTGTGCGTAGGAAATTTTTGAAATTACTACGTTCCCCAACAGTTTTCTGCGTCGGGCTTGGTTAGGCCTGACCCGACACCCGATCCGGCCCGATGGATGGTCAGGTATAGTGGTGGAACGTTGGTATGTGTTGGCCTTGGGTTTTGGTCTTGTTGTAGAGGCATCGGTGTTGGTTGTGACGTGGCTTGGTTGCTCTGTGGCTCACTTCATCTCCATTGGCATGAGGTTAGACTAGGGAAGCATGTATGACAGTAGACATGGTAGGTTTGAGTGGTGGGTGCGACGGCTAATTCTCGTGATTAGCATTGTAATGGTCGAAAGGCCTTGTATCCGACTTCGTTGCCGCTTCTTCTTTAATGCGATGATACGCATGCTTGTGCGTATTTAAGAAAAAACCTCGAATTCATACTATTACATGCAACTTAAAAACTAATCTAAGCGGAGCTCGTCCAACTCCACCGTGCCCATGTCCGGCAGCCAGCTGTGCCCCACAAAGTGTTGCTCTGATCGCCAGCGAGCTAGAGTAGAACATGAGACAAACACCACTCAGGGGACTTGAGACACTGCCGTCTCCCATGCATTACTCTTCTTCGTCGGAGCCCGGAACTTTCACAATGCCGGCGGATGTGATATCGACGATGGATCCATTCTGGGAGGAGCCCACGACGTCCAGCACGACGCGTGTGCGGCACCCGGACTGGTGTACCATACGGGCACCAGAGAATACGACTCCGCATCGCCAACGTTCACCGTCGCGAGGGCTGCCGCCGTCTCCCATGCCCGCTGCCACGCAAGGCGGCACATCATGCCATATTTGTGTCGGACAGCGCTCATGCGTTCACCTCCACCTCGGCGCGCCAACGAAGGGTTGCACGACCTTCACCATGTTCGGATGCTAGATGGACCGTACAGCCTCCTGTGAGGCGATGGTGACACACATCGTGATGGATCCATGCGCCAGTTGGGCGGACGCAATGGATTCCTCACGGAAGGAGCCCAAGCGCCGCCATCGGGCGGCCTCCTCCCGGGAGCAGCGGAGCTCAAGCCGGACGACAATCTCCTCCTCGGGGCCACGTGGGATGAGCTCGGGGTCAACAGATCTGGAGTTGTAAGACTCAGATCCGCTTCCCGCCATATTGGAGAAGGCCGAAGATCGCCGGACGGGAGCTTTGGTGGTGGAGTGGAGTGGTTAAGGTTTGCTCCGGAAACGGATATGAACGAATTTATGTGGGTCAGATGGGCAAGTGTGGGCGAGATCCGACGTGACGGACGCGCCCGATCACGCCTCCTTAATGTTAGTTTTAAAATATTCACGAAGGTTGCAACAATTAGGCTAAATTCGGTTGCTGATCATGTGGTTCGCCCTTCACAAACCGCTTTCATGCAAGGCAGAAACATCCTAGATGGAGTTGCTATCCTTCATGAAACAGTCCACGAACCACATAGGAAAAAACTGAATGGGGTGGTACTCAAAATCGACTTTGAAAAGGCTTATGACAAATTCAAGTGGTCTTTTCTTCAGTAGACTCTCAGAATGAAAGGTTTTTCTGCAGAGTGGCGCGCTATGATCCATAGTTTCGTTTTCGGAGGTAGTGTGGCCATTAAAGTCAATGATGACGTGCGCCCCTACTTCCAAACGAAGAAAGGATTAAGACAGGGTGACTCAATATCGCCCATGCTATTCAATATAGTGGCGGATATCTTGGCTGTCATGATTGAGCGTGCCAAGGCTGATGGCCAAATTGATGGAGTAGTGAACCATCTTGTGGATGGTGGTCTCTCTATTATTCAATATGTTGATGATACGATTCTTTTCATGGATCATGACCTAGAAAAAGCGAGAAATCTGAAATTAATTTTGTCAGCTTTTGAGCAACACTCAGGTCTTAAGATCAACTTCCATAAAAGAGAATTGTATTGTTTCGGCGAGGCTCAAGACGAGGCCCATTTGTATGCTGACCTGTTCGGCTGCGGTTTGGGTCAGTTTCCTATCTCATATTTGGGGATACCGATACACTATCGGAGACTCACAAATGCTGAATGGAAACACGTCGAGGAGAGACTACAAAAAAGACTAAGCAGTTGGAAAGGCGAATTGCTATCTCTGGGTGGAAGATTGGTACTCATTAATTCAGTGCTAAGCAATATGGTACTATATATGATTTCCTTCTTCCAATTGCCAGAAGGAATTTTACACAGATTGGATTACTTTCGATCAAGATTCTTTTGGCAAGGAGATAGCGAGAGAAAGAAATATAGACTGGCTAAATGGAGTGTAGTTTGCCGTCCCAAAGACCAAGGCGGGTTGGGCATTCATGACCTTGAGGTTAAGAATAGGGCCCTCCTCGGCAAATAGTTGTTTAAGTTATTGACGGAAGATGGTGTATGGCAAACTCTCCTAAAGAGAAAATATGTGGGTTCAAAGGCGATATCCCAGGTGTATTGGAAGCCTTGGGACTCTCACTTTTGGGCTGGCTTAATGGCGACGAAGAAATATTTCTTCCGCTATGGCTCTTTCTCAATTAAGGATGGCTCGGAAATTAGATTCTAGGAGGATAAGTGGCTAGACAATGCTTCACTCCGGGAACAATACCCAGCTCTGTATAATATTGTGCACCACAAGGGTGATACTATCGCCACGGTTATGGAATCATTTCCGCCAAACGTGTCGTTCAGAAGAGATTTAATTAGACCCAGACTCCAATCGTGGAACATCCTACTCCAGCGGTTATCCACGGTGCAATTGTCACAAGGGTCCGATGAATTTCGCTGGAACCTACAAGGGAATGGTCAATTCTCAGTGGAGTCCATATACAGAGCCTTGCTCCAATCCGATGTGCCAGTTGATAATAAGAAGAAGATCTGGAAGATGAAAATACCTCTTAAGAATAAAATCTTTGCATGGTATCTTCGTCGCGGAGTCATTCTTACTAAAGATAACCTTGTTAAGAGGAATTGACATGGAAGTACGCAACGTGTCTTTTGTCAGCATGATGAGACAATAAAACATTTGTTCTTTCAATGTAAATTGGCTCGTTCTATATGGTCAGTCATCCAAATAGATTCTGGCTTGCACCCTCCTTGTAGTGTTGCTAATATATTGGGCAACTCGTTACATGGGATCGAACACAAGTTTAAAACTCTTCTCAGGGTGGGAGCGCTCGCCGTTATTGGTCGCTTTGACTATGTAGAAATGATAAGTTTTTTAACAAGAAAAGTACATCTCTTATGCAGGTTATCTACAGATGTACCGGGACGCTTCGTTTATGGTCGTCTCTACAGCGTATGGAGAATCCTGGCCTCTTTATGGAGGTCTGTACACGATTGGAGGCTACGGCGAGGGATACTTTTACCCAACATGGGTGGCAGCATGATCTCAGGATTGGCCCTCCCACTTCTTAGGCGTTATACAAACACTAGATGTTTCTTAGTATTTCGCTTTTTTGTTTTTTTTCTTCTGTGTGTGGACTTTTTTTGACTGTGTGTATCTTGGTATGCAAAGGCCGGGTGTAATGTTTAAACCTTTTAAGTAATAAAGCACCCTTTATCGAGAAATATTTGCCTATATTTAGGCTAGATATATATCAGGGTTGCCGATCAACCCGGACCTTTGTGACCAATTTGTGGCGTCATTCTGAATCAAGTTTCTCTGACCGGTCAATAACCGAGCCGCCCCGTCTAGGCGATTTGAGAGGAGTTTAAGGCAGGCTATGCTCTGAGTTTTGAAGCAGCAAAAAGATCAACGGCAGCCGCGTGTAACACGCGCTCAGTACTCCCGCGTCAGTACGTGATTGCTTCTTCTCACAACGCGCTCAGCAGTATTCTCGAAAGAAAAAAAACAACGCGCTCAGCAGTATTAGTACAAGTACTCCCCATGAGACCTGCATGTAAATCGCTCAGTAGTAGGGTAAACTACCACGGTGCGAGGTGCTTGCGGCGATGCTTAACTAGTGCGCGTTGATTGGGCACCAAACCTGCTGTGGGCCGTGCCCCGGCCGGGCCTACTATTGGAGGAATATATGCTTGCTCGCGACAAGATAACTTTCTATAGCGAAGGACTGTACCACGTGTTGCAGCTGAATATTTGCGTTTCTTAATTTGCTCTTCCCTCTGTGATGACTCAGTCCAGCTATTAGGTACAGCGATCTGCTACATGCACACAGATCTCTTGAAGTGGAAATGTAGGAATGCTCCAAGCTCGTAAATGCGGTCGTGGCCTCGCTTCAAAATAAAAAATAAAAATAAATAAACGCGTTGTGCTCCGCAGAGAAAAAAAAAGTTAAGGCCTTCTTTGGTTTGGAGGAATTACGTAGAAATTTCATAGGATAGGATTTTTATAGAAAAAATTTCTATAGAGCTCTTTGGTTGGTTAGAAATGGAATCATATTTCTATGGAGGAAGTCTCTCTATCCTTCACATTTCGTAGAAAAATAAACATTAGCCTAGACTCAATGAAAAAAATCCTATGATGTGAAACAAAAGACATCTCCTTTCCTATTCCTACTAGTAAGATTTAAAATGCATGTCATCTCATTTCCTATGACTTTTCTATTCTTATAATTTTCCAACCCTATGAACCAAAGGAGGCCTAAGATTTTCCACATTCTTGAGAAGAAACAGTCTCTGCAAGTAATTCTCTGTGCTGCTAGCTAGCAAGAAGCGGCTCCATTTCCACATAAGAGCATCTCTAGCACATCCAATATAACCTTACCGGGGCACGATTCAGCAGTTTTACGCGACGGTAAAAAGAACCGGCCCAATCAGGTCCGATAAGAACGACCCAGGCTGTAAAACCTTTACGGGAGGCCCGCAAACTACCCGTGATTCCGGTATATATGCCGGCTCCTGGACGTTCAAAGGTTCTCGTCCGCCTTTTCCGCCATCTGCCACCACCGCAATTCTTCTCCTCCGGCGAGAAACCGAGCGAATTGCGGTGCGGTTCCCACTGGAAGCTGCCGGAGATGTCGTCGGCGGGTGCCGGTTGGAGTGGTCGTGGGGGGAGGGGGGAGGGGCAGGGCGGCGGACCGCCTTGCAAACGTGGCCACGACGAAGAGGCCGGGAGCTCCTCCTTTCACCCTTCGATGTCAGAATTGTTGGGGAACGTAGTAATTCCAAAAAAAATCCTACGCACACGCAAGATCATGGTGATGCATAGCAACGAGAGGGGAGAGTGTTGTCCACGTACCCTCGTAGACCGAAAGAGGAAGCGTTATAACAACGCGGTTGATGTAGTCGTACGTCTTCATGGCCCGACTGATCAAGCACCGAAACTACGACACCTCCGAGTTCTAGCACACGTTCAACTCGATGACGATCCCCGGACTCTGATCCAGCAAAGCGTCGGGGATGAGTTCCGTCAGCACGACGGCGTGATGACGATCTTGATGTTCTACCGTCGCAGGGCTTCGCCTAAGCACTGCTACAATATTTATCGAGGATTGTGGTGGAGGGGGGCACCGCACACGGCTAATAGATCTCAAGGATCAATTGTTGTGTCTAGATGTGCCCCTTGCCCCCGTATATAAAGGAGCAAGGGGGAGGGGCGGCCAGCCAGGACGAGGCGCGCCGGGGAGGAGTCCTACTCCTACAGGGAGTAGGACTCCCTCCTTTCCTTGTCTAACTAGGAGAGGGGGAAGGAAGGGAGAGAGGAGAGGAAGGAAAGGGGGGCGCCGCCCCCCTCCTTGTACAATTCGGACTAGAGGGGGAGGGGGCGCGCGGCCTGCCCTGGCCGCCCCTCCTCTGCTCCACTTTGGGCCCATGAGGCCCATTAACCCCCGGGGTGGTTCCGGTAACCCCCCGGTACTCCATTCTATATCCGATAACCCCCGGAACCATTCCTGTGTCCGAATATAGTCGTCCAATATATCAATCTTTATGTCTCGACCATTTCGAGACTCCTCGTCATGTCCGTGACCACATTCGGGACTCCGAACAACCTTCGGTACATCAAAACATATAAACTCATAATGAAACTATCATTGTAACGTTAAGCGTGCGGACCCTACGGGTTCGAGAACAATGTAGACATGACCAAGACACGTCTCCGGCCAATAACCAATAGCGGAACCTGGATGCTCATATTGGCTCCTACATATTCTACAAAGATCTTTATCGGTCAGACCGCATAACAACATACGTTGTTCCCTTTGTCATCGGTATGTTACTTGCCCGAGATTCGATCGTCGGCATCTTAATACCTAGTTCAATCTCATTACCGGCAAGTCTCTTTACTCGTTCCGTAATACATAATCTCATAACTAACTCATTAGTTGCAATGCTTGCAAGGCTTATGTGATGGGCATTACCGAGAGGGCCCAGAGATACCTCTCCGACAATCGGAGTGACAAATCCTAATCTCGAAATACGCCAACCCAACATGTACCTTCGGAGACACCTGTAGAGCTCCTTTATAATCACCCAGTTACGTTGTGACGTTTAGTAGCACACAAAGTGTTCCTCCGGCAAACGGGAGTTGCATAATCTCATAGTCATAGGAACATGTATAAGTCATGAAGAAAGCAATAGCAACATACTAAACGATCGGGTGCTAAGCTAATGGAATGGGTCATGTCAATCACATCATTCTCCTAATGATGTGATCCCATTAATCAAATGACAACACATGTCTATGGTTAGGAAACATAACCATCTTTGATCAACGAGCTAGTCAAGTAGAGGCATACTAGTGACACTCTGTTTGTCTATGTATTCACACAAGTATTATGTTCCTGGTTAATACAATTCTAGCATGAATAATAAGCATTTATCATGATATAAGGAAATAAACAATAACTTTATTATTGCCTCTAGGGCATATTTCCTTCAGTCTCCCACTTGCACTAGAGTCAATAATCTAGATTACACAGTAATGATTCTAACACCCATGGAGCCTTGGTGCTGATCATGTTTTGCTCGTGGAAGAGGCTTAGTCAGTGGGTCTGCAACATTCAGATCCGTATGTATCTTGCAAATCTCTATGTCTCCCACCTGGACTAGATCCCGGATGGAATTGAAGCGTCTCTTGATGTGCTTGGTTCTCTTGTGAAATCTGGATTCCTTCGCCAATGCAATTGCACCAGTATTGTCACAAAAGATTTTCATTGGACCCGATGCACTAGGTATGACACCTAGATCGGATATGAACTCCTTCATCCAGACTCCTTCATTTGCTGCTTCTGAAGCAGCTATGTACTCCGCTTCACATGTAGATCCCGCCACGACGCTTTGTTTAGAACTGCACCAACTGACAGCTCCACCCTTTAATGTAAACACGTATCCGGTTTGCAATTTAGAATCATCCGGATTAGTGTCAAAGCTTGCATAAACGTAACCATTTATGATGAGCTCTTTGTCACTGCCATATACAAGAAACATATCCTTAGTCCTTATCATGTACTTCAGGATGTTCTTGACCGCTGTCCAGTGATCCACTCCTGGATTACTTTTGTACCTCCCTTCTAGACTTATAGCAAGACACACATCAGGTCTGGTACATAGCATTGCATACATGATAGAGCCTATGGCTGAAGCATAGGGAACATCTTTCATTTTCTCTCTATCTTCTGCAGTGGTCGGACATTGAGTCTTACTCAACTTCACACCTTGTAACACAGGCAAGAATCCTTTCTTCGCCTGATCCATTTTGAACTTCTTCAAAACTTTGTCAAGGTATGTGCTTTGTGAAAGTCCAATTAAGCATCT
This sequence comes from Aegilops umbellulata, assembly GCA_032464435.1. Taxonomy (NCBI): domain Eukaryota; kingdom Viridiplantae; phylum Streptophyta; class Magnoliopsida; order Poales; family Poaceae; genus Aegilops; species Aegilops umbellulata. The sequence continues at coordinate 314,702,145 of CP136055.1, read as the reverse complement.
TGATCTATCTCTATAGATCTTAATGCCCAATATGTAAGCACCTTCACCGAGGTCTTTCATTGAAAAACTCTTATTCAAGTATCCCTTTATGCTATCCAGAAATTCTATATCATTTCCATTTAATAATATGTCATCCACATATAATATCAAAAATGCTACAGAGCTCCCACTCACTTTCTTGTAAATACAGGATTCTCCAAAAGTCTGTATATAACCAAATGCTTTGATCACACTATCAAAGCGTTTATTCCAACTCCGAGAGGCTTGCACCAGTCCATAAATGGATCGCTGGAGCTTGCACACTTTGTTATCTCCCTTTGGATCAACAAAACCTTCCGGTTGCATCATATACAACTCTTCTTCCAGAAATCCATTCAGGAATGCAGTTTTGACATCCATCTGCCAAATTTCATAGTCATAAAATGCGGTAATTGCTAACATGATTCGGACAGACTTAAGCATCGCTACGGGTGAGAAGGTCTCATCGTAGTCAATCCCTTGAACTTGTCAAAAACCTTTTGTGACAAGTCGAGCTTTGTAGACAGTAACATTACCGTCAGCGCCAGTCTTTCTCTTAAAGATCCATTTGTTCTCAATTGCTTGCCGATCATCGGGTAAGTCAACCAAAGTCCACACTTTGTTCTCATACATGGATCCCATCTCAGATTTCATGGCTTCAAGCCATTTTGCGGAATCTGGGCTCACCATCGCTTCTTCATAGTTCGTAGGTTCACGATGATCTAGTAGCATGACTTCCAGAACAGGATTACCGTACCACTCTGGTTTGGATCTTACTCTGGTTGATCTACAAGGTTCAGTAACAACTTGATCTGAAGTTTCATGATCATCATCATTAACTTCCTCACTAATTGGTGTAGGTGTCACAAAAACCGGTTTCTGTGATGAACTACTTTCCAACAAGGGAGCAGGTACAATTACCTCATCCAGTTCTACTTTCCTCCCACTCACTTCTTTCGAGAGAAACTCCTTCTCTAGAAAGTTTCCGAATTTAGCAACAAAAGTCTTGCCTTCAGATCTGTGATAGAAGGTGTATCCAATAGTCTCCTTTGGATATCCTATGAAGACACATTTCTCCGATTTGGGTTCGAGCTTATCAGTTTGAAGCTTTTTCACATAAGCATCACATCCCCAAACTTTCAGAAATGACAACTTTGGTTTCTTGCCAAACCAAAATTCATAAGGTGTCATCTCAACGGATTTCGATGGTGCCCTATTTAACGTGAATGCGGCCGTCTCTAAAGCATAACCCCAAAACGATAGCGGTAAATCAGTAAGAGACATCATTGACCGCACCATATCTAGTAAAGTACGATTACGACGTTCGGACACACCATTACGTTGTGGTGTTCCGGGTGGCGTGAGTTGTGAAACTATTCCGCATTGTTTCAAATATACACCAAACTCGTAACTCAAATATTCTCCTCCACGATCAGATCGTAGAAATTTTATTTTCTTGTTACGATGATTTTCAACTTCACTCTGAAATTCTTTGAACTTTTCAAATGGTTGAGACTTATGTTTCATTAAGTAGATATACCCATATCTGCTTAAGTCATCCGTGAAGGTGAGAAAATAACGATATCCGCCACGAGCCTCAACATTCATCGGACCACATACATCTGTATGTATGATTTCCAACAAATCTGTTGCTCTCTCCATAGTACCGGAAAACGGCGTTTTAGTCATCTTGCCCATGAGGCACGGTTCGCAAGTACCAAGTGATTCATAATCAAGTGGTTCCAAAAGTCCATCAGTATGGAGTTTCTTCATGCGCTTTACACCGATATGACCTAAACTGCAGTGCCACAAATAAGTTGTACTATCATTATCAACTCTGCATCTTTTGGCTTCAACATTATGAATATGTGTATCACTACTATCGAGATTCAACAAAAATAGACAATTCTTCAAGGGTGCATGACTATAAAAGATATTACTCATATAAATAGAACAACCATTATTCTCTGATTTAAATGAATAACCGTCTCGCATCAAACAAGATCCAAATATAATGTTCATGCTCAACGCTGACACCAAATGACAATTATTTAGGTCTAAAACTAATCCCGAAGGTACATGTAGAGGTAGCGTGCCGACCGCGATCACATCGACTTTGGAACCATTTCCTATGGGCATCGTCACCTCGTCCTTTGCCAATCTTCGCTTAATCCGTAGTCCCTGTTTCGAGTTGCAAATATTACCAACAGAACCAGTATCAAATACCCAGGTGCTACTGCGAGCATTAGTAAGGTACACATCAATAACATGCATATCACATATACCTTTGTTCACCTTGCCATCCTTCTTATCCGCCAAATACTTGGGCAGTTCCGCTTCCAGTGACTAGTCTGCTTGCAGTAGAAGCACTCAGTTTCAGGCTTAGGTCCAGACTTGGGTTTCTTCTCCTGAGCAGCAACTTGCTTGTTGTTCTTCTTGAAGTTCCCCTTCTTCTTCCCTTTGCCCTTTTTCTTGAAACTAGTGGTCTTGTTGACCATCAACACTTGATGCTCCTTCTTGATTTCTACCTCCGCAGCTTTTAGCATTGCGAAGAGCTCGGGAATCGTCTTATCCATCCCTTGCATGTTATAGTTCATCACAAAGCTCTTGTAGCTTGGTGGCAGTGATTGGAGAATTATGTCAATGACGCAATCATCCGGAAGATTAACTCCCAGTTGAATCAAGTGATTATTATACCCAGAGATTTTGAGTATATGCTCACTGACAGAACTGTTCTCCTCCATCTTGCAGCTATAGAACTTATTGAAGACTTCATATATCTCAGTCCGGGCATTTGCTTGAAATATTAACTTCAACTCCTGGAACATCTCATATGCTCCATGACGTTCAAAACGTCGTTGAAGTCCCGGTTCTAAGCCGTAAAGCATGGCACATTGAACTATCGAGTAGTCATCAGTTTTGCTCTGCCAGACGTTCTTAACGTCGTCAGTTGCATCAGTAGCAGGCCTGGCACCTAGAGGTGCTTCCTGGACGTAATTCTTCTGTGCAGCAATGAGGATAATCCTCAAGTTACAGACCCAGTCCGTGTAATTGCTACCATCATCTTTCAACTTTGCTTTCTAAGGAACGCATTAAAATTCAACGGAACAACAGTACAGGCCATCTATCTATAATCAAACATAAACAAGCAAGATACTATCAGGTACTAAGTTCATGATAAATTTAAGTTCAATTAGTCATATTACTAAAGAACTCCCACTTAGATAGACATCCCTCTAATCCTCTAAGTGGTCACGTGATCCAAAGCAACTAAACCATGTCCGATCATCACGTGAGATGGAGTAGTTTCAATGGTGAACATCACTATGTTGATCATATCTACTATATGATTCACGCTCGACCTTTCGGTCTCCGTGTTCCGAGGCCATATCCGTTATATGCTAGGCTCGTCAAGTTTAACCTGAGTATTCCGCGTGTGCTACTGTTTTGCACCTGTTGTATTTGAACGTAGAGCCTATCACACCCGATCATCACATGGTGTCTCGGCACGAAGAACTTTCGCAATGGTGCATACTCAGGGAGAACACTTATACTTTGATAATTTACTAAGGGATCATCTTATAATGCTACCGTCAATCAAAGCAAAATAAGATGCATAAAAGATAAACATCACATGCAATCAATATAAGTGATATGATATGGCCATCATCATCTTGTGCTTGTGATCTCCATCTCCGAAGCAACGTCATGATCACCATCGTCACCGGCGCGACACCTTGATCTCCATCGTAGCATCGTTGTTGTCTCGCCAATCTTATGCTTCTACGACTATCGCTACCGTTTAGTGATAAAGTAAAGCATTACATGGCGATTGCATTGCATACAATAAAGCGACAACCATATGGCTCCTGCCAGTTGCCGATAACTTAGTTACAAAACATGATCATCTCATACAATAAAATTTAGCATCATGTCTTGACCATATCACATCACAACATGCCCTGCAAAAACAAGTTAGACGTCATCTACTTTGTTGTTGCAAGTTTTACGTTGCTGCTACGGGCTTTAGCAAGAACCGTTCTTACCTACGCATCAAAACCACAATGATAGTTTGTCAAGTTGGTGCTGTTTTAACCTTCGCAAGGACCGGGTGTAGCCACACTCGGTTCAACTAAAGTTGGAGAAACTGACACCCGCCAGCCACCTGTGTGCAAAGCACGTCGGTAGAACCAGTCTCGCGTAAGCGTACGCGTAATGTCGGTCTGGGCGCTTCATCCAACAATACCGCCGAACCAAAGTATGACATGCTGGTAAGCAATATACTTATATCACCCACAACTCACTTGTGTTCTACTCGTGCATATGGCATCTACGCATAAAACCTGGCTCGGATGCAACTGATGGGGAATGTAGTAATTTCAAAAAAATTCCTACGCACACGCAAGATCATGGTGATGCATAGCAACGAGAGGGGAGAGTGTTGTCCACGTACCCTCGAAGACCGAAAGCGGAAGCGTTATAACAACGCGGTTGATGTAGTCGTACTTCTCCACGGCCCGACCGATCAAGCACCGAAACTACGGCACCTCCGAGTTCTAGCACACGTTCAGCTCGATGACGGTCCCCGGACTCTGATCCAGCAAAGCGTCGGGGATGAGTTTCGTCAGCACGACGGCGTGATGACGATCTTGATGTTCTACCGTCGCATGGCTTCGCCTAAGCACTGCTACAATATTATCGAGGATTGTGGTGGAGGGGGGCACCGCACACGGCTAATAGATCTCAAGGATCAATTGTTGTGTCTAGAGGTGCCCCCTTGCCCCCGTATATAAAGGAGCAAGAGGGAGGGGGCGGCCGGCCAGGAGGAGGCGCGCCAGGGAGGAGTCCTACTCCTACCGGGAGTAGGACTCCCTCCTTTCCTTGTCCAACTAGGAGAGGGGGAAGGAAGGGAGAGAGGAGAGGAAGGAAAGGGGGGGCGCCGCCCTCCTCCTTTTCCAATTCGGACTAGAGGGGGAGGGGGCGCGCGCCCTGCCCTGGCCGCCCCTCCTCTGCTCCACTTTGGGCCCATGAGGCCCATTAACCCCCCTGGGGGTTCCGGTAACCCCCCGGTACTCCGTTCTATATCCGATAACCCCCAGAACCATTCCTGTGTCCGAATATAGTCGTCCAAAATAACAATCTTTATGTCTCGACCATTTCGAGACTCCTCGTCATGTCCGTGATCACATCTGGGACTCCGAACAATCTTCGGTACATCAAAACATATAAACTCATAATGAAATTGTCATCGTAACATTAAGCGTGCGGACCCTACGGGTTCGAGAACAATGTAGACATGACCGAGACACGTCTCCGGTTAATAACCAATAGCGGAACCTGGATGCTCATATTGGCTCCTACATATTCTACGAAGATCTTTATCGGTCAGACCGCATAACAACATACGTTGTTCCCTTTGTCATCGGTATGTCACTTGCCCGAGATTCGATCGTCGGTATCTTAATACCTAGTTCAATCTCATTACCGGCAAGTCTCTTTACTCGTTCCGTAATACATCATCTCACAACTAACTCATTAGTTGCAATGCTTGCAAGGCTTATGTGATGTGCATTACCGAGAGGGCACAGAGATACCTCTCCGACAATCGGAGTGACAAATCCTAATCTCGAAATACGCCAACCCAACATGTACCTTCGGAGACACCTGTAGAGCTCCTTTATAATCACCCAGTTACGTTGTGACGTTTGGTAGCACACAAAGTGTTCCTCCGGCAAATGGGAGTTGCATAATCTCATAGTCATAGGAACATGTATAAGTCATGAAGAAAGCAATAGCAACATACTAAACGATCGGGTGCTAAGCTAATGGAATGGGTCATGTCAATCACATCATTATCCTAATGATGTGATCCCGTTAATCAAATGACAACACATGTCTATGGTTAGGAAACATAACCATCTTTGATGAACGAGCTAGTCAAGTAGAGGCATACTAGTGACACTCTGTTTGTCTATGTATTCACACAAGTATTATGTTTCCGGTTAATACAATTCTAGCATGAATAATAAACATTTATCATGATATAAGGAAATAAATAATAAGTTTATTATTGCCTCTAAGGCATATTTCCTTCGGGAATGGCACAAGAAGCAGGCGCGCCTCCACGGCGTGATCCCGCAGCGCCGGCACATGGACGTGGGAGAGCTTCGCCCGTCTTCACCTCATCTTCGATCCGGCGGTGTAGCGCCGAGTGGCTTGGTTCCAGGCGCCAGATACACAAAATCCGACCCCTCAAATGCCAGCGAACGCGCCCGGACGCGTCTGCGGATAGTGACCGGTCAGTCCTCAATAATCTCTTCCATGATCAGATGCCTCAATTAGAAACCTCGAAGCCATACTATTGCATGCAACGTAAAACCTAATCCAAGCGAAGCTCGTCCGACTTTGCTGTGTTCATGTCTGGCGGCCCGCTACGCCCCCTGAAGTGTTGCTTCGTTCGTCAGCGATGTAGAGTAGGACATGGGACACACACTGACTGACGGGATTTGAGGCACCCCCATCTCCCATGCCCAACTATTCCTCGTCCGAGCCCGGAATCTTCACGGTGCCGTTGGACGTGAGATTGATGATAGATCCGTCCTAGGAGGAGCCGGCGACGTCCACCATGAATCCATGATGCAAGTGCAACGTCAGGACTGGTGCACCATACGGGATGTCGGAGAATGCGATTTTGCCTCGCCAACGTCCACTGCCGCAAGGGCTACCACCGTCTTCCGCGCCCGCTGCCTCGCACGGCAGACACGTCGTACCCTATTTATGTCGGACGACACACGTGCGTTCACCTCCGCCTCGACGCGCCAATGAAGGGGTTGCGTGTCCGACACGACGTTCAGACGTCAGACGGACCGCACCACCTTCGATGAGGCAATGGCAGCACACCTCATGACGGATCCATGTGCCATTTAGACGGACGCAATGGATTCCCGACGGAAGGAGTCCGGGCGCTGCCGTCGGGCAGCCTCCTCCCGGGAGCAGCGGAGCGCAAGCCGGACGGGCATCTTGTCCTCGGGGCCGTGTGGGATGAGCTTGGGGTCAACGGATCTGTAGGTGTACGACTCAGATCCACTGCCCGCCATGCTACGGATCTAGAGTGGCCATGGTTTGATCCAGGGAGCGAATGAGTAGGAATATATGTGTGTAGAGAGGGCCAGCATGGACCGGGTCTGATGTGGCCGAAGCGTCCAGTCACCCCTGAGTCATTCTATATCGGTCCTATATTTAAGCTAGAATGAGGGGTGTCGTTCAGTCCCGATGTTTGAGGCCGGTTTGAGACGCCCGTTTAAATTTGATTTTTTTCTGACCGGCGAGTGATGGCGTTTGAAAGGAGTTGGTTTTGAAGCAGCAAAAGGATCAACGGCAGCCGCGTGTAGCACGCGCTCAGTACTCCCGCGTGAGTACTGAGTACGTGACTGCTTCTTCTTCTCACAACGCGCTCAGCAGTAATAGTAGTACTCCCTCCGTTCGGATTTATTAGGCCCGTGAACAATTTAGCAGCGTCCCTCATTTTAAGTCTTCTTCCTCGATTGACACATAAAAATGTTTGCTATGCTCTCTAATCAATACAGAATTAATTCCGCCGGTTTTACTACCCAATGCATGCCGTGTGTTTCTCCATAATGGGCCACGCATCCGAGATATTTGCTGGCGGCTAGCTTCCAACGAGCGCTGTTATAGGCCAGTTACCGCGTACAAGTAATCAGCATTTATTGTGCGTGAGTTATTGCCTAATCTAGCATGCAAAATTAATAGGTTGTCTTGGTACCCGAGTTTTTGTCTCAGGGCCCAATAAACCCGGACGGAGGGAGTAGTATGGTAAACTGCCACAGTGTCCGTGCTTGCGGCGTTCGATGCTTATCTAGGGCGCGTTGATTGGACACCAAACTTGCTCTAGGCCTATTATTGTTGGAATATTTGCTTGCTCGCGACAAGATAACTTTCTATAGCAGATGACTGTTCCACGTGTTGCAGCTGAATACTCCCTCTTTTTCGGTTTATAAGGCTCAATTCAAAAATCTCACCAACCAAGGTAGATGGTGAGTGGTGAAATACTTTTTGTAGTTTGCAAAAGCACCCAATTAGTGCTCTTGTTTTCCTTAAAAAAGTATGTTTGCCAATGCATTAATTGCAATGCATGCATGCATAAATTACATGCATTGGTCAATTTTTTTTTAATACTTGCATGCAATGATTTAATACACCTTGAAATCTGAACATGTGATGAGAAACAACCAAATTGAGCCTTATAAAATGAAAAAACTAAAATTTTGATATAAGCCCTATAAAACGGAAAGGAAGAAGTATTTGGCGTTTCTTAATTTGGCTCTTCCCTCTGTAATGACTCAGTCCAGCTATTAGGTACAGCGATGTGCTACATGCACACAGATCTCTTGAAGTGGAAATGTAGGAATGCTCCAAGTTCGTAAGTAAACGGGGTCGTGGCCTTCGCTTCAAAATCAAAAATAAAAATAAATAAACGTGTTGTGCTCCGCAGGAAAAGAAAAGTTAAGATTTTCCACGTACTGAGAAGAAAAAAATCTCTGCAAGCAATTCTCCGTGCTGCTAGCTAACAAGAATCGACTCCATTTCCACGTGATGATGTACACGGTAAATATGCTCTGTGCACGTAGTCACTGTTTTATTTGTCGGCCTACGCATTCACTGTTGCTGTGGGCCTAGCTGCCTAGCTTGGCTGTAGAGTACGTACGTATGAGTATTGTTTAAGTTGATCCATATATAGCTTGGCTGTAATCTCTCGGCGTGCCGACGTGCAGTTGCTACCCTAATGGATCCATAGCCTTGGATTTGTAGCTTTGTCTGCAACCGATCGGTAAATGTTGCGAGCAAGTAAAAATGGTTTATAGGGAAGGCTTATAAGAAAATCGGTTTTATCGCTGGCGCCTATATGCACACACACGCACGGGAGTGTATGCATTTGGCGTGTGTGCGCGCGCCGTGTACGCACGCACACGCATGGGTAAATTTGACAAATTTGACCTATGGACGAAATCAAATCACAGAATGAACTGTCTGAAACTATTTCACGCGGCTGACCTTTTTAGGTGACGCCCGACACGAAGGCGCCACACTACACCGTGCAACGTCTCACAGATAGTCGCTACACGGCCAGCGTCGTACCCGTATAGTCCGAAAATTAATAGATCAGTGTGCAGCGCCTGAGAGCTAGGCGCCACACTATACAGTGTAGCGCCTAGCTCCCAGGCGTTGCACTAGTGCAGCGCCTGAGAGCTAGGCGCCACGGGTCAGCCGCGTGAAATAGTTTAATTGACAGTTCATTATTTGATTTCGTCTATAGGTCAAATTTGTCAATTTTGCCACACGCATGGGTCTTCCTTGTAGACACTGAAAACGAATGTACTCCTTGTATGTACGGAGTGTATTTTTCTTGTCACTTTCGCATCGCCATCTTGTACGTACGGCGAGGTCTCCTCACGATGGTAGGTAGTATACTGCGTATGCTGTAAACAGCTACCGCCGCGCCCTTGATTGATTGATTGGGCGTTCGCCGTTGCCTGTGGTCGGCAAGCCGATCGACCCCCTCCGCGCCTTCTTGTTCGACGATGGCGACGGCGCTTCTTGGACGCGTCCTCTCCTCGCCGACCGACCGAGAGCCGTAGCATGCAACTCCCCGGGCTACTCAAGGAGATGACGCTTGGTCTATGGCTACCCTGTGGCTGTAGGCTATTACAGCGAGACAGCGATATTCTAGCTACATGTATGTTCAGGTCGTTCCGCTCGAAAACTCGATGGCGTGAACGAATTTCGTAATCCTCCGTCCGGAATCGGTTGACGCTCAACAGATGTATCTAGTCACGACGGAGGGAAGTAGGATGGAAATAGACAAATGCGCATGGTGGGAGAAGCGATCTGCCGCTGCTACCGTCGGCCTGATGCATTTCGTTATCCCAAATAAAACAATGTGCACGTCAATCACTGTTGATGTAGGGCCGGCGTCTGTTATAGTCTGATTTTCTCATGTGGCATTCTTATGTCAGGCGGTTGCGTGTCTCTGTCAGCTGCGACTAAGATGAGCCGGATTGCTACTTGTCAGGGAGCTGGCCGTACAATGAGCAATGGAGGGTGTAGTCGACCGTGGAAGGGTGCCACTAATTAATTAATTAATTAATTAAGAAGATCCTGGCAACACAAGGCAGAGGCGAAGCCTGTAAAACCCCGGGGGTGGAGGGGTCACAAGACGTCGGTAGCGCTGTTCCCGCCTGGTGTCAAGGTTCCAAATATCGGTCGACAAGCATGGTGGTCGACGTTCCGCTATAATCTGCCCAGTCGACACCGAGCCATCATTTCATTTTTTGACTGAATGACAGTGGCGGATTGACACACATCGCTCGCATATAGATATTATTGCCGCGTGTGGAGATGACAGGATCTGTATAAAATATGCCTTGTGAGACTTCGAGTCGTTTCGGTTTAGTGAGCCAAGTGTTAATCTTTGACCTGTATGAGTGGGGGATAGATATGGAGAGCTCTTTACGGCACTCTTTGACAGTGAACACAAAACCGTGTCGGTTTCATTCTTATGGACAATTTTTTTTTTTGCGAAAATATGGACAATTCTTTTGGCCGAAAGGGACAATTACAGATGTACAACTTCGTTATTTCCTCGAAGACTTTACTGATGTAATGAAGCCAAGTTGTGTTCTCCAACGAGAGAAAATATTAAATATTTACAAGCTTGGTCGTAGAATGTGCTGAATCTAATTTACTAGGTCCCTGTTTTGCAAAAAACAAATAAATAAATGAGAATCTAATTTAGGTCCATAGACTCCAAAGTAGACAAAGTTGAGATCAACTTTTAGACTACCTATATGGTTCCCTCACCTGACTCAAAGCGGCTTGATGGATGACTTGGCAACTCATTTATTAAAAAAACTCAACTGAAGATGAAGTTTTGAAAAACTATTATTTTAAATATCACGCCAAAAACGAGGAAAAAACAGAAATTGGACAAAGAATTTCATGGTATAAAAAATAAAAAGATTGTAAAACAGAAATGTTAGAAGTCTCGGATCAGTCATGCAACCCTGCAATATGTCTAATTATTACCATGTTTCATCATTGTATGTGTTTTTTTCCCTGCAATTCCATGTTCCCTTTTAGTAACTTATCTAGGATACAGTTTTCTTCAATTTCCATCTCCCTCTTGATGCACGAATACATTTTTTTGTCAAATATTTCGCAAAATGCAATTCTTTTTGGGATAGAACTTAGTGGACTCAAGCTAACAAAAATGACTTCTTTTCTCACCTTTTTCGTAAGTCTTCACATTCTAAGGATGTTATTCAACATTCCATTTCTCATAACCTTATGTTTTCTCTCGCATGCCGGTCAAACCGCTTTGTGTAGGGTGAGAGATCAAATACAACGCTGCTACACACACGATAGGACCTGGACGATTTCTTCACGATGCAACAGATCATGCCATCAATGTGTAGTGGAAAACTGGGTATCACCGTTCGATCCCCCATCGTCCACAGTTCGCCCAGACCAAGTCGTATGCATAGCAGTTTCGGATCAAATATGTCCAGTTTTGAAAGTGAAACATCTAAGTTGTCCGGAAAGTGCATTGGATGGCCGGACTCCAGGGAGCCCTTTTTTAATCAAAAATACATTTTTGACACATAAAAAAATCTGAAAAGAATATATACAGATAAGAATATATGTGTAGTATATACATACAAAGTTTCATGAATATATATGTTCATATGTGATGTACACAATGAAAAAACACTTGGGTTAAAATGGGCTTTTTCTTTATTGTATTTGGGCCAGATTTTTGTCTTCTTTGTGTAGCATGCAAATAACCGTATCATTGAATGAAACTTTATACAGATACTCAGAGATCATGTATGCATATCAGAATTTTTTTGACCTTTTTTGAAAAATTTAAATATATTTGATTTTTTTTTCAAAAATAGGCTCCCCGGAGCTCGTTCTATAAGACAGCACACTCCTAAGTTGTCCGATTTCGAAGTTGAGATAAAAAATGAGACCCCGCATTTCCCAATATTGGACGAGGTAATTATTCTTATATAATACTCCTACTTAGTTGGCTGTCACATGGTACACGTAGGCTAACATTGCAACCTTGCGTTGCTATAAGTGTTGAAAGCGGTCTGCACCTCGCCCTTAATTCTGCACTAGTGCCAGCGAGGAAAGTTACTGATTGTAGGTGAAATGATTCGGCAGGCGGCTAAAGTGTCTCGGCTGCGACGACTCTACAAGCAGAAGCGGTGCCTGCTCAGTGTGAATGACGGGGAGCTTTCGAAGGCACCCATCGACACCCAGCGTCAACTTGGCCTCTGTGTTACTGTTGGAAGGGATGTCTTTTTACTCGTATCGTCCTTCGTGCCCTCAATTATACGGCTCGGCTTTCATCCCTTGTCCGTTCGTTTTGGACTAGCCTACGTGCCACCACGCACGCGCACACGTTCTCTCGTCACATTCTTGATTCTTCGGTTCCTGCCGAACCCAATTTCCTCCGCCGGCACCCATGGCATTGACGAATTCGGGCAGGAGAGTGAAGTGGGGAATCGTTACCGTTTCTGCCGCTTTGCAGATTGGAACAGTTTTTTTCTTTTTGAATTTCAATTTCTTTTTTCGAACCGGGCTTGAACCCCTTTCCATTGCAAATGAACGGAAATACATCAATTCCAGAAAACATTTCAGAGAGAGAGAAAGAGGTAAAGCGAGTTCGGGCATTGCTAGGAAACCCACTGCACCACGCCCGACATCAAGACGAGTGCCATGGGCGAAAACCTAAACAACACAATATAAGTCTGCCTACAGGAACAGTTCGACACAAACCATAAGGGCAACTTGGACCCAAAACGAGATCAAGAACAGGCAGGCGAAGACCAAAACACCATCAGCTTCGTATGGAGTGCAGTAGCTCGAAGCTATCCCCCCGTGATCGGACGTCTGATTGCTGCGCACGTCTTCATCATCTGCATCGTGCTTGACCTGAGCATCTCAGCCCCCACGCAAAGCTCCTTGCCATCCTCTTCTTGCTGTAACCCTGCCCAATATAAGAGAAACGAGCACATAGCAAACACAAATCTCAAACGGCGTTTTGATTTGCTTCTTTTCAAAAGTTGCTCGGTTTCGAGCCAGCCAAATGGACCAACAAGCCGCAGCAAGACCAACAGTATAGAACTTAGCTCCAGCAGGGAGAAAAGAGTAGCACCAATCATAATACTGCCATTGGTTGCTGGGACATCTATCAGTTCCCAGAACCATCCCCACACAGCGCCACACCACCCTCGCAACATGGCATGAAAAGAACAAATGTTGTGAAGTTTCTACTCCATTGCAAAACGAGCAACATGGATTTCCTGGCCACTTCTTTTTCTTCATCACTTGCCTAGTGAGCACAGCATCCTGGGCCATCTGGCACATAAATTTTTTGATTTTAAGAGGAACTTCCGCTTTCCAAATCCATCTATAGTGACAACCGCTTAAAGGGGTTTCAAGCCATTTATACATGGATTTAGTGGTGTATTTACCGCTGCCATTAAACCCCCGGAACACCTGATCACCCCCCTCGCACAGTTGGATCTCAGAGATGACTCTACTCATTTCATCCCACTGCCCAATCAACTCAGGGTTGAGTCTACGTCTGAAGGAGGCATGAGCATTCAAAAACTTGAACTTGTCAATTGTGCGGTCCTGGTCATTGCACACATCAAAAAGAATGGAAACTGCTCCTCGAATCGGGGTGAACCCTTGATAGAATCTTTCCAAACTCTAGCCAAATCCCCAGATTTGATACTGATCTTCCTACAAGCCATATATAAAGATTTAACTTTCAATAGAGCTTTCCAGCAAGGGGAATTAGAAAATCTAGGCATCACAGACGCCACTGTCTTGTTTTTCAAATATCGTGCTCGGACAATCCTCTGCCACAAGTCCTCTTGTGTCTCAAGCTTCCACCACCATTTAACCATCAAACTTATGTTCTGTTTCCTCAGGTCTTTGACCCCAAGACCACTTTTATCTTTGGATCTGCAAATCCTATTCCATTTAACTAGATGATACCGCTTTTTCTTGTTGCACCCTTGCCAAAAGAACTTACGTCTATGTTTATCCAGCCTTTCAATGAATGTTTTGTTCATAAGCCACATAGACATATGGTACAAGGAGATCTGTGTGACCACAGAGTCCAGCAAAGTGAGTCTACCACCCATCGAGGCAGCATTACCAATCCAGGCTTCAAAATACTTAAGGTATTTGTCCACAATGAATTCCCAGTCAGAATTCCTGAGGTTGGTATAGCTGACTGGCATTCCAAGGTATTTGATGGGGAAGCTACCAACATCACAGTTAAACAAATCAACATATTTTTTCATAATGTCATCATCCCCACCCACAGTTAGTATTTCACTTTTTTGGAAATTTACCTTCAACCCAGACATCATCTCAAAAATATACAGCAACAACTTCAGGTTAGTTGCTTTCTCTATATCGTGATCTAGACATACAATCGTGTCATCTGCATATTGCAGGACCGCCACCCTGTTGGGGATGAGGTCAGAGGCCAACCCAACAATCAGGTTATTTTTCTGTGCATTAGCGATCATCTTAGATAGGCAATTAGTAGCAAGGTTGAACAAGAAGGGAGAATGTGGGTCGCCCTGTCGCACTCCTTTCGCGCTTTGAAAGTAGGGACCGACACAATTATTTACCTTAATGCTAACCGTGCCATTATGCAAAATTTGTTTGATCCAGCCGCACCAAGTTTCACTAAAACCTCTAAGTTTATGGCATTCCAACAAAAAATCCTAGTTTACTTTACCGTATGCTTTTTCAAACTCTAACTTCAGCACTATCCCCACTTTCTTTTTAACATGGGTGTAATTAAAGAGCTCATGAAGAGACATGATCCCATCCATGATATTTCTCCCTTTGACAAACGCGTTCTGATTGATACTAATTAGTTTGTTAGCATACTTCTCAACACGACGGTCCAGAACGTTGGTGATGAGTTTGTACGGGCATCTTAACAGGCATATAGGCCTGAATTGCTGAATTTTCTTAGCACCCGAGATTTTCGGTAGCAATGTGATCACCCCATAGTTAAGACGCTGCACGTCAAGTTTTCCCTTGTGAAAGTGGCTAAACAGAGACATAATGTCATCTTTGACAATACCCAGCAAACCTAATAAAATTCAGCTGGTATATTGTCCGGACCGGGTGCCCTATTTGTTGTCATAGCGAATAAAGCTTCTTTGACCTCTGCCTCTGAAAATTCCTTACATAACTCAGCATTATCCTCCTCATTCAGCTTCTCATCACCTGACCATGTGTCAGGGTCCAAGTGGAACCTGTTGCCAGGTGCTGGACCGAATAGGTGTTTGTAGAAATCTGTGGCATGTGCTATCAGATTATCAGTACCTTCAATCTCCACATCCCCAGATTTCAACGAATGTATAGTCAGTGTTCAAGTCCCCTTTCAGCAACCAGCGTTCATGCGATTGTTGAAGACACAAGATCTCCTCGTTCACTTAAGCTCACATCTAATTTTATACTATATAACTCAGGGGACCAAGGGCCATTTTCTTCCATCGCTTCCAACATAGCTAGCTCCACTCTGAGCTCTTCCTTCCTCTTTTTCTCACAACCATATTTATCGGATCCCCACCCTTTGAAGTATGATTTGAATATCTTCAACTTAATATTGAGAACATCAATAGGGTCTGTTGATCCTACTTTTCTAGCCCAGATCTTACTCACCGTAGGCAAGAACTTCTCATCTTTAATCCACGATAGATCAAAGCGGAACTCTCGGGGTTTGGGAGCCTCTTGCCCCTCCTCCCCGGATGAGAGCAATAAAGGGTTATGGTCAGAAATTTCCCGAACCAGTTTCCTCATGGACACCATAGGAAACAGATCTTCCCACGCTTCAGACATCAAAATGCGATCTAGTTTTTCAAGGGTGGGGTGAGTCTGATTGTTTGTCCAGGTGTACATCCCCCCGCTTGTATGGATCTCACGCAACCCCAGAGTATTGTTAATGGAATTAAAGAGATCAGTAGACCTACTACTATGCATCTTCTTGTTCTTCTCACCACCATGTCTTAGGATGTTAAAGTCTCCACCTATGATATAAGGCACACTCATACTGCTACACATAGCAGCAAGCTCAATCAAGATATCTTCTTTAAATTCCTCATGAGCCGAACCAAAAACCACAATCAGCCCCAACTAACTTTTCTTTTCTTGTCATACAAAGTTAACTGCAGAGCATATCTGCCTTTCTCACAGGAGACAATATCAAGGGCATCTTGTTTAACCCCACAAAGAATCCCCCCGGACTTCCCTACAGATGGAATCCACTCCCAGTTAAACAACAAGAAACGATCAATCCTTCTAAGACATTTTTGGGTAATCTTTGCCTTCATAGTTTCTTGCAACCCAATAAAATCCAGGGAATGGTCACTTATGAGGTCGGAGAGGCAGGTGGCCATTCCTTTCTTGCCTACCCCCCTACAGTACCAAATGAGGCCTCTCATTTGGAACGTTTTTATGAAAATTTGACCTGGTAGCCCTACCAGGAGGCAATGTAGGGCTACAGTCCAACTCTCCCATTTTGGCTGCATTTCTCTGGCTCCTAGTCACAGGTCTAGGTAGCCTCACCACAGATCTTTACTTATTTTTCTTTTTAGAATTTTTCTTTCCAGAAGACATGTTATCATACACCACTTCATCCTGGTCCAGCCAGGCTAGATTAATAGGAGGACTTTTTCCCAACCCATTGGTGACCTGCATGTCCTCCAATATATCCTGAGTATTATCCTCAATTCTCTTCTTCTCAGCTAAGTTCTCCCTAACTTTTACTAACTCTCTAAGAACTTCAACACTATCAAATTTTTTATGAGGAATAATGACCCCCATCCCCTTGGCTTTGTCAACTAGCTCATTATTACTTAACGAGGCAAACGAATTCTTACAAGGGACATGGGAGTTACCTTCCAGATTCCTTTGCTGCGCCCTGTGCATGGCCTTGGTTTCAATGTTCTCCTGCAATCCCTGGATGTTACGCTTGCTGTGCCTGAACCCCACCTCTGGTGGGAGAGGGGGAGTAAGGATAATCTCATCGTTATGATCAGGTGAAGGCAAATGTACCACATAATCATTGGACGTCTTCAGGCCTGGATCCACCTCACCTTCCACCTCCACCACCTACTCACCACTAGCACTAGTCACAGCAACATAAGACAAAGATCGACGGGGTTTAGCAGGCACACTTTTTACCTTCACTTCTGTGGGAATATTATCAGGTTCTTTGTTAGCATTCAGTGAAGCAGGATCTATAATCATCCAGTCTGAGGCATTCTGCCACCTCCAGAAACCTCATAGTCTTTTGCCATGGACTCAATCAGAAGTGTTGAGTCCACATCATTTTCATAGGACATGGATGACTCTTTCTCTTGTGGTGACAGACGACAGGTCTTCTCACCATGATACTCGTTGCCATATTTCATAGTTTTTGAAGATTCAGGCTTATCCCCTTCTTTTTCATGATCAGCTCTTTTGCGCTTAGGAGTCTGATCCTGTTTGGCAGGGCCTCCCGAATTAGTGACATCAACATTCTTATCCTCAATAGGGTTCCTTACCAAAATTTCTTCTACTTCATAGGTAAACTTATAAAAGCGCCCTCCCTACACTCCTTCCCCTGTGGCAGGCAGCTGATCAACTGAGCGGCATCTGATTTTGGCACGAATCGAAGATGATCTGTTTATGGTAGCCATATCCACCTCCAGAGTAATTCCCACTAATCCTCCCACATATGCCACAGTTTTGTCACACCTTTTGTTCGGCGGGATCCTCCCAATCCTCACCCAAGCAGTTTCCAGGAGACCTTCAGAGTCAATTTCTTCAGACCAAGGCGAAAATTTGACCGACACCCCACATTTCTTAAGCTTGACATGTTCCACAAATAGGGCTCGCTCAACTTCCCTAGGATTTGACATTCTCATTTCAAATTTCTTGGGGGCGAAGAACCTACCAGAACATCGCCACCCTTGCCCAGCATACACACTCAACTCATGCTCAATGTCTTTTGTGGGGCAGAACCTTATGTAATGGTGACTATCACATTGAAAACTCTCTCCCTGTTTTGCTTCTCAACACTATGATTTGGAACATAGAAGAACCCTTGCCCCTTCCCTTGAAAACCACACATCAGAGGAGTGCATTCCCAAGGTAAAAATTCCACACAAATCACAGAAATGTGTCCATGTTTCTTGCATCTCTCACACAACGCTTGCGGACATCTAGCAGTATGATGCCCTACCAGATTACAGATCTGGAAAGTCACAAAATGGGGATTGGGATTACCATGCTGAATGTGAAGATCATGCTTCCCCGGAGGTGTGGGGTTCCTAGCCCCAGCCGCACGTGGCTCAGCAGTGTTGCCACTGCCCGTGCCCCATGAGGGAGTCCTGGATTAGGGGGTGTCCGGACAACCGGACTATAAGCTTTGGCCGGACTGTTGGACTATGAAGATATAAGATTGAAGACTTCGTCCCGTGTCCGGATGGGACTCTCCTTGGCGTGGAAGGCAAGCTTGGCGATACGGTTATGTAGATCTCCTTCCTTGTAACCGACTCTGTGTAACCCTAGCCCCCTCCGGTGTCTATATAAACCGGAGGGTTTAGTCCGTAGGACACAACAACAATCATACCATAGGCTAGCTTCTAGGGTTTAGCCTCTCTGATCTCGTGGTAGATCAACTCTTGTACTACCCATATCATCAATATTAATCAAGCAGGAGTAGGGTTTTACCTCCATCGAGAGGGCCCGAACCTGGGTAAAAATATCGTGTCCCTTGCCTCCTGTTACCATCTGCCTTGACACACAGTTCGGGACCCCCTACCCGAGATCCGCCGGTTTTGACACCGATATTGGTGCTTTCATTGAGAGTTCCTCTGTGTCTTCATCGTTAGGCTTGATGGCTCCTTCGATCATCGTTAGCGATGCAGTCCAGGGTGAGACTTTTCTCCCCGGACAGATTTTTGTATTCGGCGGCTTTGCACTGCGGGCCAATTCGCTTGGCCATCTGGTGCAGATTGAAAGTTACGCCCCTGGCCATCAGGTCAGGTTTGGAAGCTTAAACTACACGGCCAACATCCACGGAGACTTGATCTTCGACGGATTCGAGCCCCGACCAAGTGCGTCCCACTGTCACGATGGGCATGATTTAGATCTGCCGCCGAACAGTGCTCAGGAGACCGCACCTGCAACCGCTCTGACCTTCAATTCGGAGCCAATTGCACCATCCGTGGGCGGGTGGTTAGACCCCGCCACAAATGCCGCAGCCTCAATGGCGATCGAGCCGAACACTAGCCTTACCCTTCACGAAGCCCGTGACTCCACATTGCCGGACTCTCCTCCGGACTCCGAACCCCCCGCGCCCCTGCCAATCGAATCCGATTGGGCGCCGATCATGGAGTTCACCGCCGTGGATATCTTTCAGCACTCGCCCTTTGGCGACATACTGAATTCACTAAGGTCTCTCTCCTTGTCAAGAGAGCCTTGGCCGGATTATGACCGACAGGGTTGGGATGCGGATGACGAAGAAATTCAACGCCCACCCACCACCCACTTCGTAGCCACTGTCGATGATTTGACCGACATGCTCGAGTTCGACTCCGAAGACATCGACGGTATGGACGACGATGTAGGAGACGAAAAGAAACCACTGCCCACAGGGCACCGGGCAGCCACCTCATCCCACGATGTATACATGGTGGACACACCCAAAGGAAACGATGACGAGGAATGGAAGGACGCAGCGAAGGATTGTTCCCTCGACAAGCAGTCAAAGCGGCGGCGTAAGCGCCGCTCCAAATCCTGCCTCGACAGAAACAAAAGTCATACAGACCCAGCGGTAGAGCAGGGTGAGCCGGCGGACGGCGAACATGGCATTGGACAGCCGTCCGACCATGGCAACACGGATAACCAAACTGAACAACCCATCTCGGGTGAAGATAACAGTCCAGATGACCTCACGCCGGACAAGCTCCTGGAGCAGAAGAACCTCCATAAAAGGCTCGTCGCCACTGCGCGTAGCCTGAAAAAGCAGAAGCGGAAGCTCAAGACTGCGGAGGATGCACTTAGAATCAGATGAAGCAAAGTACTCAACACTGCAGACAAATGTGGCGGCAGTCGCCACACAAAGAGCTACCCGAAGCGAAAGCTACTGCCTGAATTTGATGAGGAGGCCTCAGAGCCCCCGCAATCAAAAAACAACGCAGCCATCTGGTTGGATAGACGACCTCATGGCCAACATAGAGCGGCAAACGACGTCGCACAGAAGCCAGCACGCGGTCCACATAAGGACTCACATAAAAAAGACGGCCCAACCAGATCTATCTATGGGCCAAGAAGGCACGCTCCAGCAAGCAATGCAACACAACAAAAATCCGAACACCACGGTACACCCAAATATAGGGGTGCCGCACACCCCCTATGTTTCACCGATGAGGTGCTGGACCATGAATTTCCAGAGGGATTCAAACCCGTAAACATAGAGGCGTATGACGGAACAACAGACACTGGGGTCTGGATTGAGGACTACATCCTCCATATCCACATGGCTCGAGGAGATGATCTCCACGCCATCAAGTACCTACCCCTCAAGCTCAAAGGGCCAGCCAGGCACTGGCTTAAAATCCTCCCCGAAAACACTATTGGAAGTTGGGAAGAGCTCGAGGACGCCTTTCAGGCAAATTTTCAAGGGACCTATGTCCGACCACTGGATGCAGACGATTTAAGTCATATAACTCAACAACCCGGAGAGTCAGCCCGAAAGCTTTGGAACAGATTTCTTACTAAAAAGAACCAAATAGTCGACTGTCCGAACGCCGAAGCCTTAGCAGCTTTCAGACACAGCGTTCGAGACGAATGGCTCGCCAGACACCTCGGCCAAGAAAAGCCAAGAACAATGGCTGCATTAACAAGCCTCATGACCCGCTTTTGCGCAGGCGAGGACAGCTGGTTGGCAAGATGCAGCACCAGCGACCCAAGTACATCCAAAGTCAGGGACGGGAATGGGAAGCCACGACGCAGCAAAAACCAGCGCCGGAACAAGGAAAATAGCCCGAAGAGCACGGCGGTAAACGCCGGATTCAAAAGCTCTCGGCGGGGTCAGCAAAAGCTGCCTCTCAAAGATAACAGGGACGAACTGTCCAGACTAAACAAAATTCTGGACAAGATATGTCAAATCCACAACACCCCTGGTAAGCCTGCAAATCATACCCATAGAGAATGTTGGGTCTTCAAGCAATCCCGCAAACTCAATGCCGAACACAAGGGGCTGGATACACCAAGTGAAGATGATGACGAACCCCACAAGCAAAGCACTGGGGAACAGAAGAAATTCCCACCAGAAGTCAAAACAGTAAATGTGTTACACGTGACAAAGGGGAGAAACAAAGTGGCGCCCATAGAGATACGTGCCCTACGGCCTATCACTACGGAGTTCCGCCACTGGTCGTCCAAACCGATCACCTTCGACCATCGGGATTACTCTGCAAGTATCCGGCACGCAGGATGGGCTGCCTTGGTGGTAGACCCGATAATTGACGGATACCACTTTACACGAGTCCTGATAGACGGTGGCAGTAGTTTAAACCTGATATATCAGGGCACAGTCCGCAAAATGGGGATAGACCCAACAAAAATTAGCCATAGCAATACTTCCTTTAAAGGAGTAACGCCAGGCCCAGAAGCCCATTGCACGGGCTCCCTCCTACTAAAAGTTATGTTCGGCTCCCCCGATAACTTCCGTAGAGAAAAGCTAATCTTCCACATCGCTCCATTTAAAAGTGGTTATCAAGCACTACCGGGACGTGAAGTTTTCGCTCGCTTTAACGCAATACCGCATTATGCGTCTCTCACGCTTAAGATGCCCGGCCCACGAGGCATCATTTCATTAAAAGGGAAATATTGAGCGCTCCTCGCATGCGGAAGACTGTGCGGCTGCCTTGGCAGCCACACACTAAAACGGCCTCACCAACCAGAGCATCTAACAGGTCGTTAAGACCACAGACATGGCTAGACGAGTCCGGCATAACCATATAATTGATAAAGGTTTGATGGCTATATACCCCTATACAAGGGGCTCCGCGCATGTAAACAGACAACAATAAAGCTCAATTTGCCCATCTTGAATTATACTTTGTTTATTTACTATAACACACATTTTGCACGACTACTTTTTCAACTAAGTTCCTCTCTTTTACAGATAACCATCGTGCTATACCCGTCCAGGATACGGCACAATGAAGACACAGGCGCAGACGTGCAGCAGGGACCCGTTCCAAGGATTCTTTTTAGATTAAGACCCTGCGTAAACCTTTTTTACTGTCTCTTGTTGATACACATCACCCGGATTCTCAGCATAACCGAGAAGGAGGCTGGCGACTTGGCATGTGGCCACGTCAGAATATTGCATGTACCTGGCACCAGGGGCTTATTACAAAGGGCACTGTTCAGCTCGTTTAATATCACAAAGACCGAATACCTTAGGGAGTGTTCGACGTCGGGAGTTTGGCCTTATATGCATCAGCTCCGAATCATGTCTTTGGTCAAATGTTGGGTTTGCCCGGCTCCTGTGTTTTGCTGCCTTACGTTCCGCTCTATCGGCTAACTACTGCAATTGTGCCCCGGTTCAGCCAGGCGAGCACCTCAGTAGAGAAAGCCGAAAACTGACTGTCATGATATAGCGTGAGACTAGTCAACCACTCGATGACCTAGCGGAATCTTCGGGATTCCTCCGCCTTAACGAAGGGCCGTTTCCCGGCCAGGCACACACGCGCCTCGAATTCGGGTGAGCGCGGCGCCACCAGGGGCTATATAGTAGCCCCACTGTCAAACTCCTATGGCTAAGTGAAAGTGATAAAGCATTATAGTCCGATTGCCTAGTTCGTTGCGCTATCACCTCCTTAATGGACCAAGACGTTGGATCAAGTGTGAACATGCGTCTTCTGCGAACACCACCGCATTATATGCGTGGGGGCTGAAGTCGACGACTGCCATCTTTCAGGTTATATACATATATACATAAACGGCCGCACAGGAGGTATTATAATTCTTGCAGGCACAAGTATAAAATAACTTTTACATTTCAGCAAAACATTGTTTTCAATGATAATACATGTTATTCGAACATAATATCCTTCGAGCACTGCGCCTCTATCGAACGAGCGCCCTCCAGAACTTCTTGAAAGTAGTGCTCGGCAGGTACTCGGCTTTCGTCCGAATCTTGCGCTGCAATGGCGGTGGCCTCCATCTCTGCCCAGTATGTCTTGACACAGGCAAGGGCCATCCGCGCACCCTCCACGCATGATGACCTCTTCATCGCATTGATATGTGGCACCGCACCAAGGAACTGCTGCACCAAGCTAAAATAACTATTTGACTTTGGCCTTTCCGGCCACAGATGATCCACGACATACCACATGGCAAGTCCGGACAACCTATTCAGCACGGCCCATTCGGCCAGCCGATCAGTCAATGGAAGCGGAAGCTCTGGATCGTTAAATTGTGATCAGAACAGCTTTTCCACTTCACGATCCTTTTGATCTCGGAAGTGTTCGACCGCATCAGTAGCACTCGCCGCTAAATCCAGATATGCGTCTGCAGAACTCCACATCCGGTCCAAAGGAGCATATTTAGGATCTCCGAACTTCATCCGTAGCATAAAGGGCTTCCCATCCGCGATATCTCCGGCTTGACGCAACTCCTCCTTCATCGTTCTCATTGCAGAACAAGTATCCTTGGCCGCCATCCCGGCCTTCTCAAGGTCTGTCCTCTTCACCCGGTCTTCCTTTTCAAGAAGCTTGCAACGGTCAGCGGCGTCCTTCAACTTCACAACCATCTTGGCCATCTCTTCCTTGCTTTGGCAGTGAGCAGCCTGTTCGGCCTTTAGCTCCTCAACCGCCTTTAGGGCAGCCGCATCGCTTTTTCTGGCTTGTTCTTTGACTCGGGTAAGCTCTGCCCAAAGGTTCTCCGTAGCCGCAGCGCCATCTGCATCAGCACACACATTATAAGATACTGGCATCATGCTCCTCTTACCATGTGTCTCCGGAGAAATCACATACCTTGTGCCTCATCAAGCCGCTTGTTAACAAGCACGATGTCGGCATCTACCACATCAAGCTGTCGCTTTAACTCGGCAAATTCATCAGTCCGGCTGGCCACCGGACACTTCGCCACCTGCATATTAAGGCGGCAAAATTATACCTGGGACTATGATCCTCTGCGTGCCGTCATCTTCGACAACACCCAGAGTCTCAGGGGCTACTATCTACACAGGGCGCATCTTAAAGTATGCGGTACTGTCAAAAGGTACATCATTTCACGTACCTCAAAACCTGTCAGTAGACTCATGACAGCTTCATGCAACCCGCTCTCCGCAGACGAAATCCTTTCAATTACCGTACCCATCAACATACGGTTCTCTTCTGAGATAGACGCTCGCCCTAGCAGATCCCTTGGTACCTCCGACTGCGCACCGGACGGTGCCGCACTCATTCGGTTGATTTTTTTCAAAAGCTGGATACTGAGGGCTTCGGGTGGCCATATGACTACCTTCTGGCCTTGCCGGATCGGGAGAAACCCTCCGCGAGGACACCTCGGGGTCGCCCACCTTGTGAGGCGGTATGGCAGGGGGAGGCGTTCCGCTCTCCATCATCTCTGGAAGAAGATCCCCCGAAGACGAGCTCTGCTGAGAAGGGCTAACATCCGAACTGCAAAATAGATCCTCGATTGTTTTCCTTAGGAGTCAAGCAGGGACTTCTCTCATTATTAAACACCCTTTTACTTACGGCTCGATGGAGGGCTGATCACCTTGAGGGCATAGTACGGCCGGGCTATCCCCCGGTGTAGGACCCTCTGACAAATATTTCTTCCCCCGCTTCGAGACCATTGTCTCTAGGTCTCCAGAGGCGGTCCTCTTCTTCCCGTGAGGAAAGGAATTTTCGATTCCTCCTTTCCGGACAACCTCCTCCGCAGAGGCAGTGGCCTCCTTATTCCCCCATTCATCTTCTTCCGAAGGCGCAATCTCCAGCATCCTGGTTAACACAGGGTCTGGCGAGGTCTCAGGAAGGAGGGCCGGACACCTGATCAACTTTGCCTTCGCTACCCACTCCTAGTTCAAGAACAACTATTTTTTAAGGGCGATATTGCGATAAATAAACGGATAACGTGTTCGGACACAAGGCTACTTACTTGGGTATCCAGACGATTGCAGCTCAGACCTGCGTCCTCAGTAGGGTCTGGACACATCATTTGTGGTCCGAAGAACAATTTGTACATCTCCGCGCGCGTCATGCCAAGGAAATGTTGAAGAGCTGGCGGTCCCTCCAGATTGAACTCCCACAGGCGGAGGGGACGACGTTTGCAGGGCAGGACTCGGCGAATCAGCATAACCTGCGTCACCACGACCAGACTGACATCTCTCTCCAGGAGATCTCGGATGCGACTCTGCAATGTGGGCACATCCTTTATTGGCCCCCAGTCTAACCCCTTGTTGACACACGACGTTAGTCGTGGCGGGGGACCCGAGCGAAAAACAGGCGGAGCCACCCACTTGGTACCCCTGGGAGCTGTGATATAAAACCACTCTTGTTGCCATAAGCTGGACTCCTCTTGGAAGGAGCCGTCGGGCCATGGGGCGTTGGCATTTCTGCTTATTACAGCGCCTCCGCACTCTGCGTGCTGTCCCTCGACCATCTTCGGCTCCACTTTGAAGGTCTTGAGGCACAGTCCGAAGTGAGGGGTAATACGGAGGAAAGCTTCACACACGACGATGAACGATGAGATGTGGAGGATAGACTCTGGAGCTAAGTCGTGGAAGTCCAGCCCATAATAGAACATGAGCCCCCTCACGAAGGGATCCGGCGTGAAGCCTAGCCCTCGGAGGAAGTGGGATACGAACACGACGCACTCACTGGGCTCAGGAGTGGGAATAACGTGCCCTTGAGCAGGCAGCCTATGCGGGATTTCGCCGGTCAAGTACCTGGCCTCCCTTAGCTTCATTACGTCTTCCTCCGTGACGGAGGAAGGCATCTATCGGCCTTGAAGGTTGGATCTGGACATAACCAAAGGTCCGAAGCGCGTGAATCTGAAGCTTCGAGTACTGGAACTCGAGGCGGGAGGCGGATTTGATTGAGATTGAAAGAAAAGAGTAAGGCCTTGGTCTCTTTATAAAGAGGTTGAATACCGAGAGCCCTCTCTGTGACCGTTTGGGACTTACCTTTGATCGAGGGGACATACCAAAGGGCATGATTGGGTTACCCACGTCCGTGTTGATGAGAATCCCGTAAATAAAGGGGACACGATCTCTGCTTTGACAAGACGTGCCAAGGAAACCGCCTTGCAAAACGCGCCGAGGTGGGGGGTAAAAAACGATTCGAATAAAGGCTAGGTTGTGGTGTGATGTCACGCTATGGACTACGTTAGCAGATTAGATTTGTGGAAATATAATTCTCTCCACGGTGGTATGTGGAACTTGTTTTACAGAGCCGGACACGATCCTCGTGTTCAAAATCTTCTATGAAGTATTCAGAGGAGGAACCCGCCTTGCAATGCCGAAGACAATCTGCGCGCCGGACTCATCATCATTGAAGCCTGGTTCAGGGGCTACTGAGGGAGTCCTGGATTAGGGGGTGTCCGGACAGCCAGACTATAACCTTTGGCCGAACTGTTGGACTATGAAGATACAAGATTGAAGACTTCATCCCGTGTCCGGATGGGACTCTCCTTGGCGTGGAAGGCAAGCTTGGTGATACGGATATGTAGATCTCCTTCCTTGTAACCGACTTTATGTAACCCTAGCCCCCTTCGGTGTCTATATAAACCAGAGGGTTTAGTCCGTCGGACACAACAACAATCATACCATAGGCTAGCTTCTAGGGTTTAGCCTCTTTGATCTCGTGGTAGATAAACTCTTGTACTACCCATATCATCAATATTAATCAAGCAGGAGTAGGGTTTTACCTCCATCGAGAGGGCCCGAACCTGGGTAAAAATATCGTGTCCCTTGCCTCCTGTTACCATCTGCCTTGACGCACAGTTCGAGACTCCCTACTCGAGATCCGGTGGTTTTAACACCAACACCCCACTTCTCCTGGTGCGCTACGGCGGCCTGCTTCCCCTCGGCCGCCTCCTCCCATATGCTCGCATCAGCATCACCGGATCCGGAGGCCCTCGACGTCGAGGATTTCCCCTTCTCCGTCCTGCACGTCCAGACATGGCGCTCATAGCCACGCCCGCGCCCTTGATCGAAACGACCCGCGCCACGGCCATGTCGACCAGATCCGAAACCCTCCTCTCTCATTTTGTTGCTCTCTCTCGTGGTGGGTGAAAGAGATTTCGGGGAAGAAGCAGCTACTTGGGCGAAAGAGCGAGTATCACCATGGATTTTGCCTTCCCACCACGAGAAATCCTGAGGAACCCTAGATCTGGAACACGGACTCTCACCCCAGAAGTGCGAGAGTCTCTCGTCGAGATCTAAAATGGGGAAAGGGGGAGACGCGTCCACAACCAGATTAATAACTGCGGCCCTTGGCGAAACCCTAGGAGCACGCGAATCATGGCAGTCCGATCACCCTACCTCCACGTGTTGGACATCAGCCCCATGGCGGACTGGTCCACGCCCGAGGATCCCAGGCCCATCTGTTGGAGGTGGGGGAGGGGCGGGGGACGGGGCGCACCCCATTTGGCAGTCGTGCCATGCACCGCGTGCCTCGTAGTAGCCCCAGTCGCTGGTGCCGCCACCGCCTCACACTCCGGCGAACCCCCATCAATGGCGCCAGTACCAGGGATTCTCTCGCAAACCCTAGCAAAGTGACACGGGAACGGGACAAAACCTCCGAGGTCAATCGACTCACCTTCGCGCAGGAAACGTGCGTCCACCGTGGATACGTTCCCGCTGATGAGCACGAGGCGCATCGCATCTCCATGGAGCCAGATCACGCCGTCCTCCAGCGAGATCCGTCGCGCGGTCACGAGGTCCGCCGCGTACAGCGCACGCCAACGCACGTCGCACGCCATCTCCTCTCTCAACAAATACTTAGTGAAGGAATAGAGGATTTCACTCTACGTCCGTGATGTCTGGGAACACAAGCAAAACTACAACTGGATCGGTTCTTTTGAAGTTCAATTGGAACATGTTTTTTGAGTTGCTTACGTTACATCATCTTTAGTTGTTGCATCATGCCCCGCTTCCGTCCTAGGACAAATGAAATGGTTCGTGCGCACAACAGTGTTAAGAGACTCGACACCTGAACGAAAAATCGAATATTGATTCATTGGCATCAACGGTGCTAGAGATTTGACACCAAAACCAAAAGTCGAAGCTTGATTCATTGGCGTCATGGCATGGTGATGATCATTGTTTTTTTTTGGAGCAAAACGATCACTGGGTGCCATGGGCCGAAAGAGGCTCTTCGTGGTTCAGGTGCTCTCTCCTGTTTGGGCCGAATGGTGAAGCTAGTGATTTCGAGCAAACCTGGCCATATAGCCGTGCTCACCGGCCAGCCCGCAGGCAAGGATTTTCAGCCCGCATAAGTGGAACAAGGTCGATCTCCTATGCCGGGACTTAATTAAGATACGAAATGACCTGAAGTTTTTTTGTCTTTTTAAGTTTTTTATTAAATTTTTCTTGATGTTTTGAAAAAATTAGCCTTCTTTAAAAGAAGACCCGAAAGGCCAAAATTTCAGCCTAGAAAACACAAAAATAAAGCGGGCCGGCTCGCGGTCATGTCATGCTAGACGACCTTTATGCTTCGTGTGCGGCGCCGATCTCCTCAGACCTTCGAGCCTGCATGACATGACCCTTTTATAAGAGGGCCGACATGGGACATGCCGTGCTAGGCATTTTAATAGCAGACCCCGCCCATGTTGCCATTTCTGATTTTGAGCCACTTCCTATCCGGTGGAGCTTATAGAGCCAAATAAAGTGTTACACATAGAATGCGCACACACCCTGGTTCGCTGGGACGTAAGTGGGCTGCCGGCCCAATATCCCCCGATTAGTTTTGGGAACTTTGTAGAAGGTTCCATCTGCTTTTTATTGGTGGTTTCTTCTGGCCTTTTCTTTTCTATTTTTTGTTTTCTTATTAGAAGTTATTGAATTTATTAAAAATTAACAATTTTTTTCATTTGTGTTTTTAATTCGTGAATATTTTTTGGACCCAAATAGTTTTTAAGAATATTTTTCAAAATGAATTATCTTTTTCATAATTCACAATCTTTTATTGCATTAGTTAACTTTTTTTATACCCGAGAATTTTTTAAATTTATGATCTTTGTTTCAAATCTATGAAATTTTTCAAAATCTGCAATCTTTTTCAAATTTGTGAACTTTTTTCAAACCCGTGAACATTTTTAGAATCCATGAACTTTCTTTCAATTCATACATTTTTTTTATTTCATGGTTTTTAAAAGTCAATGGTCAATTTGTCAACAGTATAACTGAGCAGCGTGCAGGGCGCGTGAGTGCTCTCTCACTAGCATATTTTTTGAAATCAGAGTGCTCACGCGCCCAGGAGGAGCACTCTGATTTCAAAAAAAATTCTGGAACATAATATGGAAGTGGGCTTAGTCCTTCCTACAAACAAGGCTCTTGCCACTCAAAGGCCGAGGCCTTCCTCCATAAAAAGAAGGCCCGGACCGCCCGCTAGGGCTATATATCGTTTGCTGCCATGAAATCATATACTTGCCTGCAGTGCGTTTGCCTCTCGTATATATGCCGACCTAGTAAGGGATGTAGCACGGAATGTTTTTCTCACGCGACATCTGAACGGTCTGTCGTTCATTCTGAAAAAAATTCTCGTGCAATGGTGGTAGCTCCCTGCCGGATTTTTTGTTTTTCTTTACTTAATTTTTCTTTCTTGCTTTTCCTGTTTGATTTTTATTTATTTATTTTTCTGTTTTTATCTTCTTTGATTTTCCATTCTCAGTTTCTCCTTTTAATTTTCCCTATTTTGTCGGCTTTTTTAGTGTATTTCTTAGAAAGAAGTATTTTTTTGTAAATACACAATGAATACTATTAATACACTATGTGTTTCATATACATGATTAATGTTTTCAAATACATGATGAAGTGATGAATGGTTTCAAAATATATGGTGAACATTTTATATGCCCGATGTGCATTTTAATACATCAGAACATTTTTTATACACGGTGAATTTTTATAATTTACGATGAAAATTTTCTAATGCACAATAAATTTTTTAATACACAATGATCTTTTTAATACGTGATAGACATTGTCTAAAATGCATAAAGCAATTTTAAATACAAGATGAATGTCTTTAATACACGTTGAAAAAAATAGAACACGGTAAACATTTATAATGCACCATGAACATTCTTAAGTACATGATGAACATTTTCTGTAGAATTACTGAAATATAACTATTTTTAAACATATATAGAAATAATTATTTTATACACACACACGCACGCGCAAAGAAATATATTAAAAGCATACGAAAATACCATGTTTTCTCATATAGAAAACACATGATTGGATTTTCGAGCTCATTTTCGAACTGTTGATCAGAACGAGCCAAATGACATGGCATTGGAAAGCTGCTGTCAATGCGCTCATCCTTATGTAGAAAAATTTCCCAAATCCCTACGTTTTAAGAGGAACTTTAGGAATGGCGAAATTTTTCCCACCGAACAAGTTCATACTATTGAGTGAGTTTCTACATGGTTTTCGAAATGATGAAAATGATATGGTGTTGGAAAGCTTTGTAAATGTTCTAATATTTCATGTAGAAAGTGTTTTACAATTCCAAAAGGTTTAAACTTAATTTGCAAATGACAGAAGTTTGAACGAGATAGTATTTCTGCGTTGTTATTTAAATTGTCTGTGAGAATGTAGCAAATGTATGACATTGGACTAATGGTGTAAATGCAAACCTTTTTGTATATAGTTTTCTTCAAAATTCTGTATGGTTTAAACAAAATTTTGAATTTGGCAGAATTTGTTTGAAGGCAAAACTTTTAAATACTTTCTTTCAATGCGGCAAATGACATATCATTGGAAAGCTACCGAAAATGCAAGACCTTTTCATATAGAATCTTTTCTCTAATTCTTAACTGGTTTAGAGTACTTTTGGATAATAATGAGATCATGGGTGCTATGTTGGTCATGAAAACAAAGTGTTCAAATTGCACTCTTGCAGACTTTGAACTTTGAGGCACTTCTGTTTGAATTTCATTCTGTTTCCTGCGTTGGTTTTTTGGACGCGACTTCTCAAGTGTTCATTGGAGTTGAGCAAATGGTACAATGTTGGAAAATTGTTAAAACAGAGCAATTTTTTTTTCAAATTCAGGACGGTTCAAGAGTATTTTTGTAATATGGATAAACTGGTTTTGAGCAGTATACACAAAACTTATGAACCTTTTATTGGTAAAGTGTATGAATAGGAGAAACTTTTTCATGTAGATTTAAAAAACACAGTGTTTATGAGTAGTTTTTAAAACGCCATACACGATGCCGTTTTTTTTTGGACAAATAAATTTAGTTTTTTTAATAAACATCAAACTATTGTGTTACCTTAATTTAAACATTTTTTTTTATTTTTAGA
The DNA here is from genome assembly GCA_032464435.1 of Aegilops umbellulata. NCBI lineage: Eukaryota > Viridiplantae > Streptophyta > Magnoliopsida > Poales > Poaceae > Aegilops > Aegilops umbellulata. The sequence goes on along the minus strand of CP136055.1, from coordinate 314,670,454 downwards.
AACTAAGAAAATCTGTTTTTCTATAAACATCAAACTACTCCGTTATTTTCATTTGAACTTCTTGGTTTTTCTGTTCAGAAACGGGAAAAGTCCAATTTTTATAAACGTCGAACTACTCTGATAGTTTAATTTGACTTTTTAATTATACTTTTCTAGAAATGAATTTTTTTCCTATTTTCTTATAGGATGTCTGCTCGCCTTTCCGCCGCCGCGGGATGTAGCCGATTTCAGTGCTCTTTTGCGTACTTCATACTGGGTGGGGGTCGGGCTCTTGCGCAACATCAGCCTGGGTGGGAGCACATACTCGTTGATGATTCTTAACCGTTGTATGCCAGGACATTAGTCGGTGTGTGATGGAGTAGCTATGGTGTCCTTTCTGGCACTCACTTCTCCGCACCCAACCGCCCGAAACCTCCTGCTGCACCCGGGAGTGTACATCAAGCAAAAACCACAAGTGTGTTGGAAATAATCACGATTAGTATAAACTAGTCCGGCAAGGACTTGTAGTCTGTACCAAGTCGGCTTCGTATAGGTAGATTAGTACTATATATACGTTGCTCCCCTTGTAATCAACTTGTACCAACTCAGATCAAAGCAATAAAATTCCAGTAGCGACAGGCTCCTGTTGCGATCCATCGGCGTTCCCTGTACCCGTGTGTGTATTGCTGAAACTAGCTCGTATTGATCAGGCAAGCCGGCGGCTTGTAGTCTCATACGTGCGTGTATAGGCTTGTAGTGAAAATCCATCCAGCAGCTAGCTTGGCTGCTTCGTTTGGTACGTGTACCTCTTGCCGTTTGAGTCTTCGTACAACGAGTCTCCGCTCAACCGGCCGGAAAGTAATCGGCCGTGGTAGCTTGTACGCGCGCATCGTCGGAAGATACTCGACGGTTGCGTCGTCAAGGTTGGGACTGTGCCAACAATTGGTATTCAGAGCTTGGTTTGTCGGTCGTGATCTTCGGAAAGCACTCGAAGGATCATGTCGGACACAGGCAAGGAGATCGTGACGGCGACAGCGGGAGCACCGATGCCGATGGTGGGGGGATCACAATTCCCCCGTCTGGATCGAGAGGACTACGCACTATGGGCGATGAACATGGAGGTCGCGATGGAGGGAGCTGAGTTCTGGGAAGCCGTGGACCCCGGCGGCGCCGAGTACGCGAAGGGCGCGGCGAAGTACCGGAAGGATCGTCAGGCGTTAACGGCGATCTACTCCGCCATGCCGAAGGATGTGCTGCAGCACCTCGTCGGAAAGAACTCGGCGAAGGAGGCATGGGAGACCATCAAGATCCTGCACCAGGGTCATGACCGCGTCAAGGAAGCACACCTTCAGTCCCTGATGAGACGCTACGAGTGCCTGAAGATGGATGAAAGTGAGACGGTCGATCAGTTTGCCTCCCGTCTCAAGACCCTCGTCAATGGCATACGCAGCTATGGTTCAACCCTGGAAGAAGTTGCGATCGTCCGACGATTTTTGCGAGCCGCGCCGGCACGCTACATCCAGATCGTCACGTCGATCGAGCAATGTCTCGACCTGAAGAATCTCACGGTTGAGGATCTCGTCGGAAGGTTCAAGGCCCACGACGAGAGAATACGTCTCAGTTTCGGCGACGCAGAGGCGAGTGAGCACCTGATGTTGACAAAGGCGCAATGGATCGCACTGTTGAAAGAAAAGCAAGGCGGATCCACGAGCAGTGGCCAGAAGAAGGGGAAGGGGAAGCAGCGCTCGGCGAGAAAGAACTTCGCCGACTCGGATGACGAGGATGCGCCTGCACCACCGAGGAGGAAGTTTGACATCAGAAAAATAAGGTGTTATAAATGTGGCCTCCTCGGTCACTTCAAGGCTGACTGTGAGGAAGCACCGAAGCAGAAGGCGCTCATGGCCGAGGAAGGAGACGATGGGGATATGATGTTGATGTGCGAGCTAGTGGACGAGGAGGATCCAGATGATCTTGGTCAGCTGGACATAGGTCCGCTGAGTGCATCTGCGCCAATAAACCCGGGCGAAGTCGTGGCGCCAGAAGACCATGATGTAAGGCGTGACGGTGTGGTCATGCCAGTAAACCAAGGCGAAGTCTTGGCGCCAGAAGACCAGGACACGAGGTGTGACGGTGTGGTCGCGCTCGAAAACGGTGAAGACGTGGTGCCAGAAGTCCACGACACAATCCGTGATGGTGTGATCGCTCTAGAAGACGGCGAAGACGTGTCGCCGGAAGAACACATCACAGGGTGTGATGAAGTGGTTACCCCAGAAGAATGCGACATGCGGCAAGCTGCACTCGAACCAGATGAATGTGGCGCATACGTGATATTGGACAGTACAACCGCGAGTTATGCGGACGTCGCGGGTCGTGGTGGATCCGACGTGATGTGTCCACGCGCTGTGTGCGCCGCTCCGGTCAGCCAGCGCGAGCAGGCGGTGGAAGCCGTCCCTACTGCGTGTAGCCTAGCGGACGAGCCGGCTGATGGATTCATCGAAGCACGCACACCCCCATGCAGCAGCAGCCAACCACGTGATGCATGGCCTTGTGCTTGTCTTGACGAGACAAAAGAAGGGAGCATGTTCAGGGAATTTATGTGCATGTCACTAAGGCTGCAAGGGCAATTTAGGGACAGGCTAGGAGGGTGCGTCCCAGGGACCGGTGAAGGCCCTCTGACTGGAGGCCTGACCAGCAAGCAGGGGTCGCCAGATGCCCCAGGTGCGGGGTTGCGTGAAGGTGCAGCATCGCACAGAAGAGATAAACCTACAACGCCGGCAACAAGGAATTTGGCAATTCCAGAAGCAAGTGTGTCTTCTCCAATAGGACACGAACGACGCGTGTTTGATCTCTCTCCAGAAGCAGGGCTTCAAATAAGTTCGGTGAAGATGAAAAGTAAAGGGCAAAGATGTTTGCACATCGAGGAACTGGAAAATTTTGAAGACGCAAAGATGGAAGAATGTGGGCGTCGTGCTATGGATGAAGAGTTGGAGTCGATCCGAGACAACAAAGTATGGGAGCTCGTGGATCTTCCCAACGGCCATGATGCCATAGAGCTCAAGTGGGTGTACAAAGTCAAGAAGGATGCCAAAGGAAACTTGGTGAAGCATAAAGCAAGGCTCGTGGCTAAACCAAACGTGCAAGAGCAAGATGTGGATTTCGTAGAAGTGTTCGCTCCAGTTGCAAGGATGGACTCGGTGAGACTACTTATTGCTCTCGCGGCTCAAGAATCTTGGAGGATACATCACATGGATGTGAATTCCGCGTTTTTGACTGGGGAGTTAGAAGAATAATTGTATGTGAAGCAACCACCGGGGTACATCCAAGAAGGAGAGGAGCACAAGGTATTGAAGCTACACAAGGTGTTGTACGGGCTACGACAAGCTCCTCGGGCATGGGACATCAAGCTTGACCGTACGTTGATTTCTCTTGGATTTGAGAAAGCCCCACTGGAGCATATGATGTATAAGCGAGGTAAAGGCAAGGATCGTCTGTTAGTGGGTATCTATGTGGATGATCTGTTGATAACTGGAGCAGACAAAGAGGTGATTGCAAACTTTAAGCTACAAATGAAGGAGCTATTCAGGATGACTGATCTAGGGCTCTTGAGTTACTACCTTGGGATCGAGGTACAACAAAAGCCGGAGGGGATCGCAATATGCCAGGAGACATATGCAAAGAAGGTACTTGAAAGCTGTGACATGAAAGATTGCAATCCAAGTCATGTTCCGATGAAGCCTTGTCTTATACTAAGCAAGAAGAGTAAAGCATCCGCGGTTGATGCAACGGAGTATAGAAGTGTGGTCCGAAAGTTGAGCTATCTCACGAATACAAGACCGGACTTGGCCTATTCCGTTGGCATAGTGAGTCGCTTCATGGAAGCACCCACGATGGAACATTGGGCAGCTGTGGAGAATATACTCAGGTACATCAAAGGGACAACAAATTTCGGTTGTGTCTATTTGAGAGAGAAAAAAAAGGAGATGGTGGAGCTACTTGGCTATAGTGATAGCGACATGGCAGGAGATGTGGACGACCGTAAGAGTACCTCGGACGTGGCATATTTCTTGAGAGGAAGCATAGTAAGTTGGCTATCACAAAAGCAGATGGTGGTCGCATTATCATCTCGTGAAGCAAAGTATATTGCAGCTGCAACCGCGGTGTGTCAAGGCATTTGCCTAGGAAGGCTACTCGATGACCTCATGGGTAAGGAACCGGAACGAGTGGTGCCCAATGTTGATGATAAGTCTACAATCTCTCTGTGGAAGAATCCAGTGCATCATGGTCGATGCAAGGACATTGATACGAGATATCGTTACCTAAGGGAGTGCGTAGAAGAAAGTAAGGTTGACGTCAACTATGTTTGCACCGACGACGAGCTTGCAGATATCCTAACCAGGTCTTTGGGACGACAGAAGTTCGTGAAGATGCGGCGAAGGATCGGCGTCCAAGCTGTGAAGTGAGGACATCGTGTTTAGGGGGGTGATTGTTGGAAATAATCACGATTAGTATAAACTAGTCCGGCAAGGACTTGTAGTCTGTACCAAGTCGGCTTCGTATAGGTAGATTAGTACTATATATACGTTGCTCCCCCTTGTAATCAACTTGTACCAACTCAGATCAAAGCAATAAAATCCCAGGAGCGACACGCTCCTGTTGCGATCCATCGGTGTCCCCTGTACCCGTGTGTGTATTGCTGAAACTAGCTCGTATTGATCAGGCAAGCCGGCGGCTTGTAGTCTCATACGTGCGTGTATAGGCTTGTAGTGAAAATCCATCTAGCAGCTAGCTTGGCTGCTTCGTTTGGTACGTGTACCTCTTGCCGTTTGAGTCTTCGTACAGCGAGTCTCCGCTCAACCGGCCGGAAAGTAATCGGCCGTGGTAGCTTGTACGCGCGCATCGTCGGAAGATACTCGACGGTTGCGTCGTCAAGGTTGGGACTGTGCCAACAAAGTGAAGCAACCATACGGTACAACCCACGAGTCAGGACCATACATAGTGAGTGGACGTGATGCCTACCGTGTGATAGGACATGACCATAAACATGGCTCTCCGCATCGCGTCTATACCAATCGGCTACCCAGCAACATGCCCTCTGTCGGTGTCAAAACCGGCGGATCTCGGGTAGGGGGTCCCGAACTGTGTGTCTAGGGTCGATGGTTACAGGAGACAGGGGACACGATGTTTACCCAGGTTCGGGCCCTCTCTATGTAGGTAATACCCTACTTCCTGCTTGATTGATCTTGATGAATATGAGTATTACAAGAGTTGATCTACCACGAGATCGTAATGGCTAAACCCTAGAAGTCTAACCTGTATGACTATGGTAATGAGTCTATCCTTTCTGGACTACACCCTCCGGTTTATATAGACACCGGGGGGGATCTAGGGTTACATAGAGTCGGTTACATAAGAAGGAATCTTCATAGTTGGTCACCAAGCTTGCCTTCCACGCCAAGGAGAGTCCAATCTGGACACGGGTACAGTCTTCGGCCTTCATGTCTTCACAGCCCATTAGTCCGGCCCATGGATAACAGGCCAGACACCCGAGGACCCCTTAGTCCAGGACTCCCTCAGTAGCCCCCGAACCAGTCTTCAATAGCGAGGTGTTCGGCACACGAATGTCTTTGGCATTGCAAGGCAGGTTCCTCCTTTAATGATTTCCAAGTAGTGTATTCGGCCGTAGATTCAACGTCTCCCCTTGGCTTCTGCTCGTTTAATAACCTCGTCTTCCACGTGTCGAGCGAATGCGGGGGGTCAGGGTATTTTTGCAAATAACACCCCGTTTAGGCCAGGAAGAGCGCCTATTTAAAGAGATCGGATCTTAGATCCATTCAATATCCCGTGGAGAAAAAAATCCCCAAAGGCTATAGGAGAAGCCACTCCAACATGGCTAGCATTGCCAGTTCCTCCTTCGACTCAAAGAGAGGCGAGTGGGAGAGGTGCTCAGTGGCCTACAACCAATTAAAGAAGCTACAAACGCAGGGATTCCTCCCCCCCTGCAGATCTGGTCCCTGTTCGAGCAGGGCAAGCTTCCCTTAACGATTAGACCCAGGCGGAGGATTTTCCCAATCCATCCGGGGGGAGCGAGTTTGCTTCGTCCCTTATCTACTAAGGGGCGTTGGGTTTCCAATCCATTCGTCCCTTCGGGGGCTTCTGGAATACTATGGCCTTTAGCTGCATAACTTTACTCCCGCCTCCATTCTGCATATTGCGGGCTACGTCGCTTTGTGCGAACTGTTCCTGGGCATTGAGGCCCATTTCGAACTATGGAGAAAGTTGTTCTGTCTTGTTCCGCGCAACCACCAGGGTTCAATATTTGAAGTGGGCGGAGCCGAGGTATGGCGTGTCGGCGATACCGGATACCTGTCCGGCACACCAAGGAAGGCATCTGAAGAATGGCCTTCCGAATGGTTCTATATAGAAGACGTCGCTCTTCCCGACCCAGTTCGCAGGGGTCTCCCGGAATTTGCATGTGTTCCGCTGAAGAAACATCACAGCTGGCGTCCCCGAAGTCTTGAAGAGGAGGACAGTGCGGAAGTTCGTCAACTCCTGGGCAAGATAAGGATGCTTGCCCAGTCCAGTTTTACAATAGTAGAGGTAATGGCGACCTCCATAGTGCGGGGGGTTCAGCCACTTTAATACAGAGGGCTTCCAATGTGGCACTACAATGGGGAGGATGACGCCTCCCATTGTGGTCGGAAAGGTCCAAACACCCCCGCCGCTCTGGCCAAGATACTGGCCGAGCTCTTCAAAGGGGAGGAAGAGTAATTTCTCCGCATCAATTGGAGAGACGGTTACTCCATGTACAATCCTCCCAGCTGGGTAAGTCTTAACCTCTTTGCTTTTATTCACTCTGCTCTCGTAGCCATCTTTAACGAATTCCCCATCCGTCTATTTTGAAACAACACTGGCGGAAGGTAACCGAGGGGCTTAATAGCCCTGCCCCACAGCCGGAGAACCACAACTGGGAGCTTGATCCTGGTTTCGAAGAGGACCTGGATATATTCGTGGTACTCGCGGAAGGAGTGTTTTACCAGGCGAGCTACGACGACACAGAAGTGGCCGTCACTGCCGATTATCTTGGTCTTCTTACAGCTTCCCACGTAAGTAATCAGGAGAAATTCCCCCCGAAAGAGTTTTCTCGCCCTGCCTCACCCACCGCACTGTCTCATGCTTCAAAGGGGAGGCGTTCGGCACGTCATGCTACGCCGGGGATGACTCCAAGAAGAGCGGCTCCCGCGCCGAGCAAGGCCTCGAAAAGGAAGGTCGGCGAAGACAAGGCCGGTCCTTCGTCGGAGAGGTATGGGTTTGAAGGTATGCTTAAGAAGTCGTACCCAACCATGATTGTTATGTTGGTCCTGTATCAGGAAAAAGGTTCGCCGGACTATGTCCGGGGATTCGGTCCATTGCACTCCCAACAACCGGGATTTAGATCCCACTGGAGAGGTGGGGGCCGCTATGGGGACAACGCCAGACTGTCCTTCGGCCGAGGGTTCGGAAGACAAGTTCGTTACCAACTCGGAAGTAGAGAGCGCCATGAATCATCGGCGCTGCAGGGCTATCTTACGAGACCCCAAGTTCTCGGGAGAGGCATTCAATGCCTTCAGCTCTGCTGACGCATAGATACGAGCTGCTCGAGATGGGCTCAGAAAAGCCACAAAGCAACATTTGACAAATGTGCAGGTAAATTTTTCTTTGTCCGAAAAGGATAACCATATGCCCATAGCCCTTGAGACTGAAAGTAGTTGGTACAACTGATTTAAGTATCGTTGTATAACCGGGTACTTAAGAGAACAATGGCCTGCTAGCCCAAGAGCTGGAGCAGTGTCGGGCGCAGCTAAATGCCGCAACCACCAAACTGGAAAACTTCAAGAAGGCGTCTTCTGGTAACATTCCCCTCCATCGAGGAACAATAATTGTATACCAACTGTACCAATACTGTTGCTGATCGCATAATAGGATCGCCCGATCAACTTGAAGAGAAGTTGAAGATCGCCCAAGAGGGAGAAAAAGAGGCGAAAAGGCTACTGATAACCCACAAGTACAGGGGATCGCAACAGTTTTCGAGGGTAGAGTATTCAACCCAAATTTATTGATTCGACACAAGGGGAGCCAAGGAATATTCTCAAGTATTAGCAGTTGAGTTGTCAATTCAACCATACCTGAATAACTTAATATCTGCAGAAAAGTATTTAGTAGCAAAGTAGTATGGAAGTAACGGTAACAGTAGCAAAAGTAATATTTTTGGGTTTTGTAGTGATTGTAATAGCAGCAACGGAAAAGTAAATAAGCGAAGAACAATATGTGAAAAGCTCATATGCATTGGATCAGTGATGGAGAATTATTCCGGATGCGGTTCATCATGTAACAGTCATAACATAGGGTGACACAGAACTAGCTCCAATTCATGAATGTAATGTAGGCATGTATTCCGAATATAGTCATACGTGCTTGTGGAAAAGAACTTGCATGACATCTTTTGTCCTACCCTCCCGTGGTAGCGGGGTCCTAATGAAAACTAAGGGATATTAAGGCCTCCTTTTAATAGAGTACCGGACCAAAGCATTAACACATAGTGAATACATGAACTCCTCAAACTACGGTCATCACCGGGAGTGGTCCCAATTATTGTAACTTTAGGGTTGCCGGATCATAACGCATAGTAGGTGACTATAGACTTGCAAGATAGGATCAAGAACTCACATATATTCATGAAAACATAATAGGTTCAGATCTGAAATCATGGCACTCGGGCGCTAGTGACAAGCATTAAGCATAGCAAAGTCATAACAACATTAATCTCAGAACATACTGGATACTAGGGATCAAACCCTAACAAATCTAACTCGATTACATGATAAATCTCATCCAACCCATCACCGTCCAGCAAGCCTATGATGGAATTACTCACGCACGGCGGTGAGCATCATGAAATTGGTGATGGAGGATGGTTGATGATGATGATGGCGACGAATTCCCCTCTTCGGAGCCCTGAACGGACTCCAGATCAGCCCTCCCGAGAGAGTTTAGGGCTTGGCGGCAGCTCCGTATCGTAAAACGCGATGAATCTTTCTCTCTGATTTTTTCTCCCCGAACACGAATATATAGAGTTGGAGTTGAGGTCGGTGGAGCACCAGGGGGCCCACGAGGTAGGGGGCGCACCCTAGGGGGCAGGCGCGCCTCCCACCCTCGTGGACAGGGTGTTGGCCCCCTGGCCTTGATTCTTTCACCAATATTTTTTATTATTTCCAAAAACAATCTCCATGAAGTTTAAGGTCATTCCGAGAACTTTTGTTTCTGCACAAAGATAACACCATGGCAATTCTGCTGAAAACAACGTTAGGCCGGGTTAGTTCCATTCAAATCATGCAAGTTAGAGTCCAAAACAAGGGCAAAAGTGTTTGGAAAAGTAGATACGACGGAGATGTATCAACTCCCCCAAGCTTAAACCTTTGCTTGTCCTCAAGCAATTCAGTTGATAAATTGAAAATGATAAAGAAAAACTTTTACAAACTCTCTTTGCTCTTGATGTTGTAAATATGTAAAGCCAACATTCAAGTTTTCAGCAAAGATTATGAACTAACCATATTCACAATGACATTTAGGTCTCATGTTTACTCATGTCAATGGCATGATCAACTAGCGAGCAATAATAATAAATCTCGGATGACAACGCTTTCTCAAAACAATCATGATATGATATGACAAGATGGTATCTCGCTAGCCCTTTCTGAGACTGCAAAACCTTAACACAGAGCACCTATAAAGATCAAGGACTGACTAAATATTGTAATTCATGGTAAAAGAGATCCAGTCATAGTCATACCCAATATAAACTAATAGTAATGGATGCAAATGACAGCGGTGCTCTCGAGCTAGTGCTTTTTAATAAGAGGGTGATGACTCAACATAAAAGTAGATAGATAGGCCCTTCGCAGAGGGAAGCAGGGATTTGTAGAGGTGCCAGAGCTCGATTTTGAAATAGAGATAAATAATATTTTGAGCGGCATACTTTCATTGTCAACATAAAAACCAAGAGATGGCGATGTCTTCCATGCTACACACATTATAGGCGGTTCCCAAACAGAATGGTAAAGTTTATACTCCCCCTCCACCAACAAGCATCAATCCATGGCTTGCTTCAAACAACGAGTGCCTCCAACTAACAAGAGTCCCGGGGGAGTTTTGTTTGCAATTATTTTGATTTGGTTTGCATAAAGCATGGGACTGGGCATCCCGGTGACCAGCCATTTTCTTGTGAGTGAGGAGCGGAGTCCACTCCTCTTGAGAATAACCCACCAAGCATGGAAGATACAGACAACCCTAGTTGATACATGAGCTATTCGAGCATGCAAAACAGAATTTCATTTGAAGGTTTATAGTTTGGCACATACAAATTTACTTGGAACAGCAGGTAGATAACACATATAGGAAGGTATAGTGGACTCACATGGAATAACTTTGGGGTTTAAGGGATTGGATGCACAAGCAGTATTCCCGCTTAGTACAAGTGAAGGCTATCAAAAGACTGGGAAGCGACCAACTAGAGAGCGACAACAATCTTGAACATGCATTAAAATTAATAAACATTGAGTGCAAGCATGAGTAGGATACAATCCACCATGAACATAAATATCATGAAGGCTATGTTGATTTGTTTCAACTACATGCGTGAACATGTGCCAAGTCAAGTCACTCAAATCATTCAAAGGAGGATACCATCCTATCACACCACATCATAACCACTTTAATAGCATGTTAGCACGCAAGGTAAACCATTATAAACTCATATCTAATTAAGCATGGCATAAGCAACTATAATCTCTAATTGTCATCGCAAACATGTTTACTCATAATATGCTGAATCAGGAACGATGAACTAATCATATTTACAAAAACAAGAGAGGTCGAGTTCATAGTAGCTTCTCTCATCTCAATCAGTCGATCATATATCGTCATTATTGCCTTTCACTTGCACGACCGAACGATGTGAATAATAATAATAGTGCACGTGCATTGGACTAAGCTAGAATCTGCAAGCATTCAATAAACAGGAGAAGACAAGGCAATATGGGCTCTTGGTTAAATCAACAATAATACATATAAGAGCCACTTCAACAATTTCATCATGGTCTTCTCGTATCGACCCGCAAAGAAAAGAAAAGAAATAAAACTATTTACACGGGAAAGCTCCCAACAAGCAAAAGAAGAACGGGAAATCTTTTTGGGTTTTCTTCTAATTATTACTACCACAACAAGAAAAGTAAACTAGCTAAAAGCTACAACTATTTTTTTTGTTTTTCTTAAGGTTTCTCAAACACACAAGAAAATAGCATAAAAAGAAAATAAACTAGCATGGATAGTACAATGAAAAAGTATGAGCACCGACATCTAGCAATGAGTGTGTGGACATAAATGTAATGTCGGTGAGAGATACGTACTCCCCCAAGCTTAGGCTTTTGGCCTAAGTTGGTCTATGGCCACGGCTGGCCTGGCGGATATCCAAAGTTATAGTTGGGGTTGTTGTCAGTGTCAAAACCGGCGGATCTCGGGTAGGGGGTCCCGAACTGTGCATCTAGGTTCGATGGTAACAGGAGACGGGGGACACGATGTTTACCCAGGTTCGGGTCCTCTCTATGGAGGTAATACCCTACTTCCTGCTTGATTGATCTTGATGAATATGAGTATTACAAGAGTTGATCTACCACGAGATCATAATGGCTAAACCCTAGAAGTCTAGCCTATGTGTATATGGTAATGAATGTATCCTTTCCGGACTACCCCCTCCGGTTTATATAGACATCGGGAGGATCTAGGGTTTACGTGGAGTCGGTTATGTAAGAAGGAATCTTTATAAGTGGTCGCCAAGCTTGCCTTCCACGCCAAGCAGAGTCCAATCCGGACACGAGTATGGTCTTCGGCCTTCGTGTCTTCACAGCCCATCAGTCCGACCCGTGGATAACATACTGGACGCCCGAGGACTCCTTAGTCCAGGACTCCCTCAGTAGCCCCTGAACCTGGCTTCAATGACGAGGAGTCCGACACGTAGATTGTCTTCAGCATTGCAAGGCGGGTTCCCCTTTTTCCGAACTCCCAGATAGTCTTCGGACATGATGATTGTACCCGGACCTGTTATACACCACACATAACCGCAGAGAGAGTATAATATTTGCACGGATCTAATCTGTTGACAGTTTCTTCTGCCATCCCACGTCTCGATACGTGGATGTTATTGGCACGTCTTGTCGAAGCAGAAATCGTATCCCCTTATTGCGGGATTCTCATCAATGCGGGCATGGGTAACCCAACCGTGCCGTTTGCACAACCCTTGGGAATAGGCAGATCTTAAGGCGAGCGAGGAGGCGTTTAATGTTTGCTGCCTTTATAAGAGGATAAGGATCCCCTCTTCCTCTTCTCACGCTTTCTCTCTGTCTCCGCCTTCCCTATCTCGAGCTCCAGCGCCCAAGTTCTCATCTCCTTTCCACTCAAGCAACCATGTCCGGATCCGGTGGTCAGGGCAAGTGGATGGTCTCCTCCGTCAAGGAGGAGGAAATTACTGAGCTTCGAGCGGCCGGATATTTGGCGGAGGGAATCGCCCACCGCTTGCCGGCCGAGGGAAAAATCGTCCCCACGCCGGAGCCCAAAAAGAGGGTAGTATTCCTTCCTCGTTTCTTCCGTGGGTTGGGGTTCCCACTCCACCCTTTCGTCCGCGGGCTGATGTACTATTACGGGATAGATTTCCATGATCTGTCCCCGAATTCTTTCCTCAGCATTTCGGCATTTATCGTCGTGTGTGAGGCCTTCCTCCGCATCCAGCCCCACTTCGGGCTATGGCTCAAAGTCTTCAACGTAAAGCCAAAGGTGGTGGATGGCCAGCACGCGGAGTGCGGAGGAGCCATGGTAAGAAAGCTATCCAACGTCTACTGGCCCAAAGGCACTTTTGTGGAGACAGTAAAGGAATGGCAGAAGCAGTGGTTCTACATCACTGAACCTCGCGGCACCACCTGGGCCACGGCTGCCGAATTCCGCTCTGGTGCTCCCATGCGACTCACCTCCTGGGTCGAGAAGAGTCCGGACTGGTGTTCACCTGACGAGCTGATAGAGCTGCAGACGCGCGTTCAAAGCATGGTGACCAAGAACGTCAAGCTTGTTGACGTCATCCAGGTGATGCTGGTCCGCCGGATTCTTCCGTGCGAGCGCCGAAGCCGCTCTTTGTGGGAGTTCAATTCAAAGAAGCACCGGACCTTGGTGAGGCTCTTCGAGACTACACACGAAGGTGCCTGGAAGTTGCTTTTTAAGGGCAAAGAGAAGCCACCGGCCACGGATTCAGACCGTGGCCACGATTGTACACACCCCGCCAGCAAGGTAGGCTATTTATGACGTATCTCCAACCTCATTGTTTCGATGGTGATGTCTGAGCTTTTATTATGGTTCCTTTAGGACTGGATGGAGAGGGCGAAGCGGATCCAGTGTCCGGCTCCGTTGCCCGAAGAACCGGTCATCCCGCACCTAGCAGAGATGCTGGTGCCGGCGCTGTATAAGGCGCCGGAGAAGAAGGCCAAGAAGAAGGCAAAGGGGGCCAAGAGTAGCCTCCGCTGTAAGGGCACTTCGGACGTGGCGTCCGAAGACGACGAAACTCATTCCTCTCTCCCTGAGGACGACGACGAGGAAGAGGGGGAGAAAAACAATCCTCCCCCTGAGGAGAGGAAGAAGAAGAGGGCGGCTCCGGTGCATCTGGAGGCGGAGACGCCCAAGAAGGGGAAGGGCGTTCCAGCGGTCAACACCGCGTAGGACATTGACAGCAGTCCGGAACGACCCCCCCGCACTAAGCCCCAGGCCGCATCGTAAGTGACACGATTTATTTATGCACACCTCCAACCCTTTTTCTTTATTATTTTAACATGGTTAACCACACCGTTGTAGTGCGGCCCGTGACCTTATCGAGCGATCCTCATCTGGAGGTTCGTTGGCTCCGTCGGAGATGGCGAGCCAGTCGCCACCGCCTGCATACTCCCCCGGGGCCGGGGATGACACAGAAGTGCTGTCCCGGAGGACCGCTTTGAAGGGAGGAGCCTAGGACATTGTCCGGGAGGCGCCACAAGGCGAGACCTCCATTGCCGAACACATGGGGGAGCCAATCCCCATGGAGACTGGCGAAGAGGGCCGTGTCTTGTTAGGCCCTCAGCCGAATACAATTCTGGAGACCCATGTGGCTCCGGAGTTGGGTGAGCAACCCCCTTTGAAGGAGGGGGGGGGGGGCGCACTGCCTCCACCGGTGGCTCCTGTCCATCCAGGAGCACCGAATGACCTGATGGGGGCGCTACGAAGCGCCTCCGTCGTGGACGAGCACCGCGTCCTTATGGGTGCGGTGATCGAGAAGGTTCAGTCCGCCAAGAGCAGACTGAATGAAGCCTGTAGCAGCCTGTTAACAGGTTTCGAGGTAAGAAAGAGAAAGCCCCGCGTAGTCCGTAGCCCCTGAGACGCTGTCCGGTGTTCGGCGAGAAGAACCAGATAGAGGATGAATCCTTAATTATAAGAGGCTGACTAAGTATGTATTGATAAGCAGGCGTCCGTGTTGGCCGTCACCTCACATGCTTCCGAAGTCTCTGGATTGAAGCAGAGGCTGGAGCAGACCGAGAACGAGCTCGGCGAGGTTACAATCCGGCTTCAGGAGAAGCAAGGTGAGTAACGTCTTGCTGTATGTTCGGAAAGCGTAGGCGATGTATATTGACTGTAGTGTCGTAATATGTGCAGGAGCCGCGACCGAGGTCGAGGCCCTGAGGAAGGTCCTGGGCGAGGCCGAGGGGAAAGCTGTCCAGCAGCAAGCCGCCCGTAAGAAGCTAGAGGCCCGGGTCAAGGAAATCCAGCAGGAGCTCCAGGATGCGGTGAAAAAATGTGAGACCTTGGAGAATGATGCGTCGACTCAAGAGGCCGAGCTCACCAAGGCTCGTCAGAGCGCGGAGAACGCACGAAATGAGCCCCCCCAGGCCGCCCTCCAGGAGATCCAGGAGGCCAAGAAGATCACGGTGGGTAAGGCATTTAAGATGCAAAGCAAGTATGCGGAGAAGCAATACCTTTTACTGACCCGGGTTCGGAGTTCCCCAGGGGCTTTTGTGGATCTACCATGCAGTGTATCAGACGCTGCAGAGTTCTACCGAGCCAAAGGAGGAGGTTCTACGGAGAAGCTATTCTGGCCGCAGTACGCGACGCCAGAGCATCCCGTGTCCTTCAGCGATCAGCTGAAGCAGCTGGTGGAGCTGCATAGGGTGACCGAACTAGCCATGAAGGATTTGACAATCCGGCTATGGCCAGCTGAAGCTATGCCTGGCAGCTACTTCGGACTCGTGAGGCGTCTGGTGGAGGCATGTCCGCGGCTAGACGTCATCAAGCGCTCTGCCTGTATTGAAGGTGCCCGAATTGCCTTCGCTCACTTCAAGATGTGGTGGGCGAAGATGAACGTTGTTGAGGTTGCCAGCGGGCCGCCAGAGGGCAAGGAGCACCGCACACCCGAGCGATATTTCGCGGATGTCGTAGAGGGGTCTCGACTTGTGGCAGCGCAATGTTCGCAGGACACTGTATTTGAATAAATGTATTAATGTTGCCTTTGCTGTGTATTATGGGAACAAAGCCGGTGTTTGTAAAGTAATTTTATTATGCTTTGAATTGTTTCCTCCTGTGCGGCCGTATAATTTGTAATCTGAGGGTTGGCTAGTCATCGGCTTCTGCCCTCACGTAGGTTGTACGGAGGTGTTCGGGATGGATTCTAAACAATCTTGATCCAATTATATGGTCCTTTGAAGGAGTTTTTTAGCGCAACGAACAAGGCAATTGGACTGTATGGCTTGAACGCCCTCACTTAGACATAGGAGTTTTATAATTAAGCAAGTGCGCAGCCCCTGGTCCAAACCAGGGTGCTGTCAGCATCTAATTGGGAAGCGCCGATCCTTCGCATGATGCGGGAAAAATCTCCAATGATTTTGTAACCCTCGAACAGCTGACCGGCTCTCGCCGTATCATGACAGTCAGTTTTCGGCTTTCTCTAATGAGGTTCTCATCCGGTCAAGGCCAGGGCACAATCGCAGTAGTTCTCCCTTTACTACCCTAGCCGATAGAGCCGAACGTAGGGTAGCAAGCACAGAATACGGGCAACCCAACTATTGACCAAAGACATGATTCGGAGCCAATGCATATAGTGCTAAATTCGGGCTGCCGAACTTATATAAAAGAAGTTTTCGAACTTCGCTGCCGTATTGTGGGGAGACAAGTAGCCTCTGGCGAATATGAAACATACAGAAGAGTATCGATGCCGCAAATAAGCGGATCGAAATAAAACAAAGTTAGAAGCGAAAACCACAGAAACTGGGCCATGAACCATTTTTATTATTACTAGATGGATACGTCAAAGCGTATCTTGTACAGATGGTACGAGAAGTATCCGGGCTATTTAACATGCCGGGATCAGTAGGGTGCAGCGTGCGGGTCCTGAGAAATAAGTTTGAATATCATGAAGAAGAACGTATAAAGGTTACCCTACACACCTGTGCTGCTTGCCTCCGTTGTATGCCAATCCTTCTAAAGGACTTGCGATCAGGCCCGCGGGAAAAGGAACCTAAAACAAGAAAAGTGTAAAAGTATGTTTGTCCGAGATCTGTCTGGCCGAACTGTAGACCCCGGGTTATCTTGTGCCTTCGTCAATGTCCATGGAATTTTGAGTGCATAATTGTGTGCGCGTGGTACGAATGCTACTCCCTCATTGGGACTGGGACGGAGGCCGGATTGCTAGTCGAGATCTTGACGAGCCGCGCCGTCCTGTTGCAGTGTAGTCCGGGACCTCTTAATGAGGTCCGAGGGCTCGGCAGCCGTACTATGGTGCTGCTTGAGAAGGCCGCTCTGTACTTCTGCTGCTAGGGCGGAGGTGTGCTCCTCTGTTCGGAGGGAGCATTCCGTATTGCCATTGACTGTTAGGATGCCGCGTGGACTGGGCATCTTGAGCTTGAGATAAGCACAGTGTGGCACTGCGTTGAATCTAGCAAACGCGGTTCGTCTGAGCAGTGCGTGATAGCCGCTGCGGAAGGGGACGATATGGAAGATTAACTCTTCGCTTTGGAAGTTGTCCGGAGAACCGAAGACCACCTCCAGCGTGATTGAGCCCGTACAGCAGGCCTCTACGCCTGGTATGATTCCTTTAAAGGTAGTTTTTGTTGGTTTTATTTGTGAGGGGTTAATGCCCATCTTCCACACTGTGTCCTGATAAAGCAGGTTGAGGCTACTACCGCCGTCCATCAGGACTCATGTTAGGTGAAACCCATCAATAATTGGGCCGAGGACTAGTGCGGCTGAACTGGCATGGCGGATACTAG
The DNA here is from genome assembly GCA_032464435.1 of Aegilops umbellulata. NCBI lineage: Eukaryota > Viridiplantae > Streptophyta > Magnoliopsida > Poales > Poaceae > Aegilops > Aegilops umbellulata. Next base: position 314,653,115 of record CP136055.1, on the reverse strand, counting down.
TTGGGTGATCCCGGCGATCAAAGGTGATCGGGAATGATGACCACGGATTGAATTTTGGGGCGACTGGCTCTACCGCGTAGACGTCCCTAAGTGCTCGCTTACGCTCCCTTTTGGGGATGTGCATAGCGTATATCATGCTCACCGTTTTGACTTGAGGGGGAAATTTCTTTTGCCGCCCAGTGTTCGGCTGTCGGGGCTCTTCGTCTTCGTCCTCACTTTGTGATCCCTTTTCCTTGTTTTCGGCATTTAACTTGCCAGCCTGCTTGAAAACCCAACAATCTCTGTTGGTATGATTAGCTTGCTTATCCGGGGTGCCGTGTATCTGGCACGGACGGTCGAGTATGTGGTCCAGGATGGAAGGTCCTTCATTGTTCCTTTTGTAGGGCTTCTTCCGTTGGCCGGACTTGGAGCCAGTGAATCCGATGTTGACCGTGGTGTCATCGATGTTGTTGCCATTGCATCGGCGTTTGTGTCTATTGCGCCGGAGCTTGCTAGTGCTATTCTTGGCCTCGGAGGGGCCTGTCTTGCTGGCTGTGTTGTTACTACGGGCCAGCCAACTGTCCTCTCCCGCGCAAAAGCGAGTCATGAGTGCCGCGAGGGCTGCCATGGACTTCGGCTTTTCTTGGCCAAGGTGGCATGCTAGCCATTCGTCACGGATGCTGTGTTTGAAGGCTGCTAAGGCCTCGGCATCCGGACAGTCAACGATCTGGTTCTTTTTGGTTAGGAACCTAGTCCAGAATTTTCTGGTTGATTCTCCAGGTTGTTGAACTATGTGGCTTAAGTCATCGGCGTCTGATGGCCAGACATATGTTCCCTGGAAGTTGTCCAGGAAGGCTTCTTCCAAGTCCTCCCAGCTGCCGATATAATTTTCAGGCAGGCTGTTAAGCTAGTGTCGAGCTGGCCCTTTGAGCTTTAGTGGGAGGTATTTAATGGCGTGGAGGTCATCTCCTCGAGCCATATGGATATGGAGAATGAAATCCTCGACCCATACTGCAGGATCGGTTGTGCTATCGTATGATTCAATGTTGGCAGGCTTGAACCCCTCGGGGAATTAGTGATCCAGTACTTCATCTATGAAGCAGAGAGGGTGTGCGGCGCCTCTATATTGGGCCACGTCGTGGTGTAGCTCTGACGGAGTCCGTCTACGGTATTCGGCCTGGGCGTGGTTAGATTTATCACATCCGAATAGGTAGCCGTCGTCGTGCCTCGAGGCACGCCCTCGTGATCCGTAGATCGATCTTGTATCTCCTGCTCTATCGTCCAGGATCTTCCGGAGGTCATATGTGTGACCCCGAACTCTTCCGTCTCTATTTTTATGAGGTGGTGGGGCAGGCTGCTGTTCGTCCTGAGTTGTCGCTTTATCCCGACCGCGGGGTGGCCGGTCCGCCGCCCTGTCCCGATCACGTGGTGGTCGTTCCGCATTATGCAAGGGAGATGTATGCTCCGGTGCTTCCTCGTCGAATTGAGGTAGTAGTCTGCGTTTCAGGTAGCTCTTTGTTGGGCGCCTGAGGCCATATTCTTTGGCTGCCAGGACATCAGTCCACCTGTCGACGAACAGATCTTGTTCAGCTTGAAGCTGCTGATGTTTCTTTTTCAGGCTCCTTGCAGTGGCTATGAGCTAAAGCTTAAAGCGCTCCTGCTCCAGAGGATCCTCAAGGAAGTCTTCGTTGCCGAGGCTTGTCTCCTCTTCGGAGGGCGGACGGTAGCTGTCGTCCTCCGAGTCATCTTCTATGGCCTGTTCATCTGGGTTGTCTTGCCTGTTGTCATATTCCTCCTGTTCGGATGTAGCTCCGACAAGGTCTTCATTGTTTTCGGCGTCGCCTGTAGTACTATTCTCTCCGGTGCCGGTGTTGCCGTCCTTTGAGCGACGAGGCTAAGAATGGCGCTTGTGGCGTCGGTGCTTGGACTACGTCTCAGAGGTTTTATTCGCGTCTGGCTCTTAGTTGTCGTCGCCAGATCCTTTGGGTGTACCAACCATGTACACGTCGTACGAAGAGGTAGCCGTCCAACGTCCGGTGAATGGCGGGTCTTAGCCTTGCTCCATATCGGCATCGTTGTCCATATCGTCGATGTCTTCGGAGCCATAGTCAAGCACGCCAGTTAAGTCATCGACAGTGGCTATGAAGTGGGTGGCGGGTGGGAAGCAAAATTCCTCGCCATCCGTCTCTAGATCGACCCGAACATAGTTTGGCTGTGAGTCCTCCTCCAAGGATAAGTTCTGTGAAGAATTTAGTATGTCACCAAAAGGAGAGTGCTGGAAGAAGTCTGCGGCGTCAAATTCGAAAATAGATAACCGATCCAGCTCGGTGTCCGCAGACGCGTCTGATCTGGAACGTGTAGCCGAAAACGAGTCCGGAGTTCCATTGACGCAAATATTGCAGGATGTCGAGTCCATGTGCGGCTCCAACACCATGGACTTTGTGGCCTCAAAGGGCACCATCTGCTTCGGTTCCGAGGCCGTTGCAGCGACATGATCCATCTCCTGGGTGTTATCCGATGACATATTTAAGTCATGTTCATCGGAGAGAGGGGGAGCGACTGCCGCAGTCTTGAATCCATCGGAGATCAAGTCTCTGTGAGTATTCATAACGCAGTTCGAGCTTCCAGATCTGACCTGGTGGCCAGAGGCATGACTATCAACCTGCTCCAGATGGCCAAGCGAGTTGGCCCGCAGTACGAAGTCGCCGAACACAAAGGTTTGTCCCGGGAGGAAGGTTTCTCCCTGAACGGCGCCATTACTGATGATCGAAGGGGCCATCGAATCCTTTGTCGACGGCACAATGGAACTCTCAATGAAAGAACCAATGTCGGTTTCAAAACCGGTGGATCTTGGGTAGGGGGCCCCGAACTGCGCGTCTAGGATCGATGGTAACAGGAGACGGGGGACACGATGTTTACCCAGGTTCGGGCCCTCTCTATGGAGGTAATACCCTACTTCCTGCTTGATTGATCTTGATGAATATGAGTATTACAAGAGTTGATCTACCACGAGATCGTAATGGCTAAACCCTAGAAGTCTAGCCTATGTGTATGTGGTAATGAATGTATCCTTTTCGGACTACCCCCTCCGGTTTATATAGACATCGGGGGATCTAGGGTTTACATGGAGTCGGTTACATAAGAAGGAATCTTCATGAGTGGTCGCCAAGCTTGCCTTCCACGCTAAGGAGAGTCCAATCCGGAGATGAGTATGGTCTTCGGCCTTCGTGTCTTCACAACCCATCAGTCCGGCCCATGGATAACAGACCGGACGCCCGAGGACCCCTTAGTCCAGGACTCCCTCAGTTGTACTGAGATTAAGCCTCGGGTTACCACTGGTTGGCAACCTCCTCCGGATCCCACTAGTAAACAGACTGGCATGGGGGAACAAATTGTGGTTCCGGATCTGGCTCTGTAGCTGATGTGGGGTTCCGGTAGGCGTGAATGGCCTCCAACGGAACAAGGTACTCACCTGCAGCTAGATCAAACAAGGAAGGAGCAGGCAAGGTAATAGTCTCAGGGTGATTTTTATCAAATAACAGTCTATAGTTAAGCTCATTTTTCCTGTTCTTAACAATGAAATCATGTGCAATCATACTCTTGTAATCTAGAAGAACAGTAGGCAACAATTTTTCTTCCTTCTCATAATGCCTAATAGGTATGTTAAAGTATGCAGCGAGGCGCGGGGAGAAGATGCCTCCCAAGATGGGGCCCTTAGTACGGTTAAGATTTAACCGCTTTGCAACAATAGCGCCCATACTGAGTGAGTCATCATGAAACAAGGCATGGCACAAAATAACAATACCAGGGGCACTTGGGTTGCCACAGTTTCCGCGACCAATCAAGCATCTACTAGCAAATAATGCAAAGTAACGTAAAACAGGAAAATGTATGCCAGTAATTCTTGCATCGGAAACTTTCCTAGTTTCCCCTACAACAATTGTATCAATAAACCCCTCCACATTGTCACGATGTGGTTCCTCTACGCCGCAGGAAAAAGGCAACTTGCAAACCTCACAAAATTCACGAAGGGTCATCTCCTTATACTCATCATATAAATAAAAATCCATCGAAGGTTGTGACCTCCTAGAATGGAAATGAAAATTTTGCACAAAGATATTGGTGAGTAAGAGATACTGTTCGTGTTGGTCATGGAGGAAGTCGGTGAGGCCTGCATTCTCAGCCAATTCATAAAAATCATCATAAATCCCGGCTGCTCTCAAGAAATCATCACATGGCCATTCACACGGCCGAACTTCCATGATGCAAGGGAGATTATACTTGGGCCTCTCTTCTTATTCACTTTGCTTATCCTTCGAGCTTCGGCTCGAAGAGTGAGGGAGTCCTAGATTAGGGGGTCTCCGGCTGCCGAACTATATCCTTTGGCCAGACTGTTGGACTATGAAGATACAAGATTGAAGACTTCATCCCGTGTCCGGATGGGACTCTTCTTGGCGTGGAAGGCAAGCTTGGCAATACGGATATGTAGATCTCCTCCCTTGTAACCGACTCTATGTAACCCTAGCCCCCTCCGGTGTCTATATAAACCAGAGGGTTTAGTCCATAGAACAACAATCATACCATAGGCTAGCTTTTAGGGTTTAGCCTTTACGATCTCGTGGTAGATCAACTCTTGTAATACTCATATGATCAAGATCAATCAAGAAGGAAGTAGGGTATTACCTCCATCGAGAGGGCCCGAACCTGGGTAAACATCGTGTCCCCCGTCTCCTATTACCATCCACCTTAGACGCACAGTTCGGACCCCCTACCCGAGATCCGCCAGTTTTGACACCGACATTGGTGCTTTCATTGAGAGTTCCACTGTGCTGTCACCGTAAGGCTTGATGGCTCCTTCGATCATTGGTAACAATGCGATCCAGGGTGAGGTTTTCCTCCTCGGACAGATCTTCATATTCGGCGGCTTCGCACTGCGGGCCAACTCGCTTGGCCATCTGGAGCAGATCGAGAGCTACGCCCCTGGCCACCAGGTCAGGTTCGGAAACTTAAACTACGCTGCCGACATCCGCGGAGACTTGATCTTCGACGGATTCGAGCCCATGTCAGGTGTGCCGCACGATCACGATGAGCATGATTTAGCCCTGCCGTCAGACAGTGTTCGGGAGATCACACCTGCAACTACTCCGGCCCTCAATCCGGAGCAAATTGCGCCATCTAAGGACGGGTGGATAGACCCCGCCGTGGAGGCCGCACTATCAGTGGCGATAGAGCCGAATACTGACTTCACCCCTTACGAGAGCCGTGTTGCCGAACCATTGGATTCGTCCCCGGCCACGGGCTCCGAGCCGCCTGCGTCCGTGCCTATCGAATCCGATTGGGCACCGATCATGGAGTTTACCTCCATGGGTATCTTTCAGCACTCGCCTTCCGGCGATGTGCTAAATTCATTAAGGTCCCTCTCTTTGTCAGGAGAACCTTGGCTGAACTATGTCCGGCTAGGATGGGATGCAGACAAAGAAGAAATTCGCTCCCCACCCACCATCCACTTAGTAGCCTTTGTCGACGATTTAACCGACATGCTCGATTTCGACTCCGAAGACATCGACGACATGGGCAATTATGCAGGAGAGGAATAGGAACCAGTGCCCATAGGGCGCTGGACAGCCACTTCATCACATGACATATACATGGTGGATACACCCAAAGAAAACAATGACGAAGAACGGCAGGATGCAGCGAAGGATAGCTCCATCGAGAAGCAAACATAGCGTCGGCGTAGGCGCCGCTCCAAATCCCGCCTCGGCAAAAACAGCGATAACAGCGCAAGAGAAAATAACACCCCAGTCGACTCCAGAGGAAACGACGACCACATTGACCTAGCGGTAGAGCATGATGAACCAGCAAACGGCGAACACAGTACGGATCCGATGCCCGAATACGGCGACGCCGAGGATAAAGCTCATCAACCTCTCTCCGGAGAGGAAAACAGTCCGGACAAAGATGCACACATCATCCTGGAAAGGCACTTGGAACAAGAGAACCTCCACAGAAGGCTTATTGCCACAACGAGGAGTCTGAAGAAGTAGAAGCAAAGGCTTAAGGCCGCACAGAATATGCTCAACAGCAGATGGAACAAAGTGCTCGACAATGAAGAAAAGTATGGTGGAAGTTACCACACAAAGAGCTATCCAAAGCACAAGCTGTTGCCTGAATTCGACGATGAGGCCTTAGAGCCCACACAGCCGAAAAATAAAACGGCCAACCGGTCGGATCAACCACCTTGTGGCCGCGATAGAGCGGCTAACAAGGCCGCACATAAGACAGCACACGCTTCACGTGAGGACTTGCATCAGAAGACGGGCGCGACCAGATCCATCTACGGATCAAGGAAACGCGCTCCAGCGCACAACCAAAACCGAACACTACAACCATTAGAACGCCATGACACATCCAAATACAGGGGTGCCGCACACCCCCTATGTTTCATCGATGAAGTGCTGGACCACGAATTTCCAGAAGGATTCAAACCAGTGAACATAGAGGCGTACAACGGAACCACAGACCCCGGGGTCTGGATTGAGGACTTTATCCTCCATATCCACATGGCTTGTGGAGACGATCTCCACGCCATCAAGTACTTGCCCCTCAAGCTGAAAGGACTAGCTCGGCACTGGTTGAAAAGCCTCCCCGAAAACACAATTGGAAGTTGGGAGGAGCTCGAGGATGCTTTTTGGGCTAATTTTCAAGGGACCTATGTCCGACCTCTGGATGCAGACGATTTAAGTCATATAATTCAACAGCCCGGAGAGTCAGCCCGAAAGCTTTGGAACAGGTTTCTCACTAAGAAGAACCAAATCATCGACTGCCCGGACGCCGAAGCCTTAGCAGCTTTCAAACACAGCGTCCGAGACGAATGGCTCGCCAGACACCTCGGCTAAGAAAAACCAAGAACAATGGTAGCCTTGACAAGCCTCATGACCCGCTTTTGCGCGGGCGAAGATAGCTGGATAGCCTGCAGTAGCACCAGCGACCCAGGCACATCCGAAGTCAGGGATGGCAATGGAAAACCACGACGCAGTAAAAGCAAGCGTCAAAATAAAGAAGACATCCCAGATAATACGGCGGTAAACGCCTGATTCAGGGGCTCTCGACCAGGTCAGCGGAAAAAGCCTGTCAAGGGCAGCAGAGATGGACCGTCCAGCCTAAACAAAATTCTAGACAAACTATGTCAAATTCATGGCACCCCCGATAAACCTGCAAATCACACTCACAGAGAATGCTGGGTCTTGAAGCAGGCCGGTAAGCTAAACGCCGAACACAAGGGGAGGGAGACACCAAGTGCAGACGAGGACGAGCCTCGCCAGCAAAATAGTGAACATGATCCACGAGACGAAGAGAAGAAGCAAACATGCACTCCAAGACACACGCGCCATAGTGCCCGTCACCCGTAAGTTCAACCCCTGGTTGGCCTGCCCGATCACTTTTGATCGCAGGGACCACCTGACAAGCATCCAACACGAAGGATTGGCTGCCTTGATGTTAGACCCAATAATAAACGGACACCATCTCACACGAGTCTTTATGGACGGCGGCAGTAGTCTAAATCTGATATATCAGGACACAGTCCGCAAAATGGGGATAGACCCGACAAAAATCAGCCACAGTAATTCTACCTTCAAGGGAGTAATACCAGGCCCAGAGGCCCGCTCCACGGGCTCTCTAATACTAGAGGTTGTATTCGGTTCACCCGACAACTACCGAAGTGAAAAGTTAAACTTCGACATCACTCCATTCTGAAGCAGCTATCAAGCACTACTCGGAAGAACAACTTTCGCTCATTTTAATGCAGTACCGCATTATGCTTCTCTTAAGCTTAAGATGCCTGGTCCACGTGGCACCATCACAGTTAGTGGAAATATTGAGCGTTCCTTACGCGCGGAAGAATGTGCGGCGGCTTTAACAGCCGAACACTAGATGGCCTCACCAACCAGAATAAATGACGGGTCGTCAAGACCGCGGACACGACTAGACGAGTCCGGCGCATCACTAGATATACCTGAGATAGGTTTGATGGTTATACCCTGATAGACGGTACCAGGGGCTTCCCACGTGTAATCAGGGCTAGTTCGGCTCAACTTGACTTATCTTGAATTTTAATGGTTTATTGAGAATAACCAATTTTTTGCACGACAACTTTCACCTAAGTTCTTCTCTTTTACAGATGACAATCATGCTACACCCGTCTAGGATACGGCACAACAGAGACACAGACGCAGACGTGCAGTAGGGACCCGCTCAAAGGTTTCTTTTTAGATTAAGACCCTGCGTAAACCTTTTTTACTGTCTCTTGTTATTCAGATCCTCCGGATACTCATTACAACCGAGAAGCATGCTGACGTTATTGGCATTTTGCCACGTCAGAATATTGCACGTACCTGGACACTCGGGGTTCATTATCAAGGGCATTGTTCAGCCTGGCATATGTTATAAAGACCGGATACCTTAGGGAGTGTTCGGCGTCGCGAGTTTGGCCTTATATGCATCAGCTCCGAATCATGTCTTTGGTCAAATGTTGGGTTTTCCCGGTTCCCGTGTTTTGCTACCCTACGTTCCGTTCTATCGGCTAAGGAGGAACCGGGAGAACAACTATGATTGTGCCCTGGTTCATCTGGATGAGCACCTCAGTAGAGAAAGCCGAAAACTGACTGTCATGATAAAGCGCGAGACTGGTCAACCACTCGATGACTTAGCGGAATCTTCGGGGCTCCTCCGCATTAACGAAGGGCCGTTTCCTGGTCAAGTATGTACGTGCCCCGTATTCGGACGAGCGCGGAAGTACCAGGGGCTATATAGTAGTCCCACCGTCAAACTCCTATGGCTAAGTGAAAGTGTTAAAGCAATATAGTCCGATTGCCTCGTTCGCTGCGCTATCACCTCCTTAATGGACCAAGACGTTGGATCAAGTGTGAACACGCGTTTTTTGCGAACACCCCCGCATTATACGCGTGGGGGCTGAAGCCGACGACCGCAAACTTTCAGGTTCTGTACATATATACATAAACGGCCGCACAGGAGGCATCATAATACTTTCAGGCAAAAGTATAAACGCAACCTTTATAATTTAATAAACACTGTTTTTACAATGGGAACACATGTCACTAGAACATAATATTCTTCGAGCACTGAGCCTCTATTGAACGAGCGCCTTCAAGGACTTCTTCAAAGTAGCGCTCGACAGATACTCGGCCCATGGCCAAACTCTGGGTTGCAATAGTGGTGGCCTCCATCTCTGCCTAGTATGTGTTGATACGGGCAAGTGCCATTCGCGCACCCTCTATGCACGCCGACCTGTTCATAGCGTCGATGTGCGGCACAGCACCAAGGAGCTGTTGCACTAAACTAAAATAACTATTCGGCCTTGGCCCATCCGGCCACAGATGATCCACAACAGACCTCATGGCAAGCCCGGACAACCTATGGAGCTCGGCCCACTCGGCCATTCGCTCATTCAACGGAAGCGGACACACTGGAACATTGAACTGTGACCAGAACAACTTTTCCACTTCATGATCTTTTTGATCTTTGAAGTACTCGGCCGCATCAGCAGCACTGGCTGCCAAATCCACGTATGCGTCTGCAGAGCTCCATAGTTGATCAAGAGGGGCGTACTTAGGATCTCCGAACTTCATCCGCAGCAAAAAGGGCTTCCCAGCCGCGATATCCTCGGCTTGACGCAGCTCCTCCTTCACCGCTCTGATTTTAGAGCGGGCGTCCTTGGCCACCACAGTGGCCTTCTCCAGGGCCGTCGTCTTCGCTCAATTTTCATTTTCAAGAAGCTTGTAACGGTCTGCGGCATCCTTCAATTCAATGGCCATCTTGGCTATTTCATCCTTGCTTTGGCAATGCGCAGCCTGCTCGGCTCTCAGCTCTTCGACCGCCTTTAGAGCAGCCGCATCACTCTTCCTGGCTTGTCTCCTTGGCTCGGGCAAGTTCCGCCCGAAGGATGTCCACGGCGGCAGCCCCATCTGCAGTCACAACATATTAAAGATATTAGCGTCATGCTCCTCTTACTATGTGATGATCACCGGAGAAATCACATACCCTGTGCCTCGTCAAGCCATTTGTTTACAAGCACGATGTCGACATCTGCCGTATCAAGTTGCCGCTTTAGCTCGGCAAACTCACCAGTCCGACTAGCCACCGGACCCTCCGCCACCTGCACACAAAGGCGGCCTGATTATTACCTGGGACTATGATCCTCTGTTTTCCACCGTTCTCGACAGCAACCAGAGTCTCAGGGGCTACTATCTGCATAGGGCACACCTAACGTGTGCGGTACCGTAAAAAACATACACTATTTCACGTACCTCAAAGCCTTTCAGCAGACTCATAAAAGCTTCATGCAACCCGCTTTCGGCGGATGAAATCCTCTCAACCACCGTACCCATTAGCGTACGATGCGCTTCTGAGGTAGCCGCTTGCTTCAGAAGATCCTTCAGTGCGTCCGATCGCACACCGGACGGTTCCGGACTCTTTCTGTTGCTCTCTTTAGGAGCCGAATACTAAGGACTTCGGGTGGCCGAGGGATTACCCTCTGGCCTTGGCAGATCAGGAGAAACCCTTCGCGACAACACTTCAGCGTTGCGCGCCTCATGAGGAGGGGTGGCATGGGGAGGTGTTTCGCTCTCCATCATCTCCGGAAGAAGATCCCCCAAAGACGAACTCTGTCGAGAAGGGCTACGATCCGAACTACAAGATATATGCTTCGGTTATTGTCCTCAGAAGTAAAGCAGGATATTTTTACTATTAAGTGCTTTTTGTTTACTTGCAGCTAGGTGGAGGGCTGATCCCCTTGCAGGCACTGTGTGGCAAGGGTACCCTCCGAGGCAGGACCCTCTGGCGAAGATTTCTTGCCCCGTTTGGAAACCATTGTTTCCGGGTCTTCAGAGGTGGTCCTCTTCCTTCCTTAGGGAGAGGGAATTTCAAATTCTTCTCCCCGGTTATCCTCCTTCGCGGAGGCGCTAATTCCCCCGGTTTGGATGAATAATGAGCGAGGCCCTCTTTCAGCCTCTTTATTCCCACCTTTATCTTCCCCTGAGGGCGCCTGATAAGGCGCCGACTCAAGCATTCTGGCCAGTACTGGATCTGCTGAGCCTTCGGGAAGGGGGGACGAACACCTGATCATCTTCGCCTTTGTTACCCAGTCCTGGTCAAAGAGCGACTTTTCAGAATGATGTTGTGATAAATAAAAAGATAGCATGTTCGGCCACGGGATTACTTACTTGGGTATCTGGACGATTGCAGCTCAGCCCCGCATCCTTGGTGCTGTACGGACACCTTATTTGTGGTCCGAAGAACAATTTGTACATCTCTTCGAGTGTCATGCCGAGGAAGTGCTGAATAGCTCGCGATCCTTCTGGGTTGAACTCCCACATACGGAGGGGTCGACGTTTGCAAGGCGGGACTCGACGAACTAGCATGACTTGCATCACCGTGACCAGGCTGACATCTCTCTCGAGGAGATCTCGGATGCGACTCTGCAATATCGGCACATCATTTACTGGCCCCCAGTCCAGCCCCTTGTTGATCCATGGCGTCAGTTGTGGCGAGGGGCCTGAGCGAAAGGCAGGGGCGGCCACCCACTTGGTACCCCAGGGAGCTGTGATATAAAATCACTCCCGTTGCCATAAACTGGACACCTCCGGGAAGGAACCCTTTGGCCATGGAACATCGGCGCCTTTGCTTACACGGCACCTCCGCACTCTGCGTGTCGCCCCTCAATCATCTTCGGCTTCACATTGAAAGTCTTGAGCCATAGCCCAAAGTGTGGGGCAATGCGAAGGAAGGCCTCACACACGACGATGAACGACGAGATGTGAAGGATGGAATCTGGGGCCAGGTCATGGAAATCCAGCCCATAATAGAACATGAGCCCTCTAACAAAGGGATCTAGAGCAAGGCCTAGCCCTAGGAGGAAGTGAGAGATGAATACAACGCTCTCGCCGGGTTCGGGAGTGGGAATGACCTGCCCTCGAGCAGGCAACCTGTGCGAGATTTCGCCGGTCAAATACCTGGCCTCTCTTAGCTTCTTGATGTCTTCCTCTCTGACAGAGGAAGGCATCCACCGACCTTGGAGGTTGGATCCGTACATGGTTGAAGGTCCGAAGCGCCTGACCTGAGCCTTGGGTGTTGAAACACGAGGCAGGGGAAGGATTCGATTGAGTACGAGAGGAAAAAAGGACAGGCCTTGGCCTCTTTATAAAGAGGGTGAATATCAAGCGTCCTCCTCGTGGCCGTTTGGGACTTGCCTAAAATCGAGGAGTCATACCAATGGGCACGATTGGCTTACTCACATCCGTATTGATGAGAATCCATAATAAGGGGGACATGATCTCCGTTTCGACAAGACATGCCAATAAAATCGCCTCGCAAAACATGCAGTGGCAGGTTGATTGAGAAAAATGGTTCGAATAATGATCAGGCCGTGGTGTGATGTTACATTAATGAAAAGTCGTCAGCAGATTAGATTGGTGGAAATATTATTCTCTCTACGGTGGTATGTGGAACTTGTTTTGCAGAGCTGGACACTATCCTTGTGTTCAAGATCTTCTATGGAGTATTCGGAGGAAGAACCCGCCTTGCAATGCCGAAGATAAATCTGCGCGTCAGACTTATCGTCATTGAAGTCTGGTTCAGGGGCTACTGAGGGAGTCCTGGATTAGGGGGTCTCCAGACTGTCGAACTGATACAAGATTGAAGACTTCGTCCCATGTCCGGATGGGACTCACCTCACTACAAAAAAAAGACACATCCGTGACATTTTGGGTCAAACGAAAAAAACTTCTGTCATACATATGACACTTCTATGACGATAATTGTGACAAAACCTGGTATCATCATAGATGTGGTGGGCTCCTACTTCTACGACAAAAAATCATGACAGAAAATGGGCTTTTCATCCTGGGTGGGCTGGAGACGCAGCTGCATGACATTCTTTGGGCTGTCCATGGCAGAAAAAACCGTGGTAGAAGCGAGGGGGAGGAAAATTTTGGGGAGTTACCGGTTACGGTGGGAGGTCGGGGGCCGAGCGATGCGCGTTTCTCTCATACAAGTACGCGCCTGTGTGCGAGGCATTGGCTCTAACTGAACCCGAACGAGGCGTTGGGCTCTAACTGAACCCGAGCGATTGCACTGCAGGCTACGCGTTACTGAACCCGAGCGATCGATCGATGGCTGTTAACTGAACCCGATCGAGCGATTCCTTCGCTACTGCTTCTAACTGAAACCGATCGATGGGATGAACAGTGAGCGTTGCGGGGGTTTTGGATGAACAGTGAGCGGTAGCGTTGGCTCTAGATGAACAGGACACCCTGTGGTGTGGTCGAGGGCTGGATGAACAGTAGACGGTGGAGGGGTGCCCGTGGAGGGGTGGATGAACAGGACCCCATGGTGTGGAGGGCTGGATGAATAGTAGACGGTGGAGGGGTGGTTGAACAGGACCCCGTGGTGTGGAGGGCTGGATGAACAATAGACGGTGGAGGGGTGCCCGTGGAGGGGTGCCCGTGGAGGGGTGGTTGAACAGGACCCTGTGGTGTGGAGGGCTGGATGAACAGTAGTCGGTGGAGGGGTGCCCGTGGAGGGGTGGTTGAACAGGACCCCGTGGTGTGGAGGGCTGGATGAACAGTAGACGATGGAGGGGTAGTTGAACAGTAGCCGGTGGAGTAGCACGCGGTGGAGGCTGGATGAACAGGAGCCCGTGGAGGCTGGAGGAGGTCGACGGTGGATCAACAGTAGCTCGTGGAGGCTGGAGGGGGTCGACGGTGGAGATGAACAGTATCCCGTGGAGTCCCGTTTTGCGGTATGCCACACCCCTCCCGATGAACAGGACCCCCGTTTCGATCATAGGAGGTCCGTTTCCTCCGTTTTGCGGTATGCCACACCCCTCCCGATCAACAGGACCCCCATTTCGACCGTAGGAGGTCCGTTTCCTCCGTTTTGTGGTACGCCACACCCCTCCCGATCAACACGACCCCGTTTCGAACGTAGGAGGTCCGTTTCCTCCGTTGTGCGGTACGCCAGGCCTCGTTTCCATCGCCTGTTCCGTCCAAGCCCTCCCGATGAACACGACCACGCATTCCGTTGCCTCCCCATGAACACGACGACGACGCTGTTTCTCCGTTCCGACCCAACCATGTACACGAGCCCTCGCCGTACGTATGCGCGAGTAGGCATTCGAGACCCCGCCCGAATGTACACATACGTGGCCGTATTTTCTTTCTTGCACCCTGGCCAATGTACGTACGTGTACATGCTACGTGCGCACCTCTACTACGACACGTGCGCGCCTCTACATCGACCAGTATGTACGTACACGTTCGTGACCAGAATGACAACACTACGTACGCTTCGACCAGGTGGGTCACGACTGTCAGGCACTTCCTTGCCTGCGAAGATGTAGCTGGTGGGTCCCAACAGTATGGGGGCGAATCTTTTTTTTGCCCGGATGCACTTCCTTGCGTGCGAAGATGTAGCTGGTGGGTCCCAGCAGTCGGGGGGCTGGTGGGTCCCAGTAGTCAGGGGGGCGAATCGTTTTGTTTTTTTGCCCGGGCGCACTTCCTTGCATGCGAAGATGTAGCTGGTGGGTCCCAGCAGTCAGGGGGGCGAATCGTTTTTTGCCCGGACGCACTTCCTTGCGTGCGAAGGTGTAGCTGGTGGGTCCCAACAGTCAGGGGGAAACTTTTTTTCACGAAATACGGTGGCCCGTCCGGTGGGTCCCTGCTGTCAGGTGGAGGAATCATTATTTTCCGCGTAATAAGGAGGCACTTCCTTGCTGCCGCCATGGACCCAACTGTTAGCCTCTCCACGTACAGTCCACGTCCGATGGAAGTTGTTCCTTGACCACGTTGACCACGCCGCACCGAGAGCACCAGGGCGGTGGACGACGGCGAGGCCTAGGAAGGGGACGACGCGGAGCCGGTGAAGACGCGGCAGTGGATGCCCACACGGAGAGGAGTATGAGGGTTCACTCGTTTGGCTACGGTGTGTGGCTGCCGTCGCCGCAGGGCCTGGCCAGCGGTGGGAATAGTAGGTGGCGGTGAGGCCTCCGCAGCAGCACAGCCGGCCACGAGAGGCAGGAGCAGGCGGCACGGCCGACGCTGCTTTGGGCGGCTGGAGCAAGAAGACCAGAGGTTGAAGAAGCACTACGACCGTTGGATGGACATCATACGGTCACTGCAGCTAGAATCGTTTATATTGACTAAGTTGACAATGCCCTTGGTACGTCAACTTAGTAGGCCCACAGGTCAGCATCCGAAACGGTGCGCCCCAGATGTCAGGGGGAGGAATCATTTTTTGGGCGGGGGAAGCTAGAATATCCGAGATTGAAGAAGAAGCACGACATCCGTTGGATGGACATCCAACGACCACTGCTGCTAGAACCGTGTGTTGACTATAAGTTGACAAAGCCTTGCATACGCGTCAACTCTGTTTTTTTAGGGGACGCGTCAACTTAGTAAGGCCAGAAATGTGTGGCAGAGAACTTATAGCCCATTTGAGATCCGTAAGAATGTGTAGCCCATTTTTGAATTCTAATGGAATTTACTACAACCCATTTACAATTTGTTAAAAGTACAGCCCATTTCAACCAACCGTTCAAAACAGAGTTCAATAAAATTTCCCACATTTTGATGGGATCCGAAATATTTTTATCCCGAAATTTCTACTCAGAGTAAATACAATTTCAATATAAATTTATATTACGTAAAAATCCAACGAAACATTGCGCTCGCAACAATTAATGAAATTAAAATTTTCAATATCCAAAAATAATATTTTATAAAGTAATCACGTGTTTGGTGCATTTTTTATATTTACTGCCCAGTTTTTATAATTACATCCCATTTATTATTTCTTAAAGCCCATTTTCTTGTTAAGCCTAATGCATCCCTCCTAGGAAAGATTTGCAGCCCAGCGGGGCGGAGAATAACAACTTGACCTTGCCTGGGTATTTCTAAAAAAAAGTATAGCTGGGCTAGCCATTTTCAGCTTGAAAAAATTTAATATCTGGGCTGGGCTAGACGGGCCACAGCCCGCCCAGTTAATACCTGCAGCGATGTTTTCGTTGTTGTTCAGAGGAGAAAAATTAATATATGGGCTAAACATCGAAAAACTCTGCAGTGCTCACACCTCAAAAACACAAATACTGCTCGAGCTGCTTGGTCCCAGCCGTCGGCCGCTTCTTGTGCAATTCTCTCGTTTATTGACTACTACATAGGTTGACAATGGTGTGGGACCGTGATGTTAGGAAAGCAGGGGGAAGCAAAATAAATTACTCCAGCGAGCGCTTCCACCTCTGCCTCGTTGTCTCCCGTGGAAACCCCTTTCCTCCCTTTTTTTGCTCGGGCAAGGACCAATGCATGCAGCACGTCCATGCGGTTATTAGGCAAGAAATAAAAGCGCTTTGCATGCTATGAATTACGATGGCCTGCATGGGTAGCTAATAAGGCATCCTCTTAACTGCTGTGATTAAATGTTGTGTTTAGAAGAGAGAAATATTCTTCTTTTCCACCAATCTGCTTGCACCTAGGTCGTGATGCACCTTCTAATAAGGAGGCACTTGCGTACGTGAGGCTATGGACCTGGTGGGTCCCATTGTCATCCTCTCCAAGTAAAGTCATCTCCTCGCCCGCGCGCGCTTTCCACCCAAAACAGTAAGGGCCGCCCGCCCCGCTTCCCGGTGCAGGCGATTGCTCCGCCTTCGAACGAGACAAGTGCCGTCCGTCCATCTGCCGCCCACATTAATGATACACGGTTGCCTAGGCGGCTACTCCGGCGCCACATGTCCGTCCCTCCGCCCGCCCACCATTGCTATATAAACTGCTGCGCCGACCATAGCCGCAGTCATCCGCATCCGTTCCCTTTCTCCTCCACACCACTACTGCCCACCATGGCTTCCTCACGCTCCAGCGCTCTTTGGGACGGGCGGACGACGGACCACAAGGAGATGGCAGCCATTACTGCCGACCGGCTGGCCGACAGGCAGCTAGAGGACGACGACGTCCCAATGGAGAACATGGTAGTCGACGATCCGGCGCCAACCGCCTCCTCCGCGCCATCCTCACCGGTGCATTGCACCATGACCATCGGCGAGGCCCGTGCCCAATATATGGACAGTGTGAGGCAGATGCGTCAGAAGCAGTTCCGGGAGGCGCCGGCCGACGCCGCCTATAACCACCATCTCCACCAGGAGCACCTGCAGGCGGAGGAGAAGATTGGCGCCGGAGCGGGCGGAGCAGGAGGCGCTGCTCGACTCGTACCGCTCCACCCGCAAGGGCCGCCTCGAGCGCTGGCGGTATCGCATGCGGGTGGCGGAGGCTGCGGCCGCCTACAAAGAGGCTAGCAAAGAGGGCGATGAAGCGGGCGAGGCGCTGTTTGGCGAGTTCGAGGACGAGGCAGAGGACAATGCCGGATCCAACGAGTCCCCGCTCCGCTGGTGTCGACGAGGCCCTGCTCCGCCGAGGCCCCGCGGCGCCAACAACGAGGCAGAGGACACAGCCGGCTCCGCCGAGGCCCCGCCCTACCAACAACGAGGCAGAGGACATCGCCGGCTCAACCGAGGCCCCACCCTGCCGGCAACGCGGGGGAGGATTTCCACCGCTCCACTGAGGCGCCGCCTGCCGACAACGAGACAGAGGACATCGCCATCTCTGCCGAGGTCCCGCCCCGCTGCCGACGAGGCCGCGCCACACAAAAAACGTGGAAGAGTAGAACATGGTAGGTCGCCGCCGCTCGGGTCCAAGTAAGGCCACCGCTGCTACCCTCCTGTTGAAGCCAAGCTAGGCGGGTTGACCATTGACGGCAGGTTAGCTTCTTGGCGGCGACGTGGAGTCGGGGAGTTTGCTGGAGAATAACGCTGCTTCTACTTAACTGCTGGTGCAGTTGGCTGACTGACACGTGGGCCCAATAGGCCACATGTCAGTTACGCAATTGCACCTGCAGTTTAGTCACTGAAGCTTCTGTTGGGCTCAGCGGGACACAGGTGGGTAGCTTTGGTTAATTAATTATACCTCCTTCGCCACCAAGCTTCCTCCTTCGTGGATCTCATTGGCACTCTTGATGTGGAAGAAAAGGCGAGAGCAAAGGACACACATGCTTGAGGAATTGAGGGAGGATCTAGTGCCAATATGGTACAGAAGAACTTCCATCCCCACAAGTTCAAGAACAAGGGCAAGTTTGATGGGAAGAACAAGGCTGTGCAACACACGAACTTCAAGAATAAGAATGACAAGAATAAAGGTGTTTGTCATGTGGTGATCTTGATCATTGGGCTCCTAGTTGCCCTAATCGCTATGAGAAGCTAGGCAGGTTGACCACTGACGGCCGGTTAGCTTCTTCGCGATGACTTGGAGTCGGAGAGCTATGTTGGCGAAGGACGCTGCTTCTACTTAACTGCTGGTGCAGTTGGCTGACTGACACGTGGGCCCAACAAGCATCTGGGCCACATGTCAGTTATGCAACCGCACCTGCAGTTAAGTCACTGAAGCTTCTGTTCGGCTCAGCGGGACACATGTGGGTAGCTTCGGTTAATTAATTATACCTCCAGCCCACCCCTTTTTAGTTGAAGAATGTATGAAATGTAATGAAATTCGACATGTTTATATGAAATACGACCGTGTATGAATGAATTTATTTCGATTAGTTCGAATTCCTGTATCACTGGCATTGGATGAACATGCAAAACAATACGTACTAGCATTATTCTGAGGGTGATCAC
The DNA here is from genome assembly GCA_032464435.1 of Aegilops umbellulata. Taxonomy (NCBI): domain Eukaryota; kingdom Viridiplantae; phylum Streptophyta; class Magnoliopsida; order Poales; family Poaceae; genus Aegilops; species Aegilops umbellulata. Next base: position 314,634,403 of record CP136055.1, on the reverse strand, counting down.
CTCATTTGCAGCAGTTTCACATGTACTCCCTCCGGTCCTTTCTAGTCTGCATACAAGTTTTGTCTGCAGTCAAAGTATCTCTACTTTGACCAATCTTATACAAAAAAGTATGCACTTTCACAACGTGCGAAGTAAAAAGGAACAGAAGGAGTACAAAGAGTTTGAGCAGATTTTTAGCGTTTCTGTACAGTGCAATCAAACACACAGGCCTGGCAATCCATAGAGAACATTCAAAACAATCGATGATTATGCATCTCAGCGACTCACATGTCAGAGGCAATATTTACTTCATAACTAAAGAATAAAGAAAAAATTGATCGACGCTGCTGACAGCAAAGGGCGTCCCATTCGAAAATATCAAACACATGTCTTGCTAAAATCAATGAGCAAAATTTGACAAGGTTGTCCCATTCCAAAATATCAAATGCCTACGATTGTGAAATGGGCAGGGTTTGCCATCAGTTCGGGAATTGACATGGCACCTCGTGCTAAATAAACCAGCTGTTCTTTTTGTGCAGTTCCACCAAAATCAACCAAATTCGCGCGTAGCTTGTATGATTTCGCCCTTATATGTTGCAACGCCTTGAACTGATCGGCACCTCCTTTCTTGTGGTGGAAATGAATGATTCGATGTATTCATGAACATTTTGTGCAGTTCCCGTTGAAATCAAGCTGAGCACCCCTGTTTACACAAATACAAAAAAGTGATTAGTATAGAGCAAACTGTACTATGAACTAACAGTTTCAATAGGCACATACATGGTCCATGTAGAGCACACTTTTAGAAAAATGGAACTCACCAGAAAGAATCCTGGAACAACATTGTACTCGCGCATCACAGCAAAAAATGGAGATTTTGTCAGTCCTTCTGAGCTGAAGTTAGTTTGGTCTTGTGGGGAGTAATGTAACCACCCTTCAACTGCTCCTTCTGATGATAAGATAGACAAGGCTTCTTCATCCTGGCATAATCAGAACTAGTCACTTCACGTACTCCATATTCTTCTTCAGAGGAAGATGATCCTGTTGTGCAAAGACAAGATGACTACTAAATGCTAGCATCACCGTTTGCTCGAAAAAAAAGAAAGAAAATATTTAAAACAACACATATGAAGCACTTCTCAAGGACAATACCACTTTTTCATGACAGTATCTAAACAGTAGCACAACACCAATAGAGATGACAAAGCTCAATCATATGGATGAAATCAGTGGGCGAGTACCAACCTTTGTCAGGAGGCTTATTGTGTAGAGCATACAGATGAAGCAATTCTCCGGAACCATCTGTTGCTATCTACGGTGGTGGCCAAGCTTACTATATAATCCTCGATTAGTTTAATGTTTCCAACATCTTCTTGTGCAATTCCACTAAAATATATGGTATCTTCAAAGAAGATCCCTGTTTGCACAAGTAGAGATAATTACATATTACATTGAGAGTGGCATCAAATCAGTGGCAAAAGAATTGCTCGTTCCAGCCATAGCAATAAATTAAGATGCAAAACTATATTATTACTTGTGCCATCACAGTTCCAGTGCTTCATTACAGCACCGGGAGTTGATTTTTGTTTTTGTTCCCCTTGTTCTTCCCCTTCATCACTTGGTTCAATAACAAATAAGCTTCGGCTTCAATGTAAGATTTGGCATGTCAATTAGGGAGCACAAGTATAGTACTAAACTTAATTTTCTGATGAAAGTGGCAAAATACAGGCCAGCAGTTGTGAAATATCCTTATCTTACCTCAATGGGATATTACGGTGCACATACAAATTGGAAGTCTTGTCTCCATTTGTGCAGTTCACTAAAATCAAGCAACATAATCGTACAAGTAGCACAACATATGAATCCACACTGCAGAATCATGTGAAAGAAGGCTAGTACTGACCTCTCATGATGCGGAATTCAAACAACTCACAAGAAGAAGATCTGAACCAAATTCGCCTTAATGGATAGGAAGTAAGATCTCCTCTTGTGCAGTTCCACTAAGATCAAGCAATCAAGCAACGTTTTCAGTGTGATATTTTGGTTGAACTGCACAAAACACTCTTAAAACAAAAGTGTTTTGTGCAGTGCAACAAAAGGTTACAATGACAACGAGGTGAAGCAGATAACCTTGTTTACACAGAGGTGCAAAGGAAACAATTAGTGGTCAATAACGGTGGATGATATAGAAACCAACAAAAAGAAGCATCTACCTTATCTAAATGGGAAATAAAGCAAGACAGTAGCATTTCTCAAACGGTGGCATTGATTAATATTAACATAGAGATTATATTAACAATAAAATTCGTTAAACATGTAATTTGCTTTTAACTGTGGCATTGCATCAATTTTCCAGCGGCATTATTAGAGGGTGTTTGTTTACAGGGACATTTTGGTGTAGGGACTAAAAAAACTCCGTGTCAGTCCGTGTTGGTCCCAGTTTTGTTATCAGACGCCTTTCCCTATGTGAGCGCAGCAAATCTAGTCCTGCTCAAACTCTACAGCCTTGTCCCTTCCTTTCCTTTTTGAACTAGTACTTTCGCCCCTTCCTTTCCTTTTGAACCACGTCCTAGATTTATGCGATACAACTTTCCCCACTACTTTCCCCCATTCCTTTCCTCTTTGAACCACGTCCTAGATTAATGCTATACAACTTTCCCCCTTCATTTCCACTTTGAACCACGTCCTAGATTCATGCTATATACAACTTTTCCCACTACTTTCCCCCATTCCTTTCCTCTTTGAACCACGTCCTAGATTCATGGTATACATGCAGCTAGAGCAATGCATGTGGAGTAAGTAAATTATACCTTAAGGTTCTTGGGGCGTGGTTCGGCGGGCGACGGGACGACGATGAAGAAGAAGGGGTCGGAGGCCCTCCCTCACCGTTGCTGGGTGGAAAGTGAACAGCTACGCCGGTAGTCCCTCGCCAACGGCGACAGCGTTAAGCCTCCTTCCCTTCCCGGCGGACGGATCCTGCCGGCTCTTTGAGAAGAAGTGAGGGGAGAGAGAGGCCAACGAAGTCTTGTTTAGATCTAGAGAGGGCGAGAGAGTGTGAAGAGAGCAACTACAAGTGTTGAGGCTCCACCGGGAGAGGGCGAGAGAGTGTGAAGAGAGCAACTACAAGCGCTAAGGCTCCAGCGTGTATATATCTACTGGAGAGAGAGTGTGAAGCGTGCAAACCCTAGAAAACATTTTGACCAGTCAAAGAATCCTCCTGGCACAAATTATGCTCAAGTGTAGTTATCGAACCCGAGACCTCAACTTTGATGAGAGAACAGGCTAACCAGCTACACAACCCTCCCATTATGTTCAACGAGAGGGAAATAACCTTTTATACATTCCTGCATTCGTGTGACAAGCATGCCGTGTTTTTTCGTGTGTGTGGGAGTGATTGGGATTTCAATCATGATCGTGTCATGTGGCTTTGGTGGTAAGACTATCCACAGTGGTGCATAAATCACCTTACCTCTCTCCACGTAGTACGTTGGGTCCCACCAGTCAGAGGGTGAACCAAACAAATTAATAAGAAAAATTAAAAGCGCCAGCGGTGTATCTTACCTCACACATCTCGCTACTGCTCGGGAACACTGTCCAATTGATCCCTCTGTTCGCTCACGTACTATTTTAAGTGAATCCTTATTATAACATGCACACAAATTTTGGGCACTTGTATTCGACTTAAGTCAGTGTGCCACCGTATCTCGTATACTTACTACTCCCTCTGTCTAGGTGTAATAAGTCACGTTAGAAGGTGCAACAGGACCAAGGTGCGTGCGCGCGCGCGTGTGTGTGTTTGTGTTTTACACCATGTGTGTGTTAGAGAGAGCGACAGATCGACCTGCTCCTACAGAGAGATGTTGTGTAGTGTACGATTTTAGCCGCGAGAGTCGGTGCATACTCTCTTTTCCGGGCGTGTCTGTTAGGGACATGCGGACAGCTGCCACGCCCGCTCCTGACCAGCCTGACCCACCCAAAGCCCCTCCATCGCGCGCGAAACGGTCAGCGCCGCTCCAAAGAATCGATGCCGCATTCATGCTCGGGCAGAGCGGACACGACCTCTCACTGGCGCAAGAGTGATGGTTGCTTTGTCCGTCCAACTTACTGCTGGGTCTATGTGATTTCACGGCTCATTGGTCTTTATTACTGAGGTGGTAGGACTGCTAGATGTCCCACGCTTTCGGCGAAGGCAGGTATACTACTACTAGATTACAATTTTCTCCATTCTTACAGCGGAGGCGTGCAAGAGCAGTGAAAACACGCAGGCTCAGTGATTACATGGCCCACCTCACACTATCACCGTGCGACACCTAACTATTTACATAGTACTCCCTCCGTTCCTAAATATTACTACTAGATGAGTCCCCGCGCGTTGGCGCAGAACAGCGGTATATCTCTCTGCGCAAAATTATCGATTTCATAGAACAAAAAAAACTCTATAACCGCATGACAAATGTGGTAGCCAAACTAAATAAACTCCCATCATCATTTAGATCATCCCACGTAAGGAAAAAAGATCAGCCAACTCCTACTGCATAATGGGATTATATTTTTCTTTTTGACATGTTAATGGGACTTAAAAGCTCACTTACATGCATGCTACCGGTGCATGCTTGCATGCAGACATGTTGATGTGATTTAAAGCCCACTCACATGCATGTGGCACGGTATTTCTACATGCTTGCATGTGGCTTAGTGCGGAGCCTCTCAACGTCTAGATCAGACGGCTATTATGGACTGATTTACTTCATCTAATGGCTACATCAATTTTGATGACGTGGCTCAAGGAGAGGATAGAGAATTCCTAGTAGTGGGGGCTAGCTATTACTAGTAGATAGTAAGTCTTTGTAGAGATTCCACTACATACAGAACAAAATGAATGAATCTACACTTAAAATGCATCTATATACATCCGCATGTGGTTCATGGTGAAATCTCTACAAAGACTTATATTTAGGAACGAAGGAAGTACTAGTATAGTATGTACTATAACTTATCAGCGAGATAAATTTGTACAATGCTATGAAGCTTCCAGCTTCTGTTACATGTATCTTGCGTCCAAGGTTGCCCGTTGCAACATTTCATCAAATACAAAGGAGACTAACATGCATGGTATTGCATCTCAATGATTGACAGATCATAGCAAATATGTACTCCCTCCGTTCCAAAATAAGTTTCTCAACTTTGTGCAAACTTTAGTATACAAAGTTGTACTACTACTAAAGTTGACACTTATTTTGGAAAAAAGGCAGCTAAAGAAAAAAAATGATCCATGCAGTCCCTAGGCAACGTTCGAGCTTCCTAATAAATGAAGTTTGCAACCTTTTGAGCATTGGATCATTTTGTGCAGTTTCATCAAAATCGAGATGAGCATCCCTGTGGCAAAGAAATTGAACAAGCGTGATTGGAATAAGATTACTGGGACTAGTTGATGAGACATAAACTCATCACAAATACAGTACGTAGAAGCCAGTAGAGGTATGTGCGGGGCAAAGAAGTATAGAGAAATATCCATAGGGAGTGATGTGGGCAGCTGGAGCAGTGGTGCAAGCCGGCTGTAAAGGGAGTTGTATCTGAGGGACGTAGCTCAACCTTGAGGAGGGCGGCGGGAGGCGGCAACTACCCACGTCGCGGCAGTGAGCAAGGGGCGAAGGCAACCTCACCAGCTTTGTGGGAGAGAACGACGGGGACCCCTGATCGGGACGTGCCGACAGTGGGTTTTCACCATCGGAGACGGACACTGCATCTACACTAAGCATCCACCCCTTCCCCAAGCGGACGTGATCCGCCGGGATGTTAGAGATGTGGCCACAGTCGTTTTGTGCGAGAGAGTGTGAAGAGAGCAACCCCAGCAAGCAACCGTGTAGGCTGGCCCGTCCTGACTATGTATATAGTGGAGCGGTTTCCTTTTCTCTCCATATGAACCTATCATATTACGTACGTGCCACTGAAGAAAAAAACTTTATTTATAAATGACGTGGCACCTACTACTCGTTCTCCTATAACCTTGCGCTTGGCATCTCCAAAATATTAACCTTGCGATTGGCTCTTCGCCTCTTCAGGAAGTCGAGCAATAATGGTAGTGCAGTATATATCGTTCTGGCTATATGAGACCGAATGAATTGCTGCACGTCCACCACATGGGCGAGGGTCGAGGGGCGAGGGAGAGTGCTACATACGGAGCAAAATGAGTGAATCTATACTCTAAAATACGTCTATATACATCAGTGTTTGGAGTATGTACTAGTAGTTCATATTGAAATCTACTAAAGGACATATATATTCCAAACAATATGATAGTATAATGTCTATAACCAAGGTAGTAGGGACGAGGAGTAAACGGAGGGAGTAGTAAATTTTTCTCCTCGTCCTGCGAGCCACCACGCGCATGGGCGAGGGAGCGGGCGTAAGGTGTAGTAAGCAAGCTTCACCTCATCCTGCGAGCCACCGCGCCCGTGGGTGGGGGAGACAGCGTACTAAGCAAGCTTCTCCTCATTCTGCGAGTTGACGGGACACATCAAAAGTACTCCAGTGTGTAGAGACTTGCCTCTAAGGTAGGCCCCACATGGTTTGCCTCTTTTTTTAACATAACACGTCAAGTCGCAATTTGTTTGTTCACTTGTGGTAGATGATCCTCCCTCCACCAAGTGGAAAACCAGTACACGTGCCAAATTACCACGTGGGCTGCCTTTTTGGTACAGAAATGAGCTCCACTGTGTACCCACGCGGGTGTGGTTGGGAAAGAGACGGGAGTACGTGCGCCGTGCATGCACCTCTTCTCTTCGTGCACGTCCCCCACCTACGTGGGTGTGTGTGAAAGATACAAACCGCGTTCGTGAGTGTTTTTTGTTTTGGGGTGGGGGTGGGGTGGGGATTGATTTCATGAATTATTTGTGGGAATATGTGTCGATGACATCTCAAAAAAAAATTTGCATGCAATGTGTGTGAAATGGAGGCCTATCCATATCATACATAGAGGGTCGGGCAATCCACGAGAAGAGAGGGAGGGGTCGTAGCTATCGATAGAGTTGAAGAGAGGATCAAGTGGGTGGGTGCGAGATCGATGAAGAGAGCCATCGAAATTGTGTGTGCGTGTACAAGTGAAAGATATAGGGCGACTGGCCTACCAGAACGTTAGAGGGCACACGCCAAGTTTGTGTGTGGCAGGGAGACATGACTAGAGCGCTCGATGTATCGGTGTGTGGGGGGAGGGGGGTGGTGGGAGGGGTAGGCAGAGGCCTAACTATAGAGGTAGAACGACTCGTATATGTGTAAGAAGGAGAGACCCAGCTATGTCTTGAGGGAGATCGGTCGGCATCCATACATAACTGAAGGACGTGAAATATGATGGGAGAGAGAGAGAGAGGAGAGAGAGAGGGAGGGAGAGGGAGGGAGAGGGGTAGAGTGCTTGATGGGTGATGGAGTTGCTTCTCGAAGATGGTGGGAGAGGCCTACTAGACAAACTGAGGGTGGAACTGCAATGTTATCAATAAGAGTGGGGATATGTTTCTGTGTGTGCCTGTGCGTGATAGATCTCTCGGGATGCATCCATGGATGATGAAGGGGAACCATGTGTTTGGTAAGAAAACCTAACTAGATCGGTAGATCAATTGTTGTTTGTCGGAGGAAGGGAGAGACACAACCAATGAGGTAGATCAATTGACGTGTGGGTAAAAGCGAGTTATAAGGACCTAGCTAGCTATATGTATAGCGAGAGATTGGTCAGTGTACGTCCATTTGTTAGAGGCAAATAAGGTCCAGCGAGATGGATAGACAGAGAGAATGGAGCTAGGAGGTGGTGCGAGAGGCCCAACTACTAGCTAGACAGGGGGAGGAGTGTGCAGTTGTGAGAGCGATGAAAAGAGGGGCGAGAGTTTACACGTGTGTCTGACCATATGAGAGACACGAGGCAAGGAAACATAAAGGAGGAGATTGAAGGTGTGTTTTTTTGTTGTAGGCAGGCATCACTGGAGAGGTTTATCGATCGGTGTGTGTCGGAAAGGAGTTGTGGAGACTCTGGGAGGACGACCTAAAGAAAAAAATGAATGTGCCCGGTGGATAGAATGCCGAGGGAGGGGGAGGGCGAGGAGGGCGTGTGCATGCACGAGAGAAAGTTAGTGGTAGCTACAAAGGTTAGAGGATTGTGTGGGTGTAAGAGACTAACAAAGATCATAATTTGATATGAAAGCGGATTCATATATTTGAATAGGAGATCATAGTGTTTTAAACATTGCATGCATGAATATAGCGGTGATACACGGGTTGTGCACATGTTATACCATAATGTGATAATGCATGGCGTTTGCAACTCACAGCTAAATGCCGAACAATATAAACCATACTATACATAAAAAAAATCTCACATTTTATTTGAATTTGTGATAATGTGTGGCGTTTGCAGCTTACAACTAAATATCGAACAATCTAAACAATACTATATATCGAACATTCTCACATTTTATTTAAATTTGTGGTAATGTGTGTGGTGTTTGCAACTCACATCTAAATACTTGTAGGCGTAGGGGGCGGGGCACCATACATAATGTGATAAACACATTATAAATATGAGACATGGTTCAGATTATGAAGATCTAGCTGGAGCTAGAAATGTAATGTGATTTGAAATCAAAATATAGTGGATTCAAAAAATCTAGTTCGAGTTCATATAGTACACATAGTTCATATGTAATTCGAGACTAATCATGTGGTGTGTTGTGAAGATAATACACAAACGATGGTTTAACTTGACAATAATTATGATTGTAGATCTTATTAAAACAGAGAAACGAATTCAAATGCTTTGACTTCACAACAATCATTACTGTAGATATTATTCAAATAGAAAAACGAATTCAAATTTAGTTCATATTGAAGCGGTAGTATATACGGTTGGAATGCACTAAAACGTTCATTTGAGTAGTAGGTTGCATGCATTATACACGTAGCGAAATATTTTAATTGAACATAACATGAATTCAAAGTTTTGAATGACATTTGCAGGGCGCATTGATTTGGGACAATACACATTAGGCTTGTTCGGAAATTTCAACCCGCGCCTTGTTAGCCTGAAATATTTAAGATATATCTTTGTCTCGTTGTGCTCCGACAACTCCCTCCATCTCAACCCGCGCCTTGCTATTCCGAAATTACAACGCGCGCGAAAACTCCCATATCCTGTGAAATCCCGACACACGAAATGCCCGTGGTACCCCTGAACCGAAAGAACCGCCTCAAATCGGTGGGGGTACTTTTGTAACTTACCCCACATTTCGGAAAAGCGCGTCTCTAAGCCATGGTTCCCCACTGCCATCCCATCCGCCCACCCACTCGTACACCAAGGCCGCGAAAACCTGCTACGAAACCCCACACCCTGCTCCGTCCGCCACCCAGCTAGAGCCTCTTCCCCGACAACGTCGTCCACAACAACACCTCGACGTCCCTCATCCACCGTACCGGATGAGGATCCGTCGTCGATCTCATCGTCCCGCCGGTTCAGCCACCCCGTCCTCCACCTCCAAGGAGCTGCACCGACGTTCCCCTCGTCTTTCGCGCCACCTCCATTCCCACACCGCCGTCTTCACCTGCACCACCGGAAAAGCATCATCATCACCGTTTCCTCGGATGAAGCTGCGGCCTAATCGGCACCACCAAAGAGGTTGTACACTAATCGCCGCATTTTCTTCTTGATTCGATCTCACGGTGCTGCCGGCGCTCGGTCCCGAGCCGACACGGCGCGGCTCCATCCACGGCGGCATCGCCGGCCACTTCCTCCACGGCGTCGCTCCCTCGGTGGCGACGTCATCAGTAGGACCTGCTGCTGCTTTAGCTCTCGCTCACGCTGCTGCTCTGCTCTTGCTCTCGGTCCCCTGCCTGGTATGCTCTTGCTATTGCTCTTGCTCGCGCTGCTGCTCTCACTCTTGCTCTTGCTTGCGATGACGCACCGATTTAGCTACACTTCACTCCGATGCCGCCGGGGTGAAGGAAGAACCAGCCGCAGCGGGGAGGGGGCTCGCCGGAGAGGTACCCCACTATCTATCTTAGGGTTCAGGATGGGGGCGATGGTCGCCGGCGGTGGCGGGGCGTTGGCGGGGCGGTGGCGTGGGGATCGCCGGAGAAAAAGCTCGGCACGGGGGGGGGGGGGGGGGGGGCTAGAGGGATGGACGGGGCGGCTGTAGACCGGCAGTGGGGAGTGTTTTTGGGGCGGGCGGGGCGGCGCACCGCCGACCGCGGCCGGCGGGGGGCTGCTGTTTGGCCGGCTCAGGGGGGTGGAGGTTGAAGATGAACCGTAGGCCCTTGATTTCGTATCCAACGGCTGCAAAATCGACTGACCAGAGATGAAAAAGTCAGTCGACTGACGTGTAGCCTCACCTTGCTAGTGCGTTCAGTTTCGACAGCAAAATTCAGTTTCGACAACAAAATTTAGTTTCGACAGTTAAGTTCAGTTTCGACAGTTAAGTTCAGAGATGAGCGGCTAATGTATTTTACATCTAGCACTTTGTGGTTATGTATTTTACGTCTTGTATTGGAGATGCTATTAGAATTCCACTCAGGTTAACGTTGTTCGTTGTCTCTCTTGTCCTGCTTCAGCCTCGGCGTCGTACAACTCATCGGAGCTGCTCCAACGACGAAACCCTCCATCACAGCGGAGCAGTACCTCGGGCTCCATCTCCATACGCCTAAGATCTTCTTCCCCTCCTCTGACATCCAAGTCAGCCGGAGCATCCTCACCGGCCAACCCAATCACGTTGGGATCGACATGGCTTCGCCAAAGAGGTTGTACACTTGTTGCATCTCTTTTTTACTCTACATGTTATATATATTGTCCACTGAGCACACGGATTTGTTCCTTTAGTGTCTCCTTGAAAGAAAAAATGTAGGAATTTTAATTTTCACTTGTCCTCCTTTTCAAATTCCTATTCATGAAGCACAAGACTAAGAGATAGTAGCATAATAGCATTATAACCATACATTTTCTTGTGGTTTGACTTAATCTCACAATGCTTCTTTGCATCCTGTGATCTTCCAATTGTTGTGAATCAAACACCTAGATTGGCAGAAATCCTGTGTTTTTAAATTCTCTATTTTGCACGTGCATTCCTATCCTATTCCTGTCTATTTCCTATCCCTGCATTGTTGGAATCCTCTAATTCAAACGAGCCCTTACAGAATTACTTCTCTTACAAATAGTTGTCAAAGAAAACCTTGCGTGGTTTGTCCCGCTCCTGCTGCGCCGTCGTCCTCCCCAGCTCAGCTGCTCCAACGACAGAAGGGTCCAGTACAGCAGGGATCCGGCCTCCAGACTATCTTTCACCGCCTTAGATCTTATTCCCCGCCGCTGGCAGCCATGAAAACTGCACTACCATCATCAACCGAGCAGATGACCTAGAGGACTACACGGGTCCGCAAGAGAGGTCGCACTCTTTCGTGTCTGCTTACGTTATGCATCGCTTAATATTACATGCTACTTTATCGTCCTGTTCACCGATTAGACTCCGAGTCAGCCCCAAACTAATGGTCAAATTTGAGTTTTTAATTGGTTGTGGGGTACATATCGGGGCCGCTATCTATAGTATCTATCTACTATCTGGTTAATCTCAGGTGTCTACTATGAGTTTCATGTTGGGTGGGAAACAAACAGTAAAGAAGCCATTATCTGTATTTTTTAACTGAAGCCATTATCTGCCTGCTATTATTGGTTTTGGGTCTATCCACAGGTTGCTACCATCACTCTGGATTTCTGCATGCACTCCTTACATAATCTCACTATGTTTTATTCATATGCATGGCAGTTATTGTAAACAATGGAACTGAACATGTAGAGCAAAAGAGACGAGCCTTGCGTGGCAATAAAATTTCATGCAGACGTCGCTCCATGGTAGGGGCAACGGCAGCCTCCCCTCCACACATTTTGGATTGTAATCGAGAGGAAGATATCTGTTCTGAGGGTTATTCAGAAGGAGAAGACAACTCCTATTTACCCCCTGAGGTCTTCGCTCTAACTTGGCATGCTGATGTTGGTTATATCATGCATATGGTGTCTTGCATTGCATACTTTATACATCAAATATGTCATCTGCTTAGTTTAGACATCCTTTGTGCGAATGCCATCTGTTTAGTTTATTCATCGTTTATGTGAATTATGCAACGCCATCTTGCTTAGCCAGGCATCATATATGTGAATTTTGCAATGCCATCCTGCTTAGCCAGTCATCTTATATGTAAATTATATCAGGCCATCCTTTTTTTGTTACATATTATATTTGCCAACAATGTTATTACATTCAACTGCTCTTCGTGTGCATCAGCCATTTGACACGGTGATGGCAAATTCTGGAGTGAAAACAAGGTCTTCAGAGCAGACTATGCTATCTGACGATGCGCATATGTCGCTGGTTAAGGATAGCTCCTCAGAGGAGGATTCAGAGACAGATGACCAGTCCTATTCCCCCCGAGGTGTATGCTCTAACTTGGCAAGGTTATGTTGCTCATATCGTGCGTATGGTGTCTCGCATTGCTATGTCATTTGATTAGTTTAGACATGCTTTGTGTGAATGCCACCTGTTTAGTGTCTAATTACCATATATGTGAATTATGCATTGCCATCTTGTTGCAAGACATTATATATGTGAATTATACAATGCTATCTTGTTGCAAATGCATTATATATGTGAATTATGCAATGCCATGCTGTTTAGCCAACATCATGTATGTGAATTGTATCATGCTATCATTTTTTTGTATTACGTGTTCCATTTGTCGACAATGTTTGTATATTAAACTACTGTTCCTGTGCATCAGCCATTTGAAGCAGTGATGGAAGTATCTGGAGTGAAAACAAGGTATTCAGAGCAGACAATGCTACCTGCTGAAGCAGACATCTTGCTGGTTATAGAGAGCTCCTCAGAGGAGGATTCAGAAACTGATGACGAGTCCTATTTCCCCCCTGTGGTCTATGCTCAAACTTGGCAGGGTTATATTACCTATGTCATGCATGTTGTGTTGCATTGCTTAGTTTTTACATCATATATGGATTGCCATCTGCTTACTTGCTTACTAGATAAGTCATATATTTCAATTATATCATGCCATCATGTTTACATAGTACATACACATCATCTATCTGAATTATGGCATGGCAACCCATTTAATAAAGACATCATATAGTTATATCATCTCATCCTGTTTAGTGTTTACAGTCATCATATTTTGAATTATGGCATTCTATCCGTCAATGTATGTGAATTATGGCATGCCAACCTATTTAATAAACACATTATATAGTTATGTCATGTCATCCTGTTTACACAGTCTCATATTTTGAACTATGTCTTTCCATCTTTTTTAGTTAGCCATCATAATGTGAAATTGTGTCATGCTATCCTGTTTAGTTAGCCATCATATATGTGAAATTGTGTCATGCTATCCTGTTTGGTTAGACAACATAAATATGAATTATTTCATGCCCTCTTTTATTCCCCACTATCCATTGCACCTGTCTATCATACAATGTCTATACTTTCAATTACTTTTCTTGTTTATCAGCCATTTGAATTGGAGAGCATGATGGTAGTATCTAAAGGAGTAACAACACGGTCTTCAGAAAAGATAGTGCTACCAGTTGATGCAGATAGAACCACGGTTGTACTTGCCCAAGGACCAGATCCACCACACATAACCCAGACTCTCGCAGATTGTACCCCTACCCAACTGGACAGAGAACCAGCTACACCCCTTCTACCCCCAACCCCGGCAGATAGTAACCCAGTAGTTGACACAGCTCCACCACAGAGCATCCAAACACGAGCAGTTAGTAAGGGAACTGCAGTGCCCAAAGCACGAGGACCACCACTCCGAATCCCAACTCAACGCTTAAAGGAGAAGAAGATTTGTTCTCAGGTCAGTTCTGTAGCTATGGTTCATACTCCTTTGCTCTTGCATGACTCTATTTACACATACCAACTATTTTCAAATTTGAAGGATGGAATTGAAACTCCAGTGGCGCAACAGGTATGTTTTAAACCTATTTCTTTAACTGGTTTGCTGTTGTAACCTGCTCTATGTTGATTTCAGTTTCAATTGAATAAACAATTATGTTCTCATGTCATGCACATTACAAGTTTTGTTATTGCTCTATAGTTACCCACACTTATATTCTGTCTATTCTGCTTTGTCTTGAACACATATTATTTGAACTGTGTCTCTATCTTGATTTGGCAACAAAAACTAGAATGATATAGGCCATAAAGTGACCATGGTACATAGATATATGTTTGTTTCATGCTATTATCCTGTCCACTTTACTACTGAACTCTGCTACCTCTTGAGCTTGCGTTGGTTTTCCCCGAAGAGGAGAGGATGATGCAGCAGAGTAGCGTAAGTATTTCCCTCATCTTTTGAGAACCAAGGTATCAATCCAGTAGGAGGCCACGCTCAAGTCCCTCGTACCTGCACAAATCGATAGCAACTCGCAACCAACGCGATTAGGGGTTGTCAATCCCTTCACGGTCACTTACGAGAGTGAGATCTGATAGAGATAATATTTTTGGTATTTTTGGTATAAAGATGCAAAGTGAAAAGTAAAAGGCAAAGTAAAAAGCAAAAAAAGATTAAAGTGATGGAGATTGATATGATGAGAATAGACCCGGGGTCCATAGGTTTCACTAGTGGCTTCTCTCAAGAGCATAAGTTTTCTACGGTGGCTGAACAAATTACTGTTGATCAATTGACAGAATTGAGCATAGTTATGAGAATATCTAGGCATGATCATGTATATAGGCATCACGTCCGTGACAAGTAGATCGAAATGATTCTGCATCTACTACTATTACTCCACTCATCGACCGCTATCCAACATGCATCTAGAGTATTAAGTTAAAAACAGAGTAACGCCTTAAGCAAGATGACATGATGTAGAGACATAAATTCATGCAATATGAAATAAACCCCATCTTGTTATCCTTGATGGCAATGATACAATACGTGCCTTGCTGCCCCTTCTGTCACTGGGAAAGGACACCGCAAGATCGAACCCAAAGCTAAGCACTTCTCCCATGGCAAGAACTACCAATCTAGTCGGCCAAACCAAACGGATAATTAGAAGAGACTTGCAAAGATAACCAATCATACATAAAATAATTCAGAGAAGATTCAAATATTGTTCATAGATAGACTTGATCATAAACCCACAATTCATCGGTCTCAACAATCACACCGCAAAAGAAGAAGATTACATCAAATAGATCTCCACAAGAGAGGGGGAGAACATTGTATTGAGATCCAAAAAGAGAGAAGAAGCCATCTAGCTAATAACTATGGACCCAAAGGTCTGAGGTAAACTACTAACACTTCATCGGAGAGGCTATGATGATGTAGAAGCCCTCCGTGATGACGGTCCTCTCCGGCGGAGCTCCGGAACATGCCCCAAGATGGGATCTCGTGGATACAGAAAGTTGCGGCAGTGGAATTAGGTTTTTGGCTCCTGTTCTGATCGTTTTGGGGTACGTGGATATATATAGGAGGAAGGAGTATGTCGGTGGAGCACCGAGGGGCCCACGAGGCAGGGGGCGCGCCCTGTAGGGGGGGGCCCACCCTCGTGACCGCCTCTGGTACTTCTTGGAGTAGGGTCCAAGTCTCCTGGGTCATAATCGGGAAGAAAATCACGTTCCAGAAAGGATTATTCTGTTTGGACTCCGTTTGATATTCCGTTTCTTCGAAACACCGAAATAGGCAAAAAACAACAATTCTGGGCTGGGCCTCCGGTTAATAGGTTAGTCCCAAAAATAATATAAAAGTGGAAAATAAAGCCCAATATAGTCCAAAACAGTAGATAATATAGCATGGGGCAATCAAAAATTATAGATACGCTGGAGACGTATCAAACTCATTTACCAAAATGAGTCTCATATACAACATGGTAAACATGTGATGTGTCTACTTGTTTCTCTTTTAGAATGCGGACAAAAAATTGGAGAACAGTACCGCGTTATCCAATGGTAAAGGAAGTAATGCAAATAAGGTTCAAGATAGTGAGACATCCCTGTTGGTCTCCAAGAAATACGATAAAAACTATCTTGACGACAGTGAGGGAACCCAAAAGTCCTGTCTTGATGTAGTGTTCGAGTTACTGGCCACTACTGCTGGCACAAGCTCTTCGAACTCGTTTCCTGAATCATTTCGTCTTCTTGAGTCTCAACTTCAAGTTGAAAGACATCGATCAGATGTGCTGCGACAGGAAGCTGAAGAACTGAGGAAGTCCCTGCAGAATTCAGATGCATATTTTCTGGTGCAACAGCAAGGACTGGAGGATTTAAGCGCCAAACAAGAGAAAGTTAATAAGCTTGCTAAGCATCTTGCCAGCATTATGGGTACCCAGGATATTGTTTCTTGAGATCTTCTGAAGTGGTTTCAGTTCTGGATTTGTTTTGCTGCTGCGTTTATTTGCGCTGGTCGCCAACTTTGACAATCAGTGTATATGATATGCTGCTCCGTTCCCTATATTTGCACTGGTGGCGAACTTTGATGCCTAGTGGATGTAATATGTGTAATAGCCGTGATAGCCTAGCATTAGTTGCTTGCTTATTTATTTCCTTGTTGTCTTGTTTATTTGTTTGATTTTGTCATTACAGTTCTTTTTCCGCGGTTAGCTAGTGGCTGCAATAACCTATTTTTAAAAACTAGGCCGCAATAACCATGGGCTAATATTTACTGTAGTGACACTGGGCCTCCTACTGGCCATAGAAACAGTGGGCCTTCTACGGGCCGTAAAAACAATGGGCCTTCTATGTGCCGTAGAAACAATGGGCCTTCTGCGGGCCGTATTATCAATGGGCCATATACGGGCCGTATAATCGATTGGCCAAACATGGGCCAAACAGACCGCATTATGGCCGTAAACGGGCTAGAGTTGGAATCGTCCGTTCATGGGCCGACCATAATGGGCCATCATTAATAGGCCGTATTTGATGACGCTATGAAATCGGCCCAACGTATTAACGGACCACAAACGAGCCGACTGTAACCACGGGCTGAATTTGGCCCACAAGCAGAAAATGACAGTAACGGGCCGTAAGTAAACGAATGCTGGAAATGAGCCCAAGAATAAATGGGCTCTGAGAAGGCCGAAAGATAACATGAGCTGGAAACGGCCCAACGGAATAATGGGCCGTTAATGGGTATAAAGTGATACACTGTTCATCACGGGCCAGTTTCACCACGGGCCGCTAATGGGTGTAAAGCGATACACAGTTCATTACGGGCCAGTTTCACCACGGGCCGTTAATGGGTGTGAGGTGATACACTGTTCATTACGGGCCAGTTTCACCACGGGCCGTTAATGAGTGTAAAGTGATACACTGTTCATTATGGGCCAGTTTCACCACGGGCCGTTAATAGGCCAAGAGTTACATAGGGCCTCATATGGGCCGAAAGACGTCATGGACCATACATGGGCCAGAAGTGAAAACAGGCTGGAATCATATTGGATGGCCCAGATGACGCTACTGGGCCTAATTCGAATAGGGCGTAATGGGCCTTGGGTTAGCGGGCTGTAAATGGGCTATATGCGAACATGCCGTTAACAGGATTTCCATGGGCCGGCCCGCCACCTTTTGACCAAGTCAAACGGGCCGGCCTTTTCACAGGAATGGGCCTCTGTTGGGCCGTGCCACGTGTCGACGTATCATAGGCGCCTATCTGACCCACTGACGAGCTGACACGTGTTTCGTCCGACCAATAAGAATTTTACATGCGGACATTTCCCATTGGCTGCGGCTGTTAACGGGTTATCGGATCCAAAACCCGACCCGATAGCTTAACGGCGTTCCGTTACGGTGGATGCCATGTGTCGGTCACCCTTGACGAAAGCACTTCTGTGACGCGCGATTTATCGTCATGGAAGTGGACACTTTCGTGATGATAATTTTGGCAATGTCATGGAACACTTCTACGACAACACATGTATGACTATCTTGATTCTATCATAAATTTGTCATGGATGTACATGCATGACAAAAAAAGCGACCTACTGTGACAAACACGTATCATAACGGAAGTGTATTTTTTTGTAGTGCCTTGGCGTGGAAGGAAAGCTTGGCAATACGGATATGTAGATCCCCTCCCTTGTAACCGACTCTGTGTAACCCTAGCCCCCTCCGGTGTCTATATAAACCGAAGGGTTTAGTCCATAGAACAACAATCATACCATAGGCTAGCTTTTAGGGTTTAGCCTTTACGATCTCGTGGTAGATCAACTCTTGTAATACTCATATCATCAATATCAATCAAGCAGGAAGTAGGGTATTACCTCCATTGAGAGGGCCCGGACCTGAGTAAACATCGTGTCCCCCACCTCCTATTACCATCCACCTTAGACGCACAGTTCGGGACCCCCTACCCGAGATCCGCCGGTTTTGACGCCGACAAAGTGTCGGGGGAAATCTGCCTCCACGAACACCTATGGGGACCGAGCCCCTTTCTGGTTCGGCGGGGGGCGGAGGTCGCGCGAAGAGCGGATCGAGGCGATGCACACAAGGGGTTTACCCAGCTTCGGGCCGCACGGATGCGTAAAACCCTACTGCTGCTTTGTGGTTTGTATTGTGTTCTTGGGAGCGCTGAGTGCTACAGTACACTCAGGCAACTAATCAGACCGAGCGTGAGTGGTCTCCTCCCTCCTCCTTTTTCATGTTGCGCATGGGGCCTCCTTTTATATGCGCAAGGGGTTACCCACAGGTGGCAACGTAGGCGGGGGTAAAACTGGAAAACACTGTGTTGTGTACAGTTGTTTGCACAGTGCTATCATACCTAATTCTGACGGCAGGGGACAAGGGCATTAAATGCCCGTCTGGGTCGCCCAAACAGCGCAGAAAAGGGACCATCAGGGGCGCCACCGTTTGCCACGACGGCTACCCTATCAGTGTTGCTTCGCCACCGCATGCCCCTGGCTGCGCAGCCTCTCGCCACGTACGCCTGAAACGGCCCCAGAGCGACGCGTGGGTGGATGAGCTGGAACGCAGGCACGGGGTGGTGGCTTGCCGCGGCAAGCGCCTTGCCGCGGTCGATGCCTTGTCGCGCCCGGGAGCTTGTTGCTCACCGGTCCTTGCCGGGACGCGTGGCGCGTCGCAGCAAGCCTCTTGTCGTGCCCTGGTCGGCCTTCCCGGCAAGCTCCTCTTGCCGGGGCCTTGTGCTTCGAGAGGCCGTCCCGGCAAGCTCCTCTTGCCGGGGCCTTGCTCTCTTCGGGTGGCCTTCCCGGCAAGCTCCTCCTGCCGGGGCCTTGGCTCGAATACTTTGTTCTTGGATGGCCCAAAAAGGGATCATGGAGAGCTTTGGCGATCGCCTGGCAAGCCTTGCCGCGGGGTGCTACGACTGCCCGTGCACAAGTTTGGGGTACTAAGGTACCCCTACTTTAGTACACCGACAGGAGCCCCCGGGCCTGGGCCATACACAGTGCCGAGCGCTGTTGGGCCAGGCCCAAAACAGTGCACGGGCACGCGCGGCCTGGGTCAGGCTGCATCTTCTTCTGCGTCCACCACGCCCGCCGCGAACGGCACGCATCGAACGCGGCATCATGGGGAGAGGCGTGCGTGACGTGGGCGGTGTGCGCGGGGCTGAGCCCCGCAGGCATGCGTCACGTCGCAATAAAGGGGGACAGTTCGCGCTATCTCCATAAGTGGAGGGAGGCGTGGAGGCGCGGCTCGTTTGCTGGACGGGGCCGAGGCACGGTTTCCGAGGCGTCCGCTCCCCACGATCACGGGCCGAGGGGAGGTCGCCTCATCCGTCGCCTCGGTCCTGCACGCCAGCCATGCGGCTTCCATGCACCCGGGGTCGCGGACGGTGGAGGCAGGAAACCGGGCCGAGGCAGCAGGCCGGTCCCAGTCGCCTGCTCTTCCTGCGTCTTGATTGGCTGAGCGGGGCGGTCGAGCCCCCACCCTGCTCCTTTATAAAGAGCAAGAGGGGGGGGCGACGAAAACCCACACTCCTCCATCTTTGCTTCTCTTTAGCTTCTGATCCCCTCTCTCCATTCGCCATGGAGAAAAGGAACTCTGGTCCTTCATCGGTGGCGGCGAGGGTCGCCGCTAGGCAACGCGCCCCTCCTCCCCTTGCACCCGCGGTGGCAGAGCCAACCGTAAGGGGAAGGGGGAGGGGGCGAGGTCATGGACGAGGTCGTGGACGAGGCCGAGGCGTTCGGGGACGAGGCGGACGGGGCGACGCGCCGGCCTCGCCTCCGCCAGCGGCTCCTCCTCTCACGGCAGTCCACATCGGGGACGACCCTTGCGAGTTCTTCGTCAGGCTGTGCTGGGCGCCTCGTCGTCGCCTCCGTCTCCCGGCTCCCTTCGCAAGCGTGATGGAGATGGAACAACCCGAGACGCTAAGACTGCGCATGAGGGGCTGCGGGATCAGCGGCACGCGGGTCCATGTTGAGTCCCCAGCCCCCGGCGTGGTGTATCTTGCTCGAGGGTGGAAGACGTTCGCCCGTATCCACAGCTTGATGGAGGGGTTCACCCTCCATTTTAAGTTGATGGAGGGCGATCTCCTCTCCGTCAAGGTCTTCGGGTGCTTCGGGACCCGGGCCCGGTGCTGCGTGGATAGCTCCTCCGACAGCGAAGGCTCCTCCTCGAGCGAGAGTGACGAGGAGGGGAGCGACAGCGACGACGAGGGTAGCGGTCGTCGGGATGACGGGTCCGACTAGGCGTCGGTCGCGGCTCCGCGTGGCACCGGCGACCCCATCATTCGTGTTGCCGGCTCCTTGAGCTTCCCGGGGTCGTCTCCTTGGCGGCTGGCGTAGGGAGGCTGCGGAAGAGGAAGAGGGCGGGCGGAAAGGCCGTCAACTCGGAGTACGAGGGCACGACGCCCTCGACAGCGTGCTGACATCCTGCCGCCTCGTCGAGCCCTACTTCCGGCGCCGCCGTCACCGTCCAGCTTTCAGACGGCCCCCGGGGCGTTCTGTTGGTGTCTTCTGCCACCCGTAGCTCATCTAGGCGCCCCTTTTGCCCCTTTCGCCTCCTTGTCCTACCTCCTGAGGAGAGAGACAAGAAAGGGATTACGGGCACCTTATCTCTTTTTAACTTGTAAGCCTTCGGGCTCTAGTTGCATTTAAAGCTTGTAATCCCATCTCTCATGTTTTTCATTCTCTCTGAACTATACCTGAGCGGAATGTTTTTAATGAAAAGGGGATGTTTGCCGGGCCATTTGTCTCGCGGGTAAAACCCACGCCAAGGAGCGAATCCTTTATATCGTTAAGATAGACATTTCTTTGCCCAGCAACAGGCCCTGCCGTCTTCCCGCGCCACTCAAACTTCCCCACGCCTTTGGCGGAGGTAGGGATGAGGCGGGTTCGGGCTCCTCATTCCGTTCCTTTGCCGCCGCAGCTACTACCAAAACTGGCCCCAGGAACGCGCTCCGGGGCCCAGAGTTAAGGGAGCACGAGAGCTTTTTAGGAAGAAACAAGGTTTTCGCATTCGTGAGTCCATAAGAGAATGCATGACAAGGGATGAAAAACTTATCTGGGATTGCAGCCCCCGGCAACTTTGGCTTGCCGCGGGCGAATCTTTGTACTTGCAGCCCCCGACAACACTGGTTTGTCGGGGACCAGATGCTGGTCCGCCCTTCTTTTCTTCTTCGTCCTTAAGCGGTCTGGCCAGGATATGCAAAACCCTGCGAACCAAAGGAAACGAAAGAACAGGAAAAAAGGACGCAGACCCGACCTCTAAGCTAGGGGTTAGCAGCTGTTAGGCACTATCAACCCTAACCAAGGACGAGACTCGACTCAGCATGCATGCTAAAACTTAGGGCGCCAGCGCTTCATTTACTGCTGCTCGGGGTCTGCGCCTGGCTTTGTACAAAGGATTACATGCAACAGCGGCAAGACTTGTACAAAAGGGTGGTTGCCGGACGGGGTCCGACAACCGCGCCTTACGGGTAAAACTTACGAAGATGCTCAATATTCCAGGAGTTGCTCACCGGAGTGCCATCTTCGGTCTCAAGGCGGACAGCGCTGGGCCTCGTGACTCGTCTCACCCGGTAAGGGACTTCCCACTTCGGCGTCAACTTGTTATGATTCTTGGCGGACGGAGCGCACCGAAGAACAAGGTCGCCTTCCTCGAAGCTTCTGGCTTTAACTTTGCGGCTATGGTAGCGACGCAAAGCTTGCTGGTAGTGAGAGGCTCGCACAGCAGCCTTTAGACGATCTTCCTCAAGGAGCAGCGCGTCATCTTCACGCAGCCGCTCTTGCTCAAGCTCATCATAAGCGAGCACTCGAGGTGACCCGTATACGAGTTCCGTGGGGGTAACTGCTTCTGCTCCATAGACTAGAGCAAATGGTGTCTGGCCAGTGGCTCGATTTGGCGTCGTTCTGATCGACCAAAGAGCCACCGGCAGCTCCTCGATCCAGTTTCTTCCGCACTTGTGCAGCCTGTCGAAAGTTCTGGTCTTGAGCCCGCGCAGCACTTCGGCATTGGCCCTCTCCGCTTGACCGTTGCTCCTGGGATGAGCAACAGAAGCGAAGCAGACCTTGGCGCCAAGGTCTTGGACGTATTGCATGAAGGCGCGGCTCGTGAATTGCGTACCGTTGTCGGTGATGATCCTGTTGGGGATCCCAAAGCGGCAAACAATCGACCTGAAGAACTTGACTGCTGACTGTGCTGTCACCTTCCTCACTGGTTCCACTTCCGGCCACTTTGTGAACTTGTCGATTGCGACGTACAAGTACTCAAAGCCCCCGACAGCTCGGGGGAAGGGGCCAAGGATGTCGAGCCCCCAAACCGAAAATGGCCAGGATAAAGGGATCGTCTGGAGAGCTTGAGCTGGCTGGTGTATCTGCTTGGAATGGAACTGGCACGCTTCACACTTGGTTACTTGTGCAGTTGCATCCTGGAGGGCTGTCGGCCAGAAGAAACCTTGCCGGAACACTTTGCCGGCAAATGCTCTGGCGCCAATGTGGTGACCACATATGCCTCCATGTATCTCTGCCAACAGCTTTTGTCCGTCTTCCCGGGAAATACACTTCAATTTCACACCGTTGCGCCCTCTTCTGTACAGCATGTTGTCGACGAACTGGTACATACTCGAGCGCCGGGCTACTCTTTCCGCTTCTTCTTGTTCTTCGGGAAGTTCTCCGTTCTGGAGGAAATGGACAGTCTGCTACGCCCATGCTGGAGCCTGTGGCTCGACAACAAGGACTGAAGGCACATCTGCTGCTGCGGGAACGTCCGCTTCTACGGCGAGGATCTGGGGCTCAGCCGGAGCTTGACGTTCCCCAAGCTTGCCGGGGCAAAACTTGTCGGGAGCGCCTGCTTCTACGGAAGAAACCCTGGGGTTTGCCGGAGCAGACGGCTCCTCAGCGCTCTTGGCGTCGATCTTGGGGACCTTCTTGGCGGTGGCTCCGGGGAGCTCTACCGGAAGATAGTCGCCGGAGACCAACTTCCTCTTCTTGCTCTGTCCGGTTGATGGCGTTACGGATGGCTGAGTCAGCTTGAGCACAAAGGTTCCTGGTTCCACAGGTAACTTAAGTGCTACGCACTTTGACAGGCCATCAGCAATGTCATTCTCAGCTCTTGGAACGTGTTCCATTTGCAGGCCGTCAAAGCGCTCCTCTAGCTTCCTCACTTCATCAACGTATGCTTCCATCAACGGACTCTGGTAATCTTTGTTCACTTGGCGGACGACAAGCTGCGAGTCACCCTTGACAATGAGCTTCTTGATCCCAAGTTCTGCCGCGATCCTGAGACCGGCGAGCAAACCTTCATACTCTGCAGTATTGTTGGTTGCTTGCTCCTTGGGGAAGTGCATCTGGACTATGTACTTGAGATGCTCTCCGGTGGGCGCGATAAGCAACGCGCCAGCACCGGCGCCTTGCAGCGAGAAAGCACCATCAAAATACATCAGCCACTCTTTGCTTGCTTCTTTGACGGGGATGCTCGTCTCTGGGATCTCTTCGTCTGGTGTCGGTGTCCACTCTGCTACAAATTCCGCCAATGCTCTGCTTTGGATAGTTGAAGTGCTCTCGAATTTGAGACCGAAGCTTGACAGTTCCAGTGCCCACTCGACAATCCTGCCTGTTGCTTCTGGATTCTGCAGTATCCTCTTCAGCGGAAAGCGGGTGACAACTGTAATCTCATGTGCTTGGAAGTAATGGCGCAGCTTTCTCGAGGCTATGAGAAGGCCGAAAAGCAATTTCTGCACACCAGAGTACCTTGACCTAGCCCCCTGCAGAAGGGAGCTGACAAAGTAAACTGGGCACTGCACCATTCTCTTCTTCTGCACCTCCACTCGCTCCTGCGCAGATTCATCCTTGTCGGGGCCAGAGCTTGTCAGGGAAGCCTCTTGCTTGTCGCTGGACGCGCTTGTCGCGGTTGCTAGCTCATCATCTGCCTGCCTCTCCGCTACTAACGCAGCACTAACCACTTGATTGGTTGCCGCTAGGTACAACAGCAACTTCTCTTGTGGTTTAGGCGCGACAAGTATTGGAGCGGAGGACAGGTATTTCTTCAAGTCCTGCAGCGCAGCCTCCGCTTCCGGAGTCCATTTTACTGGACCCGCCTTTTTCAAAACTTTGAAAAATGGCAGGGCGCATTCTGCAGACTTGGAAATAAACCTGCTGAGAGCCGCGACGCAGCCGGCAAGCCTTCGTACATCCTTGACGCGTGTTGGTGCTTCAATCTGCTCGATGGCCTTTATTTTGTCTGGATTGGCTTCGATTCCTCGCTGAGATACGAAGAACCCGAGAAGCTTGCCGGAAGGGACTCCAAACACGCACTTCTCGGGGTTGAGCTTGAGGCTGATCCTGCGCAGGTTCGCAAAGGTCTCTTCTAAATCTTGAATCAGGGTTGCCCTGTTCCTGCTTTTGACCACTATGTCATCCATGTAGGCTTCCACATTTCTGTGGATTTGCGGCTCAAAAGCGGCATGGACAACCCTCACAAACGTCGAACCGACATTCTTCAAACCGAAAGGCATTCGCACGAAATAGTACGTGCCACATGGAGTGATGAATGCGGTCTTTTCCTCATCTTCTTCAGCCATGAAGATCTTATGGTACCCTGAGTATGCGTCAAGAAATGAAAGCAGGTCACATCCGGCCGTGGAGTCAACAATCTGGTCAATGCGCGGCAAGGGAAAGGGATCTTTGGGACAAGCTTTATTAACATCAGTAAAGTCGATGCAAAGCCTCCATTTCCCATTTGCTTTGCGCACGACAACAGGATTGGCCAACCACGTCGGATGGAGCACACCTCTGACAAGGCCTGCCGCTTCCAACTTCTTGATCTCTTCTATGATGAACTCTTAGCGCTCCACCGCTTGCTTCCTGACTCTCTGCTTGACGGGCCGCGCATGAGGACAGACGGCGAGGTGGTGCTCAATCACTTTCCTGGGAACGCCGGGGATGTCAGATGGTTGCCAGGCAAACACATCGACATTCGCCCGCAGGAAAGCAATGAGCGCGCCTTCCTATTTGGGGTCGAGAGTGGCACTGATGGTGAAGGTACCACCAGTGCCGTCCTCCTTGGCGAACACCTTCTTGGTCATTGGCGAGGCTGCCATTGACTTCTTACTCTTGCCGGTGGAGCTCGATGGCGCGTCCTCGACGGTAGCGCAGCACTTCGAAGAGGTGCGCTTGCCGGAGTGGGCACCAGAGCACTTGCCGGGCTTGGTCTTCCTCTTCCCTCCGGGAGCTTCAGTAACAAGTGGCTTGTGATCTGTTGCGGCTGCTGCTTCCCGGTAGATCTTGTTGGCACAGATAAGGGCATCCTTCTTGTCACCGGGGACAGAGATGACGCTTATCGGGCCTGGCATCTTGAGCATGTTGTATGCGTAGTGAGAGGCCGCCATGAACTTGGCGAGCGTTGGACGGCCGAGAATTCCATTGTAGGGCAATGGAAAATCGGCAACGTCAAAAGTGATCCTCTCTGTCCTAAAGTTCAGCTCGCTGCCAAATGTCACTGGCAACGTTATCTTCCCCTTCGGCTTGCTCCTTCCCGGGTTGATTCCTTGGAATGTGCCGGTCTCTTCGAGCTCGCTGTCGGGGACTTGGAGTCTCTGGAGCACAGCGGAGGAGATCAGGTTCAAGCCGGCCCCACCATCGACTAGCATCTTAGTGACCTTGAGGTTGCGGACTGTTGGTGAGACCAACATCGGCAACCACCCGATCGCAGTTGTGTGGTCAGGGTGGTCCTCAATATCGAAGATGATAGGCGTGCTGGACCATTTCAGAGGCTTGCGTGACTCAACGGGTGGTTCCGCTGCATTGACTTCTCGCGCCCACTGCTTGAGCTGGCGGTGAGAAGTATGCAGAGATGCACCGCCGTCTACACACAAGAGCTCTATGGCTTTCTGAAACTCCTGCTCACTGGTCTCGACATCATCCATGTCCTCGTCTTCGTCGTCGTCTTCGTTCTTGTCGCGGCCGCGGGGAGGTCTGTCTGCTTGCCGCTGCTTGTCCTTGTCGCGGCGTCCTCCTTGGCCGGGGCGCTTCGTGCCTGATCCTCCGCCACCTCCCCGGGCTCTCTCCTTGTCGCGTCGCTCGTACTCGGCCTTTTGCAGCTCGACGAGTCGCTCGACCTGCTTGCAGCTCTGGAGGTCATGGCCCTTGGTGCGGTGGATCTTGCAGTACTATTTGTTGGTGCCGTCCCGCTTGTCGGCGACCGCCACATCCTGGCAGTTGGCGCATCCGGCAACCTCCTTGCCGGAGCTACCAGCCTGGGCCTTCTTGGCGGCGCCTTCATCGCCGAACTGCTCCACAACCAGTACTTCTTGGCTCTTCTTCTTCCTGTTGCTCCGCCGCCGGTTCTTCCTTGCCGGGGCGGTATCCTCACTGTCAGATTCTCCTGCTCCAGTGTTCTCTCCGGGTAGTTTCCT
Organism: Aegilops umbellulata; assembly: GCA_032464435.1. Classification (NCBI taxonomy): domain Eukaryota; kingdom Viridiplantae; phylum Streptophyta; class Magnoliopsida; order Poales; family Poaceae; genus Aegilops; species Aegilops umbellulata. The sequence continues at coordinate 314,607,577 of CP136055.1, read as the reverse complement.
TCCTTCCTCAGCGCGTGCACACTTGTCGTCCAGGGCATATAGTTCGCTGACGTCTTTGATCTTGCACATTGCCATCTCCTCCCGCATCCTGCGGTTACGCACGTTCTGATGGAACGTGCTGATGACCGCGGCAGGGTGGACGTCTGGGATGTTGTAGTGTACGCGGCTGAATCTCTGGATGAACTTGTGCAAGGATTCCCCTTCCTTCTGGACGAGCAGATGAAGGTCGCTCGCTTGGCCATGCGGTTTGTGGCCGCCTGTAAAGGCGCCAACAAACTGATGGCACAAGTCTGTCCAGGAGGTTATGGAGTTATCCGGCAAGTGCATGAGCCAGGATCTGACGTTGGATTTGAGTACCAGCGGGAAGTAGTTGGCAAGGATCTTGTCGTCTCACCCTCCAACGGCCTGCACCGCAATGGTGTAGATGCTGAGGAATTCCGACGGATGCGACTTGCCGTCGTACTTCTCTGGTACGTCTGGCTTGAAATTCTTCGTGCTGGGCCACTGGACTTGCCGCAGCTCACGGGTGAACGCAGGGCAGCCTACCGCGTACGGCAGGTCGCCCGGTCCCCCCGGCGCATGCATGTCGACAGAGGGCCCAGCGCGCTGGTCTGATTGACGCCGCGCTTCTCTTCGACGCTCGATGCGCGTACGAGCGTCCTCTTGCTCTCGTTCGTGAAGAACTTGGCGTTGATCGCGACGAGTTCGCGGATTTGACGACGTGGTGGAGTCATTGTCGTGATGGCTCCGGTGAGTCGGCGATCTTGGCCTTTGGGGCGGGGAATGCACGGTGGTCGCACCCCCACCGGTCTTGGCGCCATCGATTCTCGCCTGGCCGACCTGCCGCGGCTGCGACGCACTGTGCTGCCGCGGGGTGTCGCCGTTAGCGAAGCCGATGAGACTCTGTATCGTGGCCCTCCAGTCGTCGAGCTTGTCCGCCGTTGGAGGGTAGTCTAGGAGCAGTTGAGCTCATGCTAGAGCTTCTGCTGGAGTGGCGGGCAGCGGTGGCAAGCGGCACGTGGAGCGGGATGTGCTCGAACTTCTAACTACGTTAGAAGGAGCAACACCCGGACCAGGCAGTCGCGCCACGCTCGCACCAGCATGTTGGTGTGTATGCTGGCCTTGAGCACCCTGGGATCCGCCAGCTCGATCTGGGTCCAGCGAGCGTATGGTACCGTGAGTGCCAAGACGCTGCTGGTCCCATGCCTCCTGAGAGGGGCGCGGTGCATGCTCGGACGCCACGGCACCATGAGCTGGTTCGGCGACGCCCGTTCCGCCGCCGGTGCCGTCCCCACCACCTGTTTGCTCCAGGGGCGGTGGGTTCGATGCGGACGGACCAGCCGCCTCCGGAGCCTTCTTCTTCGGTGGCATGTCGATGAAGATGATGGAGATCTAGCCTGTGCAGACGTCGGATCAGGTTCACGCAACCTCGACGCCCCCTACCTGGCGCGCCAAAGATGTCGGGGGAAATCTGCCTCCACGAACACCTATGGGGACCGAGCCCCTTTCTGGTTCGGGGGGGGGGGGGGGGGCGGAGGTCGCGCGAAGAGCGGATCGAGGCGATGCACACAAGGGGTTTACCCAGCTTCGGGCCGCACGGATGCGTAAAACCCTACTGCTGCTTTGTGGTTTGTATTGTGTTCTCGGGAGCGCTGAGTGCTACAGTACACTCAGGCAACTAATCAGACCGAGCGTGAGTGGTCTCCTCCCTCCTCCTTTTTCACGTTGCGCATGGGGCCTCCTTTTATATGCGCAAGGGGTTACCCACAGGTGGCAACGTAGGCGGGGGTAAAACTAGAAAACGCTGTGTTGGGTACAACTGTTTGCACAGTGCTATCATACCTAACTCTGACGGCAGGGGACAAGGGCATTAAATGCCCGTCTGGGTCGCCCAAACAGCGCAGAAAAGGGACCGTCAGGGGCGCCACCGTTTGCCACGACGGCTACCCTGTCAGTGTTGCTTCGCCACCGCATGCCCCTGGCTGCGCAGCCTCTCGCCACGTACGCCTGGAATGGCCCCAGAGCGACGCGTGGGTGGATGAGCTGGAACGCAGGCGCGGGGTGGTGGCTTGCCGCGGCAAGCGCCTTGCCGCGGTTGATGCCTTGTCGCGCCCGGGAGCTTGTTGCTCACCGGTCCTTGCCGGGACGCGTGGCGCGTCGCAGCAAGCCTCTTGTCGTGCCCTGGTCGGCCTTCCCGGCAAGCTCCTCTTGCCGGGGCCTTGTGCTTCGAGCGGCCGTCCCGGCAAGCTCCTCTTGCCGGGGCCTTGCTCTCTTCGGGTGGCCTTCCCGGCAAGCTCCTCCTGCCGGGGCCTTGGCTCGAATACTTTGTTCTTGGATGGCCCAAAAAGGGATCATGGAGAGCTTTAGCGATCGCCTGGCAAGCCTTGCCGCGGGGTGCTACGACTGCCCGTGCACAAGTTCGGGGTACTAAGGTACCCCTACTTTAGTACACCGACACAAAGAGCCCCTCAAAAATCTCTTCATTATCTTCTGAAAATTTCTGAAATTTTTAGTAACTTCAAATGAAAGTGAACCAAACTCAACAAAATTGATAGCAACTACTCCCACAAGTGCCTAGAGACTATATTATGCATTAGAACTACTTGGGACCATATAAATTTGACATGCAAGCTCAAGAATAGGGTCACCTAGGTAGCACAAATTTGCAATGAATAAAGCACTAGAAAAAAAACTAATTGGACCAATGGAGGAGTCACATACCAAGGAACAATCCCCCAAAGCAGTTTAGTGAGAGGTGCTTTGAGCAAGGAGATCGAAAATCGCAGCAAAATGAGCTATAACTCGTGCTTGAGCTGGTTGGTGATTTTTTTGGGAGGAAGAAGGAGTATGTGGTGGCTGGAATAAGTGGAGGGGAGCCACCATGGGCCCACAAGGCAGGGGGCGCGCCCAGGGGGTGTGGGTGCGCCCTGGACCCTCGTGGCCAGGTGCTTGCTCCCCTGCTGTGTTCTCAGTGCCAGATATTCTCAAATATTCTAGAAAAATCATATTTCATTTCCGGGGCATTTGGAGAACTTTTATTTTCGGGGTATTTTTTATTGCACGGCTAAATCAGAAAACTGACAGAAAATACTATTTTTACTTTATTCATTCTAAATAACAGAAAGTAAAAGAAGGGTACAGAAGGTTGTGCTTTCTAACTTCATACATCTCATGCTCATCAAAAGGAATCCACTAACAAGGTTGATCAGGTCTTGTTAACAAACTCATTCTGAATAACATGGAACCGAAGAAATTTGGAATAACACTATGTTACCTCAACGGGGATATGCACGTCCCCAATAATAAGAATATCATATCACTTTTTGACAGTAGGAAGAGGAAATTCAAAACCTCCAAAAATAATCGATGGAATTTTTCCAATAGAATTGATACTATGGACTTGAGGTTGTTTCCTCGGGAAGTGTACCGTATGCTCATTGCCATTGACATGAAAAGTGACATTGCCTTTATTGCAATCAATAACAGCCCTTGCAGTATTCAAAAAGGGTCTTCCAAGAATAATAGACATACTATCGTCCTTGGGAATATCAAGAATAACATAGTCCGTTAAAATAGTAACATTTGCAACCACAGCAGGCACATCCTCACAAATACCGACATGTATACCAGTTGATTTATTGGTCATTTGCAAAGATATTTCAGTAGGTGTCAACTTATTCAAATCAAGTCTACGATATAAAGAGAGAGGCATAATACTAACACCGGATCCAAGATCACATAAAGCAGTTCTAACATAATTTCTTTTAATGGAGCATGGTATAGTGGATACTCCTGGATCTCCTAACTTCTATGGTATTCCACCCTTAAAAGTGTAATTAGTGAGCATGGTGGAAATTTCAGCTTCCGGTATCTTTCTGTTATTTGTAACAATTTCTTTCATGTACTTAGCATACGGATTCATTTTGAGCATATTAGTCAAACGCATACGCAAAAAGATAGGTCTAATCATTTTAGCAAAGCGCTCAAAATCCTCATCATCCTTTTTCTTGGATGGTTTGGGAGGAAAAGGCATGGGTTTCTGAACCCATGGTTCTCTTTCTTTACCGTGCTTCCTAGCAACAAAGTCTCTCTTATCATAACGTTGATTCTTTGATTGTGGGTTATCAAGATCAACAACAGGTTCAATTTTACATCATTGTCATTACTAGGTTGAGCATCAACATGAACATCATCATTAACATTATCACTAGGTTCATGTTCATCACCAGATTGTGTTTCAGCATCAGAAATAGAAATATCATTGGGATTCTCAGGTGTGTCTACAATAGGTTCACTAGAAGCATGCAAAGTCCTATCATTTTTCTTTTTCTTCTTCTTAGAAGGACTAGGTGCATCAACATCATTTCTTTGAGAATCCTGCTCAATTCTCTTAGGGTGGCCCTCAGGATACAAAGATTCCTGAGTCACTTTACCTCCTCTAGTTGCAAATCTAATAACAAAGTCATTATTCTTACTATTTAATTCGTTGAGCAAATCATTCTGAGCTTTAAGTACTTGTTCTACTTGAGTGGTAACCATAGAAGCATGTTTACTAATGAGTTTAAGTTCACCTTTAACTCTAGACATATAATCACTCAAGTGTTAAATCATATAATCATTGTGTTTCAATTGTCTACCAACATAAGCATTGAATTTTTCTTGTTTGACAATAAAATTATCAAACTCATCTAAGCATTGGCTAGCAGACTTATAACGAGGAATATCACCTTCATCAAATCTATAGAGAGAATTTACCTTTACCACCTGTGTCGGGTTATCAAGACCATGTGTTTCTTCAATAGGTGATGGATTAAAACTATGTATTTCTTCAATAGGCGGTAAATTAAGACCATGTATTTCTTCAACAGGAGGTAAATTCTTAACATCTTCAGCTTTTATACCCTTTTCTTTCATAGATTTCTTTGCCTCTTGCATATCTCCAGGACGGAGAAATAGAACACCCCTTTTCTTCGGAGTTGGCTTAGGATTTGGTTCAGGAAGTGTCCAATTATTTTCATTGGTCAACATATTATTCAATAGAATTTCAGCTTGATCCACAGTTCTCTCCCTGAAAACACAACCAACACAACTATCCAGGTGGTCTCTGGAAGAATCAGTTAGTCCATTATAAAAGATATCAAGTATTTCATTTTTCTTGAGAGGATGATCAGGCAAAGCATTAAGTAATTGGAGAAGCCTCCCCCAAGCTTGTGGGAGACTCTCTTCTTCAATTTGCACAAAATTATATATTTGCCTCAAAGTAGCTTGTTTCTTATGAGCAGGGAAATATTTAGCAGAGAAGTTATAAATCATATCCTGGGGACTACGCACACAACCAGGATCAAGAGAATTAAACCATATCTTAGCATCACCCTTTAATGAGAACAAAAATATTTTAAGGATATAATAGTAGTGAGTTTTCTCATCATTAGTGAACAGGGTAGCTATATCATTTAATTTATTAAGATGTGCCACAACAGTTTCAGATTCATAGCCATAGAAAGGATCAGATTCAACCGAAGTAATTATATCAGGATCAACAGAGAATTCATAATCCTTATCAGTAACAAAGATAGGTGAAGTAGCATAAGCAGTATCATATTTCATTCTAGCATTCAGAGTTTTTTGTTTCAGCTTAGCTAACAATTTCTTAAGATCGCTTCTATCATTGCAAGCAAGAAAGTCTCTAGAAGTTTATTCATCCATAACATAACCCCCAGGCACAACAAGCAATTCATATTTACGGGGAGAATCTTCATCATCACTTTCATCAATATTATCAGTTTCAATAATTTCATTCTCTCTAGCCCTAGCAAGTTGTTCATCAAGAAATTCACCAAGTGGCACAGTAGTGTCAAGCATAGAAGTAGTTTCATCATAAGTATCATGCATAGCAGAAGTGGCATCATCAATAACATGCGACATATCAGAATTAATAGCAGAAGCAGGTTTAGGTGTCGCAAGTTTACTCAAAACAGAAGGTGAATCAAGTGCAGAGCTAGATGGCAGTTCCTTTCATCCCCTTGTAGTTAAGGCATAAATTTTTGTTTTCTAGTCTTTCAAGTTCTTCATAGTGACCTGCAGATATAAATGCCAAGTGACTCAAAGAATAGAGCTATGCTCCCCGGCAACGGCGCCAGAAAATAGTCTTGATAACCCACAAGTACAGGGGATCGCAACAGTTTTCGAGGGTAGAGTATTCAACCCAAATTTATTTATTCGACACAAGGGGAGCCAAAGAATATTCTCAAGTATTAGCAGTTGAGTTGTCAATTCAACCACACCTGGATAACTTAATATATGCAACAAAGTATTTAGTAGCAAAGTAGTATGGAAGTAACGGTAACGGTAGCAAAAGTAATATTTTTGGGTTTTGTAGTGATTGTAACAGCAGCAACGGAAAAGTAAATAAGAGAAGAACAATATGTGAAAAGCTCGTAGGCATTGGATCGGTGATGGAGAATTATGCCGGATGCGGTTCATCATGTAACAGTCATAACATAGGGTGACACAGAACTAGCTCCAATTCATCAATGTAATGTAGGCATGTATTCCGAATATAGTCATACGTGCTTGTGGAAAAGAACTTACATGACATCTTTTGTCCTACCCTCCCGTGACAGCGGGGTCCTAACGGAAACTAAGGGATATTAAGACATCCTTTTAATAGAACTGGACCAAAGCATTAACACATAGTAAATACATGAACTCCTCAAACTACGGTCATCACCGGAGTGGTCCCGATTATTGTCACTTCAGGGTTGCCGGATCATAACACATAGTAGGTGACTATAGACTTGCAAGATAGGATCAAGAACTCACATATATTCATGAAAACATAATAGGTTCAGATCTGAAATCATGGCACTCGGGCCCTAGTGACAAGCATTAACCATAGCGAAGTCATAGCAACATCAATCTTTGAACATAGTGGATACTAGGGATCAAACCCTAACAAATCTAACTCGATTACATGATAAATATCATCCAACCCATCACCATCCAGCAAGCCTACAATGGAATTACTCACGCACCGCGGTGAGCATCATGAAATTGGTGATGGAGGATGGTTGATGATGAAGATGGCGACGGATTCCCCTCTCCGGAGCCCCGAAAGGACTCCAGATCAGCCCTCCCAAGAGAGTTTAGGGCTTGGCGGCGGCTCCGTATCGTAAAACGCGATGAATCTTTCTCTCTGATTTTTTCTCCCCAAACACGAATATATAGAGTTGGAGTTGAGGTCGGTGGAGCACCAGGGGGCCCACCAGGCAGGGGGCGCGCCCTTGGGGGGTAGGCACGCCTCCCACCCTCGTGTACAGGGTGTGGGCCCCCTAGCCTTGATTCCTTCGCCAATATTTTTTATTATTTCCAAAAATAATCTCCGTGAAGTTTCAGGTCATTCCGAGAACTTTTGTTTCTGCACAAAGATAACACCATGGCAATTCTGCTGAAAACAGCGTCAGACCGAGATAGTTCCATTCAAATCATGCAAGTTAGAGTCCAAAACAAGGGAAAAAGTGTTTGGAAAAGTAGATACGATGGAGACATATCAGCTACACGCCGCAGGCGAGCGTGTGCTGACCCGAGTCAAAGGGAAAAAAACAAGCTACAGGATTCCAACACTACATTGGGTGAAGAATTGATGTGCGAGCCCAGCTAACCGACTCCATGAAGGAGAACAAGAAGCTGCGGGGTGTCATATTCAGTATGTATCTGAACTATTTTTAAAGTAGTTCGGAGATAACTTGAACTGATATAGTTATGATTGCAGGTATATTGACGGGTCGTCCTTAAGAGGAGGTGTCCGGATCATCAAGTGATCTGCTGCAAGGGCTGTCGCAAGTGCACGAACAGGCTTGGCTGGCGATGCGGAGTGTTGCCAAGGCCCTATGGCCATCCGCCTCCCCTCCAGGAAGTATGGAGGAGCTTGTAGAGTTGTTCAAAGGAGCGAGGCGGCGTATCCGACTATGGAAGATATCGGCCTGCCGGGAGGGTGCGCGAGAGGCCTGGGCCATGGTGAAGACGCGATATACCAAGTTGGATCCTAATCACATGGCCCGTGTCGGGCCGCTAGGGTCGAATGGGGAAGAAATTCCCGTTAGTTTAGTATATGAACAAGTAGAGGTGGCCGCCAAATATTCCAACAAGATTGTAAATTAGACCGCCTTTTGGATGGTGTAGAGGAGGAAGTTTTTTAGTCCAAGTGACTATGTACTTTCCTTGATATATGTAACTCTAGCTGAATTGTATAGCATTTGTCATGGCAGACCTTTTCACTTCAGTCTCCGGACCTGAAGGTGCAGAGTGTTTCCGAATACCCGCACGGCCGAATAGACCGGGGTATGCATGGAAACTAGGCGTAGGGGTCATAGTTGCTTGAACAGACTAGTTGTATCCGGCTAGCTATGTTATATTACATTGAGATTGTAAGAAACATCTTCCAGAGAGAATAGTTCCGCTAAGGGTTCCTTTCCCTGGGTGTGCATGCATTAATGTACATATCCGAATTGTGATGTGAAAATCACATTGTGTATAGCTTCTGGGGGTTCACAATGGAGTGAGTGCAAAAAACATCTTTAATTCGCCAACAGAATACTCCCTTAAGAACGCTAGCTTTCGGCTTCACCCAGTCTGAGGTACACATCCGGATGACCCGGCAGTAACAATCGCAGAGGTGCTCCCTTTATGCCCTAGCCGAACTAACATGAATGTAGGGCATAAGCACAGGAGCCAGGCAACTCAGCTTGGCCAAATCTTAAGTCACATCGATGCATATAGTGGCGAAGAAAAGGCACATATGGAAAAACTCATATGTGAAGAGCTTGATGCTCATGGAATAATGGTAAAAACTTCTGTCCAAGAAGCCCCCCCAGGTATAATGGACGTACATATTTAAAGATGTATGCGTCAGGGGTGTGCGGTCTAGCCATACGAAAGCTTTAAAGCGAGAAAGAAAATAGTAATCGGAAAAGAGAGAAAAAAATAATGGAAACTATAGGGGAGAAGGAGACGAACAAGGGGTTCGACACTAGGCATAGAATCTTCGGAGTCTGGCCGCGTTCTAGGGGTTCGGCTCGAGGCGATTGTCTGATGCATCGCGAAGACGGTACGCCCCTCCGGTGAGAACTTCGTCAATTATGAAGGGACCCTCCCATTTGGGCTTGAGTTTGTCCTTTTTCTTCTCCGGCAGGCATAGAACGAGTTCGCCAATGTTGTAGGTCTTGGCCCGTACTTCTCTACTTTGATATCTTCGAGCCTGCTGTTGGTAAAATGCTGAACGGGCTTTTGCGACATCGCGCTCCTCTTCCAGGGTATCTAGGTTGTCATGCCGATCAAGCTCGGCTTCTCTCTCTTCGTACATACGCACTCGAGGTGAGTCGTGGATAATATCGCAGGGCAATACAGCCTTCGCGCCATACACCATGAAGAAAGGTGTGTATCCAGTAGTACGGTTGGGCGTGGTCCGCAGCCCCCAGAGTACGGAGTCGAGCTCCTCAACCTAGTGCTTGTCTCATTCTCTCAAAGACCGCAATAGTCTGGGCTTGATGCCGCTCATAATAAGACCATTGGCTCGTTCGAATTGACCGTTGGTTTGTGGGTGGTAGACGGAGGCGTAATCAAGTTTAATGCCAAGATTAGTGCACCATGTTTTTACCTCGTCGGCTGTGAAATTAGAGCCGTTGCCGGTGATGATGCTGTGTGGGACACCATAACGGTGCACGACACCGGATATGAATTCTATCACCGGGCCGGACTCAGCCGTTTTGACCGGTTTAGCCTCTATCCACTTAGTGAATTTGTCTACCATGACCAACAGATATTTTTTCTTATGGCTTCCCCCTTTAAGGGGTCCAACTATATCCAGTCCCCAAACCGCGAAAGGCTAAGTAATGGGGATAGTTTGTAAGGTAGTTGGGGGCATGTGGCTTTGGTTGGCAAAGAGTTGGCATCCGACGCAGCGTTGGACAAGGTCCTGCGCATCTGCTCGGGATGTCGGCCAATAAAACCCATTACGGAAGGCCTTGCTAACGAGGGCTCGAGCTGCAGTGTGGTGTCCGCCGAGACCAGCGTGAATTTCCGCTAAAAGCTGCCGCCCCTCTTCCTCGGAGATACATCTTTGAAGTACTCCGGTAGTACTTTTCTTGTAGAGCTCTCCGTCGTGAACCTTGTTGTCGGATCTCGGGTTTCGGCAGACCCTTAAGGTTTGAACTCTAGGGTGCGCGCGGAGATTACGCTTCCTACCTACCCGTACTCGTCCGCCTCGCAAAGATCTAAACTACCAAAAGAACAACAGAAGAGACGCAGAGTTTATACTGGTTCGGGCCACCGATGCGGTGTAATATCCTACTCCATTGTGGTGTGGTGGATTGCCTCTTGGGCTGATGATGATGAACACTACAAGGTAGAACAGCCTCACGAGGGTCTGTTCTTGGCCCGGGGGATGAACTGCTAGGAGGAGTTCAATCGCACTTCTCTCTCTCTGATGCCTATCTAACTGATTGTCGGGTTGCTAGATGTTCAGGTCTTCCTCGATGCCTCTACCCTGGGGGTGGCTAGTCCTATTTATAGGCAAAGGCCCTGGGCCTCTTCCCAAATATTGAGCGGGAAGGGCGCCAACAGTTGGCCATTTTGAAGGGGAACATCTGCTACACTTATCTTGACTAAAGTTGGTCCTCGCCTGCCAAAGGCTCTGGTGATGATGCTGGCTTGGGCTCCACGGTGACTTCATCCTTGTCGCGGAGCTGGTCTTGGTCTCGTTGCACCGAAATGGGTGCCTTTGCTTGATCCTCCCGCCTGCGCTTGCTCCCTTTGCACCAAAGAGGAAAGGGAGGACACTGTGCGGGCTGGCGCCCGCCTGGCGTCTTTGGTCGTGATGGCTTGCGTCATGGGCACCTTGTGAGGTACCCCGCCTTGACCTCTCCGCCTCCTCGTGAGCCAACCTGATGAGGCCGCGCCTGAGGAAGCTCCGTGTCGTCCGCCCCGCGAAGCTTGGCCCTTCGCGAGGGTCTTGGGTTTGTGTTGATGAAGATGGGCCGTGCTGGGCCCCCTTTGAGCCACGCCGCAGGCCGCAGGCAGGCAAGTCTGGGGACCCCCGTTCCCAGAACGCCGACAGTAGCCCCCGGGCCCAAGGCACGCCCGGACTTGGCTGTGCTAAGAGGCGAAAGGGCAAGGGCGAAGCGTCGCGGGCCCTAACAGCCTGCGGCCTTGGGCGCCGCGTGGCGGTTGATTGGACGTGGGCGTCTCCACTTCCCCATGATGCCTCGGCATCTGCATGGATCGGACAAGTCCCTGCATGCAAAACTGGTCATGATTACCTATGATCGTGGGGGTCGACGGTTGGCCTTCGCCGGCTATAAGTACGGAACGACACGCGCCCTTCTAGTCCATCCCTCTTTGCTTCTCCTTCTTCTTCATGGCGCCATCGAGGAAGTTCTCAGCCGTGGAGAAAGGGAAGGCTCGCCAGGTTGAGCCTGCCTCTCCTCCGCCCAAGCGCGCCCGGGGGCGTCCTGCAAGCATCCCGCGGCCACTACGTCAGCCTCTCACGGCCGTGGAGGCGATTTCCAGCTGGGTGACGGGCGGGCAGCGGCGACCGGGGGGCACGCCTCGGTCGCGCGCCCCCCTAGGCCGCGTTCTCGCGCGGCAGAGGTGTTGCCGGAGTTCGTTGTGTGGTCGGCAGAGCCGACTAGCACCCGACTTCATCTTCCTCGCTTTCTCCTTGGTGAGCTCCCGGCCGGTGCCCCGAGCGGCCTCTGGCTCCAAGCGGATGGCTGCTGCAGCCGGGCCTCATGGGCTTCACTGGAGGTCTCCGCAGCTGGGAGCCTGGCCTTGGCCCGCGGCTGGCAGACGTTTGCCCGCGCGCGGGGCCTGAGCCGTCGGTGCACCCTGCACTTCAAGTTTGACGGCGATGCCACCCTCTTCGTGAGGGTGTTTGGGGAAGACGGTCGCCGCGCAGGGTGCTGCCCTGAGGACGACGACGCGGCCAGGAACCCAGCCCCGACGACGATGGAGAGGGCAGCGCTCGCGTGATCGCCGGCGCTTAGGGTTCCCCAAGCTTCACCGGTTCTCTCTCATGCGGTGATTCTTCCAGCGGTGGCCGCAGCCAGCCTCCACGCCGCCGCACCTGCCTGGGAGGCGGCGGTGCGTCTGCCCGCCGTCGCGCCCCGGTGAAGCGCGAGAGGGAGTGTGCCTGAGTCCTGGAAGCGGCCCGAGTCTTCCCTACAGGCCGGTGTGAGGCGAGCTGCGCCCAATTTGTTCTTTCTTTTCCTTTGTCCTGCATAAAAAGACAGTAGCATGGAGCCCCGCGGGGGCGTGTTTGGGTTACCACTGTTAATTATCGCTCTGCTTTTGTTATCGTGCCTTCTGGCTTCGTGCCCATGTGTAGATAGTTTCCAACCCCAGCCGTGGGGGGGCGACCGACCCATGCCCTGTGTTCATGTCGCGGTGCCCGTGGGGCACGGACTGGAGGGGTGCTCCTTCAACGGACCCAGGTCGCGAAACCTTTGTACGGCTAGGACAGAAACACCCGCGAGGGCGCCCGGCTGCCCCTTCCCCTTGCGAGGCCTTGCATAAGAGAAATCGAGGCAGGAGAGTGAAAAAGTCGAAGAACCATAAGTCAAAGGCGGCAATAACTCCAATAAAACTTCGAATGAGAATGAGCAAGCCAACTGCGGAAAGCGAATGAAAAGGCCGCGTCCGGCACCTAGTCTAGTCTTCGACGTCTTCTCACCAGTGCGGAGCTAAGTGCTGCCACTAGGCGTGGGAGGGAGCCCCAGGGCCTGAGGCGGGCGCTCCTGAGACTCCGGGGCGTGTACAGCCCCACTCATTATTACGTGAGAGTGTCACGAGCGGCGAGCTTCACAGGCGTTGGCCTTCTTCACAGGCTCCGGGCCTTTCTCAGGGGGAAATGAGCTTCACGGGCGTTTGCCCTCTTCACAGGCTCCGGGCCTTTTCCAAAACGCGACAGCTTCACAGGCAGTCGCCTTCTTCATAGGCTCTGGGCCTTTTCCAAAAAGGATAATCTTCACAGGCGTTCGCCTTCTTCACAGGCTCTGGGCCTTTTCCAAAAAGGATAATCTTCACAGGCGTTTGCCTTCTTCACAGGCTCTGGGCCTTTTCCAAAAAAGGATAATCTTCACAGGCGTTTGCCTTCGTCACAGGCTCTGGGCCTTTTCAGGGGTAGAACCTCCGGAGGTGCTGGATGTTCCACGCGTTCTGGATCGGCACCCCCTCCTGGGTCTCCAAGCGCGCGGAGCCGGGCCTGGAAACATGAACAACCTTGAACGGGCCCTCCCACATGGGAGAGAGCTTGTGCAGTCCCTCCCTGGAGAGAACCCGCTTGAGCACAAGGTCTCCTACCTCGAGAGTTCTGGGGCGGATGTGGCGGCAGTGATATCGTCGCAGCGCTTGTTGGTACCTCGCCGCCCACAGCACGGCTTCTCGGCGGCGTTCCTCCCCCAGCACGAGGTCCATCCCCCGCATGGCGTCCTGCTGCGCCTCGTCGAACGCCAGGACCCGCGCGGAGCGACGTCTGACCTCGTGAGGGAGGACCGCCTCGGCTCCGTAGACCAGGAAGAACGGGGTCTCTCCCGTCGACTTGGTCGCGGTTGTGCGGATGGACCATAACACGGACGGAAGCTCGTCGTCCCAACCTCTTCCGCAAGCCTCCAGCTTCTTCTTGAACGTCCTGGTTTTGAGGCCCCTTAGGACCTCTGCGTTGGCTCGCTCCGCCTGGCCGTTGCTTCGGGTGTGTGCCACCGAGGCGTAGCATATCTGCGTCCCAAGGTTAGCACAGTATGTTTTAAAGAGGTTACTAGTGAACTGCGAACCATTGTCTGTGATGATGCGGTTGGGCACCCCGAACCGGCTCATGATGCCCCTGATGAACTTGACCGCGGATCCCGCGAGGATGGTGCGGACGGCCTCTACTTGAGTCCACTTGGTGAACTTGTCCACGATGACGTAGAGGTAGCGGTAGCCCCCTGGCGCCCGAGGAAACGGGCCCAGGATGTCCAGCCCCTAGACTGCGAATGGCCATGAAAGGGGTATAGTCTGCAGGCCTCCCGCCGGCTAATGGATCTGCTTGGCGTGGAACTGGCAGGCTTCACAAGCCTTCACTAGTTCGACGGCGTCATTGAGGGCGGGGGGCCAATAAAACCCACTGCGAAACACCTTGCCAACGAGGGTCCGTGATGATGAATGATGCCCACAGTCCCCGCCATGTATGTCTTCCAGCAGTTCCTTTCCTTGCTCCCTGGAGATGCAGCGCAGGGACACGTCGTTTGGTCGCTTCCGGTAGAGCTCTCCGTCTCTGATGCAGTATGCCGTGGCCTGCCATGCCACACGCTCCGCTTCCTCCTCCTTCTCCGGCAGGGTCCCCTGTGTTAAATAACTCCGGAGCTCTGTGGTCCAGCACCCCTCCTGAGGTTCCATCGTCAGGAGCAGGCGCGCCCCTGAGGCCGGGCCACAGACCGGGGCTCCTGAGGCAGGCGGCTGGGGGAGCTCTTCTCGAGGCTGAGTCGTGTTTGATAACGACGGCAGGGCTGAGGGTTTGAAGAGCCGCTCCTCGCAGACGCCAGGCTCCTGAGGTAGCCGCCTGGACGCCCGTCTGGCGATGTTGTCGGCCTCCTGGTTGGTGCCACAGGGTACATGTTTCAACTCCGGCCCCCAGAACTGCTTCTCCATCTTGCAGATCTCTGCGAGGTAGGCCTCCATGTGCTCATCCTTTGGCTCGTACACCTTATTGGAGAAATTGACGAGGAGCTGCGAATCGCCCTTGATGGTGAGGCGTTTCACCCCCAGGGCAACTGCGGCCTTCAAGCCCGCTATTAGACCTTCATACTCCGCTATGTTGTTGGAGACCTTTTCGCCTTGCTGGAAACAGAGCTGTACTGCGTTGTCGAGCTTGTCCTGAGTGTGCGATATAAGCACCGCCCCAGCCCCAGCACCATGCCTGGAGAACGCCCCATCGAAGTGCATGACCCAGCCTTCCGGTGCCTCGCTCCCCGGGAAGAGGGACCGATCCTCGTCAGCCTTGAGGCCTAGTGCCTCCGTCCATTCTGCCACAAAATCCGCTAATGCTGCTCCTTTGATGACCCTGGTCATGCTGAATTCGAGCTGGAACGCTTGCAGTTCTATGTTCCACTCGGCGGCCCTACCGGCTGAGTTAGGGCTCCTGAGCACCCTCTCCAAGGGGTATGACGAGACGACCTTGATGGGGTGACCCTGAAAGTAGTGCCGCAGCTTGCGTGAGGCCACCAGTAGCGCGAGGAGGAGCTTCTGAGGCATGGGGTACCGTGCCCTCGCGTCCCGCAATACCGTGCTGACGAAGTACATGGGGTGCTCAACAAGGCTGGGTGTGTCAATGCTTCTGGTGCCCTCCAGAGACGATTGCGCCTCCGGAGGCGATGAGGCCTCCAGAGGCTGACCATCTGGGTGCAGAGCTCCTTCCACCTCGAGTGCGCTCCTCTGCGGCGGTTGATTCTCCTCAGCTGCCGTGGCAGTTTCTGCGGGCCTTCTTCGTTCCTGTTTTGCCTTGTCCCGGGCTGCAGCTGCGGTTTTGATTCGACGCTGCTCCCTAACCGCCACTAGGGCTGCACTGGCAGAGTAAGGAGTGGCGGAGAGGTAGAGCACTAGGGGCTCCTAAGGGCGCGGGGCCACCATGACCGGTGGGCTAGTCAGGTATCTCTTGAGATCTTGGAATGCCTTGTCGGCCTCTTCAGTCCATTCAAAAGGCCCCTTTTCTTCATTAGCTGGAAGAAAGGCAGCGCTTGCTCCCCTAGCCTGGAGATGAAGCGCCCTAGCGCGGTCACACGTCTAGTGAGCTTCTGCATTTCTCTGAGGGTCTTTGGCGGGCTCATGTCCTCGACCGCCTTGACCTTCTCCGGGTTGGCCTCGATGCCTCGATGGGACACGAGGAAACCTAAGAGCTTGCCTGAGGGGACCCCGAACACACACTTCTCTGGGTTGAGCCGCAGGTTAACCGCGTCGAGGCTCGTGAAGGTTTCCTCCAAGTCTTGTATCAGGGTCTTGGCCTCCCGAGACTTCACCACAATGTGATCGACGTAAGCCTCGACATTCTTCCCGAGCTGCCAGCCTAAGGTGATGTGCATCAGCCGCTGAAAGGTCGCCCCTGCGTTTTGTAGCCCAAATGGCATGCATGTGTAGCAGTACACCCCACACAGGGTTAGGAAGGCTGTCTTCTCGACGTCTTCTACCGCCATCTTGATCTGGTGATACCCAGAGAAGGCATCCAGGAAGCATAGCAGGTCGCATTCCGCGGTGGAATCGACGATCTGATCGATGCGGGGGAGCGGGAATAGATCTTGCGGACATGCCTTGTTGAGGTTGGTGAAGTCGACACACATGCGCTCCTTGCCTCCCTTCTTTGGCACAATGACAGGGTTGGCCAACCAATCCGGGTATCGGACCTCGCGAATGACCCCAGCGGCTTCTAGTTTGCGAGTCTCTTGGACGATGAAGGCCTGCTTCTCTGCGGACTGCCACCTCGCCTTCTGCTTCACGGGGCGCACATTGGGGCACACGTTGAGGTGATGCTCGATTACACTCCTAGGGATCCCCTCCAACTGGTCAGGCTCCCAAGCGAATACCTTCTTGTTTGCGCGCAGGAACCTGACCAGGGCTTCCTCCTGCTCGGGCTTGAGGTTGGCGCCTATGGTGAAAGTGGCACTGGTGGACCCGTCCTCATCGATGGGTATCTGCTTGGTTTCTGCCTTGTCTTGGGTGAACAACTGCTTCTTCTTCGCGGGTGCAGCCCCCTTGGGCTCGGGGGCCTCTGACTCGGCGGGCTGTGTTGACGCCGCCGTCTTGAAAGCGAGCCTGAGCACTCGCAGCGCGTCTCCGGTGTCCCCGTGCACGGTGAGGACACCGCTGCTCCCGGGCATCTTCATGAGGTTGTACGCCGGGTGCGTCGCGGCCATGAACTGGGCCAGCGCTGGGTAGCCGAGGATGGCATTGTAGGGGAGGCCGATGGGGGCGATGTCGAAGTCAACCATCTCCGTGCGGAAATTGTCGTAGGTACCAAAGGTCACTGGGAGCCGGATCTGCCCCAAGGAGCTGGATGATCCGCCCCCAACGCCCGAGAAAGGCCGGCTGGGTCGCAGTCGTTCCGGGGGTATGCGGAGGAGGTTGAAGGCCTCGACCGAGAGCACACTGAGGCCCGCACCGCCATCGATGAGAGTCCTGGTGACGGCCACCTGACAGATGGTGGGGGTGCACAGCAGGGGGAGCGCGCCCGAGCAGGCCGAGTTGGCTGGGTGGTCCTCTAAGCTGAAGGTCATGCCGGCCTCGGGCGCCGCTTGGTCTGGGAGAGCCCCCTGCCGCGCGGAAGCGGCGCTGACCCGGCAGACGAACGGCTTGACGTGGTGACTTGTAGGCGGCGCCTGCGAGCCGCCCAGGAGGGCCGCGATGACCGGGGGTGTTGGTGTAGCGGTGCGGCCGTCTTGCCGCACGGACAGATGGCGGGACGACGCTCGCCGCTCGCTCCCCGCCGGTCCGGTGGCGGCGTTGATGGCAGGTGACGGGGAACGGCGAGGACGCCCGCCGACAGGGGCCGTCTGGGCGACGCGGGAAGCGAGAGCGGCTCGGCGCTCGGCGCGGGCCCGACGAGCGTCACACATGGACACGGTGGTCGGAGAAGAACGGGGTGGTGGAAGACGAATTCCGGCACACCCCTACCTGGCGCGCCAAATGTCGGATTTCGGGTTCCGGCAGACCCTTAAGGTTCAAACTCTGTGGTGCGCGCGGAGATTACGCTTCCTACCTACCCGTACTCGTCCGCCTCGCAAAGATCCAAACTACCAAAAGAACAACACAAGAGACACAGAGTTTATACTGGTTCGGGCCACCGATGAGGTGTAATACCGTACTCCAGTGTGGTGTGGTGGATTGCCTCTTGGGCTGATGATGACGAACACTACAAGGTAGAACAGCCTCGCGAGGGTCTGTTCTTGGCCTGGGGGATGAACTGCTAGGAGGAGTTCAATCGCCCTTCTCTCTCTCTAATGCCTATCTAACTGATTGCCGGGTTGCTAGATGTTCCGGTCTTCCTCGATGCCTCTACCCTGGGGCTGGCTAGTCCTATTTACAGGCAAAGGCCCTGGGCCTCTTCCCAAATATTGAGCGGGAAGGGCGCCAACAGTTGGCCATTTTTAAGGGGAACATCTGGTACACTTATCCTGACTAAAGTTGGTCCTCGCCTGCCAAAGGCTCTGGTGATGACGCTGGCTTGGGCTCCACGGTGACTTCCTCCTTGTCGCGGAGCTGGTCTTGGTCTCGTTGCACCAAAATGGGTGCCTTTGCTTGATCCTCCCGCCTACGCTTGCTCCCTTTGCACCAAAGAGGAAAGGGAGGACACTGCGCGGGCTGGCGCCCGCCTGGCGTCTTTGGTCGTCATGGCTTGCGTCATGGGCACCTCGTGAGGTACCCCGCCTTGATCTCTCCGCCTCCTCGTGAGCCAACCTGATGAGGCCGCGCCTGAGGAAGCTCCGTGTCGTCCGCCCCGCGAGGCTTGGCCCTTCGCGAGGGTCTTGGGTTTGTGTTGATGAAGATGGGCCGTGCTGGGCCCCCTTTGAGCCACGCTGCAGGCCGCAGGTAGGCAAGTCTGGGGACCCCCTTTCCCAGAACGCCGACACTTGTAGGCCTTCAAACGCCGGACAATGCGGCGAGCCTCATTCTGGTCTTTGGGAAGCTCCTTCCTATTAATGTAGGCCAAGAAGGGTTCGGTCCATGGGGCAATGACTGCCATAATGAGATGGGCCGACGGTGTAATTTTGGTGGCTGAGCCCCCGATACTATCGGTGTGTTCGGGATTTGGGGTTGTATTCGAATCTGGACTGTTGTTGCCGCCCTCCCCTTGCCACACCACTGGTGGCTTGAAAAACCTTTCCAGGAAAATGTTGGGTGAGACGGGGTCGTGCTTGGCACCAATGCGAGCAAGGACGTCCGCTGCCGGATTACTCTCCCGGGCGAAGTGATGAAATTCGAGCCCCTCGAACCGAGCCGATATTTTTAAGACGACATTACGATAAGCTGCCATCTTCGAATCTTTGGCATCAAAGTGTCCATTTATTTGATATATTGCGAGGTTTGAATCTCCGCGCACCTCTAGGCGTTGTATGCCCATGGATGCGGCCATCCGAAGACCATGCAATAGGGCTTCGTATTCGGCTGCGTTGTTGGAGTCTGTGTATAGTATTTGGAGTACATACCGGACGACATCTCCAGTAGGGGATGTTAACACGACTCCCACTCCTAGCCCCGCCAGCACTTTGGAGCCGTCAAAATACATAACCCAATTGGAATATGCACCGTACTCTTTAGAGAGTTTGGCCTCTGTCCATTCGGCGACGAAGTCAGCCAGTACTTGGGATTTGATGGCTTGACGTGGCTTGTATGTTATGTCAAATGGAAGTATCTCTATGTCCCATTTGGCGATCCGTCCTGTGGCGTCGCGGTTGTTTATTATGTCATTGAGTGGGACTTCAGAAGCCACCGTGATTGAACACTCCTAGAAGTAGTGTCGTAGCTTTCGGGATGCCATGAAGACTGCGTATGCTATCTACGTAGTATACTGCCGGCATGCCATGGGGGAGGAGCTGGCCAAGCTTATCGAAGCCGGATTCATTAGAGAAATCAAACATCCGGACTGGCTGGCAAACCTGGTGATGGTACCAAAGAAGGACAAATACTGGTGCCTATGTGTCGATTTCAAAGACCTCAACAAGCTTGCCCTAAGGATCCCTTCCCCCTCCCCCGCATTGATCAAATCATTGACGCCACCGCAGGACACGACTCACTGTGTTTCCTCGATGCATATTCTGGATACCATCAAATCAAAATGAAGGAGTCCGATCTAGCTGCAACAACATTTATTACCCCATATGGGCCATTCTGCTTCAACACCATGCCCTTCGGGCTCAAGAACGCCGGCGCCACATACCAACGCATGATTCAAACATGCCTGGAGTAGACCGGCAAGACAATAGAAGCTTATGTCGGTGACGTCGTCATCAAAACTAGGCACGTCGAAACACTAATAGACGACTTACGTCTTACATTCGACAACCTCCGTGCATATGACATTAAACTCAACCCAGAAAAGTGTGTCTTCGGCGTCCCCGCTGGAAAACTGTTGGGCTTCATTGTTTCCAATAGAGGAATAGAAGCAAATCCAGCTAAAATCCGAGCTCTGTCACAGTTGGCTATGCCAATAGACCTCAAAGAAGTCCAAAAACTAGCTGGTTGCGTGGCAGCGTTAAGTCGTTTTATCTTCAGATTAGGAGAAAAGGCACTACCATTCTATCGCCTCTTACGATGCATCGGTAACTTCGAATGGACAGACGCGGCGACTGCCGGACTGGAGGAAATAAAGGCCCTCCTAGAAAACAACCCAATCCTGGCCGCACCAAACGCTGGCGAACCCATGTTGCTATACATATCGGCAACACATCAGGTGGTGAGCGCCATGGCCAAGAAGTGGTGGACCGTTTCCTGAGACTGCTATTTTATGCTCATGAGGGCGTCTATGTCCGGGTGGGTGGGTGGAATTAAATCCGAACCCTGACCTACTCGATTATTCGAAGTCTAAAGACCTTCTAGACTCAACAGTCTGGGCTCCGGAGTATCTTCTGATTGTATAGGACTGCCATCCGATTCTATGTTCGGAGGGCTGATCGCATCCTTTCGTTGGTGGGTATCCGGCTCTTCCTGATCGGCAATCCGAACATAGTCCGTCTTCAATATAGAAGAAGACTCGTCATCCTGCTCCTCGACTACCGCTATCTGGTGGGTGACCGGTGGAGTTTTAATTTCTCCTTGATCGGTTTTAGGCCCGATCCGATCGTAGTCTCTGGCGATGCGATCTAGGAGTTCGTTCAAGGACAAAAACTCTGCCGGATCCATCTGCTTTTAGTGTTCGGAGTTGATGCGAAGGGGGTTTTCAATGGCCCGAGAGGTCATCGTCGGCTCAACGGCAGAATGGGCGATCATGGTAAAGCCGCCCAGCCGGAGGGTTTGGCCTGGGGCCAGGACTCCCTTAGAGGTGATGTTGTCTTTAAGGACAAGGCGAGCCATCGAACCTTTCGTCGATGTCACAGTGTAAATCTCAATGAAAGCACCAATGTCGGTGTCAAAACCGGCGGATCTCGGGTAGGGGGTCCCCAACTGTGCGTCTAGGCTCGATGGTTACACGAGACAGGGGACACGATGTTTTCCCAGGTTCGGGCCCCCTCTATGGAGGTAATACCCTACTTCCTGCTTGATTGATCTTGATGAATATGAGTATTACAAGAGTTGATCTACCACGAGATCGTAATGGCTAAACCCTAGAAGTCTAACCTGTATGACTATGGTAATGAGTCTATCCTTTTCGGACTACACCCTCCGGTTTATATAGACACCGGGGGGGATCTAGGGTTACATAGAGTCAGTTACATAAGAAGGAATCTTCATAATTGGTCGCCAAGCTTGCCTTCCACGCCAAGGAGAGTCCAATCCTGACACGAGTACAGTCTTCGGCCTTCATGTCTTCACAGCCCATCAGTCCGGCCCATGGATAACAGGCATCTGCAAAAGGAGTAACAGAGCAAAGCGGAGAAGAGAAGGGGGAAGAAAAAAGGTTCCTAACTCATTGGATAGCTTAATCTATTGGTCAGGGATCCCATCTTTACTTTATTTAGGTGCCTAGACTTTTCGGGGCATAGGGTAGATTTCACAGTCCTTTAAGTGAATACGCCCCCCAGTCACTAACGTAAACAAAGTAGAAAAAGCACCAATTTCTGTACCGGTTCTGGAAGATCAAAGAAAAAGGGGATGTTTTGTTACGTAGTGGTAATAGTACGCGCCCCGCTCCGAAACAAAGAAAAAGGTGCGTGCCGCACTCACGAGGGACTGCCAGTGAGATACTGGAGGAAGGTGGGGATGACGTCAAGTCCGCTTTCCGTTCTACGGTCCCTCGGAGCGAAGGGTTAGGCAGGTAGTACGGGCCCTCTGACTTCCAGCTATGTGCTGTGTGCGACTCCTGCAAAGGGCTTTTTTTTGTATGCAAGTGATGATCGATTGGCGGAGAAGCCGCTCCCATGCGGGGTGGCCGTGAGAATGATTCCGAGTCTTCCTTCATCTTTCTTCTCAATCTACACCTCGTTCCGCGAGAGACCTATCCTCGTTTCGAAATAAAGGACTAGGTAATACAGAAGGCCGACCCACCCGAATCTCTTGGTGGCCTTTCCCTCGGCTTCCATCACAGAAGATGTCAGCAATAGCAATCCTTCAGTCAATAGAATCAGTAACTATACTACTTAAATAGTGAAATACCAACCAACACATAAAGCAATAACCAGATGGTACTCCTCTTGAGGGATACCACTCGCTATCGTCATCTTGTAGGCAGCCTTGTGTACCTCACTGTGACCCGGTCTGACATTGCTCGATAAAAGGAAGTTTATGAATAAGTAAGTCTTTCTTTTTTGAATGGGAGAACTTACTTTTCCGGCTATCGTATGAACAATGCCGTCCGCTTTTCTTTTTTGAGTCGTTGGGCGTGGAGAAGCATTGGGAACCCCAATATCTTTCTTCGGAGCAGTTTCTTTTCCCGTCCCCTCGCCCCGGCATAGCGCTTCGCTTCTGGTTCTTCGGAGGAATCAACTGACTTCTCCCTTCTTCATTGATCCGGGGGAAAGGGAACCGCAATATAGGAGTAAAAACAAGACGTAATAAAAAAGGATCGACGTGGAAAGTTCCGATTGAAATAGGATCTAAACAAGGAAGAGCACTTGCCATTCGTTGGTTATTAGAAGCATCCCAAAAGCGTCCGGGTCGAAATATGGCTTTCAAATTAAGTTCCGAATTAGTAGATGCTGCCAAAGGGAGTGGGGGTGCCATACGCAAAAAGGAAGCGACTATCCCACTTTAGTGGTGGAGACAATAGTCTTCACTGCCCTCAAGCTCGCAGAGACCTTCATAGTAATCCAACCAGCGTCCCATCCCGCCCCCTTCGAATAACCTTTTATTATACCGTGCTTGCTTCTGCTCGCCGCTGGCGCACCTCTCCTAACTATTGCCCATTTATTCTGGAATAATTTTTTTAGGAGGGACAATTTTACATATTTCTGCCAAATCCTTCTATTATTATGTACGGCTGGTACCATTTCGATGTGTTTCGATTTTTTCGAAAAAGAGAGGTTTGATGCCGAAGATATGGCAAACAAATAAAGTAGCCCTATGTTCGGATCTGACAATACCATACCATAATCAAAAGGTACAACGGCCCAAGCGACCAGACTTAACATAAATGTAGCCACTGGAGCCATTCTAAAAAGGGAGAAATTAGCACTACTTGGTGAAATAATAATCGCTAATAGCTGACACCAATGGAATATTTTTGGACCCTAAGGCTCACGTTGACTCCGTCCTTTATTGAATAGCCAAGTCGTCGTGAGTAAGCGTACGATCCATCACACAAACGTCCCTAGACAGCGAACACCAGTGCAAGGCAATGTTTTTCGATAGGAGAGTACGCATGTTCAGCTCCTACGAGCACACGACTGAGGTAATAGAGGGCATTCTCTTTCCCGTTTTCATTCTAATCTATTGTATTCTTTTTCAAGAATGCCGCCACTCGGATTCGAACCGAGAATGAAAAAGTGGATTCATTCCCCAGGCGTGTGTGTGTGCTTTCCACGGGCCTGATCTCGATTTCTTCTTAAGCTGTTATGTCCTCCGAAGTGAAGCAGTAGAGTCTGCAGAAGGTGTCGTTCAGGAGAGATGCTGGGCTCTAGATATGCGAGTGAGATACCCGCCCTCGGTCATGACCTGGGTTGAAGAAGTAATCTCCTATCTAACGGAGGGCTATTGGATCAAATGAAAAAACATTGTTGAGAAATAGTAGCCACCCGAAGTAGAGGGAATCCAACCTTGCCCAGTCGATGCTCAAGTGGCCCAAAGAAGCAGATCATTAAAGAGGTAGTGTAGACAGTTGTCTAAGTGTGATCTTCTTATATCCCCACGAACTGTTCAGCTTGATAGACCCAAGGGGAAATAGAATCTCGAAAGGACCTAGGTTGTGTTTGTTCTGGAGAGTTCAGCTAGTCCGAGTGATCTGGGTTATCCTACGTTTTATCCCTGTTTCGATCTTTTTTTGACTATAGGGGTTTTGTAGCAGCCCAGCAGCATCCGTGTGACAGAGAGTCATATTAAGGATATAATAATGCTTTCCCCTTGAACCCCTTGCAAAAAAAGTACTTAATCTTGCAATAAAACACTCTTGCTTGGAAGGTATGGTAAAGGTAAACTGTTTCTATTTTTTGATATAAAAAAGGAAGTCTTGCTCTCCTTTCTTGCCGCTACTTGCGTTGCGAGCCAATCTTCAAACTGTTACGGAGAATTCGTTTACTGATTAGCTGCTTGAACGTCAAACTACTTTACTTATTTGCAACAACAAGCTAAATAATAGAATAAATAAGCAAGGAAGAGCAGAAGTGCAATTCAAAGCGCATTCAATAGTTGTATTAGATAGTTTAGATATAGTGACCCACTAGTTCGAGATGCACTGGAATCGAAAAAATGCGGGAAAAATGCACATTCAATATTGAGAAAATGTTGCATAACTGCCCTTGCCTCAAGGTCTTGAGAAACCAGAAACTAGTGTGGCACGATTCCAGAATCATCGCTTGGCTGCTGCTTAGATGAGATGAAACCTGAGCTGACTTCTCTATTTTAGTACCGGCCAGGCCTGCTTCTTAAGTGAACTCATCCATTCCCTTGTTAGTACAGAAGGAGGCGATATCGTGTCAATTCCCTAAAGAAAACCGTCTTTTCCAAGGGAATGGATGAGTTCACTTAAGAAGCAGGCCTGGCCGGTACTAAAACAGAGAAGTCAGCTCAGGTTTCATCTCATCTAAGCAGCAGCCAAGCGATGATTCTGGAATCGTGCCATGCTTGAAAGTTGGACTTCTCGCCATACATAGAAATGAACTGCACACACTTAGTAGATAGTAGGCACAGGTCCGCTAAGAGCTCATCGAACTTGACTTGTAGAGTGAGACCTGTGCTCGATATGGTTCATTTCAGTGCTCTTTCTCTCGGTATCGTTCACCACATGCCTGTTTGGTAGAGAGAGTACCGGGTATTCCGATGGTTAAAGATTCAAGTCTTAGTGGCAAAGGGGGACAGCTTTGGCCTGCAAAGACAATGCAGCAGGGTTGGCAAGCATACCTGTATCACTGAGCAAATCCAAAGATTGCACAAATGATAGCTCAAGATCATGTTGTTCATTGGGAATTGAAGAGGGGAGAACGAGCACCATTATTGCAGGGGTGGGGCTCGGCCTCCGAACCGTACGTGGGACGAGTTTCTGCCTCATACAACTCTGGATTCGAACCACTCTCTCCGTTTGGATTTCGAGTCCAAGAGGCCCGGCGAAAGAGGATTTTCAGTCCTATGCCCGCTGCCAGCCAGAACGGGATTTTTCCACTTCACACCCACACAATCGGGATTTGATGAAATAGCTACGTTTTCTGCAAATCATAGTGGGAATCCTATTACCGATACCTAAACGTTTTCTTTGTCGAAACAAAAAGGAGGGAAATTGGATAACCGACGACATGAGTTTCCCGTTCAACGTTCCGCTTCGCTCCTATTTAATTGGTTTAACCAGAAACAGAGGATAGGATTCGAAAAGTCAACCGGAAACCGAGCCCTAACCTTTAATTGAGGAGAATTTCAATACCCCTACTACTCGTATGTATTGGCGTGGGTTCGCAGCATCACCTTGTGTGATACTCAACAATGTCGTAGTCCCACAACA
Organism: Aegilops umbellulata; assembly: GCA_032464435.1. NCBI lineage: Eukaryota > Viridiplantae > Streptophyta > Magnoliopsida > Poales > Poaceae > Aegilops > Aegilops umbellulata. Next base: position 314,581,758 of record CP136055.1, on the reverse strand, counting down.
ACCTAACTGGCTAATCCGCCTTCAAGCCTTGTTCCTTCTTCCGCTTCATCTATCGTAAAATTCTATATGCCTTATCTTATTAGTAGGAAGAGGTGAAGTTCCCTTTTCTTTTCCCTGGGAAACGGTACCTGCATTCCCGTGAGCTTTTCCTATCCCATTGCTCTCTATTCTCTAATTCCCTTAATCAAACAAAGTTTATCAGACGGCTTTCATTCCCTTCAGGGGGGTGTTCCTTCAGAGCAGTCCATATCAGAAGATTCACTCCCTGATGAATCAGTTGATGAATCAGAAGATTACTCCCTGGGCCCTTTCCTATTGCTCTAACCATAAGCTATGGCAATTCCAGCTCGCACCCACTCTGGCCCGCCCAGCGGGGCTTGAGTGAGCTCAGTGGTCAGCCCCTGACGTCTCTCATATTGTTATGTTTACCTGGAATGCCATAAGCCTGCTCTCAAGGAACAACTCGAATCACTGCTGACTTGGGACTTGCTTTCGCACGGGGAGTTGGATAAATTACCCTCTTGTGGGTATGGCCTGTACACCCTGTTCGTGCTGCGGAACGCAGAAAATCCGCCTTCCTTGGAAAAAAAAATTCCTGACTCCGAAGTATCAAAGGAGACTTGGGTGGCGCCTTCTGAAGAGCCCTTCATTCTGCGACTCAGATGGGCCCTTATGGGGTGCAATCGAGCCTGCCCACTGTGAGGAAGGACGCTACCCTGGTAACCGCTTCGCTCTATTAAGATAAACAGGCGCATCCATTCGATTTACTAAAAACCCAGTTATCCTAGATTGATGAGCTATTAGGCTAACCATACCTATAAAGGGGGAAACTCACTTTGCTATGCTAGGAAACTGACTAATGAAACTAACAAGTTCAAGTGCTCTAGTCAAGTAGTAAGCTCCAGTGGGCATTAAGCCTACCTATACCTCCTAAGGTTCCAGCCTACCTGTCAACCTGCTCTGACATACCCTTTCTTCTCACAAATGTGAAATTCTGGAACTCTGTGTGTAACAGACTAGCTAAGCGTGGTAGTTGAGTGAACGAGCTATCAAAAAAGGTCTCGTTTTATCCTCTATCGAGGCAGGATAGTATTATTATACCTAAAAGAAGGGTAGATCGGACCATAAAATGGAATTGAGCAGGCATCTCTACACACCACACCTGAAAAAAAATACTGAACAATACAATACAATACTTATGCTCACTATACACTCTTGATCAGGAAGTACCAGGACAGAGCAGAAACAAATCCTCCATTTCCCTGCCTTGCGACCGAACAAAGAAGAAATGTGGCAAAGTGGCTTTGTTACCTATTCCATTAGGAACCGCAGATTTTTTAGACGAGTGATTATAAAGAGACAATTGAGACATGACGAAATTCCTATTCAGGTCCCCTTTATAGCGGTGGATTACTATCTTTCCGTTGGTTGTAACTAATCACGTACCCGCTGCTGCGGAATTTCTTTTACCTAACCAGGATCAGGGGCCCAGCTAACGCGTGAAACACTCCGCCTGGGGAGTACGGTCGCAAGACCGAAACTCAAAGGAATTGACGGGGGCCTGCACAAGCGGTGGATTAGGATCCTCTTATTGCCGTCAAGGGCTATTTTGGTCGATTCCAGCCAGAGACACTTTTGAAAGGCATCGGTCACCTTAAAAACCCAAAAAGTAGGAAGTCTAGCGTGCTTCTTTAGTGCTGCTCGCCCACAGCATCTCACTTATTGATTGTGACATAGCTCTCTATCTTCGCTCATAAGAAGATAGCGTTTCATTCACTCGCTCTAGAAACCATAGGAGCTACTATTCCCAAGATAAACAATTAGGAGCCAAAAACTATATACACAAGTTGTGCATGAACAGTGTGTACGGTCGTTTGGGTATAAAGACCCAAAGTACTAAAGCTGTCCTTTACTCAAGATATTGCGTTTGTGTTTGGAGAGGTGTAGATTGTAGATTCCAGCCGAGAAGACCAGGAAAAGGGCTAGAGGGTGGTCTTGGAGCAAGAAAAGTGTTGAGTCCAGGCGCATTATGGTACGACTGAGACTGAGTTGGGCCGGAGCAAGCGGTTGGATTGGCCTGACTCTTCAAGACCAAAGGTACAGACAGACTGATTGGGTGCTAAGATCCAAAGTCGAGAGGGAAACAGCCCAGTTCATCCCGTTTTACTTTGTTGAGTGCGATCTGGTATTGACTTGCCCTTATTTTCCATCGATCGGGAGCCCTAACCTTTAATGGAACTATGTAAGGTTTACGCTTGTGACTTCACGAGATAGTGATTCTCCTCACGACCATTCAGAAGTGAGTGAAGGGGCAAAGCTCATTTCTTTCATTCAGGAATGGAACGAAATATTTGGAGTTTGACAACTAGTTGACGCCGGTTGATACTCGAATGAATATATCGCCGGTAGATACTTGCCCACAACAAACGAAGGGGGTGGAGGGAGACCGAAGAAGGAACAATTGTCTGCCCATCTATCTAGAGAATGAAAAGGAACTAATGCCACTGATAGGAAATACCTAGACCGCACGCCCACTTACCACTCTACCACTTCAATTCAATGATGGATGAGCTGCTGGGCAAGTGAATGAACTCTGTCCTAGGCATTTCCAATAAGTTCAGTGAAGTGAGGGCGAAGCCTTCTGTGTATATAGATATCTTCGAGGCTGTCATTTCGACATGTCCGCTTCAACCGTTTTTTTACTAAACGTATAATCTCCTTTCCGGGGAAGGGGTAACATAGACGGAGGCACATGTAGACAGATACAGACTTTTTCAATTCTCTCTCCTAACCACTCTTAAATATGTGAAATACACGGAATCGATCCAAAACTACAAGCAAGGGAATCAACTCTTATTGCCGTAAAGAAAAAATAGCGCCCAGTCATTCCGAAGAACACTTGCCCCCCCGTCTTATCGCGGACAAATTGCACCCGTAAGTAAACGTGAAATAGCACCCGAGAGATTTCCCCTATCTCAGGGACATACTCCCATGACGCATCCCTCTTTTCTTGGTCGACTCGGGCAGCACTCATTCCTTTTTGAATGCATCATTGGCATCTCATATTGAAGCTAAAATTGTCATCTCCTGAATCTGTGCGTGCAGCAACTGGCTTGTGCCACAGCTCATAGCTCGAATCGGGATTGGAAAAACGGAAGGAAAGTAAGGCGCATCAATGCCTCTGCCCAGAACATAGGAGCCCCCTGGGTTCAAGATTTCATATCAATTTTCAACTGCTGGGAAAGAATTGGGGTGCGGGGCGGGCTCTTTCTTCTTCTACTTCATATAATAGAACACAAGGATCGAACGCTGTGATTCTTGCTCAAAAAACTGACCGAACACGTTCGAGTTATTGGCTCGTCCGACCCGGCAGCATTCATGAGTCGCTCGTTCAACTGTCCCTCGGAGACACGGTCGAGAAGTGCCATGCATGGTCGCCCCCCGTCCTTTCTTTCATTCGATATAGAGGAAGAGTATGGGTTGGTGCAAACTTCTAAATGAAAAAAAACATCTTGCAAGCACTTCATGCCAGTGGTAACGCAAGATTAGCGCTAAGAAGCAACCCTAGTTTAAGTACTAGCGTCCCACCCCAACGTTCTTGTACTTCAAAATACTCTCCCCCGCTTGCTGCTCGCCTCAGCCAGACGTGACTCTATTGGTCATAGTTCCTTGCTGTTGCGGCCGGTGCTCGTTTGTGCGCCAATCTCTCCAAATTCCCGACCCAAAGCGAAAGCTGTAGATGCTGATTAATCACCCTGGAGGAAGGGATGAGCTTTTATCGGAAGGACCTGGCCGATGCAATCGAGAGACTGAGAGGAACTGGATTTGGCAGATGAATGCATAGAAATATCTGCCTTTGCCAGGAGAATCCAAACCTGCCTAATAGCCTATGAATGTGGAATCCCGCCCAAATAGGATAACTGGCGTTGAGCGAAAGAGCACTTTGAGTGTTTGACTTGACGAGTTTCGAACCCCTCGCCCTCTAAATGTGGATCTCCTCCTCGTTGTTGCCGGCTTGAGCTGGCGAAACAATCTTGCATCATCAGGCTTCTTGATGGGCTGAAATTCTTGATGAAATCCTTTCTTTCCATAGATGTATCTGGTCTGAGACGGTACAGTACTCTACGAGAGGAATGCAATGGGATGGATGGTAGAGGGCTGCCTGCGCCCAAAAGCGATCTCGAGATAAAGATACCTTACCATTAAAATCATCTTCTTCCCGTTGCTATTTCTTTTTGCACGCCTCGCTTCATACGGAGTACCTGATATCATCTACCACTCTTTCCAATCTTGCCCTCAGCGAACTGGTCGACTCAAAATCCGCCCCAGCTTTACCATCGGCCTTCGATTTCATTTCTTCGTGATCAAGACCCGTGGTTAGTCCAGTAGAAACTTGATCTCCGTAAAGGAGGCCCGCTTATTTACTTATCTAAAAAAGCAAAAGGTAGGTAGGCTGTTTCAGAGAAGAGTACGTGGGTTTTCACATAGCCGGCCCGCCTATAAATGAAATAAATGAAACTGAAAGGCAAGAGTGGAGGTTAGCGGGTCTAAGATCTAGTGGGAACATTAGAGGTATCTTCATCATGAAATATGATTGAGATCACACGTAGTACTGACCGCAAGCAGTAGATTGGCTTAGCAGAGCACTTCGTATCCCGCCACAACCGATCCTTTGCTTCCTTCTCACTCAGCTTTTTGACTCAACAGTCGTTCCCCCTGTTACACAATCCCGGAACTCTAGAAATCGTGAAGAATTTATTCCATTTTGTTAAATATCGCGAATATAGTGGAAAAAACTCTAGAACATTCCTTTGAATGGAATTGTTCATTGGGTTCGACTTGTTGTTCGACAAAATAGAAAGCCGTCAGCATGGGTCCGGCTATCGATCACAAGGGTCTAGATACGGGTCTCGAACGGAAAAGTATGCTACATATTGCTCTGCTCCAGTTCACTCTAATTTGGTAGAGAAATATATTACAACATTGTTTAGCTGTCTATACTCTAACTCTGCATTCAAATAGGGGTCAAAATGCTTGGTGTCCAACCAGATATCCACAAAGAATAGTCAGTCGATCTTTTTTTCGACTATAGGGGTTTTGTAGCAGCCCAGCAGCATCCGTGTGACAGAGAGTCATATTAAGGAAGCGAAAATAGAGTAAAGAACAAAAGAACGAAATGCAAGGGTTGCATCCGCTGTTTCAAGTCCGGACGGTTCCTCCGCTAGGTTATTGAGTTGGCTCCTTCGCATATTGAACAACCTAAGAGTGGAAACACCTTAATCGCTTCTCCAAGCTTATCTATATATATTTCTCGATGGAAGCAGAAGGAAAAACCAAGGACAACCCCTATCTCAGTCTCCTTTCCTTTCTCTTTTCGGGAGCAGAGCTGAAAAAGATGGACAGTAACGATCGCGTTCCTGTTGGGCAAGGGATTTGATAGCTAGAAAAACAAGCGGCGGATTCGATTCTTTCTTTGATAGCAGAACGGGATATTCCACTCTTTTAGATGCGCACCGTTAAAAGAGATAGTTGCCCGCCTCTTGATGGAGAATTGAAAACATCCCAACATATCTTTCACTAATTAAGTAGTAGTGAGGCGTCGGCTAGTACCAGATCATATCGGGGATAGCTAGCTCATCAGCAGTTCATTTCTATGTATGGCGAGAAGTCCAACTGTCAAGCATGGCACGATTCCAGAATCATCGCTTGGCTGCTGCTCTCCTTTCGTTCTCTTCTTTCTTTTCTTTTTGCCTGAGTCAGACATCAAATAGCTTCGATTTGCATTATCCGTTGCACTTTCTTACCAACTCTTGTACAAGTTAGGTGCAGCGTTGTTCTGACGATTAAGATTTCTCTTCCGGAGAAGTAAGTTTGTTCGAGATCGAAAGAGTGCCCTCGAGAGACTTCTCATTCTTTGCTTGAATCCATACCATAAAAAAACAAATTCCATCGAGGCGAGAAGTCCAACTGTCAAGCATGGCACGATTCCAGAATCATCGCTTGGCTGCTGCTTAGATGAGAACTGACACTAGTAATAGGTTGATGACTTCTCTTAACAGAACTGACACTAGTAATTGGTTGATGACTTCTCCGACTTAATAGCTGGCCGACTTCTCTTCATGGATCACTTGCAGCTTTAATAAGAAGTAGTAGATGGGAGTAAGGGCTCGGCTGGTGAGTAGTAGGAGTAAGGGCCCGGCTAGTGAGTGTTGGGAAACGTAGTAATTTCAAAAAATTTCCTACGCACACACAAGATCATGGTGATGCATAGCAACGAGAGGGGAGATTGTTGTCTACGTACCCTCGTAGACCGAAGCGGAAGCGTTGACACAACATAGAGGAAGTAGTCGTACGTTCTCCTCGCGATCAACCGATCACAGCACCGTTACTCCGGCACCTCCGAGTTCTTGGCACACGTTTAGCTCGATGACGATCCCCGGGCTCCGATCCAGCAAAGCGTCGGGGAAGAGTTCCGTCAGCACGACGGCGTGGTGACGATCTTGATGTGTTACCGGCGCAGGGCTTCGCCTAAGCACTGCAACGATATGACCGAGGTGGAATTTGGTGGAAGGGGGCACCGCACACGGCTAAGGAACGATCCGTAGATCAACTTGTGTGTCTATGGGGTGCCCCCTGCCCCTGTATATAAAGGAGCCAAGGGGGAGGGGCTGACCGGCCAAGCCTGGCGCGCCAGGAGAGTCCTACTCCCTCTAGGAGTAGGATTCCCCCCCCCCCAATCCTAGTTGGACTAGGATTCTCCAAGGGGGAGAGAGAGAGAGGGGGCCGGCCACCTCTCCTAGTCCTAATAGGACTAGGGGAAGGGGGGGAGGCGCTCAGCCCATGAGGGCAGCCCTCTCTCCTCTCCACCAAGGCCCATGTTGGCCCATCATGCTCCCCGGGGGTTCCGGTAACCCTCCCGGTATTCCGGTAAAATCCTGATTTCACCTGGAACTCATCCGATGTCCAAACATAGGCTTCCAATATATCATTCTTTACGTCTCGACCATTTCGAGACTCCTCTTCACGTCCGTGATCACATCCGGGACTCCGAACTCCTTCGGTACATCAAAATGCATAAACTCATAATAACTGTCATCGTAACGTTAAGCGTGCGGACCCTACGGTTCGAGAACAATGTAGACATGACCGAGACACGTCTCCGGTCAATAACCAATAGCGGGACCTGGATGCCCATATTGGCTCCTACATATTCTACGAAGATCTTTATCGGTCAGACCGCATAACAACATACGTTTGTTCCCTTTGTCATCGGTATGTTACTTGCCCGAGATTCGATCGTCGGTATCCAATACCTAGTTCAATCTCGTTACCGGCAAGTCTCTTTACTCGTTCCGTAATACATCATCTCGCAACTAACTCATTGGTTGCAATGCTTGCAAGGCTTTATGTTATGTGCATTACCGAGAAGGCCCTGAGATACCTCTCCGACATTCGGAGTGACAAATCCTAATCTCTAAATACGCCAACCCAACAAATACTTTCGGAGACACCTGTAGAGCACCTTTATAATCACTCAGTTACGTTGTGACGTTTGGTAGCACACAAAGTGTTCCTACGGTAAATGGGAGTTGCATAATCTCATAGTTAAAGGAACATGTATAAGTCATGGATAAAAGCAATAGCAACATACTAAACGATCGGGTGCTATGCTAATGGAATGGGTCATGTCAATCAGATCATTCAACTAATGATGTGATCTCGTTAATCAAATAACAACTCTTTGTTCATGGTTAGGAAACATAACCATCTTTGATTAATGAGCTAGTCAAGTAGAGGCATACTAGTGACACTCTGTTTGTCTATGTATTCACACATGTATTATGTTTCCAGTTAATACAATTCTAGCATGAATAATAAACATTTATCATGATATAAGGAAATAAATAATAACTTTATTATTGCCTCTAGGGCATATTTCCTTCAGTCTCCCACTTGCACTAGAGTCAATAATCTAGATTACAAAGTAATGATTCTAACACCCATGGAGTCTTGGTGCTGATCATGTTTTGCTCGTGGAAGAGGCTTAGTCAACGGGTCTGCAACATTCAGATCCGTATGTATCTTGCATATCTCTATGTCTCCCACCTAGACCAAATCCCGGATGGAGTTGAAGCGTCTTTTGATGTGTTTGGTTCTTTTGTGAAATCTGGATTCCTTTGCCAAGGCAATTGCACCAGTATTGTCACAAAAGATTTTCATTGGACCCGATACGCTAGGTACAACACCTAGATCGTATATGAACTCCTTCATCCAGACTCCTTCATTAGCTGCTTCCGAAGCGGCTATGTACTCAGCTTCACATGTAGATCCCGCCACGACGCTTTGTTTAGAACTGCACCAACTGACAGCTCCACCGTTTAATGTAAATACGTATCCGGTTTGCGATTTAGAATCGTCCGGATCAGTGTCAAAGCTTGCATCGACGTAACCGTTTACGACGAGCTCTTTGTCACCTCCATAAATGAGAAACATATCCTTAGTCCTTCTCAAGTACTTAAGGATGTTCTTGACCGCTGTCCAGTGATCCACTCCTGGATTACTTTGGTACCTGCCTGCTAAACTTACAGCAAGGCACACATCAGGTCTGGTACACAGCATTGCATACATGATAGAGCCTATGGCTGAAGCATAGGGAACATTTTTCATTTTCTCTCTATCTTCTGCGGTGGTCGGGCATTGAGTCTTACTCAACTTCATACCTTGTACCACAGGCAAGAACCCTTTCTTTGCCTGATCCATTTTGAACTTCTTCAAAACTTTGTCAAGGTATGTGCTTTCTGAAAGTCCTATTAAGCGTCTTGATCTATCTCTATAGATCTTAATGCCCAATATGTAAGCAGCTTCACTGAGGTCTTTCATTGAAAAACTCTTATTCAAGTATCCCTTTATGCTATCCAGAAATTCTATATTATTTCCGATCAGTAATATGTCATCCACATATAATATCAGAAATGCTACAGAGCTCCCACTCTCTTTCTTGTAAATACAGGCTTCTCCAAAAGTCTGTATAAAACCAAATGCTTTGATCACACTATCAAAGCGTTTATTCCAACTCCGAGAGGCTTGCACCAGTCCATAAATGGATCGCTGGAGCTTGCACACTTTGTTAGCTTCCTTTGGATCGACAAAACCTTCTGGTTGCATCATATACAACTCTTCTTCCAGAAATCCATTCAGGAATGCAGTTTTGACATCCATTTTCCAAATTTCATAATCATAAAATGCGGCAACTGCTAACATGATTCGGACAGACTTAAGCATCGCTACGGGTGAGAAAGTCTCATCGTAGTCAATCCCTTGAACTTCTCGAAAACCTTTTGCAACAAGTCGAGATTTATAGACAGTAACATTACCATCAGCGTCAGTCTTCTTATTAAAAATCCATTTATTCTCAATTGCTTGCCGATCATCGGGCAAGTCAACCAAAGTCCACACTTTGTTCTCATACATGGATCCCATCTCAGATTTCATGGCCTCAAGCCACTTTGCGGAATCTGGGCTTACCATCGCTTCTTCATAGTTCGTAGGTTCATCATGGTCTAGTAACATGACTTCCAAAATAGGATTACCGTACCACTCTGGTGCGGATCTTACTCTGGTTGATCTACGAAGTTCAGTAGAATCTTGATCTGAAGTTTCATGATCATTATCATTAGCTTCCTCCCTATTTGGTGTAGGTGTCACAGAAACTGATTTCTGTGACGTACTACTTCTCAATAGGGAGTAGATACAGTTATCTCATCAAGTTCTACTTTCCTCCCACTCACTTCTCTCGAGAGAAACTCCTTCTCTAGAAAGTTTCCGAATTTAGCAACAAAAATCTTGCCTTCGGACCTGTGATAGAAGGTGTACCCAACAGTCTCCTTTGGGTATCCTATGAAAACACATTTTTCCGATTTGGGTTCGAGCTTATCAGGTTGAAGTTTTTTCACATAAGCATCGCAGCCCCAAACTTTAAGAAACGACAACTTTGGTTTCTTGCCAAACCACAGTTCATAAGGCGTCGTCTTAACGGATTTTGATGGTGCCCTATTTAACGTGAATGCGGCCGTCTCTAAAGCATAACCCCAAAACGATAGCGGTAAATCGGTAAGAGACATCATAGATTGCACCATATCCAGTAAAGTACGATTACGACGTTCGGACACACCATTACGTTGTGGTGTTCCGGGTGGCGTGAGTTGCGAAACTATTCCGCGTTGTTTCAAATGTAGACCAAACTCGTAACTCAAATATTCTCCTCCACGATCAGATCGTAGAAACTTTATTTTCTTGTTACGATGATTTTCCACTTCACTCTGAAATTCTTTGAACTTTTCAAATGTTTCAGACTTGTGTTTCATTAAGTAGATATACCCATATCTGCTTAAATCATCAGTGAAGGTGAGAAAATAACGATATCCGCCACGAGCCTCAACATTCATTGGACCACATACATCAGTATGTATGATTTCCAATAAATCTGTTGCTCTCTCCATAGTACCGGAGAACGGTGTTTTAGTCATCTTGCCCATAAGGCACGGTTCGCAAGTGCCAAGTGATTCATAATCAAGTGACTCCAAAAGTCCATCAGTATGGAGTTTCTTCATGCGTTTTACACCGATATGACCTAAACGGCAGTGCCACAAATAAGTTGCACTATCATTATCAACTCTGCATCTTTTGGCTTCGACATTATGAATATGTGTATCACTACTCTCGAGATTAAGTAAGAACAAACCATTCTTTAATGGTGCATGACCATAAAAGATATTACTCATATAAATAGAACAACCATTATTCTCTGATTTAAATGAATAACCGTCTCGCATTAAACAAGATCCAGATATAATGTTCATGCTCAACGCTGGTACTAAATAACAATTATTTAGATCTAATATTAATCCCGAAGGTAGATGTAGAGGTAGCGTGCCGACCGCGATCACATCGACTTTGGAACCATTTCCCACGCGCATCGTCACCTCATCCTTAGCCAATCTTCGCTTAATCCGTAGCCCTTGTTTTGAGTTGCAAATATTAGCAACAGAACCAGTACCAGATACCCAGGTGCTACTGCGAGAATTAGTAAGGTATACATCAATAACATGTATATCATATATACCTTTGTTAACCTTGCCATCCTTCTTATCCGCCAAATACTTGGGGCAGTTCCGCTTCCAGTGACCAGTCTGCTTGCAATAGAAGCACTCAGTTTCAAGCTTAGGTCCAGACTTGGGTTTCTTCTCTTGATTAGCAACTTGCTTGCTGTTCTTTTTGAAGTTCCCCTTTTTCTTCCCTTTGCCCTTTTTCTTGAAACTAGTGGTTTTATTAACCATCAACACTTGATGCTCCTTTTTGATTTCTACCTCCGCGGCTTTCAGCATCGCGAAGAGCTCGGGCATAGTTTTGGTCATCCCTTGCATATCATAGTTCATCACGAAGCTCTTGTAGCTTGGTGGCAGTGATTGGAGAATTCTGTCAATGACGCAATCATCCGGAAGATTAACTCCCAGTTGAATCAAGTGATTGTTATACCCAGACATTCTAAGTATATGCTCACTGACAGAACCGTTCTCCTCCATCTTACAGCTATAGAACTTATTGGAGACTTCATATCTCTCAATCCGGGCATTTGCTTGAAATATTAACTTCAACTCCTGGAACATCTCATATGCTCCATGGTGTTCAAAACGTCGTTGAAGTCCCGGTTCTAAGCCGTAAAGCATGGCACACTGAACTATAGAGTAGTCATCAGCTTTGCTTTGCCAGACGTTCACAACATCTGGCGTAGCTCTTGCACCAGGCCTGGCACCTAGCGGTGCTTCCAAGACGTAATTCTTCTGTGCAGCAATGAGGATAATCCTCAAGTTACGGACCCAGTCCGTGTAATTGCTACCATCATCTTTCAACTTTGCTTTCTCAAGGAACGCATTAAAATTCAACGGAACAACAGCACGAGCCATCTATCTACACAACATAGACAAGCAAGATACTATCAGGTACTAAGTTCATGATAAATTTAAGTTCAATTAATCATATTACTTAAGAACTCCCACTTAGATAGACATCCCTCTAATCTTCTAAGTGATCACGTGATCCAAATCAACTAAACCATGTCCGATCATCACGTGAGATGGAGTAGTTTCAATGGTGAACATCACTATGTTGATCATATCTACTATATGATTCACGCTCGACCTTTCGGTCTCCGTGTTCCGAGGCCATATCTGTTATATGCTAGGCTCGTCAAGTTAAACCTGAGTATTCCGCGTGTGCAACTGTTTTGCACCCATTGTATTTGAACGTAGAGCCTATCACACCCGATCATCACGTGGTGTCTCAGCACGAAGAACTTTCGCAACGGTGCATACTCAGGGAGAACACTTCTTGATAATTAGTGAGAGATCATCTTATAATGCTACCGTCAATCAAAGCAAGATAAGATGCATAAAAGAGAAACATCACATGCAATCAATATAAGTGATATGATATGGCCATCATCATCTCGTGCTTGTGATCTCCATCTTCGAAGCACCGTCATGATCACCATCGTCACCGGCGCGACACCTTGATCTCCATCGTAGCATCGTTGTCGTCTCGCCAATCTTTATGCTTCCACGACTATCACTACCGCTTAGTAATAAAGTAAAGCATTACATCGCGATTGCATTGCATACAATAAAGCGACAACCATATGGCTCCTGCCAGTTGCCGATAACTTGGTTACAAAACATGATCATCTCATACAATAAAATTTAGCATCATGTCTTGACCATATCACATCACAACATGCCCTGCAAAAACAAATTAGACGTCCTCTACTTTGTTGTTGCAAGTTTTACGTGGCTGCTACGGGCTTAAGCAAGAACTCATCTTACCTACGCATCAAAACCACAACGATAGTTTGTCAAATAGACTCCGTTTTAACCTTCTCAAGGACCGGGCATAGCCACACTTGGTTCAACTAAAGTTGGAGAGACAGTCTTCCGCAAGCCATCTATGTGCTAAGCACGTCGAGGGAACCGGTCTCGCGTAAGAGTACGTGTAAGGTTGGTCCGGATCGTCTCGTCCAACAATACCGCTGAACCAAAATATGACATGCTGGTAGGCAGTATGACTTGTATCGTCCACAACTCACTTGTGTTCTACTCGTGCAAATAACATCAAACCATAAAAACCTAGGCTCTGATACCACTGTTGGGAAACGTAGTAATTTCAAAAAATTTCCTACGCACACACAAGATCATGGTGATGCATAGCAACGAGAGGGGAGATTGTTGTCTACGTACCCTCGTAGACCGAAGCGGAAGCGTTGACACAACGTAGAGGAAGTAGTCGTACGTTCTCCTCGCGATCAACCGATCACAGCACCGTTACTCCGGCACCTCCGAGTTCTTGGCACATGTTCAGCTCGATGACGATCCCCGGGCTCCGATCCAGCAAAGCGTCGGGGAAGAGTTCCGTCAGCACGACGGCGTGGTGACGATCTTGATGTGTTACCGGTGCAGGGCTTCGCCTAAGCACTGCAACGATATGACCGAGGTGGAATTTGGTGGAAGGGGGCACCGCACACGGCTAAGGAACGATCCGTAGATCAACTTGTGTGTCTATGGGGTGCCCCCTGCCCCTGTATATAAAGGAGCCAAGGGGGAGGGGCTGGCCGGCCAAGCCTGGCGCGCCAGGAGAGTCCTACTCCCTCTGGGAGTAGGATTCCCCCCCCCCCCCAATCCTAGTTGGACTAGGATTCTCCAAGGGGGAGAGAGAGAGAGGGGGCCGGCCACCTCTCCTAGTCCTAATAGGACTAGGGGAAGGGGGGAGGCGCGCAGCCCATGAGGGCAGCCCTCTCTCCTCTCCACCAAGGCCCATGTTGGCCCATCATGCTCCCCGGGGGTTCCGGTAACCCTCCCGGTATTCCGGTAAAATCCTGATTTCACCTGGAACTCATCCGATGTCCAAACATAGGCTTCCAATATATCATTCTTTACGTCTCGACCATTTCGAGACTCCTCGTCACGTCCGTGATCACATCCGGGACTCTGAACTCCTTCGGTACATCAAAATGCATAAACTCATAATAACTGTCATCGTAACGTTAAGCGTGCGGACCCTACGGTTCGAGAACAATGTAGACATGACCGAGACACGTCTCCGGTCAATAACCAATAGCGGGACCTGGATGCCCATATTGGCTCCTACATATTCTATGAAGATCTTTATCGGTCAGATTGCATAACAACATACGTTTGTTCCCTTTGTCATCGGTATGTTACTTGCCCGAGATTCGATCGTCGGTATCCAATACCTAGTTCAATCTCGTTACCGGCAAGTCTCTTTACTCGTTCCGTAATACATCATCTCGCAACTAACTCATTGGTTGCAATGCTTGCAAGGCTTTATGTGATGTGCATTACCGAGAAGGCCCTGAGATACCTCTCCGACATTCGGAGTGACAAATCCTAATCTCGAAATACGCCAACCCAAAAAATACTTTCGGAGACACCTGTAGAGCACCTTTATAATCACTCAGTTACGTTGTGACGTTTGGTAGCACACAAAGTGTTCCTACGGTAAATGGGAGTTGCATAATCTCATAGTTAAAGGAACATGTATAAGTCATGGATAAAAGCAATAGCAACATACTAAACGATCGGGTGCTATGCTAATGGAATGGGTCATGTCAATCAGATCATTCAACTAATGATGTGATCTCGTTAATCAAATAACAACTCTTTGTTCATGGTTAGGAAACATAACCATCTTTGATTAATGAGCTAGTCAAGTAGAGGCATACTAGTGACACTCTGTTTGTCTATGTATTCACACATGTATTATGTTTCCAGTTAATACAATTCTAGCATGAATAATAAACATTTATCATGATATAAGGAAATAAATAATAACTTTATTATTGCCTCTAGGGCATATTTCCTTCAGTGAGAACTAGCTTATACTATCTTTCTGGTGTAAGAGCATCTCCAATGAAAAAAGTGCGGATCACTATGGGTCAAAAGTAGTCGTAGAAGGAGATAAGAGGTGGAGCCAACGACCCACTAAGACTCACGTATCTACAACTACATTCCCGAGCGGCAGTCAAACGGAGGCCGTACATAAACCTGGATTTTTTCCATGTCGTTCGTATCTACGCACGGCACGATACATAAATCCTGCAACAGGAAGCACAATTTTGCTACTGGATCAACATCCACCGTATTCTTCGGACTCAGACACAAGAACGAAACCCTCAAAGCGAGCTTCGGGTACCCGATCAAGGGACTAATGAAACACCAGTACATGTCATACAGAAGCTCCACTCATCCCTCCGCCAGCCCAACCTAAGTTTCTATCGGACTGAGCTATTCTTCAGTCCAGCAAGGCTCGGAAGTCTGAGCTATTAAGGTGCGGTTGACGGATAAGAGGCCTTCGATATGTTAAGGGAGAGAGGGGAGAGTCGTTCTAGAGTTTGGTGGGAATCGTTGATAGAAATTTGGATTTTCCCTGAGGTACGATAGCGTCTAAACTAAAGAAAGGGAATATGGAAAGAAGTTCTTTGAGTTGAATAGACGATGACTAGACACAACGGAACTCTTCCTCTCTCATAGGGTCACTGACTCAATTTCATTTCTTTAAGGGAGGGTTCTAGCTGAAGGGCGGTCCTTTTCATCTCTAATCCATACAAGACCTGAGTAGGCGGGTCGAGGTCCTACGAGGTACCCACTACTCGGAGTACCCTCCCACCAAAAAAAGATGTGTGGTTCGGTGGTTCGACCAGAAATGTTGTGCGTATATTTAAGCTTTTTCTCGATTGATATTCATTTTTTCATCTATCTCATGAAATTTCCCTTCTATTAAGCGATAAAGAGCCATTTACTGAGCTATCTTCTTTTTTCTTCTTCTGGCGAAAGCACATTTTATTATTTTACGGAAGCAAGACGAAAGGTCATTTCGCCAATCTGGGGAATAACAGTGAAAGCAATCGATCGGAGAAGGCTAGCGCCCTCAACGCTCTCTTCGATCCTTCGCAAACATAGCTCCTTCTACGGGAGATAACTTTCGATCACTTTCATCTCAATTCGTTTCATTGGCTGGTCGAGTGGATGATTGGATATTGCTTGGCTATAAAGCCTATAAGTAAGAACTCTGGGGAAGGAATCCGATCTGCAGATGAAGCAGAAGCAGGCAAAAGGCGAGCGCACAGCAAGGAATTTTCCCCCTTCCCTTCTGCCGAGTTGTTTAGAAGGCGCTTTCCGTTCTACGGTCCCTCGGAGAGAAGGGTTAGGCAGGTAGTACGGGCCCTCTGACTTATCCAAGTAGTCCTAATAAATGGCCATGATGAAATACTCTTCCTTTCCCTGTGGCAAGGCTGACCAAGCCAATTATGCTTAGCTGGTCTTTTCGGATGATCAGCCACACTGGGACTGAGACACGGCCCGGACTCCCACGGGGGGGGGGGGGGGGGGGCAGCAGTGGGGAATCTTGGACAATGGGACGACGAGTCGGAGAGGATACGAATGTCCATTCACCCTACCACCCATCTTCCTTCTAGCTTCCTTGATCAACGACGAGTAAATTCTTTGAAACCCGAAGTTCTAAAATAGAAAATGGAATGAAGAAGGGGTGTGACCTTATGGCCAACTATACTAGCTCCCCTAGCCCGGATAAATGCAAGTATCCGCTGATACCGGATCGGATCACAAAGAAATGGGAACAACTTTTGCACTAGCAGAATGGGTACCACCATCAGGATTGAGAGGCCAGTTCGTTCACGATGTCCATGGTCCTGAAGATTACCGGGGGGATTCACTCACTTTTAGACGCGCTACTCTAGAGGAATGGGATAAGTTTGAGATGGCCAAATTAGAGAAGAAGTCCGTGAGGGAGCTGGATCACGTCATGAAGAGTAAGGGTGGCGTGTGGGTGACACCTTTTTATAAGGATGATTTGAATCCTATACCTCGTGCAGCGGACGCCCGAGGACCCCTTAGTCCAGGACTCCCTCACCCTCTCGTTGTGTTCGTCGACCAAAACCAATGCAGCAAACCACCAAAGCGATTGTCACACTTCTAAACGCCCGAACCAAAGTTCGTGTGCTCCAAACAACGAAACGAGCACGAACCCCACAGTGAGCACAGATACACCAGTATCTATGAACAACCCATGTAGTGCATAAATTCGAACAATTAAGAACACATATAGAAAATCTAACATAACAACAACTTTACATCTTGTTCAATAAAGCCACAAGCTATGCAATTAACTTAGGTTGTGTAAACCCAAAAAATTAGGATCATACAAAAAAGGCAATGCCTAACATAACATCTTATTCAAAAATGCTTGTCCGGACCATTGACAACATCAAATAGGTGTGCATTGTCAGGCACTTCATGTTTCCAGTACGCTCATATTTTCCTCCCCCCCCCCCCCCGTAATGCGTCTGATGAACTTGACACGGCTCCAAGAAACACGTGCAAAGCCTGGCGTAAACATGGCATCCAATTCCGCAAAATGAAGAAATGCAAAAGTAGGTATTGAGCACTATGTAACAGCCCGAGACCGACGCTCCAGATGCCCTTCATTATATTTCATTTTCGTCGTGTGATTATTTATTTGTTCCATTCATCATGGCATCACGCTCCTAACACATGTGGACTATTATGCCCCCCGACCATTCGCTTAGGCTAAAACTCCTCCAGCAAGGCCCAACTTGGTTTTAAAATTTGCTAACATAATAATACCGATAAATGATTAATTTGCGTAGGGAGTTAGTGCTACCTGAGGATTCTTAATTACACATAATGTTGGGAAACGTAGCATGCAATTTCAAAAAAATGCCTACGCTCATGCAAGATCTATTTAGGAGATGCATAGCAACGAGAAGGGGAGAGTGTGTCCATGTACTCTCGTAGACCGAAAGCGGATGCATTTGACAACGCGGTTGATGAAGTCAAACTTCTTCTTGTTCCGACCGATCAAGGACCGAACGTACAACACCTCTGAGTTCTGCACATGTTTAGCTCGATGACGTCCCTCGAACTCATGATCCAGCAAAGTGTCGAGGGAGAGTTTCGTCAGCACGGCGGCGTGGTGACGGTGATGGTGAAGTGATCCGCGCAGGGCTTCGCCTAAGCACTACGGGAATATGACCGGAGGCGTAAACTGTGAAGGGGGGCGCCGCACACGGTCAGGAATCAATCTTGTTTTGTTCTAGCGGTGCCCCCCCACATATATATAGGTGGGAGAGGGAGGGGAGTAGCAAGGGGCGCCCCAAGTAGGAGGAATCCTACTTGGGCGCCTCCTCCAATTTGGCCTCCCCCTTCCATAATTACTGGATGGGGAAGGAAAGAGGAGGGTGGAGGGAAGGAAGGGGGAGGCCGAGTCCCCCCTTCTTCTCTCTTCCCATTTTCCTTCCTCCTCAGGTGCAGCCCATATGGGAGGCACAACAGCCTCTCCTGGCTACTGCATTTTCCCTCTTGGCCCATTAGGCCCATATCTTTGCAGGGGGTGCCCGGAACCCCTTTCCGGTGACCAGATATGTACCCGGTACCCCCGGAACACTTCTGGTGTCCGAATACCATCGTACTATATATCAATCTTTACCTCTCGACCATTTCGAGAATCCTCGTCATGTCTGTGATCTCATCCGGGACTCCGAACAATATTCGGTCACCAAATCACATAACTCATATAATACAAAATTGTCATCGAACGTTAAGCGTGCGGACCCTACGGGTTTGAGAACTATGTAGACATGACTAAGACACTTGTCTGGTTAATAACCAATAGCGGAACCTGGATGATCATATTGGCTCCTACATATTCTACGAAGATCTTTATCGGTCGAACCATTATGACAACAGATGTTATTCCCTTTGTCATCGGTATGTTACTTGCCCGAGATTCGATCGTCGGTATCTTCACACCTAGTTCAATATCGTTACCGGCAAGTCTCTTTACTCGTTCCGTAATACATCATCCCACAACTAACTCATTAGTTACTTTGCTTGCAAGGCTTCTTATGATGTGCATTACCGAGAGGGCCCAGAGATACCTCTTCGATACTTGGAGTGACAAATCCTAATCTCGATTCACGCCAACCCAACAAGACACCTTCGGAGATACCTGTAGAGCATCTTTATAATCAACTGGTTACATTGTGATGTTTGATAGCACATAAGGCATTCCTCCGGTATCCGGGAGTTGCATGATCTCACAGTCAAAGGAATATGTATTTGACATACATGAAAGCAATAGCAATAAAACTGAACGATCAACATGCTAAGCTAACGGATGGGTCTTGTCCATCACATCATTCTCCTAATGATGTGATCCCGTTATCAAATGACAACTCATGTCCATGGTTAGGAAACCTTAACCATCTTTGATCAACGATGTCGGTGTACAAAAAGAGGGGTATACTTTTTGTACCCCTATAACTGTGCATGGGCAGTCAGAGCCGTGCCCATGACCACACCAAGCAAGGCAAGGGAGGTGAGCCAGGGTAAGACCGAAGCTCAAAGGAACTGGAGCAACGCCAAGGCCAACACCACGAAGAGCCAAGGGACGAGGCAAGCTCCCCCGGCAAGATCCTTGCCGTAGCAACTCGCCCCACGCCTATGGAGCAAATCACCCTTGAGTCCACTGCCCCCATGGGGCAAGGATTCGGGAGACATCCCCATGGTGGCATGCAGATCTTTGTGAAGACATTCAAGATCAGATACGCACTAAGAAGACGACGACCTTTGGCAAGATACCAGCCAACGAAGACCACGAGACCCTCGGCAAGCGCCTTGCCTGGGACGACGGCAGGCGCCACGACAAGACCCTTACCGGGGCCCTGGCAAGACCCTTGCCGAGGACATCCGCGAGGCCACCATCAGGCCCACGTCGACTAAACCTCCACTGCCGTACGCATGCAGCTGCCGACCCAACCAGCTGGGCAGGCACCTGTGTGCCGGCATGCAGATCTTCGTGAAGACCCACCATTGCGCCACCTCAGCTGCCTGCCTACCTACATGGCATCACAGGCGTCGCTGGCCAGGGCGCGTGTCGACACAAGAAGGAGCGGCGACGGACGAGACGGATTTCTCCCCCGTCCCCGATAAAGCAAGGACACCTAAGCGAGACGCATTAAATGCACCTTGTCATGTAATGCGAGGGATAACCTTGCATCACTGTACCCTTTCCACCTCCTGTGTGCCACTGTGGCGACCCCTTTTTCTATAAAAGGAGGTCCGAGGCGCCTAGGAGAAGGATTCGGCTTTTTGGAGCTCCCAACGCCCAGAGCTAGCTCAAGAACAGGAATATACATCCACCAAAGCAGGAGTAGGGTTTTACGCATCCTCGCGGCCCGAACCTGGATAAACAAACTATGTGCTATCTGTTTGATCCGCTCTTCTCACGACCCCGCGCCCCGCTAACCGTAGTAGGGATTCTTGTGATCCCATAGGTGTCGTTCCCACCGATATCTTTGGCGCGCCAGGTAGGGGGCGCAGTTGTGAGAATCGGCTCTGGCAGTTAGCCCAGCACTCCTTCATCTTCGTGGCTCTTGGAGAAGGAAGGAGGCCGGAAGATCAACACTCGAGCGACTACAAACAGGAGCTAAGTTGCACTGAACCCTGATTTGTTCTATCCTTCTTATATGAGGTTATTCCCCCCGGAGATGTCACACCTTTGTATGGGAAACCTGCACACCGGGGGGCTCTGCCACGATCGGCAATGCCCTTGCCATGTTTCGAGTCCGCTCAACAGCTCAGGCGGCTGCGTCGAGAATGGCAGAGTAGCCTTCCGCGACCAACAACGCTCTCGATTCTGACTCGAGTCAAGCTCGACAGTTCGAGTGGCCGCGTTCAGGACGGTAAGGTGGCTCGCCCGGCAGCACGCATACCCGGCAGGCCCATGGGGATCTGTCCCCAAAACGCCGCTTGGGGCTTCCGCGCCGGCGAGCCTACCCAATCGACGTAGGGCGCACATACAAAGAGAAATTGAACGGGGAAATAACATGCATTAAAATTAAGAGTACCGCAAAAGTTATGTTACATCACATCATTGCTGCGATTCTAACTAAAGATAAAATTTGTCTTGGTCGTGAACCTGCGGCGGCAATGAAGAACGGGATGCCTAATCCCGGCGCTGACCTTCCACCCTCTTGATTTCGTCGTTGCTGCTGATGATGGGCTTGATGCGCTCCTTGAGCACCATGAGGTCAGTACCGTCCGGCAAGCTATCCATCGTGGCTTCGAAGTCGAGGTCGGGATTCCAGTACGCCATCTTGGTGAGGACCTTGGTCATGGCCCCCCGGCAAAGTCGCCGGGCCTCCCCGGCCAACGTGGCCGCTCTGTTGGAGTGAAGATAAGCCAAGGCTCCAAGTACGCCCTCGAAGAACAGGGTCAGCTTGGCGTTGACGGTCCCGCTGCGCTCAGGGGCATACCTCACATTTGGCATCCCCATGGTGGCCAACTGCGAAGTGACCCTGCCGGCGAGGTCCTCCAGACGGCCGATCCATCTGTTCTCGCCCACCACATATTCCTGGTAGGAGGCCGCCTCGTTCGCCCGCAGCTGCTTCTCCTCCTCAAGGCTCTTGGTCAAGGTCTCCTCCCGAGCCCTGCTCTCCGACAACATCTTCTCGAGATTCTCCAGCTTCAGCTTGAGATCTCTGACGGAGTTTTGCGCTTCGGAGAGCTCCCCAGTCCTGCTGATGACCGCTCCTTGCGCCTCTGCCAAGGCGCTATTGAGCATGCTCTTCTCATTGGACAACTTGAGGGCCTGCTCCTTCAGCTCGTCCCGCTCTACCTCCAACTCCTTTGCCTTGTCGGCATGGGCCAGAGCCTGGGCATCGAGTGCCTCTTTGTGCCTCTGCTCCAGCTCGCGAGTCCGTCGCACGACAAGGGCCTCGAGCTCCTCATCCTTGCCGCGAAGCGTTGCGGCAAGCTTCGCCTCACGCTCGGTGAGGTCCTCTTCCTGGGAATCCAGTACGGCTTGATGCTGGTTCCGGGCGGCCTCGGCCGCGGCAGCCAAGTTCGCCGCCTTTTCCCGGGCCTTCTCAATGTCAGCCATCTTCATGGTGAGCTCTACATCGCGCTTGGCCAATTCCCCCTAAAAGGCCCTCTGCTCCTCGCGAGTCTGGTGGAACCAGGTCTGCGTTTCAGCTACGCGCGCCTTGAAGTCCACCTCTGCCTTGTCCATCGTTGCCATCCTGGACTTAACCTTGTCCAGACGGGCAGGGTAGAGCACTTGGAGTTTTCGGAAATTGGCCCCCATGGCACGGAAAAGCTGCTCTTCTGGAGAACCATCACCGCCAACGCCCGGTTCATCGACCACCTCGAGCCCGGCGGCGGCGAGCACCTCGCCGTTGAAGACCTCCCCTTCGGCGGGCGCTCGGGAACTTGACGCCCCTGGAAGATGGACGAAAAGATCGTCGCCCACCTTCAGATATCTGCCGGGGCCCGAGGTTGTGGAGGAAGGAGGCTGATCATCAACCACCTCTTCCTCGGCTGTGGCCTTGCCGGTCTCCCCAGCAAGCCCACCGTTGGCACCCTCGAGAGAAGCCTCGTCGGTCGCCTCGGCAGCCCCCGCAGCGGCGTCCCCAGCAGCATCCTTGGTGGCCTCGTCGGCGGTGACCTCATCAGCATCTCTGGCGGCCTCCTCGGCGGCAATCCTGTCGGTCTCCGCCGCGGCCTCCTCGGCAATGTTCCCACCAACAGTATCCACGTCCTCCATATCTACCGAAGAAGGGCCTGGGTAGTAAATGGGAGCAATGAAGCCAAGAAAAAGAATAAGGGAAAAATAGAGACGGAGGACAGGCGACTCACCAGTGTCAGGCTGTGAAGTAGAAGTCCCCTCCCCGCCAATATTCGGCGCCGTGGCAGAGTCACAAGCGCCCAGGTTCCCCTCTTCCTCCATGGGTGTGGGCTCGGTGCTTGACGCCCTTGCCCGGGACGCGCCTCGCGGCGGCGTAGTCGATGGGGGTGGTGTGTTGGGAGTAGCCCTCTGTGGCTCCTCCTGCTGCCACTCCCCTCCTGCAAACCCGACAAGGTCAGCAACATAGCATCGAACTCTTACCACATGTCGATAAGAGGAGGGTGACGGATTTACGCTGGGGGTTGTGCTGGGGGTTGCTGTCCGGGCTGCTCAACACCACCAGTGACGTCTTTGAAGCACTAGCCGGGGGCTGGCCGCCCGCCAAGGCCTTGGCCCTCTTTACCCTCTGGGCCAACGTCTCTGCGTCCCTGCAAAAGCAAAAATGGATCAAGATAGGTGGCATAGTTCAGGAACAGAGATGGCGGTGAGAAACAGAGTACTTACTCATCATCCATCTCTTCCTCTTCCGCTGCTTTCCTTTTCCTCTTTGGGCTAAGAGACCCAAGATCAAAAGTGACCCCCACGTCGACATCTGGGTCGACATCCGCCGAAGGAGGTGGGGTTGGCACACGCCTGGATGAGGAAGGGGCAGTTGTCTTCCTCCTCTCCGTGGCCTTCGTCAGCCTCTTCGCCGCCGTGGCCCTCGTGTGGCGCTTAGACCCCTCCAGGGTTAATTGAGGCCGCGCAGTCCTGCCGGGGAAGAAGTAATGGCGGAAAAGTGCCGTGTTGGGATGCACCCCAGCAAAGCCCTCACAAAGGTGTGCGAAAAGAGCCATGCACGCCACGGCATTTGGAGTAAAATCCAAGAGATGGAAGCCATAGGTATGTATGACGTCTGAAGAAATCAGAAAATGGGGGACAGAGGCCACATGAGAAGTAATCAACGAAGAAGGGGTACCGATTTGGGCGGGCCTCAGCGCTGTTGGCAGGAACGACGCGCGTGGCCGGGTGCCCCGAATTCTCTCCCCCCGTCTTCAACCCCCACAGGGGCTTGAAGGAGGCCCGAAGCTCGTGTACGTCGACCGACGAGGGGGAAAATAAGGCAGATTGCGTCCGCTGCACTGCCAACGCACTGTCCGGCACCTCCACCGCTCCGGCATCTTTGGCCCCTCCCTTGCCCTTGGTGGATTTAGGCGCCGTGACGGCCAAGGGGAGCGAAGAATAGAGGGCGCCGGGGATGCGACGACGCAAGACGGGGGCGAAAGCTTAGAGAGGAAGGAAAGAGAAGCGACGATTCTGAGATTGGGAAAAGCGCAAGAGGGGAAGGCAAAGTGAGCAGCGCACCCGCGGTTATTACCTTTTACGGGGAAGGTGCGGGCCGCCTCCTTTTCTTCTCATTAACTACGACGCGACGCACGCGTGCAGAGAGCAACCCCATGCATGCGTCCCATGTCACGCGCACCTCCCCACGCAGCGCCACGCGCGCGAGTCGTGGGATGCGCAGCGCGCGAAAAATCTTACCACGGTAAAAACCGCCCTGCCTGCCCGCGCACCGTTTTTGGGCCTATCCCAACAATGCGTTGCGCTTATGTGTGGCCCAGGCCCGGGGGCTCCCGTCGGTGTACAAAAAGAGGGGCACACTTTTTGTATCCCTATAACTATGCACGGGCAGTCAGAGCCGCGCCCACGACCACACCAAGCAAGGCAAGGGAGGTGAGCCAGGGTAAGACCAAAGCACAAAGGAACTGGAGCAACGCCAAGGCCAAGACCACGAAGAGCCAAGGGACGAGGCGGGCTCCCTCGGCAAGACCCTTGCCGGGGCCGGCTTTAGCAGCCCCGGCAAGACCCTTGCCGCGGCAACTCGCCCCACGCCTACGGAGCAAATCACCCTTGAGTCCACTGCCCCTGTGGGGCAAGGATTCGGGAGATATCCCCGTGGTGGCATGCAGATCTTTGTGAAGACATTCAAGATCAGATATAGAAGGTGACGACCCTTGGCGGGATCCCAGACGAGGAAGACCACAAGACTCCCGGGAAGCGCCTTGCCGAGGATAACAGCAAGCGCCTCGGCAAGACCCTTGCCGGGGCTCCGGCGAGGCCCTTGCCGAGGACATCCGCATGGCCACCATCAGGACCACGCCGACTAAACCTCCACCGCTGTACGCATGCAGCTGCCAACCCAACCAGCTGTGCAGGCACCTGCGTGGCGGCATGCAGATCTTCGTGAAGACCCACCACTGCGCCACCTCAGCTGCCTGCCTACCTACATGGCATCACAAGCGTCGCTGGCCAGGGCGCGTGTCGACATAAGAAGGAGCGGCGACGGACGAGACGGATTTCTCGCCCATCCCCGATAAAGCAAGGACACCTAAGCGAGACGCATTAAAGGCGCCTTGTCATGTAATACAAGGGATAACCTCGCATCACTGTACCATTTCCACCTCCTGTGTGCCACTGTGGCGACCCCTTTTTCTATAAAAGGAGGCCCGAGGTGCCCAGGAGAAGGATTCGGCTTTTTTGGAGCTCCTAACGCCCAGAGCTAGCTCAAGAAGAGGAATATACACCCACGAAAGCAGGAGTAGGGTTTTACGCATCCTTGTGGCCCGAACCTGGATAAACAAACTGTGTGCTATCTGTTTGATCCGCTCTTCTCACGACCCCGCACCCCGCTAACCGTAGTAGGGATTCTTGTGATCCCATAGGAGCTCCTAACGCACACAGTTTGTTTATCCAGGTTCGGGCCGCGAGGATGCGTAAAGCCCTACTCCTGCTTTGGTGGGTGTATATTCCTGTTCTTGAGCTAGCTTTGGGCGTTAGGAGCTCCGAAAAGCCGAATCCTTCTCCTGGGCGCCTCGGGCCTCCTTTTATAGAAAAAGGGGTCGCCACAGTGGCACAGAGGAGGTGGAAAGGGTATAGTGATGCGAGGATATCCCTTGCATTACATGACGAGGTGCATTTAATGCGTCTCGCTTAGGTGTCCTTGCTTTATCGGGGACGGGGAGAAATCCGTCTTGTCCGTCGCCGCTCCTTCTTGTGTCGACACGCGCCCTGGCCAGTGATGCATGTGATTCGATGTAGGTAGGCAGGCAGCTGAGGTGGCGCAGTGGTGGGTCTTCATGAAGATCTGCATGCCGCCACGCAGGTGCCTGCCCAGCAGATTGGGTCGGCAGCTGCATGCGTACGGCGGTGGAGGTTTAGTCGGCGTGGGCCTGATGGTGGCCCTGTGGATGTCCTCGGCAAGGGCCTCGCCGGGGCCCCAGCGAGGGTCTTGCCGAGGCGCTTGTTGTTATCCCCGGCAAGGCGCTTGCCGGGGGTCTTGTGGTCTTCCTCGGCTGGGATCCCGCCAAGGGTTTTCATCTTCTATATCTGATCTTGAATGTCTTCACAAAGATCTGCATGCCACCACGGGGATATCTCCCGAATCCTTGCCCCATGGGGGCAGTGGACTCAAGGGTGATTTGCTCCGTAGGCGTGGGGCGACTTGCCGCGGCAAGGGTCTTGTCGGGGCTGCTAAAGCCGGCCCCGGCAAGGATCTTGCCGGGGGAGCCCGCCTCGTCCCTTGGCTCTTCGTGG
Organism: Aegilops umbellulata; assembly: GCA_032464435.1. Taxonomy (NCBI): domain Eukaryota; kingdom Viridiplantae; phylum Streptophyta; class Magnoliopsida; order Poales; family Poaceae; genus Aegilops; species Aegilops umbellulata. The sequence continues at coordinate 314,555,391 of CP136055.1, read as the reverse complement.
TCTTGGCCTTGGCATTGCTCCAGTTCCTTTGAGCTTTGGTATTACCCTAGCTCGCCTCCCTTGCCTTGCTTGGTGTGGTCGTGGGTGCGGCTCTGACTGCCCGTGCATAGTTATAGGGGTACAAAAAGTGTGCCCCTCTTTTTGTACACCGACAGGAGCAAAGATGTCGGTGGGAACGACACCTATGGGATCACAAGAATCCCTACTACGGTTAGCAGGGCGCGGGGTCGTGAGAAGAGAGGATCAAACAGATAGCACACAGTTTGTTTATCCAGGTTTGGGCCGCGAGGATGCGTAAAACCCTACTCCTGCTTTGGTGGATGTATATTCCTGTTCTTGAGCTAGCTTTGGGCGTTAGGAGCTCCAAAAAAGCCGAATCCTTCTCCTGGGCGCCTCGGGCCTCCTTTTATAGAAAAAGGGGTCGCCACAGTGGCACACATGAGGTGGAAAGGGTATAGTGATGCGAGGTTATTCCTCACATTACATGACAAGGCACATTTAATGCGTCTCACTTAGGTGTCCTTGCTTTATCGGAGACGGGGGAGAAATCCGTCTCGTCCATCGCCGCTCCTTCTTGTGTCGACACGCGCCCTGGCCAGCGACGCCTGTGATGCCATGTAGGTAGGCAGGTAGCTGAGGTGGCGCAGTGGTGGGTCTTCACGAAGATCTGCATGCTGCCACGCAGGTGCCTGCCGAGCTGGTTGGGTCGGCAGCTGCATGCGTACGACGGTGGAGGTTTAGTTGGCGTGGGCCTGATGGTGGCCCTGTGGATGTCCTCTGCAAGGGTCTTGCCGGGGCCCCGGCAAGGGTCTTGCCATGGCGCCTGCTGTTATCCCCGGCAAGGCGCTTGCCGGGGGTCTTGTGGTCTTCCTTGGCTGGGATCCCGCCAATGGTCGTCGTCTTCTATATCTGATCTTGAATGTCTTCACAAAGGTCTGCATGCCACCACGGGGATGTATCCTGAATCCTTGCCCCATGGGGGCAGTGGACTCAAGGGTGATTTGCTCCGTAGGCGTTGGGCGATTTGCCGCGGCAAGGATCTTGCCGGGGCTGCTAAAGCTGGCCCCGGCAAGGATCTTGCTGGGGGAGCCTGCCTCGTCCCTTGGCTCTTCGTGGTCTTGGCCTTGGCGTTGCTTCAGTTCCTTTGAGCTTCGGTCTTACCCTGGCTCACCTCCCTTGCCTTGCTTGGTGTGGTCGTGGGCGCGGCTCTGACTGCCCGTGCACAGTTATAGGGGTACAAAAAGTGTGCCCCTCTTTTTGTACACCGACAAACGAGCTAGTTAAGTAGAGGCTCACTAGGGACTCAGTGTTTGGTCTTCTACTTTGTTGTTGCAAGTTTTACGTTGCTGCTACGGGCTCCTAGCAAGAACCGTTCTTACCTACGCATCAAAACCAAAACGGTGATTTATCAAGTTTGCTGTTTTAACCTGCAACAAGGACCGGCCGTAGTCAAATTCGATTCAACTAAAGTTGGAGAAATAGACACGCGCCAGCCACCTTTATGCAAAACTAGTTGCATGTCTGTCGGTGGATTCGGTCTCATGAACATGGTCATGTAAGGTTGGTCCGGGCCGCTTCATCTAAGAATACCGCTGAATCAAAATAAGACGTCGGTGGTAAGCAGTATGATGATCACCGCCCACAACTCCTTGTGTTCTACTCGTGCATATCTTCTACGCATAGACCTGGCTCGGATGCCATTGTTGGGAAACGTAGCATGCAATTTCAAAAACTTCCTACGCTCATGCATGATCTATCTAGGAGATGCATAGCAATGAGAAGGGGAGCGTGTGTCCATGTACCCTCGTAGACCAAAAGCGGAAGTGTTTGACAACACAGTTGATGTAGTCGAACTTCTGCTCGTTCTGACCGATCAAGCACCGAACGTACGACACCTCCGAGTTCTGCACATGTTCAGCTTGATGACGTCCCTCGAACTCTTGATCCAGCAAAGTGTCGAGGGAGGGTTTCATCATGGAGGCATGGTGATGGTGATGGTGAAGTGATCCGCGCAGGGCATTGCCTAAGCACTACCTGAACATGACCAGAGGCATAAACTGTGGAGGGGGCACCGCACACAGCTAGGAATCAATGTTGTTTCGTTCTAGCAGGAGGGGGAGGCCGAAGCCCTCCCATTCCTTCTCTCTTCCCCTTTTCCTCTTCCGCAGGTGTGGCCCATATGGGGGGCGCAGCAGCCTCTGCTGGCTGCTGGGTTTTCCCTCTTGGCCCATTAGGCTCATATCTTTGCCGGGGTGCCCAGAACCCCTTTCCGGTGACCCGATATGTATCCGGTACCCCCGGAACACTTCCGGTGTCCGAATACCATCGTACTATATATCAATATTTACCTCTCCGATACTCGAAGTGACAAATCCTAATCTTGATTCATGCCAACCCAACAAGACACCTTCGGAGATACCTGTAGAGCATCTTTATAATCACCCAGTTATGTTGTGACATTTGATAACACACAAGCCATTCCTCCGGTATCCAGGAGTTGCATGATCTCATAGTCAAAGGAATATGTATTTGACATACATGAAAGCAATAGCAATAAAACTGAGCGGTCAACATGCTAAGCTAACGGACAGGTCTTTTCCATCACATCATTCTCCTAATGATGTGATCCAGTTATCAAATGACAACTCATGTACATGGTTAGGAAACTTTAAACATCTTTGATCAACGAGCTAGTCAAGTAGAGGCTCACTAGGGATTCAATGTTTTCTCTATATATTCACACATGTATTAAGGTTTCCTGTCAATACAGTTGTAGCATGAATAATACGTTGGGGAACGTAGTAATTTCAAAATTTTCCTACGCACACGCAAGATCATGGTGATGCATAGCAACGAGAGGGGAGAGTGTTGTCTACGTACCCTCGTAGACCGAAGCGGAAGCGTTGACGCAACGTAGAGGAAGTAGTCGTATGTCTTCCCAATCCGACCGATCCAAGCACCGTTACTCCGGCACCTCCGAGTTCTTGGCACACGTTCAGCTTGATGACGCACCCCTAGCTCCGATCCAGCAAAGCTTCGGGGAGGAGTTTCGTCAGCACGACGGCGTGGTGACAATCTTGATGTTCTACCGGCGCAGGGCTTCGCCTAAGCACTGCAACGATATATTCGAGGTGGAATATGGTGGAGGGGGGCACCGCACACGGCTAAGTAACGATCACGAAGATCAACTTGTGTGTCCATGGGGTGCCCCCTGCCCCCGTATATAAAGGAGCAAGGGAGGGAGGATGCCGGCCCTAGGTTTGGGCGCGCCAGGGGAGTCCTACTCCCACCGGGAGTAGGATTCCACCTTTCCTAGTCCAACTAGGTCAAGGGGGAAAGAGGGGAAGAGGGGAAGGAAGGGAGAGAGGGGCCGTGCCCCAAACCCCTTGTCCAATTCGGACTGGGCTTGGGAGGGGCGCGCGCCACCTCCTGGTCCTTCCCACTAAGGCCCATCAAGGCCCATTGCTTCTTCCTCGTATTCCCGTAACTCCCCGGTACCTCCGAAAATACCCGAACCACTCAGAACCCTTCCGATGTCCGAATATAGTCGTCCAATATATCGATCTTTACGTCTCGACCATTTCGAGACTCCTCGTCATGTCCCCGATCTCATCCGGGACTCCTAACTCCTTCGGTACATCAAAACTCATAAACTCATTATATAACTGTCATCGAAACCTTAAGCGTGCGGACCCTACGGTTCGAGAACAATGTAGACATGACCGAGACACGTCTCCGGTCAATAACCAATAGCGGGACCTAGATGCCCATATTAGCTCCTACATATTCTACGAAGATCTTTATCGGTCAGACCGCATAACAACATACGGTGTTCCCTTTATCATCGGTATGTTACTTGCCCGAGATTCGATCGTCGGTATCCAATACCTAGTTCAATCTCGTTACCGGCAAGTCTCTTTACTCGTTTCGTAATACATCATCCCGCAACCAACTCATTGGTTGCAATGCTTGCAAGGCTTATGTGATGTGCATTACCGAGAAGGCCCTGAGATACCTCCCCGACATTCAGAGTGACAAATCCTAATCTCGAAATACGCCAACCCAACAAATACTTTCGGAGACACCTGTAGAGCACCTTTATAATCACCCAGTTATGTTGTGACGTTTGGTAGCACACAAAGTGTTCCTACGGTAAACGGGAGTTGCATAATCTCATAGTCAAAGGAACATGTATAAGTCATGGATAAAAGCAATAGCAACATACTAAACGATCGGGTGCTAAGCTAATGGAATGGGTCATGTCAATCAGATCATTCAACTAATGATGTGATCCCGTTGATCAAATAACAACTCTTTGTTCATGGTTAGGAAACATAACCATCTTTGATTAACGAGCTAGTCAAGTAGAGGCATACTAATGACACTCTGTTTGTCTATGTATTCACACATGTATTATGTTTCCGGTTAATACAATTCTAGCATGAATAATAAACATTTATCATGATATGTAAGGAAATAAATAATAACTTTATTATTGCCTCTAGGGCATATTTCCTTCAGTCTCCCACTTGCACTAGAGTCAATAATCTAGTTCACATCGCCATGTGATTTACCAGCAATAGTTCACATCACCATGTGATTAACACCCATAGTTCACATCGATATGTGACCAACACCCAAAGGGTTTACTAGAGTCAGTAATCTAGTTCACATCGCTATGTGATTAACACCCAAAGAGTACTAAGGTGTGATCATGTTTTGCTTGTGAGATAATTTTAGTCAACGGGTCTGTCTCATACAGATCCGTAAGTATTTTGTGAATTCTATGTCTACAATACTCCGCACAGAGCTACTCTAGCTAATTGCTCCCACTTTCAATATGTATCTAGATCGAGACTTAGAGTCATCCAGATCAGTGTCAAAACTTGCATCGACGTAGCCCTTTACGACGAACCTTTTGTCACCTCCATAATCGAGAAACATATCCTTATTCCACTAAGGATAACTTTGACCGCTGTCCAGTGATCTACTCCTAGATCACCATTGTACTCCCTTGCTTAACTCAGTGTAGGGTATACAATAGATCTGGTAAACAGCATGGCATACTTTATAGAACCTATGGCCGAGGCATAGGGAATGACTTTCATTCTCTTTCTATTTTCTGCCGTGGTCGGTCTTTGAGTCTTTACTCAACTTCACACCTTGTAACACAGGAAAGAACTCTTTCTTTGACTGTTCCATTTTGAACTACTTCAAAATCTTGTCAAGGTATGTACTCATTGAAAAAACTTATCAAGCGTCTTGATCTATCTCTATAGATATTGATGCTCAATATGTAAGCAGCTTCACCGAGGTCTTCCTTTGAAAAACTCCTTTCAAACACTCCTTTGTGCTTTACAGAATAATTCTACATTATTTCTGATCCACAATATGTCATACATATACTTATCAGAAATGCTGTAGTGCTCCCACTCACTTTCTTGTAAATACAGGTTTCACCGCAAGTCTGTATAAAACTATATGCTTTGATCAACTTATCAAAGCGTGTATTCCAACTCCGAGATGCTTGCACCAGTCCATAGATGGATCGCTGGAGCTTGCACATTTTGTTAGCACCTTTAGGATTGACAAAACCTTCTGGTTGCATCATATACAACTCTTTAATAAATCCATTAAGGAATGCAGTTTTGTTTTATCCGTTTGCCAGATTTCATAAAATGCTGCAATTGCTAACATGATTCGGACAGACTTAAGCATAGATACGAGTGAGAAACTCTCATCGTAGTCAACACCTTGAACTTGTCGAAAACCTTTTGCGACAATTCTAGCTTTGTAGATAGTAACACTACTATCAGCGTCCGTCTTCCTCTTGAAGATCCATTTATTTTCTATGGCTTGCCGATCATCGGGCAAATCCATCAAAGTCCATACTTTGTTCTCATACATGGATCATATCTCAGATTTCATGGCCTCAAACCATTTCGCGGAATCTGGGCTCATCATCGCTTCCTCATAGTGCGCAAGTTCATCATGGTCTAGTAACATGACTTCCAGAACAGGATTACCGTACTACTATGGTGCGGATCTCACTCTGGTTTACCTACGAGATTCGGTAGTAACTTGATCTAAAGTTACATGATCATCATCATTATCTTCCTCACTAATTGGTGTAGAAGTCACAAGAATAGATTTCTGTGATGAACTAGTTTCCAATAAGGGAGATGGTACAATTACCTTATCAAGTCTTTCTACTTTCCTCCCACTCACTTCTTTCGAGAGAAACTCCTTCTCTAGAAAGGATCCATTCTTAGCAACGAATGTCTTGCCTTCGGATCTGTGATAGAAGGTGTACCCAACTGTCTCCATTGGGTATCCTATGAAGACATATTTCTCCGATTTGGGTTTGAGCTTATCATGTTGAAACTTTTTCACATAAGCATCGCAACCCCAAATTTTAAGAAACGACAACTTTGGTTTCTTGCCAAACCATAGTTCTGATTGTGTCGTCTTAACGGACTTAGATGGTGCCCTTTTTAACGTGAATGCAGCTATCTTTAATGCATAACCCCAAAAACGATAGTGGTAGATCGGTAAGAGACATCATAGATTGTACTATATCCAATAAAGTACGGTTATGACGTTCGGACGCACCATTATGCTGTGGTGTTCCAAGTGGCGTGAGTAGTGAAACTATTTCACATTGTTTTAACTGAAGACCAAACTCGTAACTCAAATATTCGTCTCCGCGATCAGATCGTCGAAAATTTATTTTCTTGTCACGATGATTTTCCACTTCACTCTGAAATTCTTTGAACTTTTCAAACATTTCAGACTTATGTTTCATCAAGTAGATATACCCATATTTTCTCAAAACATCTGTGAAGGTCAGAAAATAATGATACTTGTCGCGAGCCTTAATTTTCATCGGACCACATACATCGGTATGTATGATTTCCAACAAGTCAGTTGCTCGCTCCATTGTTCCGGAGAACGGAGTCTTAGTCATCTTGCCCATGAGGCATGGTTCGCAAGCATCAAGTGATTCATAATCAAGTGATTCCAAAATTCCATCTGCATGGAGTTTCTTCATGCGCTTTACACCAATATGACTTAAACAGTAGTGCCACAAACAAGTTGCACTATCATTATTAACTTTGCATCCTTTTGGCTTCAATATTATGAATATGTGTATCACTACGATCGAGATTCAACGAACCATTTCGTTGGTGTGTATAACCATAGAAGGTTTTATTCATGTAAACAGAACAACAATTGTTCTCTAACTTAAATGAATAACTGTATTGCAATAAACATGATCGAATCATATTCATGCTTAACGCAAACACCAAATAACACTTATTTAGGTTCAACACTAATCCCGAAAGTATAGGGAGTGTGCGATGATAATCATATCAATCATGGAACTACTTCCAACACACATCGTCACTTTACCCTTAACTAGTCTCTGTTTATTCTGCAACTCCTGTTTCGATTTACTACTCTTAGCAACTGAACTAGTATCAAATACTGAGGGGTTGCTATAAACACTAGTAAAGTACACATCAATAACATGTATATCAAATATACTTTTGTTCACTTTGCCATCCTTCTTATCCACCAAACACTTGGGGTAGTTCCGCTTCCAGTGACCAGTCCCTTTGCAGTAGAAGCACTTAGTCTCAGGCTTAGGACCAGACTTGAGCTTCTTCACTTGAGCAGCAACTCGCTTGCCGTTCTTCTTGAAGTTCCTCTTCTTCCCTTTGCCCTTTTCTTGAAACTAGTGGTCTCGTCAACCATCAACACTTGATGTCTTTCTTGATTTCTACCTTTGTCGATTTCAGCATCACGAAGAGCTTGGGAATTGTTTTCGTCATCCCTTGCATACTATAGTTCATCACGAAGTTCTACTAACTTGGTGATGGTGACTAGAGAATTCTGTCAATCACTATCTTATCTGGAAGATTAACTCCCACTTGATTCAAGCGATTGTAGTACCCAGACAATCTGAGCACATGCTCACTAGTTGAGCGATTCTCCTCCATCTTTTAGCTATAGAACTTGTTGGAGACTTCATATCTCTCAACTCGGGTATTTGCTTGAAATATTAACTTCAACTCCTGGAACATCTCGTATGGTCCATGACGTTCAAAACGTCTTTGAAGTCCCGATTCTAAGCCGTTAAGTATGGTGCACTAAACTATTAAGTAGTCATCATATTGAGCTAGCAAAACGTTCATAACGTCTGCATCTGCTCCTGCAATAGGTCTGTCACCTAGCGGTGCATCAAGGACACAATTCTTCTGTGCAGCAATGAGGATAAACCTCAGATTATGGATCCAATCCGCATCATTGCTACTAACATCTTTCAACACAATTTTCTCTAGGAACATATCAAAATAAACATATGAAAGCAACAACGCGAGCTATTGATCTACAAAATAGATATGCTAATACTACCAGGACTAAGTTCATGATAAATTAAAGTTCAATTAATCATATTACTTAAGAACTCCCACTTAGATAGACATCCCTCTAATCCTCTAAGTGATCACGTGATCCAAATCAACTAAACCATGTCCGATCATCACGTGAGATGGAGTAGTTTCAATGGTGAACATCATTATGTTGATCATATCTACTATATGATTCACGCTCGACCTTTCGGTCTCCGTGTTCCGAGGTCATATCTTATATGCATAGCTCGTCAAGTATAACCTGAGTATTCCGCGCGTGCAACTGTTTTGCACCCGTTGTATTTGAACGTAGAGCCTATCACACCCGATCATCACGTGGTGTCTCAGCACGAAGAACTTTCGCAACGGTGCATACTCAGGGAGAACACTTCTCGATAATTAGTGAGAGATCATCTTATAATGCTACCGTCAATCAAAGCAAGATAAGATGCATAAAAGATAAACATCACATGCAATCAATATAAGTGATATGATATGGCCATTATCATCTTGTGCTTGTGATCTCCATCTCCGCAGCACTGTCATGATCACCATCGTCACCGGCGCGACACCTTGATCTCCATCGTAGCATCGTTGTCGTCTCACCAATCTTATGCTTCTACGACTATCGCTACCGCTTAGTGATAAAGTAAAGCATTACAGGGAGATTGCATTGCATACAATAAAGCGACAACCATATGGCTCCTGCCAGTTGCCGATAACTCAGTTACAAAACATGATCATCTCATACAATAAAATTTAGCATCATGTCTTGACCATATCACATCACAACATGCCCTGCAAAAACAAGTTAGACATCCTCTACTTTGTTTGTTGCAAATTTTTACGTGGCTGCTACGGGCAGAAGCAAGAACCAATCTCACCTACGCATCAAAACCACAACGATACTTTGTCAAATAGACTCCGTTTTAACCTTCTCAAGGACCGGGCGTAGCCATACTCGGTTCAACTAAAGTTGGTGAGACAGTCTCCCGCAAGCCATCTGTGTGCAAAGCACGTCGAGGGAACCGGTCTCGCGTAAGCGTACGCGTAAGGTTGGTCCGGGTCGTCTCATCCAACAATACCGCTAACCCAAAGTATGACATGCTGGTAGGCAGTATGACTTGTATCGTCCACAACTCACTTGTGTTCTACTCGTGCAAAGAACATCAAACCATAAAAACCTAGGCTCTGATGCCACTGTTGGGGAACGTAGTAATTTCAAAATTTTCCTACGCACACGCAAGATCATGGTGATGCATAGCAACGAGAGAGGAGAGTGTTGTCTATGTACCCTCGTAGACCGAAGCGGAAGCGTTGACGCAACGTAGAGGAAGTAGTCGTACGTCTTCCCGATCCGACCAATCCAAGCACCGTTACTCCGGCACCTCCGAGTTCTTGGCACACGTTCAGCTCGATGACGCACCCCTAGCTCCGATCCAGCAAAGCTTCGGGGAGGAGTTCCGTCAGCACGATGGCGTGGTGACAATCTTGATGTTCTACCGGCGCAGGGCTTCGCCTAAGCACTGCAACGATATATTCGAGGTGGAATATGGTGGAGGGGGGCACCGCAGACGGCTAAGTAACGATCACGAAGATCAACTTGTGTGTCCATGGGGTGCCCCCTGCCCCCGTATATAAAGGAGCAAGGGAGGGAGGAGGCCGGCCCTAGGTTTGGGCGCGCCAGGGGAGTCCTACTCCCACCGGGAGTAGGATTCCACCTTTCCTAGTCCAACTAGGTCAAGGGGGGAAAGAGGGGAAGAGGGGAAGGAAGGGAGAGAGGGGCCGCGCCCCAAACCCCTTGTCCAATTCGGACTGGGCTTGGGAGGGGCGTGCGCCACCTCCTGGTCCTTCCCACTAAGGCCCATCAAGGCCCATTGCTTCTTCCTCGTATTCCCGTAACTCCCCGGTACCTCCGAAAATACCCGAACCACTCAGAACCCTTCCGATGTCCGAATATAGTCGTCCAATATATCGATCTTTACGTCTCGACCATTTAGAGACTCCTCGTCATGTCCCCGATCTCATCCGGGACTCTGAACTCCTTCGGTACATCAAAACTCATAAACTCATTATATAACTGTCATCGAAACCTTAAGCGTGCGGACCCTACGGTTCGAGAACAATGTAGACATGACCGAGACACGTCTCCGGTCAATAACCAATAGCGGGACCTGGATGCCCATATTGGCTCCTACATATTCTACGAAGATCTTTATCGGTCAGACCGCATAACAACATACGGTGTTCCCTTTGTCATCGGTATGTTACTTGCCCGAGATTCGATCGTCGGTATCCAATACCTAGTTCAATCTCGTTACCGGCAAGTCTCTTTACTCGTTCCGTAATACATCATCCCGCAACCAACTCATTGTTTGCAATGCTTGCAAGGCTTATTGTGATGTGCATTACCGAGAAGGCCCTGAGATACCTCCCCGACATTCGGAGTGACAAATCCTAATCTCGAAATACGCCAACCCAACAAATACTTTCGGAGACACCTGTAGAGCACCTTTATAATCACCCAGTTACGTTGTGACGTTTGGTAGCACACAAAGTGTTCCTACGGTAAACGGGAGTTGCATAATCTCATAGTCAAAGGAACATGTATAAGTCATGGATAAAAGCAATAGCAACATACTAAACGATCGGGTGCTAAGCTAATGGAATGGGTCATGTCAATCAGATCATTCAACTAATGATGTGATCCCGTTGATCAAATAACAACTCTTTGTTCATGGTTAGGAAACATAACCATCTTTGATTAACGAGCTAGTCAAGTAGAGGCATACTAGTGACACTCTGTTTGTCTATGTATTCACACACGTATTATGTTTCCGGTTAATACAATTCTAGCATGAATAATAAACATTTATCATGATCTGTAAGGAAATAAATAATAACTTTATTATTGCCTCTAGGGCATATTTCCTTCATAATAAACATTTATCATGAGTAAGGAAATATAGAATAACAACTTTATTATTGCCTCTAGGGCATATTTCCTTCTGTCTCCTAATGACCCACAAGTATAGGGGGTCAATTGTAGCTCTTTTCGATAAGTAAGAGTGTCGAACCCAACAAGGAGCAGAAGGAAATGACAAGTGGTTTTCAGCAAGGTAATGTCTGCAAGTGCTGAAATTGTAAGTAGAGGAGTAGTTTGATAACAAGATAATTTGTAACGAACAAAGTAACGATAGTAGTAAAAAAAGTGCAGCAAGGTAGCCCAATCCTTTTGAGGCAAAGGACAAGCCAAAAGGTTTCTTATGATAAGCAAAGCGTTCTTGAGGGCACATACTACCTCTTAAGCATGCGTTGGTTCTCCCTTGATGCAGCAAAGTAGCGTAAGTATTTCCCTCAGTTTTTGAGAACCAAGGTATCAATCCAGTAGGAGACTACATGCAAATCCCTCGTACCTGCACAAACAATCAAGAACCTTGCAACCAACATGATAAAGGGGTTGTCAATCCCTTCACGACCACTTGGAAAAGTGAGATCTGATAAAGGTAATAAGATAAATATTTTTGGTATTTTTTATAGATTGGAAAGTAAAGATTGCAAAATAAACGGCGGTAAAAATAGCAAATTGATAGAAAATAATATGATGGAAGATAGACCCAGGGGCCATAGGTTTCACTAGTGGCTTCTCTCAAGATAGCATAATCTACGGTGGGTGAACAAATTACTGTCGAGCAATTGATAGAAAAGGGCATAGTTATGAGAATATCTAGGCATGATCATGGATATAGGCATCATGTCCGTGACAAGTAGACCGAAACTATTCTGCATCTACTACTATTACTCCACACATCGACCGCTATCCAACATGCATCTAGAGTATTAAGTTCATAAGAACAGAGTAACACATTAGGCAAGATGACATGATGTAGAGGGATAAATTCAAGCAATATGATATAAATCCCATCTTCTTATCCTCGATGGCAACAATAAAATATGTGCCTTGCTGCCCCTGCTGTCACTAGGAAAGGACACCGCAAGATTGAACCCAAATCTAAGCACTTCTCCCATTGCAAGAAAGATCAATCTAGTAGGCCAAACCAAACTGATAATTCAAAGAGACTTGTAATGATATTAAATCATGCATATAAGAATTCATAGAAGAATCAAATATTGTTCATAGATAATCTTGATCATAAACCCACAATTCATCAGATCTCGACAAACACACCGCAAAAAGAATTACATCGAATAGATCTCCAAGAAGATCGATGAGAACTTTGTATTGAGATCCAAAGAGAGAAGAAGCCATCTAGCTAATAACTATGGACCCGAAGGTCTGTGGTAAACTACTCACACATCATCGGAGAGGCTATGGTGTTGATGTAGAAGCCCTCCGTGATTGATTCCCCCTCCGGTGGCGCGCCGGAAAAGGCCCCAAGATGGGATCTCACAGGTACAGAAGGTTGTGGCGGTGGAAATAGGGTTTCGTGGTACTCCTGGATGTTTTCAGGGTATATGAATATATATATATATATATATATATATATATATATATATATATATATATATATATATATATATATATATAGGCGAAAGAAGTAGGTCAGTGGAGCCACGAGGGGCCGACGAGGGTGGGGGCGCGCCTACCCCCTGGGTGCGCCCGCCTACCTCGTGGTCGCCTCGTTGCTTCCTCGACGTCCACTCCAAGTCTCCTGGATTGCATTTGTTCCAAAAACAATCCTCGTGAAGGTTTCATTCTGTTTGGATTCCATTTGATATTCCTTTTCCGCGAAACACTGAAATTGGCAAAAAAAACAACAATTTGTACTGGGCCTTCCGTTAATAGGTCAGTCCCAGAAATAATATAAAAGTGCATAATAAAGCCCATTAAACATCCTAAACAGATAATATACACTACAAAAAAATTCACTTCCGTGATGATACGTGTTTGTCATAGTAGGTCACATTTTCTGTCATGCATGTAAATCCATGACAAATTTATGACAGAATCAAGATAGTCATACCTGTGCTATCATAGAAGTGTTCCATGACATTACCAAAATTATCATCACGGAAGTGTCCACTTCCATGACGATAAATCATGCGTCACAAAAGTGCTTTCGTCAAGGGTGACCGACACGTGGCATCCACCGTAACGGAACGCCGTTAAGCTATCGAGTCCAGTTTTGGATCCGATGACCCGTTAACAGCCCCGACCAATGGGGATTTTCCACGTGTAAAATCATCATTGGCTGGAGGAAACACGTGTTGGCTCACCGTTGGGACAGATGTCATCCACTCATTGGACCCAAAGCGCCTATGATACGTCGACACGTGGCACGGCCCAACAGAGGCCCATTCCTGTGAAAAGGCCGGCCTGTTTGACTTGGTCAAAAGGTGGCGGGCCGGCCCACGGCAAGCCTGTTAACGGCCTTTTCGCATATAGCCCATTTACAGCCCGCTAACCCAGGGCTCGTTTACGGCCTATCCGAATTAGGCCCAGTAGCGTCATCTGGGCCGTCCAATATAATTCCAGCCCATTTTAACTTCCGGCCCATGTATGGCCCATGACGTATTTCGGCCCATATGAGGCCCTTATTACTCTCGGCCCATTAACGGCCCATGGTAAAACTGTCCCATAATGAACAGTGTATCACTTTATACCCATTAACGGCACATGGTGAAACTGGCCTGTAATGAATAGTGTATCACTTTATACCCATTAACGGTCCATTATTCCGATGGACCGTTTCTAGCCCATGTTATCTTTTGGCCTTCTCAGGGCCCATTTATTCTTGGGCTCATTTCCACATTCGTTTACTTACGGATCGTTACTGTCATTTTCTGCTTGTGGGCCAAATTCAGCCCGTGGTTACAGTCGGCCCGTTTGTGGCCCATTAATACGTTGGGCCGTTTTCATAGCGTCATCAAAATACGACCGATTAACGATGTCCCGTTATGGTCGGCCCATGAACGGACGATTTCAACTCTAGCCCATTTACGGCCATAATGTGGTCTATTATTGGCCCATGTTTGACCAACCGATCATAAGCCCGTAGAAGGCCCATTGATGATACGGCCCATAGAAGGCCCATTGTGTCTACGACCCATATAATGCCCATTGTTTCTATGCCACGTAGAAGGCCCATTGTTTCTACGGCCCTTACAAGGCCCATTGTTTCTACGGACCGTAGGAGGCCCATGTTAGCTACAGCCGGTGGGCATCAAAGTTCGCCACCAGTGCAAATATAGGGAACACCCTACACTATACAAAAATGGCTTGCTGTTTTCTTCAGCCGGTGGCTTCACGTTAAGAACAAATTTTGTATCGCACCAAAACAATTTACAACTATAAACAAAAGGAAGGTTGGCATAAAAGTTAATAGTCTAGCAAATAAATGCACCACCAGAAGTTCAGAAGCTCCGTTCATTTGACCTGACTGTTACGTTTTCATGCTGTATTGTCCGATGGAGCACCATAACCTTCGCCTTCAGTTCTCCTAGGCTCCTGAGCAACATAGCAAATGTCTGATAGTCTGGTTCCAAAACCATGCATATCTTGACAACATCGAACAATGTCTCTCCTTGTTTCACAAATAGGGATGGCAATGGGTAGGGTATGGGTGGGTACAGCCTCCTTCTGCCCAAACCCATACCCATAGAAACTTTCTGTACCCACCCATTTCAATACCCATGGGCACAAATTGACACCCATGCCCATACCCATTGGGTATCCTATACCCAATGGGTATCCAGTGGATACAACATATAGCATTTAAATTTTAAATAAGTCAATAAATGCGTGTAAAATTCATGTGATTAGGGGTCTGTCTAGTACCAACGTGACCTCCTCTGATGGGTGGCCAACTATAGGCGACAATGGAGTACGATAAGTGGTTGTTGGAAGCCTGACACAGTGGGAGGCGGCAGTAGGAACATGGGATCGTTGGTTTAAGAGTTGGACAAGAGTGTGTTGGTGATGAGCCGAGATTTCATCATTTCAAGGAGTCATGTAGGACATAGGAGGAGTGTGAGTTGGTTGTTGCGAGCCTATGAACTATGGTTGGTTTAGGAAAAAACGGACTGACAGTTGGGCCATAGGAGTTGGATGTTGACTAGCTCGTTGATCAACATATGGTCATGGTTTCCTGACTATGGACATTGGATGTCGTTGATAACGGGATCACATCATTAAGAGAATGATGTGATGGACAAGACCCAATCCTAAGCATAGCACAAGATCATGTAGTTCGTTTGCTAGAGCTTTTCCAATGTCAAGTATCATTTCCTTAGACCATGAGATCGTGTAACTCCCGGATGCCGTAGGAGTGCTTTGGGTGTACCAAACGTCACAACGTAACTGGGTGACTATAAAGGTATACTACAGGTATCCCCGAAAGTATCTGTTGGGTTGACACGGATCAAGACTGGGATTTGTCACTCCGTATGACGGAGAGGTATCTCTTGGCCCACTCGGTAATGCATCATCCTAATGAGCTCAACGTGACCAAGTGTTTGGTCATGGGATCATGCATTACGTTACGAGTAAAGTGACTTGCCGGTAACGAGATTGAACGAGGTATTGGGATACCGACGATCGAATCTCGGGCAAGTAACGTACCGAATGACAAAGGGAATTTTATACGGGATTACATGAATCCTTGACATCGTGGTTCATCCGATGAGATCATCGAGGAGCAAGTGGGAGCCAACATGGATATCCAGATCCCGCTGTTGGTTATTGACCGGAGACTCATCTCGGTCATGTCTGCGTGTCTCCCGAACCCATAGGGTCTACACACTTAAGGTTCGGTGACGCTAGGGTTGTAGAGATATAAGTATGCGGTAACCCGAAAGTTCTTCGGAGTCCCGGATGAGATCCGGGACATCACGAGGAGTTCCGGAATGGTCCGGAGGTAAAGATTTATATGTGGGAAGTCCTGTTTCGGCTATCGGGAAAGTTTTGGGGGTCATCGGTATTGTACCGGGACCACCAGAAGGGTCCCGGGGGTCCATCGGGTGGGGCCACCTATCCCGGAGGGCCCCATGGGCTGAAGTGGGAGGGGAAACAGCCCCTGGTGGGCTGCTGTGCCCCCCTTGGGCCTTCCCCTGCGCCTAGGGTTGGAAACCCTAGGGGTGGGGGGCGCCCCACTTGGCTTGGGGGGCAAGTTCCCCCCCATGGCCGCCGCCCCCCAGGGCCCCTATATAAAGAAGGGGGGAGGGAGGGCTACGCACCCCTGCTCGTGGCGCCTCCCTCTCCCTCCGTAACACCTCTCCCTCTCGCTGAGCTTGGCGAAGCCCTGCTGAGATCGCCGCTACTTCCACCACCACGCCGTCGTGCTGCTCGATCTCCATCAACCTCTCCCTTCCCCTTGCTGGATCAAGATGGAGGAGACGTCTTCCCCAACCGTACATGTGTTGAACGCGGAGGTGCCGTCCGTTCGGCACTAGGATCTTCGGTGATTTGGATCACGATGAGTACGACTCCCTCAACCCCGTTCTCTTGGACGCTTCCGCTCGGGATCTACAAGGGTATGTAGATGCACTCCTCTCTCTCGTTGCTAGATGACTCCATAGATTGATCTTGGTGAAGCGTAGAAATTTTTTATTTTCTGCAACGTTCCCCAATAGTGGTATCAGAGCTAGGTCTATGCGTAGTTTCTATGCACGAGTAGATCGCAAGTTGTTGTGGGCGTCGATTTTGTCAATTTACTTGCCGTTACTAGTCTTATCTTGATTCGGCGGCATCATCGGATGAAGCAGCCCGGACCAACCTTACACGTACACTTACGTGAGACGGGTTCCACCGACTGACATGCACTAGTTGCATAAGGTGGCTAGCGGGTGTCTGTCTCTCCCACTTTAGTCAGATCAGATTCGATGAAAAGGGTCCTTATGAAGGGTAAACAGAAATTGGCATATCACATTGTGGTTTTGACGTAGGTAAGAAACGTTCTTGCTAGAACCCTATTGCAGCCACGTAAAAACATGCAACAACAATTAGAGGACGTCTAACTTGTTTTTGCAGCATATGCCTTGTGATGTGATATGGCCAAAAGGATGTGATGAATGAATTATATGTGATGTATGAGATTGATCATGTTCTTGTAATAGGAATCACGACTTGCATGTCGATGAGTATGACAACCGACAGGAGCCATAGGAGTTGTCTTTATTTATTGTATGACCCGCGTGTCATTAAATAACGCCATGTAATTACTTTACTTCTTTGCTAAACCATTAGCTATAGTAGTAGAAGTAATAGTTGGCTAACAACTTCATGGAGACACGATGATGGAGATCATGATGATGGAGATCATGGTGTCATGCCGGTGACGATGATGATCATGGCGCCCCGAAGATGGAGATCAAAAGGAGCAAAATGATATTGGCCATATCATGTCACTATTTGATTGCATGTGATGTTTATCATGTTTTTGCATCTTATTTGCTTAGAATGACGGTAGTAAATAAGATGATCCCTCACAGTAATTTCAAGAAAGTGTTCCCCCTAACTGTGCGCCGTTGCAAAAGTTCGTTGTCTCGAAGCACCACGTGATGATCGGGTGTGATAGATTCTAACGTTCATATAAAATGGGTGTAAGCCATATTTACACATGCAAAACACTTAGGTTGACTTGACGAGCCTAGCATGTACAGACATGGCCTCGGAACATGTAACATCCCAAATTTTCGATTTAGAATGTTAAACATTAGATCATCATGCATATCATATTTTCTTGCATTTTGGTCGATCCTAGAAATTTCACGCAACTCAAGGACCCTCGGAGAGAGTTGGAGATTTGTTATTTTCATATTTGAGTTTCTCAAATTTTGAAAAGAGGATCATTTGATTTTATTTATTTTATCCTCAAATATTTTTCCAATATCAAACACGAGAGAGGAATAATATGACTTTCCCAAATTTAGGAAAAATGAAGATTTAAATAAATCAATCAAATTTTGGATTTTTCGGAGTTTATCTGTATTTTATTTGAATTAGGAAAAATGCGAGTTTTAAAAATATTGCATTTAGGCCCCGAGTAAAAGTTCATTTTGTTCGACTCATTTTTAGGAGTCGGGGAAAATTTACTTCGTAAATTTTGGAGCTCGTTAGATTTTATTTTTCTTTGTTTTTCTGCTCGTGAAATTATTTAAAAAAAACGCAGCGCCCGACTGGGCCAAAGGGCCGAGCCGAGCCGGCCCAGCCCCGCCGCCCTCCCGCGCACCGCCGCGCCGGCCGAATCCGAGGAGGACTCCTCCTCCTCCCTTGCTTGCCCCCTCCCCCAAGCAACCACCCCTCCCCCTCTTTATATACCCCCCCTCTCCTCTCCTCCCCAAGCCACCGCCCTCCCCGCCTCGCAGCAGCAGCAGCAGCAGCAGCGCGGCCCCGCCGCCGCCAGGGCCGCCGCCGCCGCACGCTCGCCACCGCCGCTCGCGCCGCCGCCCGCGTCGCCGTCGCCCCGCGCCAAGCCGCCGCCCCGCCGGAGCCCCGCCTCGTCGAGGTAGACGCGCTGCGCCACCGTCCCCTGGTTCGGTTTTTTTAAAAAATCGTTCCGGTTTATTTATTTTCGTTTCGGTTTTTTTAAACCCTAGATAGGTTTTCGTTTTTTTTCTTCGGTTTTGTTGTTTAGCGAGCGTTCGCCGGACCGTTCGTCTTAACGAACGTGATCACCGGTTATTCTCAGTTAACGAACGTCCGTTCGTTTAACCGTTCGTCGTTTTTATTTTTCGTCGGATTTATTCCGCGATTTTTCCGATCGCGATTTCAGATCCGATCTTCTTTCTAGTTTATCTTGTCGCTCGTTTATCGGAATCAGGTGATTCAAGCGCCTGGAGTTTCGTTTCAAACCGCCGTTCCGACTAATCAACTTAAACAAGATTTTGCTACTGTAAAATTTGACCTAGTTTCAAATTGCTAGAACCGAGTTGAGTTCTTTCGTCGTATGAATTGTTTTGCTTCGTTCGATTTGATTCTTTTGCAACCGGAGTTCTTAAGTTGAACTTTCTGGTTCAATTTTCCGTTCGAGTTTTACCTGTGCATTAGATAAGTACTTATTGTATGCTTGTTGTTTGTCTGCGATAGATCACCCGGAGTGCGCCGCCTGTTATTTCAAAGCTCTAGGTTTCGCGGATCCTCAGTAAGGCAAGTAACACTTTGATCATACCTTTTCTACTACCCAGTTTTATTGCATTAGATCAATCCTCAAACATTGCATGGGTAGGATCTAATTAAATTGTGGGATGGGAAGTAGTTGAGGTAGTACCTATTACCTGTTTTACTTATGAAACCTTTGGGAGTTACTTCTACGTTGGCTTATTATGCCATGCTATGCTAGTAGACGTGGATTGGGTGAGTGATATCCATGACAGATGTGAGTATTGTTAATTAATGGTTTATCTAAGGTGGCAACTTGAACAAACATCTGGGTGGATTGAGGCACCTGGTTTCTATCAGGACTTGCCTGTTTCTTTTTGGACCGCCACCCAGGCTCAAAGGGATCATAAGATCATTCATGCTAGTAACTTCCGTGTGCAGCCACAAGCCATTATGGGCTCTGGCATAGCTGACTAAGTCGTGCGAACTCTTACAGTGGTAGACTAGCAGATGTAGGGGATGTAGGTTGGTACGATCTATCACAACGTAAGGTGTGAGCGCTTCTGAAAGACTATGTCTAGGTCATCCGTCTCTCAAACATCATGCAGTGCGAGAAACCAAACGGAGGCGATCGAGCCTTGTGGGGAAAAGTGCGCAAACCTCTGCAGAGTGTACAAACTAATCATGATTAGCCGTGTCCCCGGTTATGGACGTCTTGAGTATCTAGTTCTTGAATATCATGTGAATCTCATCATGTTACTTCTAATTAATATTGTTGGGTTTTAATTGTTCACTTATTTGGGATCGGAATGCTGTCAACCATTCTCGATGTTTCAACCACCATGATAGTTAAATAAAATCTATTCCTTTGCAGTAGGGAAAAAATCAGCTTTTTGCAAAACTGTAACCATAGAGCTTTCCACCAGCCATACATGCATATAGTATAGTTCATTGCTATTCATTACTCTTTTTGTGTTACATTGCCAGCATATTCCATGTGCTGACCCGTTTTCGGGCTGCAACTTTCATGTTGCAGACTTTTCAGACGACGAGTAAGGTGCTTTTAGGTCGTGGTTCTATACTCAGTGATGCCGTTGGAGTTGATGGACTCACTTATCTTCCAAGCCTTTCACTGTTATCATTATTAGATGTCCTTAAGCCATATTTATTGTAATAAGTTCTCTTTGAGACATCGATGTATTAAGTGTGTGATTGCTACTCTGCTATAAATCCTTCAAAGTACTGTGTGGTGTCAGCATTACTGATCCAGGGATGACACCGGAGCACAGAGACTTGACCATCTGAGGTCGGGTCGCTACAGAGATGGTATCAGAGCACACGCTGACTGTAGGACACGACCACTAAGTTAAAGCCATAGATCACTATTCTCCTCTCATTTTCTAACTCCTCATCTTTTCCACTCATTTAGGATGACGGACGCGAAGATCAAGTACGCTCAATCAGATGAAGGCACACCTTTTGGATTTCACTTGAAGGAAGTCACCAAGTACCTCAACATTGGACTACCAAGCTTCACCGGGACATTCAACGCCACTCTGCCTGAAGAGGAGCGCTGGAAGATTCAAGCTCATGTTCCGGGAAGGACATTCGTGCCAATCACGAAGCCCATAGATAGTGTTTTCAGTGCACCAACCTGGAGTCTGGGAAAGAGCATGGCGGCTCATATCACCATGGGACGCATTGGAGAAGTTTACCAAGAAGACCTCAAGGATACTATCTACCAGATTTGCGGACGTCGAGATGAAGAATGGGAGATAGTCAGCATCAAGAAGGATAGATCCATTGCATCTTTCATCCAGGAGTTGAACAAGCACATTCGACGTCAAGAGAATCAGATGTGTAATGACATGATAGAGTTGAAGAATGCGAAGGCAAGGATCATCGAGCTAGAAGGAGAACTGAAGGGTACACGCAAGGACTACATGGACGAGATCGTAGCTTTACCAAGGCACAATGTCGATCTCAAGCAGGAGATTGAAGAAGTCAAGGATAGATTAGCATCCAAGAAGGAAGACAAGTACGTCGCATGTCCAGACAACTACATCATCATCGACGACACCGATTCGGATCCAAGTGAACCCGACTTTGAAGACGAAGCTGGAGCAGACATCATGGAGTCTTCCACCGATTCAAATTTCTAGATGACCACCAAATATTAGTAGTATTTCCCCCATGTATACATTATAGTTCGAGCACTTTTGCGTTAGTTCTAGACCGTTTGTAAGCCCTTGTTTGAATTGAATGAAATGATTTTGTGTGAATTTGTCTCATGTGCATTTGGGTAGTGTTTTCTCTTAGACCTCATTCTATTCTTAATTCTCATCTTTTCTAAACCCTCAGATGCCTCCGAGACGTGAAAATGGATTCCCACCGGAGCTCACCCAGTTGATCCAGCAACAGAACCAATTGATGCAGTTGTTAGTCCAGAATCAGCAGAACAACAACAACAACAACAACAACAACAACAACAACAACAACAACAACAACAACAACAACAACAACAACAACAACAACAACAACAACAACAGCAACCCTCCGCCGCCGCCACCTGTTGATCACCTAGCCCGTTTCCTTAGGCTGAATCCACGGGTGTTCTCCAGTAGCACCGAGCCAATAGTAGCAGACGATTGGCTCCGCAAGGTAGGAAGGGAGTTGACCACTGCAGGATGCACAGATATTGAGAAAGTGAAGTTTGCCGCACATCGGCTTGACGGACCAGCGGCACCATGGTGGGAGAATTTCACAGCCACTTACCCAGTTGACACTGTCACATGGGATCAGTTTCAGCAAGCTTTCCGCACTGCCCATGTTTCAGCAGGAGCTATGGCCATGAAGAAGCGTGAGTTTCGTAACTTACGCCAAGGAGGAAAGACAGTTGGCCAGTACGTTGACGACTTCAGCAAGTTAGCCCGTTATGCCCCAGAGGACGTTGCTACGGATGCAGCTAAGCAGGAGAAGTTTCTAGAAGGATTGAATGATGAGCTAAGCATGCAGTTGATGGTAGCAAGTTTCAACAACTACCAGGAGTTGGTTGATCGTGCCATCACGATTGAAGGGAAGCAACAGCAGATTGAGAACCGCAAGAGGAAGTATGGACAGGGGAAGTATAACTCTGGAGCCCAGCAGAAGCCCCGTTTTACCCCTAAACCGGGAGTTCAGTTTCAGCATACCCATGGAGGAGGTAGTTTGCACAACCATAATGGCCACAAGAATGGTAATGGGAATGGAGGAAGCAACGGCCAGAACCGTACCACCCCATCAACCCCAGCCAAGAGAGATCTGATTCAAGTCACCTGGTTCAAGTGTTCCAAGACCGGACATTATGCCAATGAATGTCCCTAAGGCCAGAATGGCAATGGAAGCTCGGGGAAGAAGCCAAACCCTTTCAACAGGGGACAGGTGAACCACGTTAGCGTGGAGGAGGTTGAAGCTCAGCCCGATGCAGTAATCGGTAAGTTTTTGGTTAAGTCATTTACTGCACTCGTTCTTTTTTATACTGGTGCATCACATTCATACATATCAAGGGGATTTGTGGATAAGTATAATCTGCCAACCCAAGCCCTTAGGTCACCCATGTTAGTAACCTCGCTTGGAGCAGAGTACATGGCTAGTCGATGGTGTGATCGGTTACCATTAAGGATTGGTAACCTCGCTTGAAGCGTTGACGCAACGTAGAGGAAGTAGTCGTATGTCTTCCCAATCCGACCGATCCAAGCACCGTTACTCCGGCACCTCCGAGTTCTTGGCACACGTTCAGCTCGATGACGCACCCCTAGCTCCGATCCAGCAAAGCTTCGGGGAGGAGTTCCGTCAGCACGACGGCGTGGTGACAATCTTGATGTTCTACCGGCGCAGGGCTTCGCCTAAGCGCTGCAACGATATATTCGAGGTGCAATATGGTGGAGGGGGGCACCGCACACGGCTAAGTAACGATCACGAAGATCAACTTGTGTGTCCATGGGGTGCCCCCTGCCCCCGTATATAAAGGAGCAAGGGAGGGAGGATGCCGGCCCTAGGTTTGGGCGCGCCAGGGGAGTCCTACTCCCACCGGGAGTAGGATTCCACCTTTCCTAGTCCAACTAGGTCAAGGGGGAAAGAGGGGAAGAGGGGAAGGAAGGGAGAGAGGGGCCGTGCCCCAAACCCCTTGTCCAATTCGGACTGGGCTTGGGAGGGGCGCGCGCCACCTCCTGGTCCTTCCCACTAAGGCCCATCAAGGCCCATTGCTTCTTCCTCGTATTCCCGTAACTCCCCGGTACCTCCGAAAATACCCGAACCACTCAGAACCCTTCCGATGTCCGAATATAGTCGTCCAATATATCGATCTTTACGTCTCGACCATTTCAAGACTCCTCGTCATGTCCCCGATCTCATCCGGGACTCCTAACTCCTTCGGTACATCAAAACTCATAAACTCATTATATAACTGTCATCGAAACCTTAAGCGTGCGGACCCTACGGTTCGAGAACAATGTAGACATGACCGAGACACGTCTCCGGTCAATAACCAATAGCGGGACCTAGATGCCCATATTAGCTCCTACATATTCTACGAAGATCTTTATCGGTCAGACCGCATAACAACATACGGTGTTCCCTTTATCATCGGTATGTTACTTGCCCGAGATTCGATCGTCGGTATCCAATACCTAGTTCAATCTCGTTACCGGCAAGTCTCTTTACTCGTTTCGTAATACATCATCCCGCAACCAACTCATTGGTTGCAATGCTTGCAAGGCTTATGTGATGTGCATTACCGAGAAGGCCCTGAGATACCTCCCCGACATTCAGAGTGACAAATCCTAATCTCGAAATACGCCAACCCAACAAATACTTTCGGAGACACCTGTAGAGCACCTTTATAATCACCCAGTTATGTTGTGACGTTTGGTAGCACACAAAGTGTTCCTACGGTAAACGGGAGTTGCATAATCTCATAGTCAAAGGAACATGTATAAGTCATGGATAAAAGCAATAGCAACATACTAAACGATCGGGTGCTAAGCTAATGGAATGGGTCATGTCAATCAGATCATTCAACTAATGATGTGATCCCGTTGATCAAATAACAACTCTTTGTTCATGGTTAGGAAACATAACCATCTTTGATTAACGAGCTAGTCAAGTAGAGGCATACTAATGACACTCTGTTTGTCTATGTATTCACACATGTATTATGTTTCCGGTTAATACAATTCTAGCATGAATAATAAACATTTATCATGATATGTAAGGAAATAAATAATAACTTTATTATTGCCTCTAGGGCATATTTCCTTCAGTCTCCCACTTGCACTAGAGTCAATAATCTAGTTCACATCGCCATGTGATTTACCAGCAATAGTTCACATCACCATGTGATTAACACCCATAGTTCACATCGATATGTGACCAACACCCAAAGGGTTTACTAGAGTCAGTAATCTAGTTCACATCGCTATGTGATTAACACCCAAAGAGTACTAAGGTGTGATCATGTTTTGCTTGTGAGATAATTTTAGTCAACGGGTCTGTCTCATACAGATCCGTAAGTATTTTGTGAATTCTATGTCTACAATACTCCGCACAGAGCTACTCTAGCTAATTGCTCCCACTTTCAATATGTATCTAGATCGAGACTTAGAGTCATCCAGATCAGTGTCAAAACTTGCATCGACGTAGCCCTTTACGACGAACCTTTTGTCACCTCCATAATCGAGAAACATATCCTTATTCCACTAAGGATAACTTTGACCGCTGTCCAGTGATCTACTCCTAGATCACCATTGTACTCCCTTGCTTAACTCAGTGTAGGGTATACAATAGATCTGGTAAACAGCATGGCATACTTTATAGAACCTATGGCCGAGGCATAGGGAATGACTTTCATTCTCTTTCTATTTTCTGCCGTGGTCGGTCTTTGAGTCTTTACTCAACTTCACACCTTGTAACACAGGAAAGAACTCTTTCTTTGACTGTTCCATTTTGAACTACTTCAAAATCTTGTCAAGGTATGTACTCATTGAAAAAACTTATCAAGCGTCTTGATCTATCTCTATAGATATTGATGCTCAATATGTAAGCAGCTTCACCGAGGTCTTCCTTTGAAAAACTCCTTTCAAACACTCCTTTGTGCTTTACAGAATAATTCTACATTATTTCTGATCCACAATATGTCATACATATACTTATCAGAAATGCTGTAGTGCTCCCACTCACTTTCTTGTAAATACAGGTTTCACCGCAAGTATGTATAAAACTATATGCTTTGATCAACTTATCAAAGCGTGTATTCCAACTCCGAGATGCTTGCACCAGTCCATAGATGGATCGCTGGAGCTTGCACATTTTGTTAGCACCTTTAGGATTGACAAAACCTTCTGGTTGCATCATATACAACTCTTTAATAAATCCATTAAGGAATGCAGTTTTGTTTTATCCGTTTGCCAGATTTCATAAAATGCTGCAATTGCTAACATGATTCGGACAGACTTAAGCATAGATACGAGTGAGAAACTCTCATCGTAGTCAACACCTTGAACTTGTCGAAAACCTTTTGCGACAATTCTAGCTTTGTAGATAGTAACACTACTATCAGCGTCCGTCTTCCTCTTGAAGATCCATTTATTTTCTATGGCTTGCCGATCATCGGGCAAATCCATCAAAGTCCATACTTTGTTCTCATACATGGATCATATCTCAGATTTCATGGCCTCAAACCATTTCGCGGAATCTGGGCTCATCATCGCTTCCTCATAGTGCGCAAGTTCATCATGGTCTAGTAACATGACTTCCAGAACAGGATTACCGTACTACTATGGTGCGGATCTCACTCTGGTTTACCTACGAGATTCGGTAGTAACTTGATCTAAAGTTACATGATCATCATCATTATCTTCCTCACTAATTGGTGTAGAAGTCACAAGAATAGATTTCTGTGATGAACTAGTTTCCAATAAGGGAGATGGTACAATTACCTTATCAAGTCTTTCTACTTTCCTCCCACTCACTTCTTTCGAGAGAAACTCCTTCTCTAGAAAGGATCCATTCTTAGCAACGAATGTCTTGCCTTCGGATCTGTGATAGAAGGTGTACCCAACTGTCTCCATTGGGTATCCTATGAAGACATATTTCTCCGATTTGGGTTTGAGCTTATCATGTTGAAACTTTTTCACATAAGCATCGCAACCCCAAATTTTAAGAAACGACAACTTTGGTTTCTTGCCAAACCATAGTTCTGATTGTGTCGTCTTAACGGACTTAGATGGTGCCCTTTTTAACGTGAATGCAGCTATCTTTAATGCATAACCCCAAAAACGATAGTGGTAGATCGGTAAGAGACATCATAGATTGTACTATATCCAATAAAGTACGGTTATGACGTTCGGACGCACCATTATGCTGTGGTGTTCCAAGTGGCGTGAGTAGTGAAACTATTTCACATTGTTTTAACTGAAGACCAAACTCGTAACTCAAATATTCGTCTCCGTGATCAGATCGTCGAAAATTTATTTTCTTGTCACGATGATTTTCCACTTCACTCTGAAATTCTTTGAACTTTTCAAACATTTCAGACTTATGTTTCATCAAGTAGATATACCCATATTTTCTCAAAACATCTGTGAAGGTCAGAAAATAATGATACTTGTCGCGAGCCTTAATTTTCATCGGACCACATACATCGGTATGTATGATTTCCAACAAGTCAGTTGCTCGCTCCATTGTTCCGGAGAACGGAGTCTTAGTCATCTTGCCCATGAGGCATGGTTCGCAAGCATCAAGTGATTCATAATCAAGTGATTCCAAAATTCCATCTGCATGGAGTTTCTTCATGCGCTTTACACCAATATGACTTAAACAGTAGTGCCACAAACAAGTTGCACTATCATTATTAACTTTGCATCCTTTTGGCTTCAATATTATGAATATGTGTATCACTACGATCGAGATTCAACGAACCATTTCGTTGGTGTGTATAACCATAGAAGGTTTTATTCATGTAAACAGAACAACAATTGTTCTCTAACTTAAATGAATAACTGTATTGCAATAAACATGATCGAATCATATTCATGCTTAACGCAAACACCAAATAACACTTATTTAGGTTCAACACTAATCCCGAAAGTATAGGGAGTGTGCGATGATAATCATATCAATCATGGAACTACTTCCAACACACATCGTCACTTTACCCTTAACTAGTCTCTGTTTATTCTGCAACTCCTGTTTCGATTTACTACTCTTAGCAACTGAACTAGTATCAAATACTGAGGGGTTGCTATAAACACTAGTAAAGTACACATCAATAACATGTATATCAAATATACTTTTGTTCACTTTGCCATCCTTCTTATCCACCAAACACTTGGGGTAGTTCCGCTTCCAGTGACCAGTCCCTTTGCAGTAGAAGCACTTAGTCTCAGGCTTAGGACCAGACTTGAGCTTCTTCACTTGAGCAGCAACTCGCTTGCCGTTCTTCTTGAAGTTCCTCTTCTTCCCTTTGCCCTTTTCTTGAAACTAGTGGTCTCGTCAACCATCAACACTTGATGTTTTTCTTGATTTCTACCTTTGTCGATTTCAGCATCACGAAGAGCTTGGGAATTGTTTTCGTCATCCCTTGCATACTATAGTTCATCACGAAGTTCTACTAACTTGGTGATGGTGACTAGAGAATTCTGTCAATCACTATCTTATCTGGAAGATTAACTCCCACTTGATTCAAGCGATTGTAGTACCCAGACAATCTGAGCACATGCTCACTAGTTGAGCGATTCTCCTCCATCTTTTAGCTATAGAACTTGTTGGAGACTTCATATCTCTCAACTCGGGTATTTGCTTGAAATATTAACTTCAACTCCTGGAACATCTCGTATGGTCCATGACGTTCAAAACGTCTTTGAAGTCCCGATTCTAAGCCGTTAAGTATGGTGCACTAAACTATTAAGTAGTCATCATATTGAGCTAGCAAAACGTTCATAACGTCTGCATCTGCTCCTGCAATAGGTCTGTCACCTAGCGGTGCATCAAGGACATAATTCTTCTGTGCAGCAATGAGGATAAACCTCAGATTACGGATCCAATCCGCATCATTGCTACTAACATCTTTCAACACAATTTTCTCTAGGAACATATCAAAATAAACATATGAAAGCAACAACGCGAGCTATTGATCTACAACATAGATATGCTAATACTACCAGGACTAAGTTCATGATAAATTAAAGTTCAATTAATCATATTACTTAAGAACTCCCACTTAGATAGACATCCCTCTAATCCTCTAAGTGATCACGTGATCCAAATCAACTAAACCATGTCCGATCATCACGTGAGATGGAGTAGTTTCAATGGTGAACATCATTATGTTGATCATATCTACTATATGATTCACGCTCGACCTTTCGGTCTCTGTGTTCCGAGGTCATATCTTATATGCATAGCTCGTCAAGTATAACCTGAGTATTCCGCGTGTGCAACTGTTTTGCACCCGTTGTATTTGAACGTAGAGCCTATCACACCCGATCATCACGTGGTGTCTCAGCACGAAGAACTTTCACAACGGTGCATACTCAGGGAGAACACTTCTCGATAATTAGTGAGAGATCATCTTATAATGCTACCGTCAATCAAAGCAAGATAAGATGCATAAAAGATAAACATCACATGCAATCAATATAAGTGATATGATATGGCCATTATCATCTTGTGCTTGTGATCTCCATCTCCGCAGCACTGTCATGATCACCATCGTCACCGGCGCGACACCTTGATCTCCATCGTAGCATCGTTGTCGTCTCGCCAATCTTATGCTTCTACGACTATCGCTACCGCTTAGTGATAAAGTAAAGCATTACAGGGAGATTGCATTGCATACAATAAAGCGACAACCATATGGCTCCTGCCAGTTGCCGATAACTCAGTTACAAAACATGATCATCTCATACAATAAAATTTAGCATCATGTCTTGACCATATCACATCACAACATGCCCTGCAAAAACAAGTTAGACGTCCTCTACTTTGTTTGTTGCAAATTTTTACGTGGCTGCTACGGGCAGAAGCAAGAACCAATCTCACCTACGCATCAAAACCACAACGATACTTTGTCAAATAGACTCCGTTTTAACCTTCTCAAGGACCGGGCGTAGCCATACTCGGTTCAACTAAAGTTGGTGAGACAGTCTCCCGCAAGCCATCTGTGTGCAAAGCACGTCGAGGGAACCGGTCTCGCGTAAGCGTACGCGTAAGGTTGGTCCGGGTCGTCTCATCCAACAATACCGCTAACCCAAAGTATGACATGCTGGTAGGCAGTATGACTTGTATCGTCCACAACTCACTTGTGTTCTACTCGTGCAAAGAACATCAAACCATAAAAACCTAGGCTCTGATGCCACTGTTGGGGAACGTAGTAATTTCAAAATTTTCCTACGCACACGCAAGATCATGGTGATGCATAGCAACGAGAGAGGAGAGTGTTGTCTATGTACCCTCGTAGACCGAAGCGGAAGCGTTGACGCAACGTAGAGGAAGTAGTCGTACGTCTTCCCGATCCGACCAATCCAAGCACCGTTACTCCGGCACCTCCGAGTTCTTGGCACACGTTCAGCTCGATGACGCACCCCTAGCTCCGATCCAGCAAAGCTTCGGGGAGGAGTTCCGTCAGCACGATGGCGTGGTGACAATCTTGATGTTCTACCGGCGCAGGGCTTCGCCTAAGCACTGCAACGATATATTCGAGGTGGAATATGGTGGAGGGGGGCACCGCAGACGGCTAAGTAACGATCACGAAGATCAACTTGTGTGTCCATGGGGTGCCCCCTGCCCCCGTATATAAAGGAGCAAGGGAGGGAGGAGGCCGGCCCTAGGTTTGGGCGCGCCAGGGGAGTCCTACTCCCACCGGGAGTAGGATTCCACCTTTCCTAGTCCAACTAGGTCAAGGGGGGAAAGAGGGGAAGAGGGGAAGGAAGGGAGAGAGGGGCCGCGCCCCAAACCCCTTGTCCAATTCGGACTGGGCTTGGGAGGGGCGTGCGCCACCTCCTGGTCCTTCCCACTAAGGCCCATCAAGGCCCATTGCTTCTTCCTCGTATTCCCGTAACTCCCCGGTACCTCCGAAAATACCCGAACCACTCAGAACCCTTCCGATGTCCGAATATAGTCGTCCAATATATCGATCTTTACGTCTCGACCATTTAGAGACTCCTCGTCATGTCCCCGATCTCATCCGGGACTCTGAACTCCTTCGGTACATCAAAACTCATAAACTCATTATATAACTGTCATCGAAACCTTAAGCGTGCGGACCCTACGGTTCGAGAACAATGTAGACATGACCGAGACACGTCTCCGGTCAATAACCAATAGCGGGACCTGGATGCCCATATTGGCTCCTACATATTCTACGAAGATCTTTATCGGTCAGACCGCATAACAACATACGGTGTTCCCTTTGTCATCGGTATGTTACTTGCCCGAGATTCGATCGTCGGTATCCAATACCTAGTTCAATCTCGTTACCGGCAAGTCTCTTTACTCGTTCCGTAATACATCATCCCGCAACCAACTCATTGTTTGCAATGCTTGCAAGGCTTATTGTGATGTGCATTACCGAGAAGGCCCTGAGATACCTCCCCGACATTCGGAGTGACAAATCCTAATCTCGAAATACGCCAACCCAACAAATACTTTCGGAGACACCTGTAGAGCACCTTTATAATCACCCAGTTACGTTGTGACGTTTGGTAGCACACAAAGTGTTCCTACGGTAAACGGGAGTTGCATAATCTCATAGTCAAAGGAACATGTATAAGTCATGGATAAAAGCAATAGCAACATACTAAACGATCGGGTGCTAAGCT
Source organism: Aegilops umbellulata (assembly GCA_032464435.1). Taxonomy (NCBI): domain Eukaryota; kingdom Viridiplantae; phylum Streptophyta; class Magnoliopsida; order Poales; family Poaceae; genus Aegilops; species Aegilops umbellulata. Next base: position 314,524,063 of record CP136055.1, on the reverse strand, counting down.
AATGGAATGGGTCATGTCAATCAGATCATTCAACTAATGATGTGATCCCGTTGATCAAATAACAACTCTTTGTTCATGGTTAGGAAACATAACCATCTTTGATTAACGAGCTAGTCAAGTAGAGGCATACTAGTGACACTCTGTTTGTCTATGTATTCACACACGTATTATGTTTCCGGTTAATACAATTCTAGCATGAATAATAAACATTTATCATGATCTGTAAGGAAATAAATAATAACTTTATTATTGCCTCTAGGGCATATTTCCTTCATAATAAACATTTATCATGAATAAGGAAATATAGAATAACAACTTTATTATTGCCTCTAGGGCATATTTCCTTCTGTCTCCTAATGACCCACAAGTATAGGGGGTCAATTGTAGCTCTTTTCGATAAGTAAGAGTGTCGAACCCAACAAGGAGCAGAAGGAAATGACAAGTGGTTTTCAGCAAGGTAATGTCTGCAAGTGCTGAAATTGTAAGTAGAGGAGTAGTTTGATAACAAGATAATTTGTAACGAACAAAGTAATGATAGTAGTAAAAAAAGTGCAGCAAGGTAGCCCAATCCTTTTGAGGCAAAGGACAAGCCAAAAGGTTTCTTATGATAAGCAAAGCGTTCTTGAGGGCACATACTACCTCTTAAGCATGCGTTGGTTCTCCCTTGATGCAGCAAAGTAGCGTAAGTATTTCCCTCAGTTTTTGAGAACCAAGGTATCAATCCAGTAGGAGACTACACGCAAATCCCTCGTACCTGCACAAACAATCAAGAACCTTGCAACCAACGTGATAAAGGGGTTGTCAATCCCTTCACGACCACTTGGAAAAGTGAGATCTGATAAAGGTAATAAGATAAATATTTTTGGTATTTTTTTATAGATTGGAAAGTAAAGATTGCAAAATAAACGGCGGTAAAAATAGCAAATTGATAGAAAATAATATGATGGAAGATAGACCCAGGGGCCATAGGTTTCACTAGTGGCTTCTCTCAAGATAGCATAATCTACGGTGGGTGAACAAATTACTGTCGAGCAATTGATAGAAAAGGGCATAGTTATGAGAATATCTAGGCATGATCATGGATATAGGCATCATGTCCGTGACAAGTAGACCGAAACTATTCTGCATCTACTACTATTACTCCACACATCGACCGCTATCCAACATGCATCTAGAGTATTAAGTTCATAAGAACAGAGTAACACATTAGGCAAGATGACATGATGTAGAGGGATAAATTCAAGCAATATGATATAAATCCCATCTTCTTATCCTTGATGGCAACAATAAAATATGTGCCTTGCTGCCCCTGCTGTCACTAGGAAAGGACACCGCAAGATTGAACCCAAATCTAAGAACTTCTCCCATTGCAAGAAAGATCAATCTAGTAGGCCAAACCAAACTGATAATTCAAAGAGACTTGCAATGATATTAAATTATGCATATAAGAATTCATAGAAGAATCAAATATTGTTCATAGATAATCTTGATCATAAACCCACAATTCATCAGATCTCGACAAACACACCGCAAAAAGAATTACATCGAATAGATCTCCAAGAAGATCGATGAGAACTTTGTATTGAGATCCAAAGAGAGAAGAAGCCATCTAGCTAATAACTATGGACCCGAAGGTCTGTGGTAAACTACTCACACATCATCGGAGAGGCTATGGTGTTGATGTAGAAGCCCTCCGTGATTGATTCCCCCTCCGGTGGCGCGCCGGAAAAGGCCCCAAGATGGGATCTCACAGGTACAGAAGGTTGTGGCGGTGGAAATAGGGTTTCGTGGTACTCCTGGATGTTTTCAGGGTATATGAATATATATATATATATATATATATATATATATATATATATATATATATATATATATATATATATATATATAGGCGAAAGAAGTAGGTCAGTGGAGCCACGAGGGGCCGACGAGGGTGGGGGCGCGCCTACCCCCTGGGTGCGCCCGCCTACCTCGTGGTCGCCTCGTTGCTTCCTCGACGTCCACTCCAAGTCTCCTGGATTGCATTTGTTCCAAAAACAATCCTCGTGAAGGTTTCATTCTGTTTGGATTCCATTTGATATTCCTTTTCCGCGAAACACTGAAATTGGCAAAAAAAACAACAATTTGTACTGGGCCTTCCGTTAATAGGTCAGTCCCAGAAATAATATAAAAGTGCATAATAAAGCCCATTAAACATCCTAAACAGATAATATACACTACAAAAAAATTCACTTCCGTGATGATACGTGTTTGTCATAGTAGGTCACATTTTCTGTCATGCATGTAAATCCATGACAAATTTATGACAGAATCAAGATAGTCATACCTGTGCTATCATAGAAGTGTTCCATGACATTACCAAAATTATCATCACGGAAGTGTCCACTTCCATGACGATAAATCATGCGTCACAAAAGTGCTTTCGTCAAGGGTGACCGACACGTGGCATCCACCGTAACGGAACGCCGTTAAGCTATCGAGTCCAGTTTTGGATCCGATGACCCGTTAACAGCCCCGACCAATGGGGATTTTCCACGTGTAAAATCATCATTGGCTGGAGGAAACACGTGTTGGCTCACCGTTGGGACAGATGTCATCCACTCATTGGACCCAAAGCGCCTATGATACGTCGACACGTGGCACGGCCCAACAGAGGCCCATTCCTGTGAAAAGGCCGGCCTATTTGACTTGGTCAAAAGGTGGCGGGCCGGCCCACGGCAAGCCTGTTAACGGCCTTTTCGCATATAGCCCATTTACAGCCCGCTAACCCAGGGCTCGTTTACGGCCTATCCGAATTAGGCCCAGTAGCGTCATCTGGGCCGTCCAATATAATTCCAGCCCATTTTAACTTCCGGCCCATGTATGGCCCGTGACGTATTTCGGCCCATATGAGGCCCTTATTACTCTCGGCCCATTAACGACCCATGGTAAAACTGTCCCATAATGAACAGTGTATCACTTTATACCCATTAACGGCACATGGTGAAACTGGCCTGTAATGAATAGTGTATCACTTTATACCCATTAACGGTCCATTATTCCGATGGACCGTTTCTAGCCCATGTTATCTTTTGGCCTTCTCAGGGCCCATTTATTCTTGGGCTCATTTCCACATTCGTTTACTTACGGATCGTTACTGTCATTTTCTGCTTGTGGGCCAAATTCAGCCCGTGGTTACAGTCGGCCCGTTTGTGGCCCATTAATACGTTGGGCCGTTTTCATAGCGTCATCAAAATACGACCGATTAACGATGTCCCGTTATGGTCGGCCCATGAACGGACGATTTCAACTCTAGCCCATTTACGGCCATAATGTGGTCTATTATTGGCCCATGTTTGACCAACCGATCATAAGCCCGTAGAAGGCCCATTGATGATACGGCCCATAGAAGGCCCATTGTGTCTACGACCCATATAATGCCCATTGTTTCTATGCCACGTAGAAGGCCCATTGTTTATACGGCCCTTACAAGGCCCATTGTTTCTACGGACCGTAGGAGGCCCATGTTAGCTACAGCCGGTGGGCATCAAAGTTCGCCACCAGTGCAAATATAGGGAACACCCTACACTATACAAAAATGGCTTGCTGTTTTCTTCAGCCGGTGGCTTCACGTTAAGAACAAATTTTGTATCGCACCAAAACAAATTACAACTATAAACAAAAGGAAGGTTGGCATAAAAGTTAATAGTCTAGCAAATAAATGCACCACCAGAAGTTCAGAAGCTCCGTTCATTTGACCTGACTGTTACGTTTTCATGCTGTATTGTCCGATGGAGCACCATAACCTTCGCCTTCAGTTCTCCTAGGCTCCTGAGCAACATAGCAAATGTCTGATAGTCTGGTTCCAAAACCATGCATATCTTGACAACATCGAACAATGTCTCTCCTTGTTTCACAAATAGGGATGGCAATGGGTAGGGTATGGGTGGGTACAGCCTCCTTCTGCCCAAACCCATACCCATAGAAACTTTCTGTACCCACCCATTTCAATACCCATGGGCACAAATTGACACCCATGCCCATACCCATTGGGTATCCTATACCCAATGGGTATCCAGTGGATACAACATATAGCATTTAAATTTTAAATAAGTCAATAAATGCGTGTAAAATTCATGTGATTAGGGGTCTGTCTAGTACCAACGTGACCTCCTCTGATGGGTGGCCAACTATAGGCGACAATGGAGTACGATAAGTGGTTGTTGGAAGCCTGACACAGTGGGAGGCGGCAGTAGGAACATGGGATCGTTGGTTTAAGAGTTGGACAAGAGTGTGTTGGTGATGAGCCGAGATTTCATCATTTCAAGGAGTCATGTAGGACATAGGAGGAGTGTGAGTTGGTTGTTGCGAGCCTATGAACTATGGTTGGTTTAGGAAAAAACGGACTGACAGTTGGGCCATAGGAGTTGGATGTTGACTAGCTCGTTGATCAACATATGGTCATGGTTTCCTGACTATGGACATTGGATGTCGTTGATAACGGGATCACATCATTAAGAGAATGATGTGATGGACAAGACCCAATCCTAAGCATAGCACAAGATCATGTAGTTCGTTTGCTAGAGCTTTTCCAATGTCAAGTATCATTTCCTTAGACCATGAGATCGTGTAACTCCCGGATGCCGTAGGAGTGCTTTGGGTGTACCAAACGTCACAACGTAACTGGGTGACTATAAAGGTATACTACAGGTATCCCCGAAAGTATCTGTTGGGTTGACACGGATCAAGACTGGGATTTGTCACTCCGTATGACGGAGAGGTATCTCTTGGCCCACTCGGTAATGCATCATCCTAATGAGCTCAACGTGACCAAGTGTTTGGTCATGGGATCATGCATTACGTTACGAGTAAAGTGACTTGCCGGTAACGAGATTGAACGAGGTATTGGGATACCGACGATCGAATCTCGGGCAAGTAACGTACCGAATGACAAAGGGAATTTTATACGGGATTACATGAATCCTTGACATCGTGGTTCATCCGATGAGATCATTGAGGAGCAAGTGGGAGCCAACATGGATATCCAGATCCCGCTGTTGGTTATTGACCGGAGACTCATCTCGGTCATGTCTGCGTGTCTCCCGAACCCATAGGGTCTACACACTTAAGGTTCGGTGACGCTAGGGTTGTAGAGATATAAGTATGCGGTAACCCGAAAGTTCTTCGGAGTCCCGGATGAGATCCGGGACATCACGAGGAGTTCCGGAATGGTCCGGAGGTAAAGATTTATATGTGGGAAGTCCTGTTTCGGCTATCGGGAAAGTTTTGGGGGTCATCGGTATTGTACCGGGACCACCAGAAGGGTCCCGGGGGTCCATCGGGTGGGGCCACCTATCCCGGAGGGCCCCATGGGCTGAAGTGGGAGGGGAAACAGCCCCTGGTGGGCTGCTGTGCCCCCCTTGGGCCTTCCCCTGCGCCTAGGGTTGGAAACCCTAGGGGTGGGGGGCGCCCCACTTGGCTTGGGGGGCAAGTTCCCCCCCATGGCCGCCGCCCCCCAGGGCCCCTATATAAAGAAGGGGGGAGGGAGGGCTACGCACCCCTGCTCGTGGCGCCTCCCTCTCCCTCCGTAACACCTCTCCATCTCGCTGAGCTTGGCGAAGCCCTGCTGAGATCGCCGCTACTTCCACCACCACGCCGTCGTGCTGCTCGATCTCCATCAACCTCTCCCTTCCCCTTGCTGGATCAAGATGGAGGAGACGTCTTCCCCAACCGTACATGTGTTGAACGCGGAGGTGCCGTCCGTTCGGCACTAGGATCTTCGGTGATTTGGATCACGATGAGTACGACTCCCTCAACCCCGTTCTCTTGGACGCTTCCGCTCGGGATCTACAAGGGTATGTAGATGCACTCCTCTCTCTCGTTGCTAGATGACTCCATAGATTGATCTTGGTGAAGCGTAGAAATTTTTTATTTTCTGCAACGTTCCCCAATAGTGGTATCAGAGCTAGGTCTATGCGTAGTTTCTATGCACGAGTAGATCGCAAGTTGTTGTGGGCGTCGATTTTGTCAATTTACTTGCCGTTACTAGTCTTATCTTGATTCGGCGGCATCATCGGATGAAGCGGCCCGGACCAACCTTACACGTACACTTACGTGAGACGTGTTCCACCGACTGACATGCACTAGTTGCATAAGGTGGCTAGCGGGTGTCTGTCTCTCCCACTTTAGTCAGATCAGATTCGATGAAAAGGGTCCTTATGAAGGGTAAACAGAAATTGGCATATCACATTGTGGTTTTGACGTAGGTAAGAAACGTTCTTGCTAGAACCCTATTGCAGCCACGTAAAAACATGCAACAACAATTAGAGGACGTCTAACTTGTTTTTGCAGCATATGCCTTGTGATATGATATGGCCAAAAGGATGTGATGAATGAATTATATGTGATGTATGAGATTGATCATGTTCTTGTAATAGGAATCACGACTTGCATGTCGATGAGTATGACAACCGACAGGAGCCATAGGAGTTGTCTTTATTTATTGTATGACCCGCGTGTCATTAAATAACGCCATGTAATTACTTTACTTCTTTGCTAAACCGTTAGCTATAGTAGTAGAAGTAATAGTTGGCTAACAACTTCATGGAGACACGATGATGGAGATCATGATGATGGAGATCATGGTGTCATGCCGGTGACGATGATGATCATGGCGCCCCGAAGATGGAGATCAAAAGGAGCAAAATGATATTGGCCATATCATGTCACTAATTGATTGCATGTGATGTTTATCATGTTTTTGCATCTTATTTGCTTAGAATGACGGTAGTAAATAAGATGATCCCTCACAGTAATTTCAAGAAAGTGTTCCCCCTAACTGTGCGCCGTTGCAAAAGTTCGTTGTCTCGAAGCACCATGTGATGATCGGGTGTGATAGATTCTAACGTTCATATAAAATGGGTGTAAGCCATATTGACACATGCAAAACACTTAGGTTGACTTGACGAGCCTAGCATGTACAGACATGGCCTCGGAACATGTAACATCCCAAATTTTCAATTTGGAATGTTAAACATTAGATCATCATGCATATCATATTTTCTTGCATTTTGGTCGATCCTAGAAATTTCACGCAACTCAAGGACCCTCGGAGAGAGTTGGAGATTTGTTATTTTCATATTTGAGTTTCTCAAATTTTGAAAAGAGGATCATTTGATTTTATTTATTTTATCCTCAAATATTTTTCCAATATCAAACACGAGAGAGGAATAATATGACTTTCCCAAATTTAGGAAAAATGAAGATTTAAATAAATCAATCAAATTTTGGATTTTTCGGAGTTTATCTGTATTTTATTTGAATTAGGAAAAATGCGAGTTTTAAAAATATTGCATTTAGGCCCCGAGTAAAAGTTCATTTTGTTCGACTCATTTTTAGGAGTCGGGGAAAATTTACTTCGTAAATTTTGGAGGTCGTTAGATTTTATTTTTCTTTGTTTTTCTGCTCGTGAAATTATTTAAAAAAACGCAGCGCCCGACTGGGCCAAAGGGCCGAGCCGAGCCGGCCCAGCCCCGCCGCCCTCCCGCGCGCCGCCGCGCCGGCCGAATCCGAGGAGGACTCCTCCTCCTCCCTTGCTTGCCCCCTCCCCCAAGCAACCACCCCTCCCCCTCTTTATATACCCCCCCTCTCCTCTCCTCCCCAAGCCACCGCCCTCCCCGCCTCGCAGCAGCAGCAGCAGCAGCAGCGCGGCCCCGCCGCCGCCAGGGCCGCCGCCGCCACACGCTCGCCACCGCCGCTCGCGCCGCCGCCCGCGTCGCCGTCGCCCCGCGCCAAGCCGCCGCCCCGCCGGAGCCCCGCCTCGTCGAGGTAGACGCGCTGCGCCACCCTCCCCTGGTTCGGTTTTTTTAAAAATCGTTCCGGTTTATTTATTTTCGTTTCGGTTTTTTTAAACCCTAGATAGGTTTTCGTTTTTTCTTCGGTTTTGTTGTTTAGCGAGCGTTCGCCGGACCGTTCGTCTTAACGAACGTGATCACCGGTTATTCTCAGTTAACGAACGTCCGTTCGTTTAACCGTTCGTCGTTTTTATTTTTCGTCGGATTTATTCCGCGATTTTTCCGATCGCAATTTCAGATCCGATCTTCTTTCTAGTTTATCTTGTCGCTCGTTTATCGGAATCAGGTGATTCAAGCGCCTGGAGTTTCGTTTCAAACCGCCGTTCCGACTAATCAACTTAAACAAGATTTTGCTACTGTAAAATTTGACCTAGTTTCAAATTGCTAGAACCGAGTTGAGTTCTTTCGTCGTATGAATTGTTTTGCTTCGTTCGATTTGATTCTTTTGCAACCGGAGTTCTTAAGTTGAACTTTCTGGTTCAATTTTCCGTTCGAGTTTTACCTGTGCATTAGATAAGTACTTATTGTATGCTTGTTGTTTGTCTGCGATAGATCACCCGGAGTGCGCCGCCTGTTATTTCGAAGCTCTAGGTTTCGCGGATCCTCAGTAAGGCAAGTAACACTTTGATCATACCTTTTCTACTACCCAGTTTTATTGCATTAGATCAATCCTCAAACATTGTATGGGTAGGATCTAATTAAATTGTGGGATGGGAAGTAGTTGAGGTAGTACCTATTACCTGTTTTACTTATGAAACCTTTGGGAGTTACTTCTACGTTGGCTTATTATGCCATGCTATGCTAGTAGACGTGGATTCGGTGAGTGATATCCATGACAGATGTGAGTATTGTTAATTAATGGTTTATCTAAGGTGGCAACTTGAACAAACATCTGGGTGGATTGAGGCACCTGGTTTCTATCAGGACTTGCCTGTTTCTTTTTGGACTGCCACCCAGGCTCAAAGGGATCATAAGATCATTCATGCTAGTAACTTCCGTGTGCAGCCACAAGCCATTATGGGCTCTGGCATAGCTGACTAAGTCGTGCGAACTCTTACAGTGGTAGACTAGCAGATGTAGGGGATGTAGGTTGGTACGGTCTATCACAACGTAAGGTGTGAGCGCTTCTAAAAGACTATGTCTAGGTCATCCGTCTCTCAAACATCATGCAGTGCGAGAAACCAAACGGAGGCGATCGAGCCTTGTGGGGAAAAGTGCGCAAACCTCTGCAGAGTGTACAAACTAATCATGATTAGCCGTGTCCCCGGTTATGGACGTCTTGAGTATCTAGTTCTTGAATATCATGTGAATCTCATCATGTTACTTCTAATTAATATTGTTGGGTTTTAATTGTTCACTTATTTGGGATCGGAATGCTGTCAACCATTCTCGATGTTTCAACCACCATGATAGTTAAATAAAATCTATTCCTTTGCAGTAGGGAAAAAATCAGCTTTTTGCAAAACTGTAACCATAGAGCTTTCCACCAGCCATACATGCATATAGTATAGTTCATTGCTATTCATTACTCTTTTTGTGTTACATTGCCAGCATATTCCATGTGCTGACCCGTTTTCGGGCTGCAACTTTCATGTTGCAGACTTTTCAGACGACGAGTAAGGTGCTTTTAGGTCGTGGTTCTATACTCAGTGATGCCGTTGGAGTTGATGGACTCACTTATCTTCCAAGCCTTTCACTGTTATCATTATTAGATGTCCTTAAGCCATATTTATTGTAATAAGTTCTCTTTGAGACATCGATGTATTAAGTGTGTGATTGCTACTCTGCTATAAATCCTTCAAAGTACTGTGTGGTGTCAGCATTACTGATCCAGGGATGACACCGGAGCACAGAGACTTGACCATCTGAGGTCGGGTCGCTACAGAGATGGTATCAGAGCACACGCTGACTGTAGGACACGACCACTAAGTTAAAGCCATAGATCACTATTCTCCTCTCATTTTCTAACTCCTCATCTTTTCCACTCATTTAGGATGACGGACGCGAAGATCAAGTACGCTCAATCAGATGAAGGCACACCTTTTGGATTTCACTTGAAGGAAGTCACCAAGTACCTCAACATTGGACTACCAAGCTTCACCGGGACATTCAACGCCACTCTGCCTGAAGAGGAGCGCTGGAAGATTCAAGCTCATGTTCCGGGAAGGACATTCGTGCCAATCACGAAGCCCATAGATAGTGTTTTCAGTGCACCAACCTGGAGTCTGGGAAAGAGCATGGCGGCTCATATCACCATGGGACGCATTGGAGAAGTTTACCAAGAAGACCTCAAGGATACTATCTACCAGATTTGCGGACGCCGAGATGAAGAATGGGAGATAGTCAGCATCAAGAAGGATAGATCCATTGCATCTTTCATCCAGGAGTTGAACAAGCACATTCGACGTCAAGAGAATCAGATGTGTAATGACATGATAGAGTTGAAGAATGCGAAGGCAAGGATCATCGAGCTAGAAGGAGAACTGAAGGGTACACGCAAGGACTACATGGACGAGATCGTAGCTTTAGCAAGGCACAATGTCGATCTCAAGCAGGAGATTGAAGAAGTCAAGGATAGATTAGCATCCAAGAAGGAAGACAAGTACGTCGCATGTCCAGACAACTACATCATCATCGACGACACCGATTCGGATCCAAGTGAACCCGACTCTGAAGACGAAGCTGGAGCAGACATCATGGAGTCTTCCACCGATTCAAATTTCTAGATGACCACCAAATATTAGTAGTATTTCCCCCATGTATACATTATAGTTCGAGCACTTTTGCGTTAGTTCTAGACCGTTTGTAAGCCCTTGTTTGAATTGAATGAAATGATTTTGTGTGAATTTGTCTCATGTGCATTTGGGTAGTGTTTTCTCTTAGACCTCATTCTATTCTTAATTCTCATCTTTTCTAAACCCTCAGATGCCTCCGAGACGTGAAAATGGATTCCCACCGGAGCTCACCCAGTTGATCCAGCAACAGAACCAATTGATGCAGTTGTTAGTCCAGAATCAGCAGAACAACAACAACAACAACAACAACAACAACAACAACAACAACAACAACAACAACAACAACAACAACAACAACAACAACAACAAGAACAACAACAACAACAACCCTCCGCCGCCGCCACCTGTTGATCACCTAGCCCGTTTCCTTAGGCTGAATCCACGGGTGTTTTCCAGTAGCACCGAGCCAATAGTAGCAGACGATTGGCTCCGCAAGGTAGGAAGGGAGTTGACCACTGCAGGATGCACAGATATTGAGAAAGTGAAGTTTGCCGCACATCGGCTTGACGGACCAGCGGCACCATGGTGGGAGAATTTCACAGCCACTTACCCAGTTGACACTGTCACATGGGATCAGTTTCAGCAAGCTTTCCGCACTGCCCATGTTTCAGCAGGAGCTATGGCCATGAAGAAGCGTGAGTTTCGTAACTTACGCCAAGGAGGAAAGACAGTTGGCCAGTACGTTGACGACTTCAGCAAGTTAGCCCGTTATGCCCCAGAGGACATTGCTACGGATGCAGCTAAGCAGGAGAAGTTTCTAGAAGGATTGAATGATGAGCTAAGCATGCAGTTGATGGTAGCAAGTTTCAACAACTACCAGGAGTTGGTTGATCGTGCCATCACGATTGAAGGGAAGCAACAGCAGATTGAGAACCGCAAGAGGAAGTATGGACAGGGGAAGTATAACTCTGGAGCCCAGCAGAAGCCCCGTTTTACCCCTAAACCGGGAGTTCAGTTTCAGCATACCCATGGAGGAGGTAGTTTGCACAACCATAATGGCCACAAGAATGGTAATGGGAATGGAGGAAGCAACGGCCAGAACCGTACCACCCCATCAACCCCAGCCAAGAGAGATCTGATTCAAGTCACCTGGTTCAAGTGTTCCAAGACCGGACATTATGCCAATGAATGTCCCGAAGGCCAGAATGGCAATGGAAGCTCGGGGAAGAAGCCAAACCCTTTCAACAGGGGACAGGTGAACCACGTTAGCGTGGAGGAGGTTGAAGCTCAGCCCGATGCAGTAATCGGTAAGTTTTTGGTTAAGTCATTTACTGCACTCGTTCTTTTTTATACTGGTGCATCACATTCATACATATCAAGGGGATTTGTGGATAAGTATAATCTGCCAACCCAAGCCCTTAGGTCACCCATGTTAGTAACCTCGCTTGGAGCAGAGTACATGGCTAGTCGATGGTGTGATCGGTTACCATTAAGGATTGGTAACTATGTGTTTCCCTCAGACCTAATAGTATTGGAATCTCAAGGATTGGATGTGATATTAGGCATGGATTGGTTGTCAAAGTACGAAGGGAACATTGAATGTGCCAGTAAGACAATTTTGCTCACGACGCCCGAAGGGAGAAGAATTAAGTATGTATCCCGACATACGCCAAATAGGACACAAGTAAATTCCTTATCAGGAGTTGTACAGGAGGAAGTACCAGTGGTGAAGGATTACCCAGATGTATTCCCTGAGGAATTGCCAGGAATGCCACCAGATAGAGATATCGAGTTCTTAATTGAGCTTTTGCCAGGCACTGGGCCAATATCGAAGAGACCGTACAGGATGCCCGCACAAGATTTGGTGGAAATTAAGAAGCAGATCAAGGAGTTATTGGATAAAGGTTACATACGCCCAAGTTCTTCGCCTTGGGGATCACCAGTACTTCTACTGGAGAAGAAGGATGGATCACTAAGGATGGTTGTTGATTACCGTGGATTGAATGCAGTAACCATCAAGAACAAGTACCCACTGCCAATGATTAATGATCTGTTTGATCGTTTGCAACGAGCTAAAGTGTTTTCCAAGATCGATTTACGATCAGGGTACCATCAGTTGAAGATATGGGAGCAGGACATACCCAAGATAGCTTTTACCACGAGATACGGATTGTACGAGTATACCGTTATGTCATTTGGTTTGACTAACGCACCTGCCTATTTTATGAACCTGATGAACAAGGTATTTATGGAATTCTTGGATAAGTTCGTCGTAGTGTTCATTGATGACATTCTGATTTTCTCAAAGAATGAAGAGGAGCATAAGGAACATTTACGTTTGGTTTTGGAGGAACTAAGGGAACATCAGTTATATGCCAAATTCAACAATTGTGAGTTTTGGTTGAAGGAAGTAGGATTCCTCGGACATGTTATATCCGGAGAAGGTATAGCAGTTGACCCCACAAAGGTTGAGACCGTAACCGAATGGGAAGCACCAACTACAGTTGGAGAGATCCAGAGTTTTCTTGGACTCGCAGGATACTACCGGAGGTTCATTGAGAATTTTTCAAAGATTGCAAAGCCTATGACTGAATTGTTGAAGAAGGATACCAAGTTCAATTGGACTGAGGAATGTGAGGCCAGTTTTCAGGAGTTGAAGAAACGATTGGTTTCCTCACCAGTGTTGATTTTGCCGGATCAGACCAAGGATTATGAGGTGTATTGCGACGCTTCACGTCGAGGACTTGGAGCAGTGCTTATGCAGGAAGGAAGAGTTGTTTCGTATGCCTCACGACAACTGAAACCTCATGAACTAAATTATGCTACGCATGATTTGGAGTTAGCAGCCGTAGTGCATGCATTGAAGACATGGAGACATTTCCTCATTGGAAATCATTGTGAAGTATATACGGATCACAAGAGTTTGAAGTATATTTTCACACAGAAGGAGTTGAACCTCAGACAAAGGAGATGGTTGGAACTCATCAAGGATTATGATATGATATTGCATTACCATCCAGGAAAAGCTAATGTAGTAGCTGACGCATTGAGCCGCAAGAGCCATGTCAATACACTGATGACGGGAGAAATACCAAGGGAGTTAGCAGAAAATCTTCGTGAGCTATGTTTGGAAATAGTTCCGAAAGGCTATGTAGCAGCATTGGAAATTCAATCTACCTTGATAGATAAAATCAGAGAAGCTCAGAAAACTGACAAGGAGATTGCTGATATAAGGAAGAAAATGAGCAAAGGAAAAGCAAAGGGATTTCGTGAGGATGAGCATGATACCCTATGGTTTGAGGACCGTGTTTATGTACCCAATGACCCGGAGATCAGGAAGTTGATTCTGCAAGAGGCACATGATTCGCCCTATTCGATTCACCCAGGAAATACCAAGATGTATTTGGATTTGAAGGAAACATTCTGGTGGACCGGAATGAAGAAGGATATTGCAGCATATGTAGCAGTTTGTGATGTATGTCAAAGAGTGAAGGCAGAACATCAGAAGCCAGCCGGATTGTTACAACCACTGCCGATACCCGAATGGAAGTGGGATAAGATAGTCATGGATTTTATCATAGGACTACCCAGGACGAAGGCAGGCTATGACTCGATATGGGTAGTAGTTGATCGTTTGACGAAGGTAGCACATTTCGTCCCAGTTAAGACCACTTACACCAGTGCTAAGTTGGCAAAGATATACATGACCAGGATCATTTGTTTGCATGGAGTTCTGAGGAGTATCGTATCAGATAGAGGAACCCAATTTACCTCAAAGTTTTGGAATCAGTTGCACGAAACATTAGGAACCAGACTAGAGTTCAGCACAGCTTTCTACCCACAGACGGATGGACAGACTGAGAGAGTCAGTCAGATTTTGGAAGATATGCTGAGAGCCTGTACAATAGATTATTGATCTAGTTGGGACGATAACTTGCCGTATGCGGAGTTTTCTTATAACAACAGTTACCAAACCAGTTTGAAGATGGCACCTTTCGAAGCTTTATACGGAAGGAGGTGTAGGACACCGTTGTCATGGGACGAAGTTGGAGACCGTCAGTTCTTTGGACCCGATCTGATTAAGGAGTCTGGACGGAAAGTTAAGTTGATTCGCGATAGGCTCAAGGTAGCCCAATCAAGGCAGAAGAGCTACGCAGATTCTAAACGCAAGGAGACCATTTACGAAACCGGAGACAGAGTTTATCTTCGAGTATCCCCACTTCGAGGAGTTAAGCGCTTTGGAGTTAAGGGAAAGTTAGCACCACGTTTTGTTGGACCATATAAGATTTTGCAACGTATGGGAGAAGTTGCTTATAAGTTGGAATTACTAGAAGGACTGTCTGGAGTTCATGATGTATTCCATGTTTCTCAGTTGAAGAAATGTCACGCCGAGATGGCGGAGGTACCGCTAAGAGATACAGTGCCGCTTGAAGCGATTCAGTTGAAGGATGACTTAACATATGAAGAGATGCCAGTCAAGATTCTCGAATATGCCAGCAGAGTTACCCGCAGCAAGGTTATCAAGTTTTGCAAAGTTCAGTGGAACCACCACTCAGAGGATGAAGCCACCTGGGAGAGAGAAGAAGATTTGCTCAAGGACCACCCTCACCTATTTTCTAGCCAACCCGAATCTCGAGGGCGAGATTCATCTTAAGGGGCGTAGGTTTGTAACATCCCAAATTTTCAATTTGGAATGTTAAACATTAGATCATCATGCATATCATATTTTCTTGCATTTTGGTCGATCCTAGAAATTTCACGCAACTCAAGGACCCTCGGAGAGAGTTGGAGATTTCGTTATTTTCATATTTGAGTTCCTCAAATTTTGAAAAGAGGATCATTTGATTTTATTTATTTTATCCTCAAATATTTTTCCAATATCAAACATGAGAGAGGAATAATATGACTTTCCCAAATTTAGGAAAAATGAAGATTTAAATAAATAAATCAAATTTTGGATTTTTCGGAGTTTATCTGTATTTTATTTGAATTAGGGAAAAATGTGAGTTTTAAAAATATTGCATTTAGGCCCCGAGTAAAAGTTCATTTTGTTCGACTCATTTTTAGGAGTCGGGGAAAATTTACTTCGTAAATTTTGGAGCTCGTTAGATTTTATTTTTCTTCGTTTTTCTACTCGCGAAATTATTTTTAAAAAAACGCAGCGCCCGACTGGGCCAAAGGGCCCAGCCAAGCCGGCCCAGCCCCGCCGCCCTCCCGCGCGCGCGCGCCCGCGCGCCGCCGCGCCGGCCGAATCCGAGGAGGACTCCTCCTCCTCCCTTGCTTGCCCCCTCCCCCAAGAAACCACCCCTCCCCCCCTTTATATACCCTCCCTCTCCTCTCCTCCCCAAGCCGCCGCCCTCCCCGCCTCGCAGCAGCCGCAGCTGCAGCGCAGCCCCACCGCCGCCGCCACCGCACGCTCGCCGCCGCCGCCCGCGCCGCCGCCCGCATCGCCGTCGCCCCGCGCCAAGCCGCCGCCTCGTCGAGGTAGCCGCGCCGAGCCACCCTCCCCCGGTTCGTTTTTTTAAAAAAATCGTTCCGGTTTATTTATTTTCGTTTTGGTTTTTTTAAACCCTGGATCGGTTTTCGTTTTTTTTCGGTTTTGTTGTTTAGCGAGCGTTCGCCGGACCGTTCGTCTTAACGAACGTGATCACCGGTTATTCTCGGTTAACGAACGTCCGTTCGTTTAACCGTTCGTCGTTTTTATTTTTCGTCGGATTTATTCCGTGATTTTTCCGATCGCGATTTCAGATCCGATCTTCTTTCTAGTTTATCTTCTCGCTCGTTTATCGGAATCAGGTGATTCAAGCGCTTGGAGTTTCGTTTCGATACCGCCGTTCCGACTAATCAACTTAAACAAGATTCTGCTACTGTAAAATTTGACCTAGTTTCAAATTGCTAGAACCGAGTTGAGTTCTTTCGTCGTATGAATTCTTTTGCTTCGTTCGATTTGATTCTTTTGCAACCGGAGTTCTTAAGTTGAACTTTCTGGTTCGATTTTCCGTTCGAGTTTTACCTGTGCATTAGATAAGTACTTATTGTATGCTTGTTGTTTGTCTGCAATAGATCACCCGGAGTGCGCCGCCTGTTATTTCGAAGCTCTAGGTTTCGCGGATCCTCAGCAAGGCAAGTAACACTTTGATCATACCTTTTCTACTACCCAGTTTTATTGCATTAGATCAATCCTCAAACATTGCATGGGTAGGATCTAATTAAATTGTGGGATGGGAAGTAGTTGAGGTGGTACCTATTACCTGTTTTACTTATGAAACCTTTGGGAGTTACTTCTACGTTTGCTTATTATGCCATGCTATGCTAGTAGACGTGGATTGGGTGAGTGATATCCATGACAGATGTGAGTATTGTTAATTAATGGTTTATCTAAGGTGGCAACTTGAACACACATCTGGGTGGATTGAGGCACCTGGTTTCTATCAGGACTTGCCTGTTTCTTTTTGGACCGCCACCCAGGCTCAACGGGATCATAAGATCATTCATGCTAGTAACTTCCGTGCGCAGCCACAAGCCATTATGGGCTCTGGCATAGCTGACTAAGTCGTGCAAACTCTTACAGTGGTAGACTAGCAGATGTAGGGGATGTAGGTTGGTACGGTCTATCACAACGTAAGGTGTGAGCGCTTCTGAAAGACTATGTCTCGGTCATCCGTCTCTCAAACATCATGCAGTGCGAGAAACCAAACGGAGGCGATCGAGTCTTGTGGGGAAAAGTGCGCAAACCTCTGCAGAGTGTACAAACTAATCATGATTAGCCGTGTCCCCGGTTATGGACGCCTTGAGTATCTAGTTCTTGAATATCATGTGAATCTCATCATGTTACTTCTAATTAATATTGTTGGGTTTTAATTGTTCACTTATTTGGGATCGGAATGCTGTCAACCATTCTCTATGTTTCAACCACCATGATAGTTAAATAAAATCTATTCCTTTGCAGTAGGGAAAAATCAGCTTTTCGCAAAACTGTAACCATAGAGCTTTCCACCAGCCATACATGCATATAGTATAGTTCATTGCTATTCATTACTCTTTATGTGTTACATTGCCAGCATATTCCATGTGCTGGCCCGTTTTCGAGCTGCAACTTTCATGTTGCCGACTTTTCAGACGACGAGTAAGGTGCATTTAGGTCGTGGTTCTATACTCAGTGATGCCGTTGGAGTTGATGGACTCACTTATCTTCCAAGCCTTCCACTGTTATCATTATTAGATGGCCTTAAGCCATATTTATTGTAATAAGTTCTCTTTGAGACATCGATGTATTAAGTGTGTGATTGCTACTCTATTATAAATCCTTCGAAGTACTGTGTGGTGTCAGCATTACTGATCCAGGGATGACACCGGAGCACAGAGACTTGACCATCTGAGGTCGGGTCGCTACAGAACACAAGAGACCGAAAGGTCGAACATGAGTCATATGGAAGATACGATCAACATGGAGATGTTCAGCGATGATGACTGGTCCATCTCACGTGATGATCGGACATGACCTAGTTGACTGGGTTCATGTATCACTTAGATGACTAGAGGGATGTCTATCTGAGTGGGAATTCATTGAATAATTTGATTAGATGAACTTAATTATCATGAACTTAGTCTAAAAACCTTTGTAAAATGTCTTGTAGATCAAATGGCCAATGCTCACATCAACCTCAACTTCAAAGCGTTCCTAGAGAATACCAACCTGAAAGATGATGGCAGCAACTATACGAAATGGGTCCGGAACCTGAGGATCATCCTCATAGCTGCCAAGAAAGCATATGTCCTAGAAGCACCATTAGGTGAAGCTCCCATCCTAGAGAACCAAGACGTTATGAACGCTTGGCAGTCGCGTGCTGATGATTACTCCCTCATTCAGTGCGGCATGCTTTACAGCTTAGAACCGGGGCTCCAAAAGCGTTTTGAGCAACACAGAGCATATGAGATGTTCGAAGAGCTGAAAATGGTTTTCCAAGCTCATGCCCGGGTCGAGAGATATGAAGTCTCCGACAAGTTCTACAGTTGTAAGATGGAGGAAAATAGTTCTGTCAGTGAGCACATACTCAAAATGTCTGGGTTGCACAACCGCTTGTCCCAGCTGGACATTAACCTCCCGGATGAGGCGGTCATTGACAGAATCCTTCAGTCGCTCCCACCTAGCTACAAGAGCTTTGTGATGAACTACAATATGCAGGGAATGTAAAGGACCATTCCTGAGGTATATTCAATGCTGAAATCAGCGGAGGTGGAAATCAAAAAGGAACATCAAGTGTTGATGGTCAATAAAACCACTAGTTTCTAGAAAGGCAAGGGTAAGAAGAACTTCAAGAAGGATGACAAGGGAGTTGCCGCGCCCGGTAAACCAGTTGCCGGGAAGAAGCCAAAGAATGGACCCAAACCTAAGACTGAGTGCTTTTATTGCAAGGGAAAGGGACACTGGAAGCGGAACTGCCCCAAATACTTAGCGGACAAGAAGGCCGGCAACACTAAAGGTATATGTGATATACATGTAATTGATGTGTACCTTACCAGTACTCGTAGTAGCTCCTAGGTATTGATACCGGTGCGGTTGCTCATATTTGTAACTCAAAACAGGAGTTGCGGAATAAGCAGAGACTGGCGAAGGACGAGGTGACAATGCGCGTCGGGAATGGTTCAAAGGTCGATGTGATCGCCGTCGGCACGCTACCTCTACATTTACCTACGAGATTAGTTTTAAACCTCAATAATTCTTATTTGGTGCCAGCTTTGAGCATGAACATTGTATCTGGATCTCGTTTAATACGAGATGGCTACTCATTTAAATCCGAGAATAATGGTTGTTCTATTTATATAAGAGATATGTTTTATGGTCATGCCTCGCTGGTCAATGCTTTATTCTTAATGAATCTCGAATGGGATGTTACACATATTCATAGTGTGAATACCAAAAGATGTAAGATTGATAATGATAGTCCCACATATCTGTGGCACTGCCGCTATGGTCACATCGGTGTCAAACGCATGAAGAAGCTCCGTACATATGGACTTTTGGAGTCTATTGATTTCGAATCATCTGACACGTGCGAACCATGCCTCATGGGTAAAATGACCAAGACTCCGTTCTCCAGAACAATGGAGCGAGCAGCCAACTTATTGGAAATTATACATACTAATGTGTGCGGTCCAATGAGCGTTGAGGCTCGCGGTGGCTATCGTTATGTTCTCACTCTCACTGATGACTTAAGTAGATATGGGTATGTCTATTTGATGAAACACAAGTCTGATACCTTTGAAAAGTTCAAGGAATTTTAGAATGAGGTAGAGAATCAATGTGACCGAAAAATAAAATTCTTACGATCAGATCGTGGGGGAGAATATTTAAGTCACGAATTTGGTACGCACTTAAGGAAATGTGGAATCGTTTCACAACTCACGCCGCCTGGAACACCTCAGCGTAACGGTGTGCGAACGTCGTAATTGCACTCTATTGGATATGGTGCGATCTATGATGTCACTCACTGATTTAGCGCTATCATTTTGGGGATACTCTCTAGAGACAGCTACATTCACTTTAAATAGGGCACCGTCTAAATCCGTTGCGACGACATCGTATGAATTATGGTTTGGGAAGAAACCTAAGCTGTTGTTTCTAAAAGTTTGGGGATGCAATGCTTATGTCAAGAAACTTCAACCTGAAAAGCTCGAACCCAAGTCGGAAAAATGCGTCTTCATAGGATACCCTAAGGAAACCACTGGGTATACCTTCTACCTCAGATCCGAAGGCAAGATCTTTGTTGCCAAGAACGGGTCCTTTCTGGAGAAAGAGTTTCTGTCGAGAGAAGTAAGTGGGAGGAAAGTAGAACTCGATGAAGTACTGCCTCTTGAACCAGAAAGTAGCGCAGCTCAGGAAGATGATCATGTGGTGCCTGCACCGACTAGAGAGGAAGTTAATGATGATGATCAAGGTACTTCGGATCAAGTTGCTACTGAACTTCGAAGGTCCAAAAGGACGCGTTCCACACCAGAATGGTATGGCAACCATGTCCTAGAAATCATGTTGTTAGACAACGGTGAACCTTCGAACTATGATGAAGCAATGGCGGGCCCAGATTCCAACAAATGGCTTGAAGCCATGCAATCTGAGATAGGATCCATGTATGAAAACAAAGTATGGACTTTGACAGACTTGCCTGATGATCGGCGAGCGATAGAGAATAAATGGATCTTTAAGAAGAACACGGACGCGGATGGTAATGTTACCATCTATAAGGCTCGACTTGTCGCTAAGGGTTATCGACAAGTTCATGGGGTTGACTACGATGAGACCTTCTCACCCGTAGGGAAGCTGAAGTCCGTCCGAATCATGTTAGCAATTGCCGCATACTATGATTATGAGATATGGCAAATGGACGTCAAAACGGCATTCCTTAACGGCTTTCTTAAGGAAGAATTGTATATGATGCACCCAGAAGGTTTTATCGATCCTAAGAATGCTAACAAGGTATGCAAGCTCCAGCGCTCCATCTATGGGTTGGTGCAAGCATCTCGGAGTTGGAACATTCGCTTTAATAAAATGATCAAAGCATTTGGGTTTATGCAGACTTATGGAGAAGCCTGCGTTTACAAGAAAGTGAGTGGGAGCTCTGTAGCATTTCTCATATTATATGTGGATGACATACTTTTGATGGGAAATGATATAGAACTTTTGGACAGCATTAAGGCCTATTTGAATAAGTGTTTTTCAATGAAGGACCTTGGAGAAGCTGCTTACATATTAGGCATCAAGATCTATAGAGATAGATCGAGACGCCTCATAGGTCTTTCACAAAGCACATACCTTGATAAGATATTGAAGAAGTTCAATATGGATCAGTCCAAGAAGGGGTTCTTGCCTGTGTTGCAAGGTGTGAAATTGAGCTCAGCTCAATGCCCGACCACGGCAGAAGATAAAGAAAAGATGAGTGTCATCCCCTATGCCTCGGCTATAGGGTCTATTATGTATTCCATGCTGTGTACCAGACCTGATGTAAACCTTGACGTAAGTTTGGTAGGAAGGTACCAAAGTAATCCCGGCATGGAACGCTGGACATCGGTCAAGAACATCCTGAAGTACCTGAAAAGGACTAAGGATATGTTTCTTGTTTATGGCGGTGACGAAGAGCTCGTCGTAAAGGGTTACGTCAATGCTAGCTTCGACATAGATCTTGATGACTCTAAGTCACAAACCGGATACGTGTATATTTTGAATGGTGGGCCAGTCAGCTGGTGCAGTTGCGAGCAAAGCGTCGTGGCGGGATCTACATGTGAAGCGGAGTACATGGCAGCCTCGGAGGCAGCGCATGAAGCAATCTGGATGAAGGAGTTCATCACCAACCTAGGAGTCATACCCAATGTGTCGGGGCCGATCACTCTCTGCTATGACAACACTGGAGCTATTGCCCTTGCCAAGGAGCCCAGGTTTCACAAGAAGACCAGGCACATCAAGCGTCGCTTCAACTCCATTCGTGAAAATGTTCAAGATGGAAACATAGATATTTGCAAAGTACATACGGATCTGAATGTCGCAGATCCGTTGGCTAAACCGCTTCTGCGAGCGAAACATGATCAACACCAGAACTCTATGGGTGTTCTATTCACCACAATGTAACTAGATTATTGACTCTAGTGCAAGTGGGAGACTGTTGGAAATATGCCCTAGAGGCAATAATAAAATGATTATTATATTTCCTTGTTCATGATAATTGTCTATTATTCATGCTATAAGTGTGTTATCCGGAAATCGTAATACATGTGTGAATACATAGACCACAACATGTCCCTAGTGAGCCTCTAGTTGACTAGCTCGTTGATCAATAGATGGTCATGGTTTCCTGACTATGGACATTGGATGTCGTTGATAATGGGATCACATCATTAAGAGAATGATGTGATGGACAAGACCCAATCCTAAGCATAGCACAAGACCGTGTAGTTCGTTTGCTAGAGCTTTTCCAATGTCAAGTATCGTTTCCTTAGACCATGAGATCGTGTAACTCCCGGATGCCGTAGGAGTGCTTTGGGTGTACCAAATGTCACAACGTAACTGGGTGACTATAAAGGTATACTACAGGTATCCCCGAAAGTATATGTTGGGTTGACACGGATCAAGACTGGGATTTGTCACTCCGTATGACGGAGATGTATCTCTGGGCCCACTCGGTAATGCATCATCCTAATGAGCTCAATGTGACCAAGTGTTTGGTCACGGGATCATGCATTACGGTACGAGTAAAGTGACTTGCCGGTAACGAGATTGAACGAGGTATTGGGATACTGACGATCGAATCTCGGGCAAATAATGTACCAAATGACAAAGGGAATTGTATACGGGATTACTTGAGTCCTCGACATCGTGGTTCATCCGATGAGATCATCGAGGAGCATGTGGGAGCCAACATGGATATCCAGATCTCGCTGTTGGTTATTGGCCGGAGAATCATCTCGGTCATGTCTGCGTGTCTCCCGAACCCGTAGGGTCTACACACTTAAGGTTCGGTGACGCTAGGGTTGTAGAGATATAAGTATGCGGTAACCCGAAAGTTCTTCGGAGTCCCGGATGAGATCCCGGACATCACGAGGAGTTCCGGAATGGTCCTGAGGTAAAGATTTATATATGGGAAGTCCTGTTTCGGCTATCGGGAAAGTTTTGGGGGTCATTGGTATTGTACCGGGACCACCAGAAGGGTCCCGGGGGTTC
Source organism: Aegilops umbellulata (assembly GCA_032464435.1). NCBI lineage: Eukaryota > Viridiplantae > Streptophyta > Magnoliopsida > Poales > Poaceae > Aegilops > Aegilops umbellulata. The sequence continues at coordinate 314,500,787 of CP136055.1, read as the reverse complement.
ACCGGGTGGGGCCACCTATCCCGGAGGGCCCCATGGGCTGAAGTGGGAGGGGAACCAGCCCCTGGTGGGCTGCTGTGCCCCCCTTGGGCCTTCCCCTGCGCCTAGGGTTGGAAACCCTAGGGGTGGGGGGCGCCCCACTTGGCTTGGGGGGCAAGTTCCCCCCCATGGCCGCCGCCCCCCCCTTGAGATTGGATCTCTTGGGGCCGGCGCCCCCCAGGGCCCCTATATAAAGAAGGGGGGAGGGAGGGCTATGCACCCCTTCTCCTGGCGCCTCCCTCTCCCTCCGTAACACCTCTCCCTCTCGTTGAGCTTGGCGAAGCCCTGCTGAGATCGCCGCTACTTCCACCACCACGCCGTCGTGCTGCTCGATCTCCATCAACCTCTCCCTTCCCCTTGCTGGATCAGGAAAGAGGAGACGTCTTCCCCAACCGTACGTGTGTTGAACGCGGAGGTGCCGTCCGTTCGGCACTAGGATCTTCGGTGATTTGGATCACGACGAGTACGACTCCCTCAACCCCGTTCTCTTGAACGCTTCCGCTCGCGATCTACAAGGGTATGTAGATGCACTCCTCTCTCTCGTTGCTAGATGACTCCATAGGTTGATCTTGGTGAAGCGTAGAAATTTTTTATTTTCTGCAACGTTCCCCAACAGTGGTGTCAGAGCTAGGTCTATGCGTAGTTTCTATGCACGAGTAGAACACAAGTTGTTGTGGGCGTCGATTTTGTCAATTTACTTGCCGTTACTAGTCTTATCTTGATTCGGCGGCATCGTGGGATGAAGCGGCCCGGACCGACCTTACACGTACACTTACGTGAGACGGGTTCCACCGACTGATATGCACTAGTTGCATAAGGTGGCTAGCGGGTGTCTGTCTCTCCCACTTTAGTCGGATCGGATTCGATGAAAAGGGTTCTTATGAAGGGTAAATAGAAATTGGCATATCACATTGTGGTTTTGACGTAGGTAAGAAACGTTCTTGCTAGAACCCTATTGCAGCCACGTAAAAACATGCAACAACAATTAGAGGACGTCTAACTTGTTTTTGCAGCATATGCCTTGTGATGTGATATGGCCAAAAGGATGTGATGAATGAATTATATGTGATGTATGAGATTGATCATGTTCTTGTAATAGGAATCACGACTTGCATGTCGATGATTATGACAACCGACAGGAGCCATAGGAGTTGTCTTTATTTATTGTATGACCCGCGTGTCATTAAATAACGCCATGTAATTACTTTACTTCTTTGCTAAACCGTTAGCTATAGTAGTAGAAGTAATAGTTGGCTAACAACTTCATGGAGACACGATGATGGAGATCATGGTGTCATGCCGGTGACGATGATGATCATGGTGCCCCGAAGATGGAGATCAAAAGGAGCAAAATGATATTGGCCATATCATGTCACTATTTGATTGCATGTGATGTTTATCATGTTTTTGCATCTTATTTGCTTAGAATGACGGTAGTAAATAAGATGATCCCTCATAGTAATTTCAAGAAAGTGTTCCCCCTAAATATGCGCCGTTGCGAAAGTTCGTTGTCTCGAAGCACCACGTGATGATCGGGTGTGATAGATTATAACGTTCATATACAACGGGTGTAAGGCATATTTACACATGAAAAACACTTAGGTTGACTTGACGAGCCTAGCATGTACAGACATGGCCTCGAAACACAAGAGACCGAAAGGTCGAACATGAGTCGTATGGAAGATACGATCAACATGGAGATGTTCACCGATGATGACTGGTCCATCTCACGTGATGATAGGACACGGCCTAGTTGACTCGGATCATGTATCACTTAGATGACTAGAGGGATGTCTATCTGAGTGGGAGTTCATTGAATAATTTGATTAGATGAACTTAATTATCATGAACTTAGTCTAAAAACCTTTGCAAAATGTCTTGTAGATCAAATGGCCAACGCTCACGTCAACCTCAACTTCAACGCGTTCCTAGAGAAAACCAAGCTGAAAGATGATGGCAGCAACTATACAGACTGGGTCCGGAACCAGAGGATCATCCTCATAGCTGCCAAGAAAGCATATGTCCTAGAAGCACCATTAGGTGAAGCTCCCATCCCAGAGAACAAAGACGTTATGAACGCTTGGCAGTCGCGTGCTGATGATTACTCCCTCGTTCAGTGCGGCATGCTTTACAGCTTAGAACCGGGGCTCCAAAACCGTTTTGAGCAACACAGAGCATATGAGATGTTCGAAGAGCTGAAAATGGTTTTCCAAGCTCATGCCCGGGTCGAGAGATATGAAGTCTCCGACAAGTTCTACAGTTGTAAAATGGAGGAAAATAGTTCTGTCAGTGAGCACATACTCAAAATGTCTGGGTTGCACAACCGCTTGTCCCAGCTGGACATTAACCCCCCAGACGAGGCGGTCATTGACAGAATCCTTCAGTCGCTCCCATCTAGCTACAAGAGCTTTGTGATGAACTACAATATGCAGGGAATGGAAAAGACCATTCCTGAGGTATATTCAATGCTGAAATCAGCGGAGGTGGAAATCAAAAAGGAACATCAAGTGTTGATGGTCAATAAAACCACTAGTTTCAAGAAAGGCAAGGGTAAGAAGAACTTCAAGAAGGATGACAAGGGAGTTGCCGCACCCGGTAAACCAGTTTCCGGGAAGAAGCCAAAGAATGGACCCAAACCTGAGACTGGGTGCTTTTATTGCAAGGGAAAGGGACACTGGAAGCGGAACTGACCCAAATACTTAGCGGACAAGAAGGCCGGCAACACTAAAGGTATATGTGATATACATGTAATTGATGTGTACCTTATCAGTACTCGTAGTAGCTCCTGGGTATTGATACCGGTGCGGTTGCTCATATTTGTAACTCAAAACAGGAGTTGCGGAATAAGCAGAGACTGGCGAAGGACGAGGTGACAATGCGCGTCGGGAATGGTTCCACGGTCGATGTGATCACCGTCGGCACGCTACCTCTACATTTACCTACGAGATTAGTTTTAAACCTCAATAATTGTTATTTGGTGCCAGCTTTGAGCATGAACATTGTATCTGGATCTCGTTTAATACGAGATGGCTACTCATTTAAATCCGAGAATAATGGTTGTTCTATTTATATGAGAGATATGTTTTATGGTCATGCCTCACCAGTCAATGGTTTATTCTTAATGAATCTCGAATGGGATGTTACACATATTCATAGTGTGAATACCAAAAGATGTAAGATTGATAATGATAGTCCCACATATCTGTGGCACTGCCGCCTTGGTCACATCGGTGTCAAACGCATGAAGAAGCTCCATACATATGGACTTTTGGAGTCTCTTGATTTCGAATCATCTGACACGTGCGAACCATGCCTCATGGGTAAAATGACCAAGACTCCGTTCTCCAGAACAATGGAGCGAGCAGCCAACTTATTGGAAATTATACATACTAATGTGTGCGGTCCAATGAGCGTTGAGGCTCGCGGTGGCTATCGTTATGTTCTCACTCCCACTGATGACTTAAGTAGATATGGGTATGTCTATTTGATGAAACACAAGTCTGATACCTTTGAAAAGTTCAAGGAATTTCAGAATGAGGTAGAGAATCAACGTGACCGAAAAATAAAATTCTTACGATCAGATCGTGGGGGAGAATATTTAAGTCACGAATTTGGTACGCACTTAAGGAAATGTGGAATCGTTTCACAACTCACGCCGCCTGGAACACCTCAGCGTAACGGTGTGTGAACGTCGTAATTGCACTCTATTGGATATGGTGCGATCTATGATGTCACTCACTGATTTAGCGCTATCATTTTGGGGATACGCTCTAGAGACAACTACATTCACTTTAAATAGGGCACCGTCTAAATCCGTTGCGACGACACCGTATGAATTATGGTTTGGGAAGAAACCTAAGCTGTTGTTTCTAAAAGTTTGGGGATGCGATGCTTATGTCAAGAAACTTCAACCTGAAAAGCTCGAACCCAAGTCGGAAAGATGCGTCTTCATAGGATACCCTAAGGAAACCACCGGGTATACCTTCTACCTCAGATCCGAAGGCAAGATTTTGTTGCCAAGAACGGGTCCTTTCTGGAGAAAGAGTTTCTGTCGAGAGAAGTAAGTGGGAGGAAAGTAGAACTCGATGAAGTACTGCCTCTTGAACCAGAAAGTAGCGCAGCTCAGGAAGATGTTCATGTGGTGCCTGCACCGACTAGAGAGGAAGTTAATGATGATGATCAAGGTACTTCGGATCAAGTTGCTACTGAACTTCGAAGGTCCAAAAGGACGCGTTCCACACCAGAATGGTATGGCAACCATGTCCTAGAAATCATGTTGTTAGACAACGGTGAACCTACGAACTATGAAGAAGCAATGGCGGGCCCAGATTCCAACAAATGGCTTGAAGCCATGCAATCCGAGATAGGATCCATGTATGAAAACAAAGTATGGACTTTGATAGACTTGCCTGATGATCGGCGAGCGATAGAGAATAAATGGATCTTTAAGAAGAAGACGGACGCGGATGGTAATGTTACCATCTATAAGGCTCGACTTGTCGCTAAGGGTTATCGACAAGTTCATGGGGTTGACTACGATGAGACCTTCTCACCCGTAGTGAAGCTGAAGTCCGTCCAAATCATGTTAGCAATTGCCGCATACTATGATTATGAGATATGGCAAATGGCCGTCAAAACGGCATTCCTTAACGGCTTTCTTAAGGAAGAATTGTATATGATGCAGCCAGAAGGTTTTATCGATCCTAAGAATGCTAACAAGGTATGCAAGCTCCAGCGCTCCATCTATGGGTAGGTGCAAGCATCTCGGAGTTGGAACATTCGCTTTAATAAAATGATCAAAGCGTTTGGGTTTATGCAGACTTATGGAGAAGCCTGCGTTTACAAGAAAGTGAGTGGGAGCTCTGTAGCATTTCTCATATTATATGTGGATGACATACTTTTGATGGGAAATGATATAGAACTTTTGGACAACATTAAGGCCTATTTGAATAAGTGTTTTTCAATGAAGGACCTTGGAGAAGCTGCTTACATATTAGGCATCAAGATCTATAGAGATAGATCGAGACGCCTCATAGGTCTTTCACAAAGCACATACCTTGATAAGATATTGAAGAAGTTCAATATGGATCAGTCCAAGAAGGGGTTCTTGCCTGTGTTGCAAGGTGTGAAATTGAGCTCAGCTCAATGCCCGACCATGGCAGAAGATAAAGAAAAGATGAGTGTCATCCCCTATGCCTCGGCTATAGGGTCTATTATGTATTCCATGCTGTGTACCAGACCTGATGTAAACCTTGCCGTAAGTTTGGTAGGAAGGTACCAAAGTAATCCCGACATGGAACGCTGGACAGCGGTCAAGAACATCCTGAAGTACCTGAAAAGGACTAAGGATATGTTTCTCGTTTATGGTGGTGACGAAGAGCTCGTCGTAAAGGGTTACGTCGATGCTAGGTTCGACATAGATCTTGATGACTCTAAGTCACAAACCGGATACGTGTATATTTTGAATGGTGGGGCAGTCAGCTGGTGCAGTTGCAAGCAAAGCGTCGTGGCGGGATCTACATGTGAAGCGGAGTACATGGCAACCTCGGAGGAAGCGCATGAAGCAATCTGGATGAAGGAGTTCATCACCGACCTAGGAGTCATACCCAATGCGTCGGGGCCGATCACTCTCTGCTGTGACAACACTGGAGCTATTGCCCTTGCCAAGGAGCCCAGGTTTCACAAGAAGACCAGGCACATCAAGCGTCGCTTCAACTCCATTCGTTAAAATGTTCAAGATGGAAACATAGATATTTGCAAAGTACATACGGATCTGAATGTCGCAGATCCATTGACTAAACCGCTTCCGCAAGCAAAACATGATCAACACCAGAACTCTATGGGTGTTCGATTCACCACAATGTAACTAGATTATTGACTCTAGTGCAAGTGGGAGACTGTTGGAAATATGCCCTAGAGGCAATAATAAAATGATTATTATATTTCCTTGTTCATGATAATTGTCTATTATTCATGCTATAAGTGTGTTATCCGGAAATCGTAATACATGTGTGAATACATAGACCACAACATGTCCCTAGTGAGCCTCTAGTTGACTAGCTCATTGATCAACAGATGGTCATGGTTTCCTGACTATGGACACTGGATGTCGTTGATAACGGGATCACATCATTAAGAGAATGATGTGATGGACAAGACCCAATCCTAAGCATAGCACAAGACCGTGTAGTTCGTTTGCTAGAGCTTTTCCAAAGTCAAGTATCATTTCCTTAGACCATGAGATCGTGTAACTCCCGGTGCCGTAGGAGTTCTTTGGGTGTACCAAACGTCACAACGTAACTGGGTGACTATAAAGGTATACTACAGGTATCCCCGAAAGTATCTGTTGGGTTGACACGGATCAAGACTGGGATTTGTCACTCCGTATGACGGAGAGGTATCTCTAGGCCCACTCGGTAATGCATCATCATAATGAGCTCAATGTGACCAAGTGTTTGGTCACGGGATCATTTATTACGGTACTAGTAAAGTGACTTGCTGGTAACGAGATTGAACGAGGTATTGGGATACCGATGATCGAATCTCGGGCAAGGAACGTACCGAATGACAAAGGGAATTGTATATGCGATTACTTGAATCCTCGAAATCGTGGTTCATCTAATGAGATCATCGAGGAGCATGTGGGAGCCAACATGGATATCCAGATCCCGCTGTTGGTTATTGACCGGAGAGTCGTCTCGGTCATGTCTGCGTGTCTCCCGAACCCGTAGGGTCTACACACTTAAGGTTCGGTGACGCTAGTGTTGTAGAGATATAAGTATGCGGTAACCCGAAAGTTGTTCGGAGTCCCGTATGAGATCGCGGACGTCACGAGGAGTTCCGAAATGGTCCGGAGGTAGAGATTTATATATATGGGAAGTCCTGTTTCGGCTATCGGGAATGTTTTGAGGGTCATCGGTATTGTACCGGGACCACCATAAGGGTCCCGGGGGTCCACCGGGTGGGGCCACCTATCCTGGAGGGCCCCATGGGCTGAAGTGGGAGGGAAACCAGCCCCTGGTGGGCTGGTGCGCCCCCTTGGGCCTCCCCCTGTGCCTAGGGTTGGAAACCCTAGGGGTGGGGGGCGCCCCACATGGCTTGTGGGGCAAGTTCCCCCCCTTGGCTGCCCCCCTTGAGATTGGATCTCTTGGGGCCGGCGCCCCCCAGGGCCCCTATATAAAGAAGGGGGAGGGAGGGCTGCGCACCCCTGCTCCTGGCGCCTCCCTCTCCCTCCGTAACACCTCTCCCTCTCGCTGAGCTTGGCGAAGCCCTGCTGAGATCGCCGCTACTTCCACCACCACGCCGTCGTGCTGCTGGATCTCCATCAACCTCTCCCTTCCGCTTGCTGGATCAAGAAGGAGGAGACGTCTTCCCCAACCGTATGTGTGTTAAACGCGGAGGTGCCGTCCGTTCGGCACTAGGATCTTCGGTGATTTGGATCACGACGAGTACGACTCCCTCAACCCCGTTCTCTTGAATGCTTCCGCTCGCGATCTACAAGGGTATGTAGATGCACTCCTCTCTCTCGTTGCTAGATGACTCCATAGATTGATCTTGGTGAAGCGTAGAAATTTTTTATTTTCTGCAACGTTCCCCAACAGCAACCACATATAACACTGCCAAGTTAGAGGGAGCACCTGTGATGGTGCACTAGGGGAGATGTGCTCATCACCAAAACAGCTACGTTGAGTGTCTATGCATGTGTTGTCTTGGAAATCATCTTGGGGGGATGGAGGAGTAGAATCTATAGAGGCCCTCCATTTGGAAGGAGCACCTTCATCCGCTGCCTTGCTAACTTCCTTCTGCTTTATTGATTTTGAATTGTCAAGTAAAACCAACAAGAAAAAACAATAAAATTCCCTCTTCAAAACTCATCCGTGCATGATACTGACAATCACTACTTTGATGTAAGGCAAACACATGATTCCAGGATGGAATAATACGAAAAATAGGACGACATGGCATATTCACAACTGTTTGTGTAAACTAAGTAGAAACCATTTCACCAAACAAGAAGCAATGCAAGCTAGACACCACGTGAAAGATGCAACCAATATGTGTCGGCGTTCTGGGAACGGGGGTCCCCAGACTTGCCTGCCTGCGGCCTGCGGCGTGGCTCGAGTGGGGGCCCAACGTGGCCCATCTTCATCAACACAAGGCTCAAGACCCTCGCAAGGGGCCAAGCCTCGCGAGGCGGACGACACGGCGCTTCCTCCAGCACGGCCTCCTTAGGCTGGCTCGTGAGAAGGCGGAGAGATCAAGGTGGGGTACCTCACGAGGTGCCCATGACGCAAGCCATGACGACCAAGGGTGCCAGGCGGGCGCTAGCCCGCGCAGTGTCCTCCCTTTCGTCTTTGGTGCAAAGGGGGCAAGCGCAGGCGAGAGGATCAAGCAAAGGCATCCATTTCGGTGCAACGAGACCAAGACCAGCTCCACGACAAGGAGGAAGTCACTGTGGAGCCCAAGCCGGCGTCATCACCAGAACCTTTGGCAGGTGAAGACCAACTTTAGTCAGGATAAGTGTACCCGATGTTCCCCTTCAAATTGGCCAATTGTTGGCGCCCTTCCCGCTCAATATTTGGGAAGAGGCCCAGGGCCTTTGCCTATAAATAGGACTAGCCACACCCAGGGTAGAGGCACCTGATTCAGTATCTAGAACCTGAGGTAGAATCCCGCATCCAGAGAGAGAGAGAAGGGCGATCGAACTCCCCCTAGCAGTTCATCCCCTAACCAAGAACAGACCCTCGCGAGGTTGTTCTTCCTTGTACCGTTCTTCCTCATCAGCCCAAGAGGCAATCCACCCACCACAAACTAGAGTAGGGTATTACACCACAGTGGTGGCCCGAACTAGTATAAACCATGTGTCTCATGTGTTGTCCTTGCAGTAGTTTAGATCCTTGCGAGACGGAGAGGTAGAAGGGCACGATCTCCGCGCGCACCCCAGAGTTCGAACCTTAAGGGTCTGCCGGAACCCAGAATCCGACATTTGGTGCGCCAGGTAGGGGGGCGTCGGAATCTGCCTTCCCATCGCTCCGTCTCCCGTACGTCGTCGTCATCATGTCCGGCGACCAGGCGGGCAACCAAGGCCCATGGGCGGCATAGCCCATCTGCGCGGAGCCTCCCGCTCCGGGCGACCCCGTGCCACAGGCAGCTCGCGGCCCGCAGGGCGCTGCGGGCCGCGGGCGACGCGGGCAAGCTTCTGCAACCCTCACACCGCGACAGGCGCGGTCGGCGGCGAGGGCCTCCAACCACGCCGCGGCTACGACACCGTACACCCGGCGAGAACAGGCAAACTCAAGGGCCGCGCTCACGGTAGCACGGGAGCTGTTGTAGTGCAGGCTACTGGAAGGCGGCCGCGACGTGCTGCTGGAGTGGGTCGCCGAGCTCCTGGGCTTCGCCACTTCGGGGGCTCACCCCTTCTGCGTCCAGCTTCCGTCTCAAGTTCAGGGCGGCGCACGAGGGGGCCCCGCGCACCCGCGCGGGCCTCAAGACTACCCCAACACCGGCGAATCCGCCGGCACCAGACCGGCGGAGGCGCTACCCCCGCCCCCGGCGCGTGAAGGAGAGGGGCTCAGTGCAGCCCACGGCGCCAGCGGCCAACCGCGCTACCACCCCGCGGTGGGCACGACAAGCAACGCTGCATGGCGCCTGGAGCACTACAGCACAGCATTCAGGGTGGCGGTGCCAGAGGAATACGTACCCCACATGATGGACCAAGGGCACGCTCACGGGGGCGAACAGGGCTCACTCTTCAGCCCCAGCTGGGAGGACGAGACGCCAGAGGCCGAGCCCCTCCAAGAACCCCATGACGGCTCCGTCGGTCACACTGGAGGCAACGACTATCGGGTACCATTAATTCCTCAAGAGCAGGCATACGCTAATCATGGGTCACAGGAGATGCAGGTCGCCGCGACAAGCAGCTGCCCCGCCCCTGCGGTCTCCTAGGGTGTTCGGCGGCGAGGGCGGTAGCAACAAGCGGCGCTGGATTGAGGGCACCTAGCGACGGCGACGGTTAGAGGCGAGCGGCTACGGATGGCGGCGAGCGGCGCCGTAGATCCGTACCAGAGATGTACGCGCAGCTCCTGTGCGGCCTCGTGCGCCGCGAGATGGCCGCGCTGTATGGCGGCGAGCGGCGAGGTCGATCTGTAGTACGCGTAGCTGTGCGGCCTCGTGCACCGCGCGGATGTGCTCCGCATCGACATGGTCTCCGCGGCCAGGTTTCTTCGTCTTGTGTCGGCGCCCAGCGAGCTTCCCATCCAGTGCGCCGGCGATTGGGGCTCAGGGCTCCTACGCATGGGCCTGTACTAGCGGCCAGCGAGCTCCCATCCAATTCAGCTTTTGTTTGTCTTGTTGAGATTAGCCTTTTGATGACTGAAATCAGCGGTATTTGGTTGACTGAAATCCAATTCAGTGTGTGCACCGTTCTTATTTGTTTCAGCGTCATTCTGGCTATATGTGTGTGCCAATGCATTCAGTGGTTTTTGATTGACTGGAATCCTGTTCAATGTTCAATATATTATACATAATCATAAGCAAACAAGTGGGGAGACGAACAAATCTATTCCATTCCATCTCTAAAACCGAACACGAAAATGTAACCATTCCGTTCTTTAGAATTGTCTATACCAAACACAAGGACGGAACCGACCCATTCTAGTGGAATGGAACCATGACATTCCATTCCACTTCGTTCCTGAACCAAACACATCCCTACCCCTCGGGAGGAGGACGCAGGGGGCTGCAGGCAAGGGGCAGAGATCCTACATCACCACCGCGGCGTTCGGAGCAAGGCGTTCTTAGAAGATAGGCCCTCCGCTGGGGAGGCGCCTGAGGGCCTGCCCCTGGCGGAGGACCCGTGGTTGTCGGGGGAACCGCTGGCGACCGCTCTACCCCACCTGCGGCGTCCTGGTTTCCGGTCGTCGTTGATGGCACTAGAGTGTGGTGCAAGGCGGGGCCCTCGTCTGGCGATATGAAGCAAGGCCGGTTCCTGTGAAGAAGGCCCAGTGCCTACGAAGCTCGCCGCCCCGTGACACTCTCACGTAATAATGAGTGGGGTTGTACACGCCCCGGAGTCTCAGGGGTGCCGGCCTCAGGCCCTGGGGCTCCCTCCCACGCCCAGTGGACAGCACTTAGCTCCGCGCTGGTGAGAAGACGTCGAAGACTAGATTAGGTGCTGGACGCGGCCTTTTTGTTTGCTTTCATTGCCTTCTTCCTTTGGTTGTAACCTTTTTCCCCCGCTGGATTTAAGTTGAATTCGAATCTGAGCTTTGCGTGCGTTCGGGGAAGGGGTGCTTGGTCTTGTTTGAATCGTTTCCCGCGTTCTGGTCACCATCTCATCACTGCTGCCTCCCCTCGCGAGCCCCTCGCGAGCCGGGCCAGGCCTAGCTTAAGCACGGCCCAGATTGCCGCTGCCGCTCCCTCGCGAGGTGACCATTGGTGCCTGCGGAGATCGTTTTCTCATGAAGGCCCGGAGCCTGTGAAGCCATCCCTCTCGGGAGAAGGCCCGGAGCCTGTGAAGAAGGCGAACGCCTGTGAAGCCATCCCTCTCGGGAGAAGGCCCGGAGCCTGTGAAGAAGGCGAATGCCTGTGAAGCCATCCCTCTCAGGAAAAGGCCCGGAGCCTGTGAAGAAGGCGAATGCCTGTGAAGACGTCTCGCTCGAGGAAAAGGCCCGGAGCCTGTGAAGAAGGCGAATGCCTGTGAAGACGTCTCGCTCGAGGAAAAGGCCCGGAGCCTGTGAAGAGGGCGAATGCCTGTGAAGACGTCTCGCTCGAGGAAAAGGGCCGGAGCCTGTGAAGAGGGCGAATGCCTGTGAAGAGGGCGAATGCCTGTGAAGACGTCTCGCTCGAGAAAAGGCCCGGAGCCTGCAAAGACGGCCCACGCCTATGGGGTTTCCTGTCAGTAACGACCCCGCCTCCCGAGGTTTCAACTACCCAGCACCCGGGGCGTGACGCCCTCCAGAAGGCAGCTCCGGAGCCAGCAAGGGACACGGGCGAACCAGCCTACCGTTGGACACGCGTACGATTTAATCACTGCAGATACATTAGATGCAAGTTCATACATGAGGGGCTCCCCCTCCCAAAATGCTCTCACAACCGTCAGGCCAAACGCCTGAGTTATATTTACACAGGGTAAAAAGGCAAGGATAGCACATGGTCAATCTGACAAATCCCCCAATGCATCCTCGGAGGCGCCTCCCGAGCTGTCGCTGGCGTCGCTGAACTCACCCTCGTTGTTTGCGCCCCCGTCCGCGGCATTGGGGTCTTCCACCACGCCACCTTCGTCGGCGCCCACGATCACGTCGTCATCATCCGAAGTGAAGGCCCGGACGAGAGCATCTACGCTGCTCTCCACCCATTCAGCCAGGTCGCCTCGAATAGCTTGGGGAACAGGGGCGATGGCGGCGTCGAAGTCGAAGTGGGGATCCATGTTTCGAAGATGGCTGAAGACGCGGGAGAAGGCGTGCCCGAGCAGGGCGCGGCTCCTCTCCTCCACCAACCTATCGGCTCTGGCCGACCGTGCCTCCAGCTGTGTCACCACGGTGGTGAAGAACTGCAGGTTGCCGACGTAGTTAATCGTGTGCGGCTCGCCCACGGCAGCCTCACAGATGTTGCCCAGGGCAATGTTGGCCCTATCCCGGAGCTTGGTGAGCATGGGGCCGTGCTGGTGCTCCAGGACTTGCCGCTGGCATATCTCGTCGGCATTCTGACACTCGATGGCCACGGCCTCTTCCACACGCTGGCGTAGGCGGAGCACCTCGGCCTGGGAGGAGGCCAGCTCTTTCTGTGCTGCCTCAAGGGCGACCCGGGAGGCGCCCGCTCGTCGCGTCGCCTCATCCCGCTGGGCCCTCAAGGCGGCGGTTCTACCCTCAGCTTCGACTCGGATCATCCCCAGCTTCCCCTTGAACTCATGCTCGAGGCCTTGGCGTGCTGTCGCCACCTGACGGCAAACCTCCTCCAGGACGCGCGTTTCTCGCGCGGCGACATCGCTTTCCGCCTGCGTCACCAGGCGCTCCCTCGTCTCCAGCTGCTCGAGCTCGCGAGCGCGTTCAGCGGCCTCCAGCACCAACGCTTCCTTGCGCTTTCGAAGCTCAGCCGGGTCGCCAGAAGCCACCTCCATCGATGCAAGGGCTGCCTCCCGCAGCTCCACTTGCTCCTCCAACGAGCGAGACCAGGCCAAGAGCTCCCGAGCATGTTCTTCTGCTGCTCCTCGCCGTCGGTCTGCTCCTCGGGCCTCCTCAACGGCCTGAGACCGAGCCGCCAGAGAGGCCTCCAGCGACGCCTTCGCCTCTTCGTCATCAAGGACGCACTGACGACGCGCAAGGGCAGCGGCTGCCTCCAGCTCGCGCCGCTCGATAGCCAGGCACAAGCCCTCGGCTTCCAGGCGCGCGTCTTCCTCAGCAAGCTCCTGCCCAAGCAGGTCTACAGCGCCACTCGCCCTCCGAAGGAATTCGTGGCGACGGGCACGACGCTCCCGAGCATGCTCAAGCACGTCTGTCGCACCGTCATCCGGCCCAAGCAGGCGTCGAGAACCTCGGATCATCGCTCCAGCCCCGGGCAGGGGGTTGGGGGCTGGCGCCTTCCCGACGGACGGCCGCGCCGCATCAGAAGCCCGACTTGAGTCCAACCAAACCTCAGGAGAAGGGCCCCGGAGGTGCCTCAGCCGGTCGCAGACCGCGACCAAACGGGGAGCCCAGGGCAGGCTGCCTATGTCGAGGGAAGGCCCGCGGAAGGAGATCGCAGGGGCGGGAGAGTCTCCGCGCGCTACGCGGCGGTCCGCGCCGTCACCTGCCCAAATCACAAGGGCAGTGCCGCTCGAGACACCCAGGGGTGGTGGAGGAGACGGAGTCAAGGAGGGCGTCGGCCCGGCGACTTCATCGAGCTCAGTAGGCAGAGGCCTGCAGGGCAAGGATCAGCGGATGCGGCAAGCAAGATAAGGAACAAAAAAGGAGAAGACTTACTCATCGACAGCGAAGTACTTCCGGCGCTTCAGCAAGCGGCAGGGGAAGTCGTCGCCCAAGGCCTCCGTTTTTCTCCGTAGGGCCTCAAAGTCCACACGGAAAGGTCCCAGGAGAGATGCACATGAACCAGCCTGCAAAGAGGACGGAGCGCCAAGGCCACTCGCGTCAAGGGCGCATGCCTGGAACGCACGGGCAGTTGCCTCGTCAGAGATCCCGGCTGGGGGCTCAGGAGCCTCGGCCTCAAGCACCGGAGGCGGCGACGCCTCACCCGTGGCCTCGGGAGCGCGGACCTTGTGAGCTGCCCCGTCAAGAGCATCGCCAGGTGCGGTCACTTCGTCCGCGGCTCCCTCGACCCCCACTGTCTCCTGCCTCACTGCTCCACCACTCGAGGAGGATTCACCCAGGCCGACCGGAAGGGAAGTCACCACCATAGGGTTCTCGCGAGGCCCCTGGAGGCCGACAGGGCGTAGACCCCACTCGTCGAAAGGGGGCATCTGCCTCACGAAGTCATCCCTATTGTGGCAGAGGTACAACAAGGCTCCCCCCTGCCTGACACCCCCGGGGTTGGGATCGCCTGTCAGGACCAAGAGCACCCTCCTCAGCACCTCGGGCGTCAGGTCTTCTCCCTGAAGCCTCATGCGGTCGCCATGCCCGCTGAAGGCCCACATTCTACGAGAATGGCGTTGGAGAGGGGCAATGCGGCGCAATAGGAACTCCTTCACCACTTTGGGCGCCGTTACGCCAAGCTTCTTCAAGGACATGAAGCGATGCCAGACGAAGGCGAGCCGGGGACTTACGAGCGTCTCCTGGCCCCAGCCCGAATTAGGCACATCAGGCGATGTCGGCTTCGCGAGCCGGGGGCTGGGCACCCCGACATCAATGTACAACCACCGCTCGCGGAACTCGGCTGAAGGCGGAGGGAGGTTGAAGTCGATACCAGAGGCTGCGGTCTCGGACGAAGCCACGAAGCTCATGCATGCCGAGCATTGCGTGGGGTCGGCAAGATGCAAGGAGAAAAAGTGGCGCAGCAGGGCAACAGAAGGAGGGATGCCCACCATCGCCTCACAAACAAAAGCGAAGACAGAAAGAAGAGCTATGGACTCAGGACCCATATGCATCATGTGGATCTGATAATGATCAAGGACGGCGTTGAAGAAATCGGAGAAGGGAGGCACCAAACCCGCCCACAAGGCGTCGACAAAGTAATGGACCTCGGTGATTATCCAATCAGTGGGGAGGTGACACGTAGGCCACGCCGTCGTCCTCCCGCACTCGTTGAAGGCGGTGGCCAGAGCCGGATTGAGCTTGTCCAGGCACTCCAGGTTGAGTATGATTGAGCGGCCGACAGTAGGCGCCACCGGCGGCAGCGGGCGAGATGGAGCCGCAGGCTTCTTCCCCTTCCCTTTCTTTGGAGCCATGGCGGCGAGCGGAAGAGAGGAGATGTGAGATGGGATTGGAAGCAAGGGTCTGAGTTCGAAGGGAGGAAGATCAGGAGATGGTCAAGCAACAGAGAGAAGGGCGGCTGTGTACGACTGCGGGGCAACCTAGCGCGGCGCACAATAAGGGAGCGTGGGTAAACAGTGCCGCCCACGTCCAATCAACCGCCACGCGGCGCCCGAGGCCGCAGGCTATTAGGGCCCACGACGCTTCGCCCTTGCCCTTTCGCCTCTCGGCACGGCCAAGTCCGTGCGCGCCTTGGGCCCGGGGGCTACTGTCGGCATTCTGGGAACGGGGGTCCCCAGACTTGCCTGCCTGCGGCCTGTGGTGTGGCTCGAGTGGGGGCCCAACGTGGCCCATCTTCATCAACATAAGGCTCAAGACCCTCGCGAGGGGCCAAGCCTCGCGAGGCGGACGACACGGCGCTTCCTCCAGCACGGCCTCCTTAGGATGGCTCGCGAGAAGGCGGAGAGATCAAGGTGGGGTACCTCACGAGGTGCCCATGACGCAAGCCATGACGACCAAGGGTGCCAGGCGGGCGCCAGCCCGCGCAGTGTCTCCCTTTTCTCTTTGGTGCAAAGGGGGCAAGCGCAGGCAAGAGGATCAAGAAAAGGCACCCATTTCGGTGCAACGAGACCAAGACCAGCTCCACGACAAGGAGGAAGTCACTATGGAGCCCAAGCCGGCGTCATCACCAGAACCTTTGGCAGGCGAAGACCAACTTTAGTCAGGATAAGTGTACCCGATGTTCCCCTTCAAATTGGCCAATTGTTGGCGCCCTTCCCGCTCAATATTTGGGAAGAGGCCCAGGGCCTTTGCCTATAAATAGGACTAGCCACACCCAGGGTAGAGGCACCTGATTCAGTATCTAGAACCTGAGGTAGAATCCCGCATCCAGAGAGAGAGAGAGAAGGGCGATCGAACTCCCACTAGCAGTTCATCTCCTAACCAAGAACAGACCCTCGCGAGGTCGTTCTCCCTTGTACCGTTCTTCCTCATCAGCCCAAGAGGCAATCCACCCACCACAAACTAGAGTAGGGTATTACACCACAATGGTGGCCCGAACTAGTATAAACCTTGTGTCTCATGTGTTGCCCTTGTAGTAGTTTAGATCCTTGCGAGACGGAGAGGTAGAAGGGCACGATCTACGCGCCCACCCCAGAGTTCGAACCTTAAGGGTCTGCCAGAACCCAGAATCCGACAATATGACTCTGCCAAGTTAAAAGTGTCCCATCATAAATGGCATTTCAACAAATTAGAAGCAGCGCATGCTATAAATCATATCAAAGATGCAACTAATATCACACTGCATATACTGAAGGTGTCTCGTCATGTTGATTTATGGGGATACAAAAAAACAATAGCTTTATGTGAGGACATGCTTAATAGACAGATGTACTATGTACTAAATACTGGAAGGCATGTCACATTAACAGGTATAATGTATAAGCTAAGCAGAATAGCACATGCAGTTTAACCAGATTGGAAGAATTACAATCTATACACTGTATGCAACATGCAACCACATATCACGCTGCCAAGTTAGAGCAAGCACCTGCGATGCTAGTGTAGGGGAAATGCGGTAATCAACTACAAAGCTACGTTCACTATCTTCATCAAGCCTTGCTGTTTCTTGAGAATCATGTCGGGAGGCTGACGCTGCATTCTTTAAATGAGGAGTAATCCACTTGCCTGACTGCCTCATCATAAGTGATTGATGAGGGATACACAAGAACATTAGTTTGATGTAAGAACATGGTTAATACACAGATGTACTAGTATGTACCAAAAACAGAAAGGCATGTCATATTCAAAGGTATAATGTGTAAGCTAAGAAGATGCAATTTAACCAAATTGGAAGCAATACAAGCTAGACATCCGGCTGGAGTGGTGAGCATGATCGTCTAGGACCTGAGAGCCTGGTGGGAGGCGGGCTGCTTGGCCACCATCGCAGCTTTTTAGTTGCCTTCCAGGTGATGCCTCTCTTTGCTGGGCTTGTCACTGGCTCGGCCAGTGCCCTGACTAGCTATTTGTCTTCTGGTGCTCACGGGATGGTGGTTCATGTAAAAAATATCTTTCCTTATCTTAATAAAGACCGACTTCAGCCTTTCGAATACAAGCTAGACACCATATGGAACATGCAACCACATATGACACCGCTAAGTTAAAGCAAGCACCTGGGATGGTGGTTCATTGCGAGCGAGGTCATCAACTCGAGAGCTATGTTTACCGTCTCCATCTGCTGACACTGCACCTATTATAAGGCTGAAACGTGTCTGGCCTATCCGCGTACGCCGCTGGAGCGACTTCTCTCTTTTATTTTTTGCTTCTCTCATAGCAGCAGAGTCTGAAATACCCTTGCATAAAAACACAATAGTGAGAGTATGGGTGAAGTGTGTGCAGAACTAGTGCACTATAAAAGTAGCAGATAGCAGGTGGCTGAAAAATAATTGACAAAAGACATATGATAGCTCTACAACATTGCATGGCAAACAAAATTAGATTCTACTCCATATGATTTTGTAATATATGAGCACAGGAAATGCAGGTACTCCTCTAGCACACCACCACATGTGGTCATATCAAGATAACAGTCGACTGAAAATAAATAGGTCAGTCGATTTTTTTAATGAACCGTCCGATCTATAAGGAATAGGCAGATGGCCTTCGTCTACCTCCCCCAGTCACTGTTGACGATCTTTCTCGAACCGCCAGCGACCACCGGCCCAGACCCCTGCCTCCGCCGCCCCGCCCACCCCTCGACCTCACACCACCGCCGTGCTTGGCAGCGCCCCCAGGCCATCCCTTTAATCCCAGCCAACCTCCAGATTAGGCGCTAGTAGCTCTAGGCCCCACACGCCCCTAAGATAAACACCGAGGCACTGCTTCCCCGGCGTAATAGGCGGACTAGCGCCTGTTACACCGGGGAATGCTTCCGTTAATTGGGAATCAACTGACCAGGAATTGAAATTCAGGGGGGCAACGGACCTCTAGCTAAGGTGAAATAGTATATGAGGAGAAACCTTGTGCATCGCGAGTTACTAGGAACATCTAGTATCAAGAAGAAGCGGTCAACTAGTGTCTTCCGTGGGATGAATACCGTGCAAGCATACATGTAAGATTTGCACGAATAAGGGAAGAGGAGTACCATTTTTGGTTGCCAGTGTGGTCGCCTCCACATGTCGCACCGATCTTCTTCTTTTTGCCGGGGAAACCGATGTTCTGGAGGGTGCAGGCTTGGACGAACCCATGGCCAAATTGATGACTGTGTTGCCGTGGCCGTATCTCGGCGGAGGGGAAGCTGATCCGAGGCGTCGAAGGACAGCGTAGCTGGAACAACTTCGGTGCGGTGGAGGGTGGCGAAGTTGGAGCGGCAGCGGTGAGGCGCAGGACAACGTGGTTGAACTGGCTCGGGTACGGACAGCTCGGCCTCGGCTTCAACTACTAGCCGTGGAGGGCATTGCGGTTGAGGTTGCGGTGGACGATGACATTGGGGTATCGGCTCCGGCGTGATGGAGGAAGGCGGCGGTTGATGGGTGGAATGGGGTGGCGGACGGAGGACGTCGGGGTTTCGTGGCTGGTGGAGAGGTAGTTTTTGCCCCCACGGAGTACGAATGGGGAATCAGACGGGTGGGCGGGGGGGGGGGGAGGGGGATAACCATGTTCCGGTCTGGGATGTGCTTGTTTTTGGCTTTTTTAACAGAAGATGGGACACGCTTGTTTGAAATTTGGGGAAAGTACAATCTTTGCCCCCCTCTTAAATTTCGGACCTACTGCGGGTCAGGGGTAGGATGGTAATCCCAGGTGTCCCAAATAGTGGGCGGGAGCGATTTCGGCCGTGCGCATGTGTGCTTAGGCGGCCATTGTGTATGAATGTTTTTCGGAGGCGGTTGTGTGGCGTCTAGATGAAGATACAAACCTACCCCGGTTTAGACCTTTGGACGTCGGGCCGGTAGGTTTCACGGGTCGGAGTTATTAGAAAAGTAATTCCTTGCACTACCAAACATTGGTCTCACGCGGTTTCGGGCGAGTAGAGGCTCTTTTGGCACTTCGTTCGAAATTTTGAAACATAAGCATTCACGTTTAGAGTACTCTTGAACTTTGAGGATTGACCTAAATAGACAACGTTAAATTTGACCTTGTATGTTTGAAAACCTCATTAAATTATTTGCTTCTTTTTGAAATTTTGACACTTGAAAATCCTATAACTATGATTATTTTGGAATGGAGGAGCTAAATTAGAATCTATTTTGTACACGACTACATATGCTCTTATGTACAAAATCAGAGCAAAGATTGGTGCTCCCATAATTTAGGTATGATTTACAAATGCCATGATATCAAATTCAAATAATTGAATGGACTTCATGTTGAATTCGATTTTTTAAAACCACCTTAAGTTGAATTCAAATGTATGCTAGTTCATAGGTAGCTATTTATAATGTTCATTGTGTAACTTCCGTATGTATAATGTGCTTTACACACACAACATGAACTATACTCACGTTTTATATTTGATTGCTAAAGCGATGCATTGTCTGGAGTTCAAAATACTAACTATGTGGATCAATTGTGTCAAATAATAACATAGACATGCTCAAATTCGATTGAATCTAGATGTCTGATGGATCAATGACCGTTCCTTACATGAATTGCAAATATCATGATCCCATCCTAATACTTGGATACAATTTATATCTTTAATCAATGTGTACAGCAGTATTGTACGTGTAGTTTCACTCTCCATCGGTGGTCTCTCACACATGCTCACACACTCTCTCCCGAGGTGTCTTTCTCGCACACATGCTCTCGATATAACCTCCCTCCCTCTCGTAACCATTTACGATTGTTTTCACTAACCTTTACCACAAGCACTCTTCCTCTCGCAAGCATACACACACACAATCCCCATCGACCGTTTCTATATACATAGACCTGCCTACGTGTCTCCTGTACGCACATTATGTTTAGGCCTGTCTCTCACGCATTGTCCCTCACCTCTCTTCCTAATCGACGAGTATGATTCTAGCAGAGCATTTTGTAGGATGCCCCTTAAAGTTAGGTTGGATGAATAGTAATATCAGAGATAAAGGGGTTACTTTAGTCCAAGAACCTAGGGTTACAAATCCTAGCCGGCTTTGTCAGTGGACATAGAGTCCTTCACAATTATGCTATCTTTGTCTTGTACGACTAGTCATCCATGGATCTCCCTAAATGCGTCACGGGCCGACAAATGTGGCGCAGGACGGAACCGAACGAAGGGCCTCACCTCGACCCACCGGACCTCACGCGGTGACACACCCTCTGCCCCCACGTCTCGTTATCTTCTCACACCCACACATACCACCACATACACCACAAAAAAATATTCTCCTGGTGCCTCTATCCACTCCCCCCTTGCATCTACACACTCAAGAGAATCTCTCGCCGTGACGTCATATTCGTCTCTCTCTCTAGACCACTCTCATTTCTCGTGCTATCTCTCCCACGCCCCCCTGTCGGCCCCTCTATCCATGCCTCTCTCTCGAATACGTAATACACACACATACCTCTCTAGGCCCTGCCAAATGCATCAACTACACATTCACGCATGTTACATCACGTACCCCATTGATCTAAAAAGCCCTCTCTTCACGTTTAGTTCTCATACAACATTCGTTTTGAATAAAGTGTGGCCAAAAAAATATTTTAGAATTTCTACATATATACAACGTTACAAAGTTATATGGAGGAGTATGAACGCTTGCATTGCATGGTGCCCACAATGATATTTATTCCGCAGTGCGAATTTGTATATTTTTATAGTATATATAAAGTTAGTCAAAATAAAGAGAAACGAAGAGCATCTCTCTCTCTCCATCGCATACCCCCCCTCTACGCCCCTTTCACGTACGCACACAAACTATCTCCAGGTCCTCTAAAAGTAAGCCTCCAGCACATTCACGCACGTTTCATCTTTCTCTCGCGATATATACAATGACGATAATTGTATTTGAAGCGAAAGCACGATACGTACATTGGACTTCAGAATCCACTCATTACGGTCACCATTTACTTTTTGTGGTTATTATACAGTCACGGGCTCACCGTATAACTCTGTATTTGCTCAAGAAACGACTAGTTGACCAGTTAAATGCTCCACGTGGCACCTCTAGTGTTGCATCACATTATCTCACTACCATCGGGCCCACCTGTCGGCTTGTATCTACTCTACATCTACACTCTTATAAAATACTAGCAAGATGCCCATGCGTTGCACGGAACATCAATACACATTTGTATGAGTAGTTTATCTTGTGGGAGAAAAGGATGAACAAGGGAAGGCCTTATTTGCAAGTGTGGAGAGGGGTGTGGGTATCTTTTTGCAAAATTGCCATAGTTTCCTTCCTATCTGTCAGATTTAGATCGGATGGCCTATATTGCAGGATGGCAGGCACACGATCATCACCGACTATGCTTTTTATAAGAGTAGGGATAAAATACACTCTTATAAAAAACAGAGTTGGTGATGATGGTGTGCCTGCCATCCTGCAATATAGGCCGTCCGATTTATATTTGACGGATAGGAAAGAAACTATGACAATTTTGCAAAAAGGTACACACACACCTCTCCACATTTGCAAATAAGGCCTTCCCTCGTTCATCCTTTTCTCTCACAAGATAAACTAGTCATACAAATGCATCTTGATGTTACGTGCAACCCATGGGCATCTTGCTAGTAAGAATGAAAACAAACGACAAAAAAATATTGGACGGTGGTTCGAAGTCATGACCGTGGGCACAGTGGACAAGGTGGCCTTGTATTGGTATGCTGAGCCGTCTGTTTTAACACACAGGAGCTGGTGTGGTGATTATACACACACGCACGCATGCACACGAACTGCATGCACGCAACACTCACACGAACACATGCACCCACGCACGCACGCAACACTCACACACACACACGCAGCCACGCATGCACGCGACACTCACACGGACACACGCACGCATGCATGCACACACGAGTACACCACACAACCAACACACACTCTCACGCTCAAGTGCTCAACCTACACGTGCATGCGCACACATCAGGCCCTGACAGACACATACACAACCAGGTGATTCCTGCGCACGGGTGGAGTCTTGTCGCGCCTGCTTAAATTTTTGTTTATCTGACCTTTTCCCTATGCGAACTGACAGGTGGGACCCACAAGGAACATGGTCAATTTAACTAGTCAACATGGTGCCACACAGACTATTTGGTCGGTCAACAGAGTGCAATCTGATGCTGAACCGTGAGCAAGTGACCGTATAACCACTTCAAAATGTATATAGTGACCGTAATCAGCTTATTCTGAAGTTCGGTGAACGTATTACACTTTTCTCTCTGTAGGCCCTCCAAAACTACATCTCTACACGTTCTCGCATGTTACATCTAACAACTATGGAATACAACACTACTACTACACTCTAACGCAATAAACCATATGTGTTTTTAGTTTCACTAGATATCATATTGTTACTTAATTATTTAGTTTTCATACATTAAAATTGCCTTTGAAATGTATGGCCAGTATCATATATCGCGCGGGAAAAATCACTCCCTTTCCTGTTTAATCGGGTTTGTATCGATGGATCGTGCGAAACAGCAAAACTATAGTACTATATATAGTACAAGTGACAGTTCAATGGGCCGCCGTGTCGTGTACTCCTCCGTCGTATGAGTGGAGCGCTCGCTTTCATAAATCTTCTAGCCCCTTTCACCGACATGTGGGGCATCAAGCTACCGGGTCCACGTGCCATACCGGAATACAATGTAGAGCAGCCGGGGTGAAGCACCCAGTCATGGCGCCGGCGTAGTAATGAGCAATGAGGCGTCAAATCACAAAGCTGCACCTTTCCCACAGTTAAGTTGGAGGGACGAAGTAATAATCCTAAAAAAAGAAGTTGGAGGGATGAAGCAACCATCATTTCACTCGTTGCTGAATCCACTTCTCCCTCATCTTCTTCAAGTTAACCACGTGTTGCTTCTGCCGTTGTTCTGCCTCATGTGGGAAGCGGATTGGCTTGGTAAAGCACTGACACATGGGACCGCATGTTAGCAAACCGCCAGGACAACATTCTCTAAAAATAAGAAACCTCCCCCGCCATCCGCGTGGCAAAATCACCTCCTTTCTACTAATCTTGATTCTATAATTTTTTAGATCAATATAATTGAGATTTGTATAGATAGCACACAGGAGCAAAACCAAGTGGTACGATTAAGGGCATCCACAATGTGTATCCAAATGTGAAAATAGCTTTTGTCATCGCGGGAACCATTGTGGACGGTGTTGCCAAAACCAAAAGGATGGAACCGAAGCTCCCTGATTGATTGATTGAAGGAATAGAAAAATGCAACGTCTCTCCTCTTTCTCCCGTGCTTGGACGCATTTACAGTATAGAGGACAGAGTCTACTCCCCTGTCCCTTCTATCACAAATCACAAAGCAGCGAGGCGTCAAATCACAAAGCACGGATGAAGCAACCATCATTTCACTCTTCGCTGACTCCGCTTCTCCATCATCTTCTTCGAGAAACCATCTCACCGCACTAAGCTGGACGGACGACACTATTGTGTACGAGTAATACTAGTACATTTACGCGTCCTTTGGTTCAACGGACTTCCTGGATGCAAATAAGGCGGTTGTCTCGGCTTGCAGGCGGCACTTGCGAATGACTTACCGTGGTCTCCCTCAATGGTGTTCTCCGTCGAACGCACTTCGCCAAACCACAACGCTCGAGATATCGTCGACGTCACCGAATGGGGAAGGAAGTCAAATATAGTTACTACCTCCAGTTTTTTGTACACAAGGCCAGTATATCAAAATTACAATTTGCAAAAGGCCACTAACACTAATTGAGGCAAAATTGATGGGGTTTGCCTCGTACTAGCAACCAAGGACATTAATATCCCCTGCATGCATGCGGAAGTGAGAAGGTTGGTTTGCATGGCGCTGCATTAATCAAGCGACGAGTAGTGAGATGGTTAGCTCTTTGGGCTTTGGAGAAAAATATGCATTAATTGACACGTGAAACGAGGATTTGTATCGATTAATCCCGCGAAGGAAAACCCCTCCTTTCTTTTTTAACACTAGTACTCCTAGTATGTAGTACCACGTACTTATCTTGTTTGGGTCTAGGCCTTGCATTTCCATACTTCGCCACACATTTTTGCCAAGCTTGCCTAAAGTTTTCAAAATGATAAGGAGGTACACTTGCGCACGGCTATCGCGGTCGCACCGCACCCTCACACGGTCGCTCCTGCACGCCGCGGTCGCATCGCACCCTCACATGCACAGTCGCTCCTGCACGCCGCAAACCCAACCAAGGGAACACACCCTCACTGACACGTGTTGTCGCATGTGAACAAACCAAACTCAGCCATCCTATCGCTGACACATAATTTTCGTTCATAGAGTATGTTTATCCAACTGTATGTTGGGGAGTATCCGTACGGCCCGTGCGATGGTCTGTTGGGGAAGAAGAAGAGGTGAGGAAGAAGGGTTAGGAGATGTAGGATATTCATCCAACCGCCTGAAATGGTAGGCTGACCCAAGTTAGGAGACTTGCATAACAATATATGTTTTTACACAACAAAAGATCCATAAAATCAACAACATAAAGAAAAACTATCACTGCTCGCGAAACGAGACGGCCTCGTCATCTTTGGCTGTGGGCGCGAACCAGCCGTAGCTGCGGACGTGTGTCTCCGCACCGTGGTTGTCCTCGGCCTCCAGCTACTCGTTCACGCGGAGCGTGCGGGCGCTCTGCACGGACGAGAGCACCACCCGGTTCAAGTCGAGGACGTCCGGTTCCGCCTGCAGGAGGGCCTCGATGGCAGCGCATCCGCGCGCTCCGCGTCGAGTCAAGCCTCCGCCACCCGGTTCAAGTCCAGGACGTCAGGTTCCGCCTGCAGGAGGGCCTTGATGAGGGCGGCAACCGCACGCTCCGTGTCAAGTTGAGCCTCTGCCGCCCGGTTCAAGTCCAGGACGTCCGGTTCCGCCTGCAGGAGGGCCTCGATGGCAGCGGCATCCGCGCGCTCCGCCTCAAGTTGAGCCTTCGCCGCCCGGTTCACATCCACGACATCCGGTTCTGCCTACAAGAGATCCTCGATGGCAGCGGCATGCGTGCTCCGCGTCGACTTGAGCCTCTGCCTCCCGGTCCTCCTTTAGTATCGCCAGGTTGAACCGCTGGTCCGCCTGCACCATGGGGGACTCGGACGCTGGCACGAAGTCGACGTCGATCGTCTCATACCCATTGGGGGCCTTCTGCGCCGCGACCTCCGCCATGAACATTGGATCGGCTTCCTCATCCTCGTAGCTTGGCCCCAGAGAACTCGGGGATTGGACCGCCGCAAAGCGAGCTTGGGAACGGAGGTCTCTGGCACCGACCGCCGCTGCGATTTCTGCGCGGCGCTCTGGCGTCAGTGCTACCTCTTGAGCACAACGTTGGTTTTCCCTTGAAGAGGAAAGGGTGATGCAACAAAGTAGCATAAGTATTTCCCTCAGTTTTTGAGAACCAAGGAATCAATCCAGTAGGAGGCCACGCTCAAGTCCCTCGCACCTACACAAACAAATAAAAACCTCAACCAACACAATAAAGGGGTTGTCAATCCCTTCACGGTCACTTACGAAAGTAAGATCCGATAGATATGATAAGATAATATTTTTGGTATTTTTATAATAAAGAGAAATAAAGATGCAAAGTAAAATAAAAGGCAATAAAATAGCTAAGTGTTGGAAGATTAATATGATAGAAAATAGACCCGGGGGCCATAGGTTTCACTAGTGGCTTCTCTCAAGAGCATAAGTATTACGGTGGGTGAACAAATTACTGTTGAGCAATTGATAGAATTGAGCATAGTTATGAGAATATCTAGGTATGATCATGTATATAGGCATCACGAACGTGACAAGTAGATCGACTCCTGCCTGCATCTACTACTATTACTCCACACATCGACCGCTATCCAGCATGCATCTAGAGTATTAAGTTCATAAGAACGGAGTAACGCTTTAAGCAAGATGACATGATGTAGAGGGATAAACTCATGCAATATGATATAAACCCCATCTTGTTATCCTCGATGGCAACAATACAATGCGTTCCTTGCTGCCCCTGCTATCACTGGGAAAGGACACTGCAAGATTGAACCCGAAGCTAAGCACTTCTCCAATTGCAAGAAAGATCAATCTAGTAGGCCAAACCAAATTGATAATTCAAAGAGACATGCAAAGATAACCAATCATACATAAAAGAATTCAGAGAAGATTCAAATATTGGTCATAGATAAACTTGATCATAAACCCACAATTCATCGGTCTCAACAAACACACTGCAAAACAAGATTACATCGAATAGATCTCCACGAGAATCATGGAGAACTTTGTATTGAGATCCAAAGAGAGAGAAGAAGCCATCTAGCTAATAACTATGGACCCGAAGGTCTGAGGTTACCTACTCACACATCATCGGAGAGGCTATGGTATTGATGTAGAAGCCCTCCGTGATCAATGCCCCGTCAGGCGGAGCACCGGAAAAGGCCCCAAGATGGGATCTCATGGGCATAGAAGGTTGCGGCGGTGGAATTAGGTTTTTGGCTCCGTATCTGATTGTTTGGGGGTACGTAGGTATATATAGGAGGAAGAAGTACGTCGGTGGAGCAACGTGGGCCCCACGAGGGTGGAGGGCGCGCCCAGGGGGTAGGCGCGCCGCCCTCCCTCCTGCTCTCCTGGTTGCTTTCTTGACGTAGGGTCCAAGTCCTCTGGATCACGTTTGTTCCAAAAATCACGTTCCCGAAGGTTTCATTCCGTTTGGACTCTGTTTGATATTCTTTTTCTGCGGAACACTGAAATAGGCAAAAAAACAACAATTTGGGCTGGGCCTCCGGTTAATAGGTTAGTCCCAAAAATAATATAAAAGTGTATAATAAAGTCCATTAACATCAAAAACAGAATATAATATAGCATGGAACAATAAAAAATTATATATACGTTGGACACGTATCAAGCATCCCCAAGCTTAATTCCTGCTCGTCCTCGAGTAGGTAAATGATAAAAACAGAATTTTTGATGTGGAATGCTACTTGGCATAATTTTCAATGTAATTCTCTTAATTGTGGTATGAATATTCAGATCCAAAAGATTCAAGACAAAAGTTTAATATTGACATAAAAATAATAAAACTTCAAGCATACTAACTAAGAAATTATGTCTTCTCAAAATAACATGGCCAAAGAAAGTTATCCCTACAAAATCATATAAACTGGCTATGCTCTATCTTCACCACACAAAGTATTTAAATCATGCACAACCCCGATGACAAGCCAAGCAATTGTTTCATACTTTTGGTGTTCTCAAACTTTTTCAATCTTCACGCAATACATGAGCATGAGCCATGGACATAGCACTATATGTGGAATAGAATGGTGGTTGTGGAGAAGACAAAAAAGGGAGAAGATAGTCTCACATCAACTAGGCGTATCTACGGGCTATGGAGATGCCCATCAATGGATATCAATGTGAGTGAGTAGGGATTGCCATGCAACGGATGCACTAGAGCTATAAGTATATGAAAGCTCAACAAAAGAAACTAAGTGAGTGTGCATCCATCTCGCTTGCTCACGAAGACCTAGGGCATTTTAATGAAGCCCATCATCGGAATATACAAGCCTAGTTCTATAATGAAAAATTCCCACTAGTATAATAAAGTGATATCATAAGTGACTCTCTATCGTGAAGATCATGGTGCTACTTTGAAGCACAAGTGTGGTAAAAGGATAGTAACATTGTCCCTTCTCTCTTTTTCTCTCAATTTTTTATTTGGGCCTTTTCTCTTTTTTTATGGCCTCTTTTTTTTATTTAGTCCGGAGTCTCATCCCGACTTGTGGGGGAATCATAGCCTCCATCATCCTTTCCTCACTTGGGACAATGCTCTAAAAATGATGATCATCACACTTTTATTTACTTACAACTCAACAATTACAACTCAATACTTAGAACAAAATATGACTCTATGTGAATGCCTCCGGCAGTGTACCGGGATATGCAATGAATCAAGAGTGACATGTATGAAAGAATAATGAACGGTGGTTTTGCCACAAATACGATGTCAACTACATGATCATGCGAAGGAATATGACAATGATGGAGCGTGTCATAGTAAACGGAACGGTGGTAAGTTGCATGGCAATATATATCGGAATGGCTATGGAAATGCCATGATAGGTAGGTATGGTGGCTTTTTTGAGGAAGGTATATGGTGGTTTTATGATACCGGCGAAAAGTGTGCGGTATTAGAGAGGCTAGCAATGGTGGAAGGAAGAGAGTGCGTATAATCCATGGACTCAATATTAGTCATAAAGAACTCACATACTTGTTGCAAAAATCTATTAGTTATCAAAGCAAAGTATTACGCACATGCTCCTAGGGGGATAGATTGGTAGGAAAAGACCATCTCTCGTCCCCGACTGCCACTCATAAGGAAGACAATCAATAAATAAATCATGATCCGACTTCATCACATAACGGTTCACCATACGTGCATGCTACGGGAATCACAAACTTTAACACAAGTATTCCTCAAATCCACAAATACTCAACTAGCATGACTCTAATATCACCATCTTTATATCTCAAAACAATTATGAAGCATCAAACTTCTCATAGTATTCAACACACTCATAAGAATTTTTTACTAATCTTGGATGATGCCTATTACTTTAGGACTAATTTCTCAATTTAAGCAAATTACCATGCTGTTTTGTAGGACTCCCAAAATAATATAAGTTAAGCATGATAGAACAATAGTTTCTATAAAACAAATCTACCACCGTGCTCTTGAAATATAAGTGAAGCACTAGAGCAAAAACTATATAGCTCAAAAGATATAAGTGAAGCACATAGAGTATTCTAATAAATTCCGAATCATGTTTGTCTCTCTCAAAATGTGTGTACAGCAAGGATGATTGTGTCCAACTAAAAAATAAAGACTCAAATAATAGAAGATGCTCCAAGAAAAACACATATCATGTGGTGAATAAAAATATAGCTCCAAGTAAAGTTACCGATGGAAGTAGACGAAAGAGGGGATGCCTTCCGGGGCATCCCCAAGCTTTGGATTTTTGGTGTCCTTAGATTATATTGGGGTGCCATGGGAATCCCCAAGATTAGGATCTTGCCACTCCTTGTTCCATAATCCATAAAATCTTTTACCCAAAACTTGAAAATTTCACAACACAAAACTTAGCAGAAAATCTCGTGAGCTCCGTTAGCGAAAGAAAACAAAAAACCACTTCAAGGTACTGTAATGAACTCATTATTTATTTATATTTGTGTTAAACCTACAGTATTCCAACTTTTCTATGGTTTATAAACTATTTTACTTGCCATAGATTCATCAAAATAAGCAAACAACACACAAAAACAGAATCTGTCAAAAACAGAACAGTCTGTAGTAATCTGTAACTAACGCAAATTTCTGGAACTCCAAAACATCTACCAAAACAGGAAGACCTAGACAATTTGTTTATTGATCTGGTGCAATTAGAATCAATATTTTGTCACATTTTGGTGATTTTTAACAATTGTTTTCGTGAACAGAAAGTTTCTCGAATTTTCAGCAAGGTCAAATAACTATCATCCAAGAAGATCCTATAGGTTTAACTTGGCACAAACACTAATTAAAACATAAAAACAAATCTAAACAGATGCTAGATCAAATATTTATTCCTAAACAGGAGCAAAATCAAAGAAACTAAAATAAAATAAAATTGGGTTGCCTCCCAACAAGCGTTATATTTTAGCGCCCCTAGCTAGGCATAAAAGCAAGGATGGATCTAGGTATTGCCATCTTTGGTAGGCAATCCATAAGTGGCTCTCATAATATATTCATATGGTAGTTTAATTTTATTTCTAGGAAAGTGTTCCACGACTTTCTTTAACAGAAATTGGAATCTAATATTCCCTTCCTTCATATCAATAATTGCACCAATCGTTCTAAGGAAAGGTCTACCAAGAATAATAGGACATGAAGGATTGCAATCTGTATCAAGAACAATGAAATCTATGGGCACATAGTTCCTATTTGCAACAATAGGAACATCATTAATTCTTCCCATAGGTTTCTTAATAGTGGAATCCGCAAGGTGCAAGGTTAAAGAGAAATCATCAAATTCACGGAAACCTAACAAATCACACAAAGTTTTTGGAATCGTGGAAACACTAGCACCCAAATCACACAAAGCATAGCATTCATGATCTTTAATTTTAATTCTAATAGTAGGTTCCCACTCAACATAAAGTTTTCTTGGGATAGAAACTTTCAACTCATGTTTTTCTTCATAAGATTGCATCAAAGCATCAACGATATGTTTAGTAAAAGCTTTATTTTGACTATAAGCATGTGGAGAATTTAGCATGGATTGCAACAAGGAAATACAATCTATCAAATAGCAATTATCATAATTAAATTCCTTGAAATCCAAAATAGTGGGTTCATTGATATCTAAAGTTTTAACTTCGTCAATCCCACTTTTACAAATTTTAGCATCAAGATCTAAAGACTCTGAATTTTGGGAACGCCTTCTAGGTAAAGGTGGATCATATTTAGTCCCATAATTATCAAGATTCATATTGCAAAACAAAGATTTAATAGGAGACACATCAATAATGTTTAGATCTTCATCTTTATTCTCATAAAAAGTAGAAGAACACGCTTTCACAAAGCAATCTTTCTTAGCACGCATCCTAGCGGTTTTTTCTTTGCACTCATCAATGGAAATTCTCATAGCTTTGAGAGACTCATTGATATCATGCTTAGGAGGAATAGATCTAAGTTTCAAAGAATCAACATCAAGAGAAATTATATCAACGTTCCTAGCCAACTCATCAATCTTAGGCAACTTTTCTTCAAGCAAAGCAATGAAATTCTTTTGCGAGTTCATAAATACTTTAACACTGATCTCAAATTCAGAGGGCATCTTATTAAAATTTCCATAAGAGTTGTTGTAGGAATTACCATAATTATTAGAGGAATTACTAGGATACGACCTAGGATTATAGTTTCCTCTATAGGCGTTGTTACCAAAATTATTCCTACCAACAAAATTCACATCCATAGATTCATTATTATTCTCAATCAAAGTAGACAAAGGCATATCATTAGGATCAGAAGAAACACTTTTATTAGCAAATAGTTTCATAAGTTCATCCATCTTTCCACTCAAAACATTAATTTCTTCTATCGCATGCACTTTTTTATTAGTGGATCTTTCGGTGTGCCATTGAGAATAATTAACCATAATATTATCTCGGAGTTTAGTAGCTTCTCCTAACGTGATTTCCATAAATGTGCCTCCCGCAGCTGAATCTAAAAGATTTCTAGAAGCAAAATTCAATCCGGCATAAATTTTTGTATAATCATCCAAAGATTTAAACCATGTGTAGGGCAATTACGTATCATTAATTTCATACTCTCCCATGCTTGTGCAACATGTTCATGATCAAGTTGCTTAAAATTCATAATATCATTTCTAAGAGAGATGATCTTAGCGGGAGGAAAATACTTAGAGATAAAAGCATCCTTGCACTTATTCCATAAATCAATACTATTTTTAGGCAAAGACGAAAACCAAGCTTTAGCACAGTCTCTAAGCGAAAAAGGAAATAGCTTCAATTTAACAATATCATTATCCACATCTTTCTTCTTTTGCATATCACACAAATCAACGAAGCTATTTAGATGGGTAGCGGCATCTTTGCTAGGAAGGTCGATGAATTGATCTTTCATGACAAGATTAAATAAAGCAGCATTAATTTCACAAGATTCAGTACCGGTAAGCAGAGCAATCGGAGTGCTAACAAAATCATTGTTGTTGGTATTGGTAAAGTCACACAATTTAGTATTATCTTGAGCCATCGTGACAAGCAAGCAATCCAACACACGAGCAAACAAGAAGCAAGCGAAAAAAGAGGCGAATGGAAAAAGAGAGGGCGAATAAAACGGCAAGGGTGAAGTGGGGGAGAGGAAAACGAGAGGCAAATGGCAAATAATGTAATGCGGGAGATAAGAGTTTGTGATGGGTACTTCGTATGTTGACTTTTGCGTAGACTCCCCGGCAACGGCACCAGAAATCCTTCTTGCTACCTCTTGAGCACTGCGTTGGTTTTCCCTTGAAGGGGAAAGGGTGATGCAACAAAGTAGTGTAAGTATTTCCCTCAGTTTTTGAGAAGCAAGGTATCTATCCAGTAGGAGGCCACGCTCAAGGCCCTCGCACCTACACAAACAAATAAAAACCTCGCAACCAACGCAATAAAGGGGTTGTCAATCCCTTCACGGTCACTTACGAAAGTGAGATCTGATAGATATGATAAGATAATATTTTTGGTATTTTTATAATAAAGACAAATAAAGATGCAAAGTAAAATAAAAGGCAATAAAAATAGCTAAGTGTTGGAAGATTAATATGATGGAAAATAGACCCGGGGGCCATAGGTTTCACTAGTGGCTTCTCTCAAGAGCATAAGTATTATGGTGGGTGAACAAATTACTGTTGAGCAATTGATAGAATTGAGCACAGTTATGAGAGTATCTAGGTATGATCATGTATATAGGCATCACGTCCGTGACAAGTGGACCAACTTCTGCCTGCATCTACTAATATTTCTCCACACATCGACTGCTATCCAGCATGCATCTAGAGTATTATGTTCATAAGAACGGAGTAACGCTTTAAGCAAGATGACATGATGTAGAGGGATAAACTCATGCAATATGATATAAAACCCATCTTTTTATCCCCGATGGCAACAATACAATACGTGCCTTGCTGCCCCTGCTGTCACTGGGAAAGGACACCATAAGATTGAACCCAAAGCTAAGCACTTCTCCCATTGCAAGAAAGATCAATCTAGTAGGCCAAACCAAACTGATAATTCGAAGAGACTTGCAAAGATAACCAATCATACATGAAAGAATTCAGAGAAGATTCAAATATTGTTCATAGATAAACTTGATCATAAACCCCGATTCATCGGTCTCAACAAACACACCGCAAAAGAAGATTATATCGAATAGATCTCCATGAGAATCGTGGAGAACTTTGTATTGAGATCCAAAGAGAGAGACGAAACCATCTAGCTAATAACTATGGACCCGAAGGTCTGAGGTAAACTACTCACACATCATCGGAGAGGCTATGGTGTTGATGTAGAAGCCCTCCATGATCAATGCCCCCTCCGGCGGAGCGCCGGAAAAGGCCCCAAGATGGGATCTCACGGGTACAAAAGGTTGCGGTGGTGGGATTAGGTTTTTGGCTCCGTATCTGATAGTTTGGGGGTACGTAGGTATATATAGGAGGAAGAAGTACGTCGATGGAGCAAAGTGGGCCCCACGAGGGTGGAGGGCGCGTCCAGGGGGGTAGGCACGCCCCCATGCCTCGTGCTCTCCTGGTTGCTTTCTTGACATAGGGTCCAAGTCCTCTGGATCATGTTTGTTCCAAAAATCACGTTCCCGAAGGTTTCATTCCGTTTGGACTCTGTTTGATATTATTTTTCTGCGAAACACTGAAATAGGCAAAAAAATAGCAATTTGGGCTGGGCCTTCGGTTAATATGTTAGTCCCATTAATAATATAAAAGTGATAAAGCCCATTAACATCCAACACAGAATATAATATAGCATGGAACAATAAAAAATTATAGATACGTTGGAGACGTACCAGTCAGCATCTTGTAGTATGTGATCTTGGGGCGCAGCATGGCTTTCTGGCGAACTAGGGGACGCTTGATGCGGGCTAGGGGATCGAAAGGTGGGGGAAGGGGCTGGAGATTAGGTGTGGTTTTAGGGTAGTGGCTGGCGTAGGCCGAGCATCGAAGGTACTGGTGTGAATAGTGGTTCCGGTGACAACCGGTCAATCGGTTTAGACTGTACATCGCTCTTGTCGCGTCCGCGTTGTAGCCCGGCACGCTGCACCCTCCACGTCGCTCACCGAATGGAATGCGCTTCGTCTTGCGTTTTCGCTCACTTGTGGGACTGCAGTTGAGAGCAAACCGACGTCCCTCCCCCTCCCCCGCCCGCGTCCTTTTTTGCGGAGGAAATAAAAACAGAGGGAGTATAATACGGATGAGGATCCCCTGACGTGGCCGAACCCATTGAGTAACTGACATGCGGGGCCTAGCAAGCATGGGGTCCGCCAGTAAGTGACTGAAAGGGAGGGTAAGGCAGGGATACGTGTGTGAACGGAGCTTCCAATGATATAATTTTCACATTATACATCTCATGTACTATTAATCTTGTCAATAGTCAAATGCGGTTTTGAAAAACGCATTAGAGCATGGTTAATAATATAGCCAATCGATGGCTATAAGGAACTGCCATGTCATCTATAGCCATCATTTATTATATGCACTCATACAATAGTGTGGGCTATAAGGTTGGCTATTTCCCGCAAAAAATTTTATAAGGTTGTCTATTGTATTAGTACTTTTTTCCATCTCCTCTCCATCTCTTCATTCATATTTATAGTACATATTTAATAGGAATGCGTATATAGCTAGGCTCACTCCCCTTACTTTTTCACATCTCTCTCCTCCACACAGGCCCTATATAAATGGAAGGAGGGAGTACAACTATGAGCACTACATACTCTAGTACAGATGTTGTCAGTACTCCACTAGTACTATTGGACAGGGAGCTTAAAAAAGGTTACTATTGTACTGGCTATACGTGGCGAAATCCTAGTAGGAAGAGCATGCGCGAGAACAAGCACATTCATGTGGTTGAAAACAAATTGGAAACCATCTCGATTACAAATCTAGGAGTATGTACGAATCTAACAATATTGATTGGGCGTTGTTGAATGTTGATACTTTTTTGTCAAAGTAGAGATACTTTGACTACACATAAAACTAATATGTAAACTAGAATGGATACGAGGGGGTATATTGTACGTTCAAAAAGGAAATGAACATTGAATACCCTTTATATATGATTGCGTATGCTATGATCACCGGTTCAAAATTTTGAATCCGCCTTAGGTATCACACATGCCCCCACTCGTTCTCTCTCGATTTCATCTCGGGGTCCGGAGATCGATTGAAACAGGACTAGGGTGGGTACAATACGTTCGATTCACTTATGAACGTACAATATACTCCCTGTGATCCCCACAGACCCCCCCCCCCCCCCGCGGGTCATTTCTATCATAGAAACAGACCAAATCTTTATCTCCTTGCACGACACGCAATTGATCTCTGAACATCAATCGATCCCGTCAAACATGTGTCGGGGCATGAACCGAATGGGATGTCAAAACTAAGACGTGAAGCGACACGTAGTGGAGGCAAAGTGAAACTTCAAACGAACCGTTTGTTTGTATGCATGTCAGACAAATTACAAATAAACATTGGAAATACAAGCATGGTCTAGGCCCACGTGCGAATGATACTCGGCGGAATGTTCAAATGAGGCATGCGGGAGGATGAACTCGACCGGAGGGCGACATGATCGATGGAGAAGAGGGTTGGAGAGGAATGAGAAATAAGAAAACGCCACATGATTATACTTGAACGGCTCAAATAAACAATAAGTTGTCTTGCTTGGCCTACATAGTGAAAGGCCTAATGCGCAACATGGAGCACTGACGCTCGAATATGGCTCAGAAAATAGGGAAACCGACATGTGGGGCACACCTGTCGGGACGACGTAGCGCAAACTAGTCCAATGGAGGAGCTGGCCCATGACGTCCTCACCACCGGCAACCGTTCATGTGGGTCATGGGGGCCAACAACATGGTGCAGCTCCAGCACTGCCTCTGGACACGACGACCGTGGTGAGCGACACGCTCATCGTCGCTAGACACGATCGGTTTCAGTGTGCCGAGGGTGGTATTAGTGTTATGGCACGACCAACAGTATGTTTGGTTTGTGCCCAAGGTTGCCCCATCAAAGCATTGGGTAGCCAAAATTTTGGTTGAGGTTTTGGTTGCCCATGATTTGGCCGACATCAGCAAGAAAAATGAACTAGAATTGGCTAGAGTTCATTGGCATGCCAAAAAAATGGCAACCATCCAAACAAAGACCAATATTTGGGTCATGACCAAAATTTTGGTATGGTGCACTTTGGCCACAATCCAAACACACCCCAACACCCGGCTCGTCGAGGAAGCACGGGGCGCCGGGACGCGTCCGTGGAGTGGTGTAGCGCGGCCAACTACGTCCTCAGGACCTGAGACCATGCCGGGTCGTCTTGCTTTTTCAATGACATGCGTCGATCGCATGTGAGCAAAGGGCATCTCCAACATTTCCACGACCGCAGCTGACTACCCTGGCACACCAAAAACTCTCATCCCTCGCACCGTCGTGCGGTGCGTTCCCAGCCGGCGCCAGCTGCCCACATTCATGCCGTCCGTCCGTATGCCGTCGTTAAGAGGCTCGGTGCCCGAGCAACCAACTCCGGTGACTTAATGACACATCAGGACGCTTGGCCTCATCGGAATGTGCTACTTAAAGCGGCAATGCCCAGCTAACCTCCACACCATAGCGCATCGTCCTCCTACCTAGCACCACATCCGCCATGACCGCAAGAGCGAACACTCTGCGGGAGAGCTTGTCTTCGGGGATGGAGCTCGAGGTCGCCGCCCTCGCTCAAGTCGCCGCACAAGAGGTGGCCACGCTGGCGGCCGATGACGGGAGCACCATCAGCCACGTGTCCTACTTGCTGATGTCCAACGTCCGGCACCGCCGAGGTCGGGGACTCCTCCGAGGATGAGTAGGGCATGGGAGGCGGCAGGGCATGGAGTGCCAACTGGCCGGTCCGTCTCCCGTGTTCTACTTTTCCTCGCCACAGACCACACCTTCACTTCACGGGTCTTGAACCCCGCTCCCGTACATGGAGATCGCAGATGGAGGATGTTGGTCGCCGCCATAGAATAGGTTTAGGGTCGGGTTTCTTTTATTTTTCTGTCCTATAAAATTTCGAAATGTAATTAAAATATGACGTGTTTGCATTAATCTCGGCCAGTGTATATGAACTTTCACAATAATATAGTATATTGTAGGAGTACTAGCAAGATGCTCGTGTGTTGCACGGAAGATCAAGACCTTGTGGGAGAAAAGGATGAACGAGGAAAGACCTTATCTGCAAATGCACATTCACGCATTTCACATCTTTCTACATCTACGGGAACCTACGAAAGGGTTAACGTAAATTGCTTCTCTCTCTTCCCCTGATTTTCATGGTGGTGGGCCCCTCCCTCCCTCCAATCTACAATCAACAGCTCACACATTTCACATTATGTTAATTACGTAACTGGGACTACGTAGGTGTATAATTACTCGTCCTAAAAAACCCAACTAAGCCAGCCTCCCAGCATATCGCGCGGGAAAAGACCCGGCTGCGCCGTTTTAGTCGGGATTACCGGATTACAAGTAGTAGTATCAATGGATCGCGTGAAGAAACAAGTTTTTTTTGAGGGGGCGAAGCACCTAGTTTAAAAGGAAAAAAGGCGGTACACTCACATCACCCCTGTCGCGGTCGCATTGCACCCCACACACATTCGATCCTGCACACGGCTTACGCAAACGGAAAGCGCTTCGGCTTGCCTCTTCACTGGCACGTGGGACTGCACTTGGAGAAATCGACCATGCGCCAAACTCCCCCGCCCACCGCACGAAAATCCTCCCCCCCAACCCAAAATTCCCCCAAAATCCTAGATTCAACCGCCCTTCGGCCAACTGGCCAATAATATTCCCCAAACCCCCTTCCCCCCGTCCCCCTCCACTCCATTCGCTCCGCCAAAGCCGCCCTCCCCGCCACGACGATACGTCGGCGCCGCGGTTCGTCGAGGGGACGCACGGTGATCCTCTCGCTCCCACAGTACGCTCTCACAAACTGCCGTCCACTAGCCGCACCGCCATCGCTGGTGACGTTCTTGTGGAGGCGTATGGCGGTCAGCGCCGCCACCTCTAGCGACGTTCGTGTGGAGACGCACGGCGGTCAGCTTCTCCCACGGTACGCGCATTCTAGACTGAGGCCCCGTGCATGTCGGTGTAGCGCTGAATGTTAGCTGATAGACGCTGTTAATATCACTGTTTGCCGAAGTAGTTTACAGTCAATATGCTCTGCTTAATAAGCTTCCTTGCCATGTTCTGCACTCAATCTGCTTAGCTGAGATGGGATGCCAAGGCCGATTAGTTGCTAAAATATCCTGCCATATATTTATTGTGATGTAGATTGCCATGGTCTAGTAGCCAGAAATAGCTCTACACCGTTTTATACTCGATCTTTGTTGCTGTGATGGCCTTCGATAGTTTGATGGGTGTGTGCTCGGCCTCATTGACTGCTGAAACAGCCTGCCATAATTTAGCACTCAAATCTGTTTGCTGAAATAGCTTTACATATATTTCGTTACTTAGATATGCTCGTCCAAATATCTTTCCATAGCTTTAGACATCGACCTAGGTATTTTCTTCTGGACTTCATAAAAAAGCATATATGTTTTTCCTGTAATATCTAGTAGAAGAACTAATTTCTATGTCTAACAGATGGACAGTACTTGGATAACTTCTGCTCGAAGATTCTCCACTGCATACGTTGAGGGGGTTGAAAACTTCATGAACTTTATCAAAGCTGAGTACAGTGGTCCGAAATCAGATGTGCTCTGCCCGTGTAGCAGTTGTATGAATTCAGTTACAAGACCCCAGTCAATTGTGCAAAATCATCTGCACTTGTATGGGATGTCGGTCACATATACTAGGTGGGTTCATCATGGTGAAGCTGTGAACGTCAATGTTATTGACTACGTGGAAGCAACGGATTACCATCTTGATCTGCCTGATGCTCAGGTGAAAGAGGAGGAGGAGGAGGTGCTGGCGGAGCCAGTGAGTTTGACCAACATTGAAACAATGCTACGAAATGCTCGTGCATTCCGTGAACTTTCACCTGCAGAAGAAAAACGGTGGGTCCGCATGTTGGAACAATGCAACGTGGCTGTCACCCCAGGAAATAAGCTGTCAGTATTCTTAGCTATGGTCACCTTTCTTCAGTTGAAGACTGATACGCCTCCAACGTATCTATAACTTTTGATTGTTCCATGCTATTATATTATCTGTTTTGGATGTTTATGGGCTTTATTAAACACTTTTATCTTATTTTTGGGACTAACCTATTGACCCAGAGCCCAGTGCCAGTTCCTGTTTTTCCCTTGTTTTAGTGTTTCGAAGAAAAGGAATATCAAACGAATTCGAAACAGAATGAAACCTTCTGGAGATGTTATTTTTGGAAGGAAAGCAACCCGGGAGACTTGGAGTCCAAGTCAAGGAAGAAACGAGGGAGGCACGAGGTATGGGGGCGCCCCCACCCCCCTAGGGCACACCCTCCACCCTCGTGGGCCCCTCTTGGCTCCCCTGACGTACTTCTTCCTCCTATATATACCCATATACCCTAAAACGA
The DNA here is from genome assembly GCA_032464435.1 of Aegilops umbellulata. Classification (NCBI taxonomy): domain Eukaryota; kingdom Viridiplantae; phylum Streptophyta; class Magnoliopsida; order Poales; family Poaceae; genus Aegilops; species Aegilops umbellulata. The sequence continues at coordinate 314,460,881 of CP136055.1, read as the reverse complement.
TCGGGGAACAGAATAGATCTGGAGGTCCGCCGCCGCAAGCCTCTGTAGCCACCAAATACCTCTCGGACCCTGTTCCGGCACCCTGCCGGAGGGGGAACCCTCACCGGTGGCCATCTTCATCATCCCGGCGCTCTCCATGACGAGGAGGGAGTAGTTCACCCTCGGGGCTGAGGGTATGTACCAGTAGCTATGTGTTTGATATCTCTCAGTTAAAGAAAGAAGGAAAGAGGCAACTCACTATAGGCGGGGGGGGGGGGGTTGGCGCTAGCGTACGGCTCCTTGCCGAACTGCCAATCTTCCAGGAGCTTGCTGTCCGAGAACTAGTTCACCATGTAGGCCACCTCCTCGTGAGGCATGTCCTTGGTGCACATCAGGCTCAGATCTCGGTGCCTGCTCATTTGGCATATCATGTGGGGGTGACCTTGGAGCGGGAGGACTCGGCGCGCCATGAAGGCGGCCAGCAGATCCGGCCAGTAAGGCCCTCCGACTGCGTCAGCACTCGGAGTCGCGTGATGGCGCCGGCTCCTGCAGGCGTCAGCGACCTGGCCCAGTACGACCAGTTGGGCAGCCTCCCAGCTGGTGGGCCGGGTACGAAAGCCGGCAGATTAACCCAATCGCCCTCCGCAAAGACGCTCTTCACGTAGAAGTACGATCGTTGCCAGATCTTCACCGACTTTATCAGCTTGATGGTGGGGAAGGGGTTGTCGTCCCCCGGCCTCCGCATGGAGATGAACGCGCCGCACTGAGACGGCACGCCTGCGGCCTAGGTGCCGAGCGTGGAGAAGAAGAACTCCCCCCAGAGCTCGATGGTGGGGAGGACTCCGAGGAAGCCCTCGCACAAGGTGACGAAGGCGGATAGCAGCACCATCGTGTTGGGCGTAAGGTGGTGCGACTGAAGGCCGTAGAACTCAAGAAAGGAACGAAAAAACTGCTCGCCGGCAGGCCTAGGCCACGTAGGCAGTGTGAGAGGAAGATGACCCGCTCGCCCTCCTGCGGCACCGGCGAGACTTCCTCCGGCGGTGCGAGGCAGACCCGCACATAGTCCTTGCCGGGGAGCCGACGCGTTTTGCGGAGGAAGTTGAAGTGGTCATCGTGGACCTCTGAGCCATCCCAGGTGCCGGAATGCACCAAGGGGGGCGCGGTGGCGGAGGAAGAGCCCATCATGAGTGGATCGCCGCGACGCTCGGCAGAACTTGGGGCACGGCGGTGCGAGGAAGAAGAAAAAGAGTGGGGAGTAGCGTGGAGGAGGGGCGCGTGTGCTCTGCCGCTCCCCCTCCTCCCCCTACTTATAACCTCATGGGCTGCGAAGCCGAGGGGGCGGTCGTGGGATTTACTGCGCCACGACCCCCCCCACGACCCCTCGCGTTTATCGCATGGAGTTACTGCGCGCAGTAACTCCGTGGGAGCCTCAACCGTCTGCCACGGCCGCAGCGGATCCGCACAAACGCCAAGGCGCGGTAGTGGTGGGCCCCGCCACAGGGCCTGTCCCGTCACGCGCGTGGGTGGGCAGGCTGGCCCGGCCACGCGCTGCCACGTGACAGGCCCAAATTGGGCGGCGGCCTGGAAGCTTAGCCAGCACGCCACTTGGATCCCGTCGGGGCGTTCGAAATATTGGACAAGTCAGAGTTGGGCGAGTCCGACTCCTTCTAGTCGGATTGGCAGAAGTCGGACGAGGCTCTGACCTCAACCACCTGGAGAGAGAAACTGCTGAGGCTCCTCGACTGATCATCCGTGGCGCCTCACCAGCTTCGGGGACTATTGTCAGAGTAATGGGTGGGTAGGCTAACCCTGGGCCCAGAACCTTTCAAGACATCGGGGCCGAATGCGCCCCTCCGAACGCCAAGGCGAGAGGCCGCCTTCTGGAGGCCGGCTGAAGGAACAGCCAGCTCCCCAAGGATGGACGAGTCCAGGAGACAAGTTCAAGACGCGTCGACTCCAATCTGGCGGCTTCCGGAGAAGCCGGCCACCAGGAGTCGGCCCCTGGCACCAACGAATACCCGTGCCCTCCTCAAGAGGGACGAGATAGGGAGTGGCTACAGTAAATCCCACTCCCTCCTCTTTCCAGGGGCAGGAATGGCCACAGTGCGCCATACCCGCAGAGATCTCCGTCCGGCGCGGCACTGTTGCCATGCCGGCCCTGACATCAGCACCCATAGGCAGAGTCCTGCACCAAGGACGGCCTGTCTGTATGACCCAGGGACAACGGGTCCCACCAGTCGGCGGGAGTCTAGAAGACGGCAAGAGCCCACCAGTCGGGCCCGGTTAGAGTCGGCCCCTAGGAGTCGGCTTCCCCCTCCCATGGGCCCCACGCGTCATTAACCAGACAGGACGGGGAGTGGCTACAGTAATCGCCCACCCGGCGGTGGGGCTGTAGCCACGACCCCATGACCAAGCCCGCGTCATTAGAGGCACGACTACAGTAATCAGCAGCCGGCAGGACCCGCGAGCGGCGGACGCGGCCGGTCGGCGGGCCCCCCAGTCGGCGGAGAAGCCAGCGACCAAAGAGACTGACGGCTGGGCCCCGTGCCCAGCCGGATTACCATTGTACCCCTGGGGGTAGGCCTATATAAACCCCCCAGGGCACCCATGCAAAGGGTTTGAATCCATTAGCACCAGACCAGAACAGATAGGAAGGAGAGAGCTAGCCCTGCCTTCTCCTACCTCCAGGAAATAGCTCGAGGAGCAACCTTGTACTCACTTTTGCCATAGTGATCATGCGGAGACCCCACAGAGTAGGACTAGGGGTGTTATCTCCTAGGAGAGCCCTGAACATGGGTAAAGTTCGCGGGCGTTCATGTCTACGCCTCATCCCGCTTCCAGGCACTGGCGACGTTCTACTCGCTCCCACCATGATAAGCCATCCTTTGGCATATGTTGCACTCAACCCCCGACAGTATTGAGATCCAAAGAGATAGAAGAAGCCATCTAGCTAATAACTATGGACCCGAAGGTCTGAGGTAAACTACTCACACATCATCGGAGAGGCTATGGTGTTGATGTAGAAGCCCTCCGTGATCAATGCCCCCTCCGACAGGACGCTGGAAAATGCCTCAAGATGGGATATCATGGGTACAGAAGGTTGCGGCGGTGGAATTAGGTTTTCGTGGATGCCTCTGATGGTTTGGGGGTACGTAGGTATATATAGGAGGAATAAGTAGGTCGGTGGAGCCACGAGGGGCCCACGAGGGTGGAGGGCGCGCCCCCTACCTCGTGGCCTTCTCGTCTGTTACTTGACGTCCACTCCAAGTCCTCTGGATCATGTTTGTTCCAAAAATAACGTTCCCGAAGGTTTCATTCCGTTTGGACTCCGTTTGATATTCTTTTTCTGCGAAACTCTGAAATAGGCAAAAAAACAGCAAATTGGGCTGGGCCTCCGGTTAATAGGTTAGTCCCAAAAATAATATAAAAGTGTATAAATAAGCCCATTAAACATCCAAAACAGAATATATAATAGTATGGAACAATAAAAAATTATAGATACGTTGGAGACGTATCAAAGTGCGTGACAGCCGGGACCCACCTGGTTGAAGGGTACGTAGCGTTGTCATTCTGGTCGCGAACGCTTACATACATACTGGTCGATGTAGAGGCGCCCACGTGTCGTATTAGAGGCGCGCACGTAGCATGTACACGTACGTACAACGGCCAGGGTGCAAGAAAGTAAATACGGCCACGTACGTACATACGGGCGGGGTCTCGAACCCCTACTCGCGCATACGTATGGCCAGGGCTCGTGTACATGGCTGGGTCGGAACGGAGAAAAAGCATCGTCGTGTTAATGGGGAGCCAACCGGCTGGGTCGGAACGGAATGTGTCATCGTGTTCATCGGGAGGGCTTGGACGGAATAGCCGATGGAAACGAGGCCTGGCGTACCGCAGAACGGAGGAAACGGCCTTGTGTTCGACCGGCCACGTTCGAAACGGCATCCTGTTCATCAGGAGGGGTCTGGCGTATCGCAAAACGGAGGAAACGAACCCCCTACGGTCGAAACGGGGGTCCTGTTGACCGGGAGGGGTGTGGCGTACCGCAAAACGGAGGAAACGGACTTGTGTTGGAGCGCTACGTCGAAAGGGGGGGTCATGTTCATCGGGAGGGGTGTAGCATACCGCAAGACGGGACTCCACAGGATATTGTTCATCTCCACCGTCGACCCCCTCCAGCCTCCACGGGCTACTGTTCATCCACCGTCGACCTCCTCCAGCCTCCACCTGCGACTGTTCATCCACGGGCTCCTGTTCATCCAGCCTCCACCGTGCGCTACTCCACCGGCTACTGTTCAACCAACCCTCTCCATGGGCTCCTGTTCAACCACTCCTCCACGAGCTACTGTTCATCCAGCCCTCCACCTTCTATTGTTCATCCTGCCCTCCACGGGGTGGTCCTGTTCATCCAGCCCTCCACGGGGTCCAGTTCATCCAGCCCCAACCGACTCGATCGATCGGGGTCCTGTTCATCCAGAGGCAACACCACGGGGTCCTGTTCATCCACACCCACCAGGAACTGTTCATCCACCCCCCCCAGCAACGCTCACTGTTCATCCAGAGGCAGCATCGATCGGCTTCAGTTAGCAGCAGTAGCGAAGGAATCGCTCGATCGGGTTCAGTTAACAGCCATCGATCGATCGCTCGGGTTCTGTTATGGACGGCCCAAATAATGTCATGCAGCTGCGTCTCCGGCCCGCCCAGGACGAAAAGCCCATTTTCTGTCATGATTTATTGTCATAGAAGTAGGACCCCACCACATCCATGATGATACAGGGTTTTGTCACAATTATCATCATAGAAGTGTCATAAGTATGACAGAAAAATTTTCGTTCGGCCCAAAATGTCACGGATGTGTCTTTTTTTGTAGTGATAATAGCATGTAACAATAAAAAATTATAGATACGTTGGAGACGTATCAAGCATCCCCAAGCTTAATTCCTTCTTGTCCTCGAGTAGGTAAATGATAAAAACAGAATTTTTGATGTGGAATGCTACCTAACATAATTTTCTATGTAATTCTCTTTATTGTGGCATGAATGTTCAGATCCGAAAGATTCAAGATAAAGGTTTAATATTGACATAAAAATAATAATACTTCAAGCATACTAACTAAGCAATTATGTCTTCTCAAAATAACATGGCCAAAGAAAGCTTATCCCTACAAAATGATATAGTTTGGCTATGCTTCATTTTCGTCACACAAAAATGCTCTCATCATGTAGAACCCCTATGACAAGCCAAGCAATTGTTTCATACTTTAGTAATCTCAAACTTTTTTCAACTTTCACGCAATACATGAGCATGAGCATGAGTATGGGTGGAATAGAATATAATGATAGGGGTTGTGTGGAGAAGACAAAAAAGGAGAAAGTCTCACATTGACGCGGCTAATCAATGGTCTAGGGAGATGCCCATCAATTGATGTCAATGCAAGGAGTAGGGATTGCCATGCAACGGATGCACTAGTGCTATAAATGTATGAAAGCTCAACAAGAGAAACTAAGTGGGTGTGCATCCAACTTGCTTGTTGACGAAGACCTAGGGCATTTGAGGAAGCCCATTGTTGGAATATACAAGCCAAGTTCTATAATGAAAAATTCCCACTAGTATATGAAAGTGACAAAATAAGAGACTCTCTATCATAAAGATCATGGTGCTACTTTGAAGCACAAGTGTGGAAAAAAAGTATAGTAGCATTGTCCCTTTTATTTCTTTTTCCCCTTTTTTTGGGCCTTTCTTTTTTTGGCCTTCTCTTTTTTCCCTTTTTTATTTGGGACAATGCTCTATTAATGATGATCATTGCACTTCTATTTATTTACAACTCAATGATTACAACTCGATACTAGAACAAAATATGACTATATGAGTGCCTCCGGCGGTGTACCGGGATGGGCAATGGATCAAGAGTGACATGTATGATAAATTATGCATGGTGGCTTTGCCACAAATATGATGTCAACTACATGATCATTCAGGGGAATATGACAATGATGAAGCGTGTCATAATAAATGAAACGGTGGCAAGTTGCATGGCACTATATCTCGGAATGGCTATGGAAATGCCATAATAGGTAGGTATGGTGGCTGTTTTGAGGAAGATATAAGGAGGTTTATGTGTGATAGAGCATATCATATCACAGGGGTTGGATGCACCGGCGAAGTTTGCACCAACTCTCAAGGTGAGAAAGGGCAATGCACGGTACGGAAGAGGCTAGCAATGATGAAAGGTGAGAGTGCCTATAATCCATGGACTCAACATTAGTCAGACAGAACTCACATACTTGTTGCAAAAGTCTACAAGTCATCAAAAACCAAGCATTATGCGCATGCTCCTAGGGGGATAGATTGGTAGGAAAAGACCATCGCTCGTCCCCGACCGCCACTCATAAGGAAAGCAATCAAAGAACACCTCATGTTTCAAATTTGTCACACAACGTTTACCATACATGCATGCTACGGGACTTGCAAACTTCAACACAAGTATTTCTCAAATTCACAATTACTCAACTAGCACGACTCTAATATTACCATCTTCATATCTCAAAACAATCATCAAGTATCAAACTTCTCATAGTATTCAATGCATTGTATATGAAAGTTTTTATTATACACATCTTGGAAGCCTATCATATTAGGACTAATCTTATAGCCAAAGAAAATTAACATGCTGTTCTAAACGAATCTCAAAATAATATAAGTGAATCATGAGAGATAAATAATTTCTATAAAATAAAACCACCACCGTGCTCTAAAAGATATAAGTGAAGCACTAGAGCAAAATTTATTTAGCTCAAAAGATATAAGTGAAGCACATAGAGTATTCTAATAAACTCCGATTTATGTGTGTCTCTCCAAAAGGTGTGTACAGCAAGGATGATTGTGGTAAACTAACAAGCAAAGACTCAAATCATACAAGACGCTCCAAGCAAAACATATATCATGTGGTGAATAAAAATATAGCCTCAAGTAAAGTTACCGATAGACGAAGACGAAAGATGGGATGCCTTCCGAGGCATCCCCAAGCTTAGGCTTTTGGTTGTCTTTTAATTTTACCTTGGGGTGACTTGGGAATCACCAAGCTTAGGCTATTACCACTCCTTATTCCAAAATCCATCAAATCTGTACTCAAAACTTGAAAACTTCACAACACAAAACTCAACAGAAAATCTCATGACCTCCGTTAGTATTAGAAAACAAACCACACCCTTAAGGTACTGTAATGAACTCATTATTTATTTATATTGGTGTTAAACCTACTTTATTCCAACTTCTCTATGGTTCATACCCCCCGATACTAGCCATATATTCATTAAAATAAGCAAACAACACACGTAAAACAGAATCTGTCAAAAACAGAATAGTCTGTAGAAATCTGATTTGTTCGAATACTTCTGGAACTCCAAAAATTCTGGAAAACTAGGACAGCCTGGATAATTTGTATATTGATCTACTGCAAAAATAAATAGCAATTTATCACGTTCTGGTGAATTTTAACAATTATTTGTGTGAGCGCAAAGTTTCTGTCTTTTTCAGCAAGATCAAATAACTATCACCCAAGAAGATCCTATTGGTTCTACTTGGCACAAACACTAATTAAAACATAAAAACACATCCAAACATATGCTAGATGAATTATTTATTACTAAACAAGAACAAAAAATAAATTGGGTTGCCTCCCAACAAGCGCTATCGTATAACGCCCCTAGCTAGGCATTGATAATTTCGAGGATGCTCACATGAAAGACAAGAATTGAAGCACAAAGAGAGCATCATATAACATATGAAAAAGACATCTAAGTCTAACATACTTCCTATGAATAGGCATCTTATAGGCAAATAAATTATCAAGACAAGCAAAAACTAGCATATGCAAGAAAGAAGTGAGAAACAATAACAATCTCAACATAACGAGAGGTAATTTAGTAACATGAAAATTTCTAAAATCATATTTTCCTCTCTCATAATAATTACATGTGGGATCTTATTCAAATTCAACAATATAGTTCTCACATAAAATTTTCTCTACATGATCCACATGCATGCAAAGTTGACCCTCTTCCAAAATAGTGGGAATATCATTAACTAAAGTCATGACCTCTCCAAACCCACTTTTATCAAAAAATTCATAAGATTGAACATTATCCAAATATGTGGGATCTAAATTTGACACTCTTCCAAACCCACTTTTAGTATTATTTCAAACATTATTATCAATCTTATAATCATCATGGGGCTTAAATAAATTTTCAAGATTGTAAGAAGAATCACCCCAATCATGATCATTGCAACAAGTAGTGGACATAGCAAAACTAGCATCCCCAAGCTTAGGGTTTTGCATATTATCAGCACAATTGACATCAAGAGAATTTATAGTAAAATCATTGCAATCATGCTTTTTATTGAAGGAGCTATCGTGAATCTCTTCATAAAGTACTTCATCACAATTTCCAGATTCACGGATTTCAAGCAAAACCCCATAAAGATAATCTAGTGCACTCAACTCACTAGCAATAGGTTCATAATAATTGGATCTCTTAAAGAGATTAGCAAGTGGATGAGGATCCATAACAATAGATTTTTAGCAAGCAAAGATGCAAGCAAATAGAGTGAACATGGCAACACGAGCAAACAAAAAGGACGAATGGAAGAAGGGCAAAGAAAACAGCAAGGGTGAAGTGGGGAAGAGGAAAACGAGAGGCAAATGGCAAATAATGTAATGCGAGGGAGAAGAGTTTGTGATGGGTACTTGGTATGTCTTGACTTGTGCGTAGATCTCCCCGGCAATAGCGCCAGAAATCACACGTTGGCGGGAGATCGAATCTTGACTTGACTTGGTGTAAGCCTCCCCGGCAACGGCGCCAGAAATCCTTCTTGCTACCTCTTGAGCATGCGTTGGTTTTCCCTTGAAGAGGAAAGGGTGATGCAGCAAAGTAGCGTAAGTATTTCCCTCAGTTTTTGAGAACCAAGGTATCAATCTAGTAGGAGACTACACGCAAATCCCTCATACCTGCACAAACAATCAAGAACCTTGCAACCAACACGATAAAGGGGTTGTCAATCCCTTCACGGCCACTTGCAAAAGTGAGATTTGATAACGGTAATAAGATAAATATTTTTGGTATTTTTGTTGTATAGATTGGAAAGTAAAGATTGCAAAATAAACGGCGGTAAAAATAGCAAATTGATAGGAAAATAATATGATGGAAGATAGACCCAGGGGCCATAGGTTTCACTAGTGGCATCTCTCAAGACAACATAATCTACGGTGGGTGAACAAATTACAGTCGAGCAATTGATTGAAAAGCGCATAGTTATGAGAATATCTAGGCATGATCATGTATATAGGCATCACGTCCGTGACAAGTAGACCGAAACAATTCTGCATCTACTACTATTACTCCACACATCGATCGCTATCCATCATGCATCTAGAGCATTAAGTTCATAAGAACAGAGTAACGCATTAGGCATGATGACATGATGTAGAGGGATAAAATCAAGCAATATGATATAAACCCCATCTTTTTATCCTTGATGGCAACAATACACCCTTGCTGCCCCTGCTGTCACTGGGAAAGGACACCGCAAGATTGAACCCAAAGCTAAGCACTTCTCCCTTTGCAAGAAAGATCAATCTAGTAGGCCAAACCAAACTGATAATTCAAAGAGACTTGCAAAGATATTAAATCATGCATATAAGAATTCAGAGAAGAATAGATAATCTTGATCATAAACCCACAATTCATCGGATCTCGACAAACACACCGCAACAAGAATTACATCGAATAGATCTCCAAGAATATCGAGGAGAACTTTGTATTGAGATCCAAAGAGAGAGAAGAAGCCATCTACCTAATAACTATGGACCCGAAGGTCTATGGTAAACTACTCACACATCATCAGAGAGGCTATGGTGTTGATTTAGAAGCCCTCTGTGATCGATTCCCCCTCCGGCGGACCGCCAAAAAAGGCCCCAAGATGGGATCTCACGGGCACAGAAGGTTGCGGTGGTGGAAATAGGGTTTTGTGGTGCTCCTGGATGTTTTCAGGGTATATGAGTATATATAGGCGAAAGAAGTAGGTCGGTGGAGCCACGAGGGGCCCACGAGGGTGGGGGCGCGCCCTCCTACCTCGTGGCCGCCTCGTTGCCTCCTTGACGTCCACTCCAAGTCTCTTGGATTGTGTTTGTTCCAAAAACGATCCTCGCAAAGGTTTCATTCTGTTTGATATTCCTTTTCTACGAAACACTGAAATAGGCAAAAAAAACAACAATTTGCACTGGGCCTTCGGTTAATAGGTTAGTCCCAAAAATAATATAAAAGTGCATAATAAAGCCCATTAAACATCAAAAACGGATAATATAATAGCATGGAACAATAAAAAGTTATAGATACGTCGGAGACGTATCAGTACACGGGAATTTCATCTAGTCACTTTCATCATGTTGGTTCGATTTGTGTTCGCTACTTTGATAATTTGATATGTGGGTGGACCGGTGCTTAGGTGCTGTTCTTACTTGAACAAACCTCCTACTTGTGATTAACTCTCCCGCAAGCATCCGCAAATACGAGAAAAGTATTAAGAATAAATTCTAACCTTAGCATTAAACTTTGTGATCCGATCGGTCCCTTACGGAATAGCGCATAAACTGGGGTTTAAGTTTCTATCACTCTCGCAACCCACCATCTAATTGCTACTCCACAATGCATTCCCTTAGACCCAAATATGGTGAAGTGTCATGTAGTCGACGTTCACATGACACCACTAAGGGAATCACAACATACACACTATCAAAATATCGAACACATATCAAGTTCACATGATTACTTGCAACATGATTTCTCTCGTGACCTCAAGAACAAAAGTAACTACTCACAAATGATAAACATGCTCATGGTCAGAGGAGTATTAAAAAGCATATTGGAGCTAAACATATAATCTTCCACCAAATAAACCATATAGTAATCAACTATAAGATGTAATCAACACTACTAGTCACCCACAAGCACCAGTCTATAGTTTCGGTAACAAGATTGAACACAAGAGATGAACTAGGGTTTGAGATGATATGGTGCTGTTGAATATGTTGATGGAGATTGCCCTCCCCAAGATGGAAGAGTTGTTGGTGATGATGAGGACGATGATTTCCCCCTCTGAGAGGGAAGTTCCCCCGGCGGAATCGCTCCGCCGGAGGGCAAAAGTGCGGCGGCGCTTCGTCCCGGAAGTCCTCTCTTCTTTTTCTAGGTCAAAATGACCAATATACCAGAAGATGGGCACCAGAGGTGGGCTGAGGAGGGCACAACCCACCAGGGCGCGCCCATGTGGGTTGTGCCCACCTGGTGGGCCCCCTTTGGTGGTTATTTGCTCCAGTAATTCTTATATATTACATAAAAAATCTTCGTGAAGTTTCATCTCATTTGGAGTTGTGCAGAATAGGTAGGCTGACGTAGCTTTTTCATGTCCAGATTTCCAGCTGCCGGAATTCTCCCTCTTCGTGTGTACCTTGCATATTATGAGAGAAAAGGCATTATAATTACTCCAAAAAACATTATTATGGACAAAAACCTTATAACTAACAGTAAGAAAACATGATGCAAAATGGACGCATCATCTCCCGCTTGCACTAGAGTCAATAATCTAGTTCACATCGCCATGTGATTAACACCAATAGTTCACATCGCCATGTGAATAATACCCATAGTTCACATCGCCATGTGACCAACACCCAAAGGGTTTACTAGAGTCAATAATTTAGTTCACATCGCCATGTGATTAACACTTCAAATAGTACTAAGGTGTGATCATGTTTTGCTTGTGAGAGAGGTTTAGTCAACGGGTCCACCACATTCAGATCTGTATGTATTTTGCAAATTTCTATGTCTACAATGCTCTTCATGGAGCTACTCTAGCTAATTGTTCCCACTTTCAATATGTATCCAGATTGAGAGTCAGAGTCATCCGGATCAGTGTTAAAGCTTGCATCGACGTGACCCTTTACGTCGAAATCTTTGTCACCTCCATTACCGAGAAACATATCCTTATTCCACTTAGGTTAATTTTGACCGCTATCCAGTGATCCACTCCTGGATCACTATTGTACCCTCTTGCTAGACATGTGGCAAGGCACACATTTGGTCTGGTGCACAGATTGGCATGGTTTATAGAATCTATGGCTGAGGCATAGGGAATGTCTTTCATTCTCTCTCTATTTTTCTGTTGTGGTCGGGCTTTGAGTCTTACTCAACTTCATACCTTACAATTCAGGCAAGAACTCCTTCTTTGACCGTTCCATTTTAAACTCCTTCAAAATCTTATCAAGGTATGTACTCATCGAAAGTCTTATCAAACGTCTTAATCTATCTCTATATATCTTGATGTCCAACATGTAAGTAGCTTCACCGAGGTCTTCCCTAAAAAGCTCCTTTCAAACACACCTTTATGCTTTCCAAAAAATTCTACATCTTTTCCGATCAACAATATGTCATTCACATATACTTATCAGAAAGGCTGTAGTGCTCTCACTCACTTTCTTGTAAATACAGGCTTCACCGCAAGTCTGTATAAAACTATATGCTTTGATCAACTCATCAAAGTGTATATTCCAACTCCGAGATGCTTGCACCAGTCCATAGATGGATCGCTGGAGCTTCCAAACTTTTTTAGCACCTTTAGGATTGACAAAACCTTTTGGTTGCATCATATATAACTCTTCTTTAAGAAATCCATTAAGGAATGCAGTTTTGACATCCATTTGCCAGATTTCATAAAATGCGGCAAATGCTAACATGATTCGGACAGACTTAAGCATCGCTGCGAGTGATAAAATCCGATCGTAGTCAACACCTTGAACTTGTCGAAAACATTTTATGACAAGTCGAGCTTTGTAGATAGTAACACTACCATTAGTGTCAGTCTTCCTCTTGAAGATCCATTTATTCTCAATGGATTTCCGATCACTGGGAAAGTCCACCAAAGTCCACGCTTTGTTCACATAGATGGATCCTATCTCAAATTTCATGGCCTCAAGCCATCTATCGGAATCTGGGCTTATCATAGCTTCTTTATAGTTTGTAGGTTCGCCATGGTCTAATAACATGACTTCCAGGACAAGATTACCATACCACACTGGTGCGGAACATGCTCTATTTGACCTACGAGGTCTAGTAGTAACTTGATCCGAAGTTTCATGATCATCACCATTAGCTTCCTCTCTAGTTGGTGTAGGCATCATGGGAACGGATTTCACTGATGTGCTACTTTCCAATTCGAGAGAAGGTACAATTGAAGAAAATATGCCCTAGAGGTAATAATAAAGTTGTTATTTATATTTCCTTATATCATGATAAATGTTTATTATTCATGCTAGAATTGTATTAACCGGAAACTTAGTACATGTGTGAATACATAGACAAATAGAGTGTCCCTAGTATGCCTCTACTAGACTGGCTCGTTAATCAAAGATGGTTAAGTTTCCTGACCATAGACATGTGTTGTCATTTGATCAACGGGATCACATCGTTATACAATGATGTAATGGACAAGACCCATCCATTAGCTTAGCATAATGATCGTTTAGTCTTATTGCTATTGCTTTCATCATGACTTATACATGTTCCTCTGACTATGAGACTATGCAACTCCCGAATACCAGAGGAACACCTTGTGTGCTATCAGACGTCACATCATAACTGTGTGATTATAAAATGCTCTACAGGTGTCTCGGATGGTGTTTGTTGAGTTGGCATAGATCGAGATTAGGATTTGTCACTCCGTGTATCGAAGAGGTATCTATGGGCCCTCTTGGTAATGCTCATCACTATAATCCTTGCAAGCAATGTGACTAATGAGTTATTTGCGGGATGATGCATTACGGAACGAGTAAAGAGACTTGCCAGTAACGAGATTGAACTAGGTATGATGATACCGACGATCGAATCTCGGGCAAGTAACATACCAATGACAAAGGGAACAACATATGTTGTTATGTGTTTTGACCGAGATCTTCGTAGAATATGTAGGAACCAATATGATCATCCACGTTCTGCTATTGGTTATTGACCGCAGATGTGTCTCGGTCATGTCTACATAGTTCTCAAACCCGTAGGGTCCGCATGCTTAACGTTCGATGACGATTTGCATTATGAGTTATGTGATTTGATGACCAAAGTTTGTTCGGAGTCCCAGATGAGATCACGGACATGACGAGGAGGCTCAAAATGGTCGAGAGGTAAAGATTGATATATTGGAAGGTAGTATTCAGACACCCGAAGGGTTCTGGACTGTATCAGGTACATACCGTAGTACCGGAGGGGTTACCGGAACCCCGCGGGGAAAGATATGGGCCTTATGGGACATAAGAGGGAGGCTAACCAGCCCACAAGGGGCTGGTGCGCCCCCCACAAGGGAGGAGGCCGAATAGGACTTGGGAAGGGGGCGCCACACCCCTTTCCTTCTCCTACTCCCTCTCCTTCCCCTTTCCCCCCCTCTGGTAGAAGGAAAAAAGAGTGGGGCCGCATCCTACTAGGACTGGAGTCCTAGTAGGACTCCCCTCTCCCTGGCGTGCACCTTGTTAGCCAGCCCCATACTCCCCTCCTTTATATACGAGGGCAGGGGGGCACCCCAAAGGGACAACAGAAAATCTCTTAGCCGTGTGCGGTGCCACCTTCCATAGTTCAACACCTCGGTCAAATTGTCGTAGTGCTTAGGAGAAGCCCTGCGCCGGTAACTTCATCATCACCGTCGCCACGCTGTCGTGCTGACGGGACTCTCCCTCGTCCTCAACTGGATCAAGAGCTCGAGGGACGTCATCGAGCTGAATGTGTGCTGAACATGGAGGTGCCGTATGTTTGGTACTTGGATGTGGTGTTCCAGGTGGCGTGAGTTGTGAAACTATTTCACATTGTTTCACATGAAGGCCAAACTCGTAACTCAAATATTCGCCTCCACGATCAGATCATAGGAACTTTATTTCTCTTGTTACGATGAATCTCCACTTCACTCTGAAATTCTTTGAACTTTTCAAATGTTTCAGACTTGTGTTTCATCAAGTAGATATACCCATATCTGCTCAAATCATTTGTGAAGGTCAGAAAATAATGATACCTGCCGCGTGCCTCAACACTCATAGGACCACATACATTGGTATGTATTATTTCCAATAAGTTATTAGCTCGCTCCATTGTTCCGAAGAACGGAGTTTTGTCACCTTGCCCATGAGGCATGGTTCACAAGTATCAAATGATTCATAATCAAGTGATTCCAAAATTCCTTTTGCATGGAGTTTCGACATGCGCTTTACACCAATATGACCTAAACGACAGTGCCACAAGTATGTTGCACTATCATTATCAACTTTGTATCTTTTGGCATCAATATTATGAATATGTGTATCACTATGATCGAGATTCAATAAACCATTCACATTGGGTGTAAGACCATAGAAGGTTTTATTCATGTAAACAGAACAACAACTATTCTCTGACTTAAATGAATAACCGTATTTGCAATAAACATGATCCAATCATATTCATGCTCAATGCAAACACCAAATAACATTTATTTAGGTTCAACACTAATGCCGAAGGTAGAGGGAGTGTGCGATGGTGATCTTATCAACCTTGGAATCACTTCCAACACACATCATCACCTCACCCTTAACTAGTCTTTGTTCATTCTGCAACTCCTGTTTCGAGTTACTAATCTTAGCAACTGAACCTGTATCAAATACCAAGGGGCCACTATGAACACTAGTAAAGTACACATCAATAATATGTATATAAAATATACCTTTGTTCACTTTGCCGTCCTTCTTATCTGCCAAGTATTTGGGGCAGTTCCGCTTCTAGTGACCATTCACTTCGCAGTATAAGCACTTAGTTTCAGGCTTAGGTCCAGCTTTGGGCTTCTTCATGGGAGTGACAACTTGCTTGTCATTCTTCTTGAAGTTTCATTTCTTTCCCGTGCCATTTTCTTGAGACTAGTGGTCTTGATAACCATCAACATTTGATGCTCTTTATTGATTTCTACCTTCATCGATTTCAGCATCGCGCAGAGCTCGGGAATTGTTTTTGTCATCCCTTGCATATTATAGTTCATCACGGAGTTCTAGTAGCTTGGTGATAGTGACTATAGAACTCTTTCAATCACTATCTTATCTAGAAGATTAACTCCAACTTGATTCAAGTGATTGTAGTACCCAGACATTCTAAGCACATGCTCACTAGTTGAGCTATTCTCCTCCATCTTGTAGGCAAAGTACTTGTCAGAGGTCTCATACCTCTCGACATGGGCATGAGTCTGAAATACCAATTTCAGCTCTTGGAACATCTCATATGCTCCATGGCGTTCAAAACATTTTTGAAGTCCCGGTTCTAAGCCGTAAAGCATGGTGCACCAAAGTATCAAGTAGTGATCATACCGAGCTTGTTAAACATTCATAAAATATGCATATCCTCCTGCAATAGGTCTGTCACCTAGCGGTGCATCAAGGACATAATTCTTCTATGCAGCAACGAGGATAGTCCTTAGATCACAGACCGAGTCCGCATTATTGCTACTATCATCTTTCAACTTAGTTTTCTCTAGAAACATATCAAAAATAAAACAAGAGAGCTATACGTGAGCTATTGATCTACAACATAGATATGCTAATACCACTAGGACTAAGTTCATGATAAATTAAGTTCAAGTACTCATATTACTTAAGAACTCCCACTTAGATAGACATCCCTCAAGTCATCTCAATGATACGTGATCCAAATCAACTAAACCATGTCTGATCATCACGTGAGATGGAGTAGTCATCAATGGTGAACATCTCTATGTTGATCATATCTACCATATGATTCACGTTCAACCTTTTGGTCTCCAGTGTTCCGAGGCCATGTCTGTACATGCTAGGCTCGTCAAGTTTAAATCGAGTATTCCGCATGTGCAAAACTGTCATACACCCGTTGTATGTGAATGTAGAGATTATCACACCCGATCATCACGTGGTGTCTCAACACGATGAACTTTCGCAATGGTGCATACTCAGGGAGAACACTTATACCTTGAAATTTTAGTAAGGGATCATCTTATAATGCTACCACCGTACTAAACAAAATAAGATGCATAAAAGATAGACATCACATGCAATCAAAATATGTGACATGATATGGCCATCATCATCTTGTGCTTTTGATCTCCATCTCCAAAGCACCGTCATGATATCCATCGTCATTGGCTTGACACCTTGATATCCATCGTGGCGTCGCGGTCGTCTCGCCAACTATTGCTTTTACAACTATCGCTAACGCATAGTGATAAAGTAAAGCAATTACATGGCGTTTGCATTTCATACAATAAAGCGACAACCATAAGGCTCCTGCCAGTAGCCGATAACTTTTACAAAACATGATCATCTCATACAATAACGTATATCACATCATGTCTTGACCATATCACATCACAACATGCCCTATAAAAACAAGTTAGACGTCCTCTACTTTGTTGTTGCAAGTTTTACATGGTTGCTATGGGCTTCTAGCAAGAACCGTTCTTACCTACGCATCAAAACCACAACGGTGATTTATCAAGTTTGCTGTTTTAACCTTCAACAAGGACCGGCCGCAGTCAAATTCGATTCAACTAAAGTTGGAGAAACAGACTCCCGCCAGCCACCTTTATGCAAAACTAGTTGCATGTCTGTCAGTGGAACCGGTCTCATGAACGTGGTCATGTAAGGTTAGTCCGGGCCGCTTCATACAACATTGGTGGCGAGCAATACGACGATCACCGAAACAACTCTTTGTGTTCTACTTGTGAATATCCGCACAGTCACGACGAGCATGATTTAGCTCTGCCGTCGGACGGTGTTCGGGAGATCACACCTATGGTTACTCCGGCCCTCAATCCGGAGCAGATTGCGCCGTACAAGGACGGGTGGATGGACCCCGCTGCGGAGGCCGCACACTCAGTGGCGATAGAGCCGAATACTGACTTCACCTCCTACGAAACCCGCGTTGTCGAACCCTAGGATTAGTCCCCGGCCGCGGGCCCCGAACCGCTTGCGTCAGTGCCTATTGAATCTGATTGCGAACCGATCATGGAGTTTTCCTTCGCGGATATCTTTCAGCACTCGCCCTTGGGCAGTGTGCTAAATTCATTAAGGTCTCTCACCTTGTCAGGAGGCCCTTGGCCGAACTGTGTCCGGCTTGAGTGGGAAGCGGACGACGAAGAAATTCGTTCCCCACCCACCACCCACTTAATAGCCATTGTCGACGATCTAACTGACATGCTTGATTTTGGCTCCGAAGACATCGACGGTATGGACGACGATGCAGGAGAGGAACAGGAGCCATCGCCCACAGGGCGCTGGACAGCCACTTCATCACACGATGTATACATGGTGGATACACCCAAAGAAGACAATGATGAGGAACGGGAGGATGCTGCGAAGGATAACCCCCTCGAGAAGCAACCAAAGCGACGACGTAGGCGCTGCTCCAAATCCCACCTCGGCAAAAACAGCGATAACAGCGCTAGAAAGAATGACACCCCGGTCGACTCCAAAGCAACAGAGCAGGATGAGCCAACGGACGGCGAACATAGTACGGAGCCACTGTCCAATCACGGCGACGCCGAGGGTAGAGATCATCAACCTGTCTCCGGACAGGAGAATAGTCCGGACGACGATGCACACATCATCCCGGAAAGGCACTTGGAACAAGAGAACCTCCACAGAAGGCTTATCGCCACCGCGAGGAGTCTTAAGAAGCAGAAGCAAAGGCTTAAGGCCGCGCAAAATACACTCTTCAGTAGATGGAACAAAGTGCTGGACACTGCAGAAAAATACGATGGCAGTCGCCACACAAAGAGTTATCCAAAGCGCAAGCTACTACCTGAATTCGATGACGAGGCTTTAGAGCCTATGCAGCCGAAAAATAAAACGGCCAATCAACCGGATCGACCACACCGTGGCCGCGATAGGGCGGCTAACGATGTCGGATATAAGCCAGCACACGACTTACGTGAAGACTTGCTCGAAAAAGCCGGTATGAACAGGTCCATCTACGGATCTAGGAAACGCGCTCCGGCACAGAAGCAAGACCAAACACTACAACCGTCAGCATTTCATGACACATCCAAATACAGGGGTGCTGCGCACCCCCTATGCTTCACCTATGAGGTGCTGGATCACGAATTCCCAGAGGGATTCAAGCCCATGAACATAGAGGCATACGACGGAATGACGGACCCTAGGGTCTAGATTGAGGACTTTATCCTTCATATCCATATGGCTCGCGGAGATTATCTCCACGCCATCAAATACTTGCCGCTCAAATTGAAGGGAGCAGCTCGGCACTGGCTGAAAAGCCTCCCCGAAAACTCAATTGGAAGTTGGGAAGAGCTTGAGGATGCTTTTAGGGCTAATTTTCAAGGGACCTATGTCCGACCTCCGGATGTAGGCGATTTAAGCCATATAATTCAACAGCCCGGAGAGTTAGCCCGAAATCTTTGGAATAGATTTCTCACTAAGAAGAATCAAATCGTCAATTGCCCGGACGCCGAAGCCTTAGCAGCTTTCAAACACAGTGTCCGGGACGAATGGCTTGCCAAACACCTCGGCCAGGAAAAACCAAGGACAATGGCAGCCCTAACAAGCCTAATGACCCGCTTCTGCGCAGGCGAAGACAGTTGGCTGGCCCGTAGCGGCACCAGCGACCTAGGCACATCCGAAGTGAGGGATGGCAATGGAAAACCACGACGCAATAAAAGCAAGCATCGCAACAATGAAGACAACCCAGACAACACGGCGGTAAACGCCGGATTCAGGGGCTCTCGATCCGGTCAACGAAAAAAGCCATTCAAAGGCAACAGAGATGGACCGTACAACCTAAACAAGATCCTAGATAGATTATGTCAGATTCATGGCACCTCTGATAAACCTGCAAATCACAGCAACAGAGAATGCTAGGTCTTCAAGCAGGCCGGTAAGCTAAACGCCGAACACAAAGGGAGGGAGACACCAAGTGAAGATGAGGATGAGTCTCGCCAGCAAAACACTGGGGGATAGAAAAAATTCCCACCAGAGGTCAAAATAGTGAACATGATTCACGTAACAAAAAGGAGGAGCAAACACGCACTCCAAGACACATGCGCCGTAGAGCACGCCACCCCCAAGTTCAACCCTTGGCCGGCCTTCACGATCACTTTTGATCGCAGGGATCACCCGACTAGTATCCAGCACGGAGGAGTGGCTGCCTTGGTGCTAGACCCAATAATTAATGGATACCATCCCACCCGAGTCCTTATGGACGGCGGTAGTAGTCTTAATCTGATATATCAGGACACAGTCCGCAAAATGGGGATAGACCCGACAAGAATCAGCCAAAGCAATGCTACCTTTAAAGGAGTAATACCAGGCCCAGAGGCCCGTTGTACGGGCTCTCTAGTACTAGAGGTTGTATTCGGTTCTCCCGACAACTTCTGAAGTGAAAGGCTAACCTTCGACATCACTCCATCTCGAAGTGGCTATCAAGCACTGCTCGGACGAACGGCCTTCGCTCGTTTTAACGCAATACCGCACTACGCTTATCTTAAGCTTAAGATGCCCAGTCCACCTGGCATCGTCATAGTTAGCGGAAACATAGAGCGTTCCTTACGTGCGGAAGAATGTGCGTCGGCTTTAGCAGCCGAACACTGAACGACCCCGCCAACCAGAATAAATGATTGGTCATCAAAACCACGAACACGGCTAGGCGAGTCCGACGCACAACTAGCTGTAACAGCTCAGACAAACCAGAGATTGGGTCGATGGATATACCCCCATAGGTGACACTAGGGGCTTCCCGCATGTGAAAAGGACTACAGTTCGGCTTGACCCTATTTGGATTGAATTTTAATGGTTTATTAAGAATAACCAATTTTTTGCACAAAGACTTTCACCTAAGTTTCTCTCTTTTACAGATAATAATCGTGCTACAACCCTCCATGATACGGCACAACGGAGACACAGGCGCAGACGTGCAGCAGGGCCCTGCTCAAAGGTTTCTTTTTAGATTAAGACCCTGCATAAACCTTTCTTATTGTCTCTTGTTGATTCACGCCCTCCGGATACTCAATACAACCGAGAGGGATGCTGGCGTTATTGGCATTTCGCCACGTCAGACTAATGCACGTACCTGGAAATTCAGGGTTCATTATCAAGGGCGTTACTCAGCCCGGTATATGTTGTAAAGTTCGAATACCTTAGGGAGTGTTCGGCGTCGCGAGTTTGGCCTTATATGCATCAGCTCTGAATCATGTCTTTGGTCAATAGTTGGGTTTGCTAGGCTCCCGTGTTTTGCTACCTTACGTTCCATTCTATCGGCTAAGGTGGCACCAGGAGAACTACTGTGATTGTGCCCTGGTTCATCTGGACGAGCAGCTCAGTAGACAAAGCCGAAAACTGACTGTCATGATAAAGTGCGAGACTGGTCAACCACTCGATGACTCAGGGAATCTTCGCGATTCCTCCGCATTAACGAAGGGCCGGTTTCCCGCTCATGTATGTATGCGCCCCGCATCCGGATGAGCGCGGAAGTACTAGGGGCTATATAGTAGCCCCGCTGTCAAACTCCTATGGCTAAATGAAAGTGTTAAAGCAATATAGTCCGATTGCCTTGTTCGCCGCGCTATCACCTCCTTAATGGACCAAGACGTTGGATCAAGTGTGAATACGCGCTTTTCCGAACACCCCCGCATTATATGCATGGGGGCTGAAGCCGATGACCGCAAACTTTTAGGTTATTTAATATATACATATAAACGGCCGCACAGGAGGCATCATAATACTTTCAGGCAAAAGTATAAACACAACCTTCATAATCAAAATAGCATTGTTTTTACAATCGGGATACATGTCACTCAAACATGATACTCTTCGAGCACTGAGCCTCTATTAAATGATCACCTTCTAGGACTTCTTCAAAATAGTGCTCAGCCGAGACCTGGCCTATGGCTGGATCCTAGGTTGCAACAACGATGGTCTCCATCTCCGCCCAGTATGTCTTAACACGGGCAAGAGCCATCTGCACACCCTCTATGCACGCCGACCTCTTTACAGCGTTGATATGCGGCACAACACCAAGGAATCGTTGCACTAAACCAAAATAACTATTCGGCCTTGGCCATTCCGGCCAAAGATGATCCACGATAGACCTCATGGCAAGTCCGGACAATCTATGGAGTTCAGCCCACTCGGCCATTTGTTCATTTAACAGGAGCGGACGCATTGGAGCATTGAACTGCGACCAGAATAACTTTTCCACTTCATGATCTTTTTTATCTTTGAAAAGTTCAGTCGCATCAGCAGCACTCGTTGCCAAGTCCAAGTTCGCGTCCGCAGCACTCCATAATTTATCCAGAGGGGCATACTTTAGATCTCCAAACTTCATCCGCAAAAAGAAGGAATTCCCAGCCGTGATAATTCCGGCTTGACGAAGCTCCTCCTTCGCCGCTCTGATTTTAGAGCGGGTTTCCTTGGTGGCTTCCATGGCTTTCTTCAGATCCTCCGCTTTCGCTTGGCTTTCCTTTTCAAGAAGCTCATACCAGTCGGCAGCATCCTTCAGCTCAACGGCCATCTTGGCTGTTTTCTCTTCGGTCAGACGATGAGCAACATGTTCGGCCTTTAACTCTTTGGCCGCCTTCAGGGCGGCCGCGTCGCTCCTCCTGGCTTGTTCTTTGGCTCGGGCAAGCTCTGCCCGAAGGGTATCCATGGTGGTAGCTCCATCTGCAATCACAGCATATGATAGATACTAGCATCATGCTCCTCTTAATATCTGTTGACAACCGAATACATACCCTGTGCCTCGTCAAGCCGCTTGTTTACAAGCACGATGTCGGCATCCGCCGCATCAAGTTGCCGCCTTAGTTCGGCAAACTCACCAGTCCGGCCAGCCATCGAACCCTCAGCCGCCTGCACATAAAAGCAGCATGATCATTACCTAGGACTATGATCCTTTGTTTGTCGCCTTCGACAGCAACCAGAGTCTCAGGGGCTACTATCTGCATAGGGCACACCTAGCGTGTGCAGTACTATCAAAAAAAATTACCTTGCCTACCTCAAAGCCTCTTAGCGGGCTCATAAAGGCCTCATGCAACCCGCTTTCGGCGGATGAAATCCTCTCAAACACCATACCCATTAAAGGACGATGTGCCTCTGAAATAGCTGCTTGCTCCAGAATACTCATCAGTGCATCCGATTGTGCACCGGACAGTCCCGGACTCTTTTTGTTTCTCCCCTTAGGAGCCGAATACTCTGGACTTCGGGTGGCCGAAGGGTTACCTTCTGGCCTTGGTGGATCAGGAGAAATCCTCCGTGACGACACCTCAGGGTCGTCCGCCTCATGAGGCAGCAAAGCACGGGGAGGCGTTTCGCTCTCCATCATCTCCAGAAGAAGATCCCCCGAAGACGAACTCTATTGAGAAGGGCTATGATCCGAGCTACAAGACATACATCTCGGTTATTGTACTCAGAAAGGGAGCAAGATATATTTACTATAAAGTACTCTTGTTTACTCACAGCTCGGCGGAGGGCTAATCCCCTTGCGGGCACTGTGCGGTAAGGATGCCCTCCGGGGCAGGGCCCCCTGGCGAAGGTTTCTTCCCTTGTTTGAAAACCCTTGTTTCCAAGTCTTCAGAGGTGGTACTTTTCCTTCCTTGGGGAGGGGGAATTTTAGATTATTCTCCCCGATTATCCTCCTTCGCAGAGACACCAATTCCCCCGGTTTGGATAAGTAATGTGTGAGGTCCGCTCTTGGCTCCTTTATTACTCCCTTTATCTTCCCCTGATGGTGCTTGATAAGGTGCGAGCTCGAGCATCCTGGCTAGTACAGGATCCGGTCAGCCCTTGGGATGGTGGGCCGAACACCTAATCATCTTCGCCTTTTTTATCCAGTCCTAATGAAAGAGCGGTTGTTTAGAATGATGTTAGGACAAAAGAAAAGACAGTGTGTTCGGCCACAGAAATACTTACAGGGGTATCTGGACGATTGCAGTTTAGACCCGCATCCTCGGTGGTGTCCGGACACTTTATCCGTGATCTGAAGAACAATCCATACATCCCTTCAAGCGACATGCCGAAGAATTGCTGAATAGTTCGCGGTCCTTCCGTATTGAAATCCCACATACGGAGAGGTCGACGTTGACATGGCAGGACCCGATGAACTAGCACGACTTGCATGACCTTGACAAGGCTGACATCTCTCTCGAGGAGATCTCGGATGCGACTCTGCAATGTCGGCACATCATTAACTGGCCCCCAGTCTAGCCCCTTGTTGACCCATGACACCAGTTGTGGCGGGGGGCCCGAGCGGAAGGCGGGAGCAGCTACCCACTTAGTACTTTGGGGAGCGGCAATGTAAAACCACTCCCGCTGCCACAAAGCGGGCATCTCTGGGAAGGGACCCGTTGGCCATGGAGCATCGGCGCCTTTGCTGATTATAGCACCTCCGCATTCTGTGTGTCGCCCATTGATCATCTTCGGCTTCACATTGAAGGTCTTGAGCCATAAGCCGAAGTGAGGGGTGATGTGGAGGAAGGCCTCACACACGACGATGAACGATGAGATGTGAAGAATGGAATCCGGAGCCAGATCATGGAAATCGAGCCCATAATAGAACATAAGACCTCTAACAAAGTGATCAAGACTAAAGCCTAGCCCTCGGAGGAAGTGGGAAACAAATACGACACTCTCGTTGCGTTCGAGAGTGGGGATGACCTTCCCTTGAGCAGGCAGCCTGTGCGAGATTTCAGCGGTCAGATACCTGGCTTCTCTTAGCTTCTTGATGTCCTCCTCTGTGACAGAGGAGGCCATCCACTGACCTTGAAGGTTGGATTCGGACATGATCGAAGGTCCGAAGCGCTTAGCCTGGGCCCTGGGTGTTGGAACTCGAGGTAGGGCAAGGATTCGATTGAGTGCGAGAAGAAAAGGACAGGCCTTGGCCCCTTTATAAAGAGGATGAATATCAAGCGTCCTCCGCGTGGCCGTTTGGAACTTGCCTAAAATCGAGGAGTCATACCAATAGGCACGATTGGGTTACCCATACCCGTATTGATGAGAATCCCGTGATAAGGGGAACACGGTCTCTGCTTCGACAAGACGTGCCAACAAAACAGTCTCGCAAAACGTGTAGTGGCAGGCTAGGAGAAACAGTTCGAATAAAGACCAGGCCGTGGTGTGATGTCATGTTATGAAAAGTTGTCAGCAGATTAGATTTGTGGGAGTATTATACTCTCTACGGTGGTATGTGGAATTTGTTTTGCAGAGCCGGACACTATCCTTGTGTTCGAAACCTTCTATGGAGTACTCGGAGGAGGAACCTGCCTTGCAATCCCGAAGACAATCTGCGCACCGGACTCATCGTCACTGAATCCTGGTTCAGGGGCTACTGAGGGAGTTGGGGTCCTCGGACAACTGGACTATTTCCTTTGGCCGGACTGTTGGACTATGAAGATACTAGATTGAAGACTTCGTCCCGTGTCCGGATGGGACTCTCCTTGGCGTGGAAGGCAATCTTGGCAAATCTGATCTGTAGATATCCTCCCTTGTAACTGACTCTATGTAACCCTAGCCCAAGCAAAAATCTTAGAAAATCAAATGAAAAAGAAAGGGCCAAAAATCAGGCTGTGACAAACCTTCCCCCCTTAAAGAAATCTCGTCCTTGAGATTTGGTTGCTCAGGGAACAAGTATGAATATATCGACTTAAGGAAACAGTTTCCAACTCGGGTATCCTTTTTTCCTTTATGGATTGTTCCCCACTAAATTTCATATGACGAGATTGACGGGCTCGGGGTGGTTTGCTTCACGGTATCCACATTCAGACATATCTCACCTTACCTGCTCATGCTTATACTAGCTCCAATTCTTTTCATATCTGCTGACTTAGCTGAGATTACCATGACTGAAATATATGTCCGCCTCACAAATCCGAGAGTGATTTCCGATGGATGTGTCCTACAGTAGTAACAACCTTCCATTAAGTTGTGATCAGATTTTCCTGACATACACCCAAGCTCTTCCTCCTTGCATTGGGTTTCCTAACTAACTGTAAGTCCTTCGGGTTCCAAACAGTGTTGTGGATCTTAAGTGCTCTTCTAACTGATACTCATTTCTCGTGGAGTTTCTAAATCATCTTGACTGACTCCACTGTCTTGAGTGTCAGATCTGTACCAAATGTTTGACTGTCTCCTGTCATGGCCAGCATAAAGAGGTACGGCCTTACATGATAGTATCCGCAGACTTGACTTGGTTCATGACAGCATATCCTTTGATGATTCACGTAAGTGAGGGCACATGCTTTAAGACAGTTATCCACTCTTCTGATTATTCATTCTATCGGTATGTCCATGGGGATAGCAGGCTGGATGATGCTTTAGCAATGTTGCTGGAATCAAACTGCTGAGCTGGCATTTGGTCTGACATGACGGACTTGGATAGTCGATACTAACAATTATGAGCACATTTTGTTGACGGAGCAGGTTGTCTGGATATGGGTCCTTACCAAATTGAACAGACCCCATAGGTGAATATTCATGGTGGTCGATGCTGACTCGGGCTGTCCAGTGTATCTACACCATGTGGTACATGCAACACTTTTTGTACCTGCATCATCGGTCTTGCTCCTTCATTACTGTTTTCTTTGTCTGGATCCTTTGCTGAAAGAGCAGGGTCATATTGCTTTTTCGTGTGACCATAGTTTCTGTCAGGTGCAATATTCTGACAGACGTACCCTTATCCTCATCTTCTGACATGGTAATACTGATTAAATGGCAGGTTCATCGCCTCTCAAGTTCTGACCATAGGGAAATGATCATCCGAACCCTTGCAAGAAATCGGCAAATAAATAAGTAGCCACCAGAACGGTCATTACAATCCAGATTTGGGACATTACTGATATAACTCAACCACGGCTCAAGACGTCCGAAAAGCAGCTCAGAGCATGAGACCATGTGATAAGAAGAATGTGGCGGTTCCCTAAGAAGGCCAAAAAGCAGCTTAGAGCGAAGGGCCATTGTCACAAAAAGAAACTCAACAGGTGTATGAGACGGCCGGAAAGCAGCTCAGAACTTGTGACAGTTGTTGAATAGAGAGAAATAAAGTCGTCATCCACCCGAATAGCTAAAAACATCTCCGATCACAGGCGTGGTGCCGTTACTGGAGAAGAGAAGACAAGGGCTCATTAGGATCATATTCCAGGATCGCAGGTACTTGTACTGAGCTCACTGTTGTCGTCAACCTTCATAATCCTTTGTCAGACTATGGTGTATAACTGGCTTTCTTATCTTAACAATCCTCATGTGGCTGTCAGATCTGCGTTCGAGTGACTTGGAATACCTTGGTGACATGTTGACCGCATATATATATATATGAGAATCTGATTTCCGAGGTAGACTTGTGTTCTGACTGATTCTTGCTTCTGACCAAACTGTTGCGGCTCTGTTGCTTGGGATACCCTGCCAAATGCTGCCGATTCACAGTGCGATGTCTTACCCCAATGCTGTACTGAGGATGACTGGATGGCTTATGCTGGAAACCATCGGGAGTATCTTGCTCGGGAAGACTATGTTGCTTAACCAGAATCTTCTCATTGTGATATGCAGACCGATTACAACATATATCTACTATCTTAGTATTTCTGTTGCTGATTACTTGTATGCAACTGGGCTTGCTCGACTATCCTCCTTTCTGAGTATTGAATACATGGCACATTTTCACTTTCTTCTGGGTATATCTTGTTTCAAAATCATCCTCAACTGAGAAACAAACCTTGTATCTGACCCATACCTTTGACTAATAACATACTATCGATCTGGCACATAATTCATCTTATTGCTGATTTGATCATCACTTCTATGAAGAGTGCACACTGAGGGAGACTTGCTTATCCATATTATTGTGAGGAGTGCACACTAATGCAAACTTGATACTGATAGTCCATCCAGGATTTATTTGGCATCCATACGATACATTCCTAATTTCACTGCAGTTTGCCGATAATTCCATTCTGTTTAGCTAAGTTTCCAAATATTTTAATTCCTTACTAATCCTCGGGTCCGGTGTCGGTTGACGAGCAACTTTAATGAGGGGAAAATATGTAACACCGAAGGACCAAAGAAAGAAACAAAAGAAACGACGAAAACAAAAGCACACAAATAATAATATTAATAATCAAGCAACATCACATATTACCGCTACTCACAACAATAATATGCATGCATACCTAAGCACACAAATCTCACAGAAAGTCCGGTATTATGGTCTAATATGCTATGGCGGTGTGCATGAAAATGAAATCCATGTGTTGAAGAAATTGGTGTAACCAAGGCTACACCAAGCGCTGGCTGGACTCCGGTGGCAACGGGATGGATACGGAGGCAAGGACAGACTTGGTGATTATTTGGTGGAACAAAAAGGTCATGACCACATCATCATCAAACGTACGAAGGGGAATAGTACACGTCCAAAGAATGGAATGACAGGGCAACATAGGGGAGGAAAACCAAGGCTTGCTGGCATTGCCCTTTTTGATAACAAATAGCAGTAAGGGTTGCCGAAGGGACGAGATGGATGGCGCGATTCGGGATAGAGACAAGTCTGTCACCAAAATAATATGGGTGGGTGATGGAAAGATATCGACGCGATATCCGAGCATAACTCCTGCGAATGGTGTCTGGAACACTTGGTACCAGGGCATCACTCTGCTGGGACAGAGATGTCGCCGAACACTAAAAATCGGGGATGCAAAGAGGAAGGGTGCAGGTAGCGGATCGAGACCGATGCCACCTACACTCACAAGATCAACCATTAGCGACCAGATAATGATCTTTATGCATGCTATGAAACAAACAAATGCAGCTATCAAGTGCAACAAACCAACTAGGCTCTATACTACCGCTTTCTAACGCTCGCGTGGGCTAGGGCGTCCTACAACCAGACCTGCTCTGATACCAAGCCTGTGGCACCCCGGTTCAGAGAAACCGGAACGCCTCGTATTCCAGCTCAAAGATCGAGGAGAAGTCTTCTGGAATACGACACTACTTAGCATAGAACAAATCAACTCTTTATTACAAGCTATATGGATACAAGGGGATTACATCGGCACGACGACACTACGCCTGCCACGGTTGCTCTATGCAAGCAGCTGAACAACATGAAGCTGCGGAATAACTCTAGCAGCGGAACATCAACAACGGTGATGAACTCCACTCCACAGGGACTCTGGCTGGAATGCTTATCCTAGCTCGCAAATGAGGGATCCACGACAAACAAGCAATCAAATCCGGCATAACCTGCAAACTGGCATGACACGCCAGGTCAGTACATTGAATGTACTTGCAAGCTCACAGCAACCAAGGCAATCAAGATAGACAACAACATGGAAATTATACGTTAACAAGGATTAACATGATACTATCAGAACAACATGGCATGAACAACATGATACAGCTAGAACAATACGAGCATGGCATGAACATATAAACATGATGACACTATAATGCAACATGATGACGTTATCATGCACCCACTTACTCTATTCAGGTTACCTCGTAACCATCACAGACATCACACGATCATCTCAGGATCAAATCAAGCTTGGTATTAACAATACCGTAGTAATCATTACATGACCACAAGGATCTTGATCTTTACCCTTGACTCTCGCATAATACCACAAATATCCATCAACTCGGTATCCTCGATACCACGGTGATCATCTCACAATCACAACCAATCTCTTTCTCATCATCGAACGAGGTTGTTATTAATCAAGTTATTATTATTACTGTTGACCCACAGTGTGACCAGCTACGAACTGGGCCCATATCCGCGAGCGCAGCTATCGATAGATTTCACATACACTTTGCAGAGGTAGCGCACTGTACCCACACCACGGAACCCATGGCCTCGCACTCCCATTCGGGTGGACCAACGACGTTCCAACAAAACCGTCCTACTACCATGACACTCCCCTGGCCACTCCGACAACCTCCCCTCTGGGATAAGTCCTAGGTGGCCCCGTGCCTACCAAAGGCATCAACGGCCACCATCGCGGCAAAAAAAAGGTCCCAAACGAGGACAAGTCGGCTACAACAACTATGGGCACACAAGGCTTATGCCGTCCTACCCGGCCAAGGTAGCGCCCACGCATAACCTTCCCTCGTTGGAGGCACCGATGAGAGGCATGACAATAGACCCAGTTAGGACCTCCCCATAAAAGGGAAATGTGGTTGCACTGGTCAGCTCGATATGGTGGCACCATGACTCAGCCAACAGTTGTTCAAGTTCAATTAATCCGGTTAAACTTGAATGCAATATGCTGAGCCATGATAAAATAACATGATGCAATTACAATACATGAGCATGATATCAACATAAGCATGGGGGTGCAACATAAGTATCAACCATATCAACATTGAATCATATCCAACTAAGCACGGCATAATGACGAGCATCAATATCACAAGTATAACACTACTCATAGCATAACATGACCAGTAGCATCAACAAAAGAATACCATGCAAGAACACATCAATATCATTACCGAATAAACACTTAACCAACTAACAGCGAAGGAACAATGCATATCAATGGTACTCGGTAACCGGCGACAGTCATGCATCGATGAACATGACCAACCCAGCATGTACTACTACCAAGCATGGCCAATATGAAAGTAATACTAGCAGGTAGAACATGATAACAGAGTGCAATAAAACATAGCATGACTGTAACCACCGATCCATAAGCATAACCGAAATAATGACAATAGTAGCAAAACTAACATATAGTTATTAAAGATTCAAGTTCAAAACCAATGCTACTGCATGGCTATCATTCAAATGGTGGTTGTGCCTTGCCTGGGGATGAAGAAGGCTCCGGGGAGAAGTGCGGTGAAGCCGCGAAAAGATTCACCGGAAAAGATTCTCTCTCGGAGGGGGCTGATTAAGGGCAAGGGCAAAAATGTCATTTTCACACTGCCAAATCATAGTGAAAATTATGTGAATGCAACGGGCTCGACGAGACGAAGATGTGGGCGTTGGATTCACCTCATTCGGAGTCTCGAGCAAAAAGTTATAGCCCGACGAAGTCCAGGGACCAATCTGTAAAAATATTTCTACAAACAGGCCCCTGAGTGAGAAAACAGAAAACGCCTTAAGCGAAAATACGTTTTCCGAACAGGGAAAGCGTACTTACAGCCGAAGAGCTTCAGAATACGCTTTCCACACGTGAAAACGTACTTTCAGAAGTTCGCTTCCACTTATCCACGTGAGCAGTGGCTGGGCCGGCTCCTATCTCGCTGACTGGTGGGGCCTGCTGCTGACATCTCTCTCTCTCTCTCTCTCTCTCTCTCTCTCTCCCTCTCTCTCTCTCTCTCTCGCTCCTCCTTCTTCCCCGACGCGGCACAGAACAGGGGTGGGGGCGCCGGCGACCGTTCTCACAGCTCCGACCACCCCTGGTGGAGCTCGGACCACCGGTGGGATCGGAAGGAGAAGGCGCATCCATCTATATAGGAGGCAACCACCGGAGAGCATCCAGGCGGGCGGAGCACCGGCCGTGGCAGAGGGTGACCTCGGGTGCCGATGGGCTCGCGGCCATGGCTACTCCGGCGATGAGTGGAGGGGCTGGGGTGGTCCGTCGGGGTTCGGGTGGAGCTATGATGGTGGCTGAGTGAGGAGGGAGAGGTCGAAGAGCTCGTATTCGAGCGGAGAGAGGCGGCGGCCATGGTGACGAACCGAAAAGGGGAGGGATCTATGGGCTTGAATGAGAGGCTGGGCGGGGTCCTGGGAGTGAGGTGAAGGCGATGGAGTGCTCGGGGCGCTCGAGGATGGCTATAAATAGCCGAGGGGAGGGTCACGGGCTCGGGTGCCGCCAAGGGCGCGCTGGCCAGCTCCAGCGATGGCCGGATGCATTATGGGGAGAGCGAGGAACACGAGAAGGAGGGAGTGGACGAGCTGCAGAGCTCACTGGACAAAAGAGGTCTAGGGCACAGGAGGAAGAAGCGTCCGAACGCCATCAATGCGCTGTCGACTACAGCTCACCCGTGAGCGCGCGGCGACGAGCACCGATGGAGAGGCTTTTGAAGGTGTAGAGGAGTCCAGGGCGATGGCAACGAGCCGGTGAAGCTGTTGGACATGCTCACGCGCGCGAAGACGACGAGAGGGAGAGGTGCTGGAGCTAGAAGACACCCTGGACGCGGCCAACGACAGCAGAGTGTGCGCATTGCATGCCAAAGCCCGTGATCACCGCGTGCACTAGTGCACACAGTGCCACATGGTCGGCCAAATGATGTCTAGACTGGAGTCCTTCCAGGGGAGGTTGCAACTGAGATGGTGAAACAATCAAAGGCACAGTGGTTAGGTGGTAATGATCCTCTGAAGTGTGCTGTTGCAAACTTGATCATTATGCAGTAATCAAGAGAGTGAGTTTAAGAGGCAAACTAGATGTCAGGGGAGTTTAGGTTAGGAAGAACTATAGTCCTCTGAATTTTGAGATGATATGACAAGTATTTTATATAGTTGCTTTACAACTACATAAACTGGTCCAGAAGCAAAAACAGGAAGAAGCACTCACATAGTGTGATGTATTAAGCCGAAAATGAACATGGCAGGGTTATTTGGTCATATGAGAGTGCCATAAAAATTTCATGCCATTTGGCCAAGCCAAAATGGTACTTCTTTCATACAACACCTCTCTGGACAAAAACTTACGAAAACACCTAAGGGAAAATGGCTAGATGAAATGAGCCCAAATCTTGTGGAGATAGGTTTGATGGGTAGGAAAAGGTCGTGGAAAATTTTCAGCCATAATGGAGCAATGTAAAATGTACTTGCTTCACTAAGTGAAAATTTGGACAGAAACAAAGATTTGAAGCTGTGCTCACATGGATGCATTGCATGAGCTCAAATCTTGTGGAGAGCTTTTATTTGATAATACAAAGAACCATGCAAAATTTCAACTCAATTGGGTTAACCTAGCTAGTACTTCCTTCACAACCAATTCCCTCATACAGGAATTTTAAAAAATTGCTCAGGAATATTTACTAGGCAAATTAAGTTGAATTTTCGCATGAGGCAATTATTTGGACATTAGAAAAGATGTCAAATTTTTTGGGGGGAAATTGGGCAAAGGTAAATGGCACTTGCTTCACAATCTGCCATTCAGGACAGAATAGGAAATGAATTAATTGAGCATGATGAGGAACATGGCAAATGAAATATTTTGCCATATTTGAGGAAGATATGACCCAAAGAATTTATGAGAATTATTTGGGAATTTTGGGAGTGATAGAAATATAGGTTGCTTCACAACCTAGGCAAACTGGGTTATTCCTTTAATAGAAAAGGAATATTCCCAAGGAAAAGAATATTGGGGTTTGGTCGAAGATGGAAATGGAAAGGTCTGGGTATGGATAAGAGGATGACAAGCCACTTTGGAAAGAAAGAAGAGGTCATCTTCTTCAATTTCCTGACCACATAGCCACGGAAAAAGAAAACTTAAGCAAAAATCTCAGAAAATCAAATGAAAAGAAAAGGGCCAAAAATCAGGTTGTGACAAACCTTCCCCCCTTATAGAAATCTCGTCCTCGAGATTTGATTCCTTAGGGAACAAGTATGAATATACTGACTTAAGGAAACTGTTTCCAACTCAGGTATCCTTTTTTCCTTTATGGATTGTTCCGCACTGAATTTCATATGAGGAGGTTGACGGGCTCGGGGTGGTTCGCTTCACTGTATCCACATTCTGAAAGATCTTACCTTACCTGCTCATGCTTATATTGGATCCAATTCTTTTCATATTTGCTGACTTAGCTGAGATTACCATGACTGAAATATATGTCCGCCTCACAAATCCGAGGATGATTTCCGATGGATGTGTCCTCCAGTACTGACAACCTTCCATTAAGTTCTGATCAGATATTCCTGACTAACACCCAAGCTCTTACTCCTTGCATTGGGTTTCCTAGCTAACTGTAAGTCCTTCGGGTTCAAAACAGTGTTGTGGATCATAACTGCTCTTCTGACTAATACTGATTTCTCGTGGAGTTTCTGAATCATCTTGACTGACTCCACTATCTTGAGTGTCAGATCCATACCAAATGTTTCATTGTCTCCTGTCATGGCCAGCATGAAGAGGTACGACCTTACATGATAGTATCCGTGGACTTGACTGACTGTGGTTCTGGCAGAAGAATTTGGTTCATGATAGGATATCCTTTGATGATTCACGTAAGTGAGGGCACATGCTTTAAGATAGTTATTCACCCTTCTGATTATTCATCATGTCGGTATGTCCATGGGGATAGTAGGCTGGATGATGCTTTACCATAGTCGCTGGAATCAAACTGCCGAGCTGGCATTTGGTCTGACATGACGGACTTGGATAGTCGATACTAACAATTATGAGCACATTTTGTTGACGGAGCAGGTTGTCTGGATATGGGGTCCTTACCAAAATTGAACAGACCCCTTAGGTGAATATTCATGGTGGTCGATGCTGATTCAGACTGTCCAATGTATCTACACCATGTGGTACATACATCACTTTTTGTACCTGCATCATCGGTCTTGCTCCTTCATTACTGTTTTCTTGGTCTGGACCCTTTGCTGAAAGAGCGGGGTCATATTGCTTTCTCATGTGACCATAGTTTCTGTCGGGTGCAATATTCTGACAGGCATACCCTTATCCTCATCTTCTGACATGGTAATAATGATTAAATGGTAGGTTCATCACCTCTCAAGTTCTGACCGTAGGGAAATGATCATCCAAACCCTTGCAAGAAATCGACAAATAAATCAGTAGCCACTAGAACGGTCGTTACAACTCAGATCTGGGACATTGCTGAAATAACTCAACCACGACTCAAGACGGCTCAAAAGTAGCTCAGAGCATGAGACCGTGTTGATAAGAAGAACGTGCCAGTTCCCTAAGACGGCCGAAAAGCCGCTCAGAGCAAAGGGCCACTGTCACAAAAAGAAACTCAACAGTTGTACGAGACGGCCGGAAAGCAGCTCAGAACTTGTGAAAGTTGTTGAATAGAGAGAAATAAAGTCGGCATCCACCCCGGATAGCTAAAAACAGCTCAGATCATAGGCATGGTGCCATTGCTGGAGAAGAGAAGACAAGGGCTCATCATGATCATATTCTAGGTTCCCAGGTACTTGTACTGAGCTTAGTGTTGTCGTCAATCTTCATAATCCTTTGTCAGACCGCGGTGTATAACTAGCTTTCTTATCTTGACGATCCTCATGTGGCTGTCAGATCTGCGTTTGAGTGACTTGCAATACCTTGGTGACATGCTGACTGCATACATATATGAGAATCTGATTTCCGAGGCAGAGTTGTGTTCTGACTAATTCTTGCTTCTGACCAAACTGTTGCGGGTCTGTTGCTTGGGTTACCCTGCCAAATGCTGCTGATTCACAATGCGATATCTTACCCTAATGCTGTATTGAGGATGATTGGATGGCTTATGTTGGAAACCATCGGGAGTATCTTGCTGGGGAAAACTGGGTTGCTTACACCAAAATGTTCTCATTGTGATATTCAGACCGATTACAACATATATCTACCATCTTAGTATTTCTGCTGTTGATTACTTGTATGCAACTGGGCTTGCTGGACTATCCTCCTTTCCGAGTATTGAATACATGGCACATTCTCTCTTGCTTCCGAGTATATCTTGCTTTGAAATCATCCTCAACAAAGAATCAAACCTTGCATCTGACCCGTACCTTTGACTGATAACATACTTTCGATCTGGCACATAATTCATCTTATTGCTGATTTGCTCATCACTTCTATGAAGAGTGTACACTGAGGGAGACTTGCTTATCCATATTGTTGTGAGGAGTGCACACTAATTCAAACTTGATACTGACAGTCCATCTAGGATTTCTTTGGCATTCAGACGATACATTCCCAATTTCGCTCCAGTCTACTGATAATTCCATTCTGTTTAGCTGAGTTTTCAAATATTTGAATTCCTTACTGATTCCTCGGGTCCGGTGTCGGTTGACGAGCAACTTTAATGAGGGGAAAATATGTAACACCGAAGGCCCAAAGAAACAAACAAAAGAAACGACGAAAACAAAAGGACACAAATAGTAATATTAATAATCAAGCAACATCACAAATTTTTGGTACTCACAACAATAATATGCATGCATACTAAGCACAAAAATCTCGTAGATACTCCGGTATTACGGTCTAATATGTTGTGGCAGTGCGCACGAAAATGAAATCCATGTGTGGAAGAAATTGGTGTAACCAAGGCTACACCAAGTGCTAGCTGGACTCTGGTTGCAACTTGATGGATACGGAGGCGAGGACGGACTTGGTGATTATGTGGTGGAACACAAAGGTCATGACCACATCATCATCAAATGTATGAAGGGGAACCGTACATGTCCAAATAATGGAATGACATGGCAATATAGGGGAGGAAAAGCAAGGCTTGCTGGCATTGCCCTTTTCTCATAACAAATAGCAGTAAGGGTTGCCGAAGGGACGAGATGGATGGCACGATTCGGGATAGAGACAAGTCTATCACCGAAATAATATGGGTGGGTGATGGAAAGATATCGACGCAATATCCGTGTAGGAGAACATAGTAATTTCAAAAAAATTCCTATGCACACGCAAGATCATGGTGATGCATAGCAACGAGAGGGGAGAGTGTTGTCCATGTACCCTCGTAGACCGAAAGCGGAAGCGTTATGACAACACGGTTGATGTAGTCATATTTCTTCATGATCCGACTGATCCTACTACTGAAAGTACGGCACCTCCGCGATCTGCACACGTTCGGGTCAGTGACCTCCCACGAACTCTTGATCCAGCTAAGTGTCGAGGGAGGGCTTCGTTAGCACGATGGCGTGATGACGGTGATGATGAAGCTACCGGTGCAGGGCTTCGCCTAAGCACTGCAACGATATGAGCGAGGTGGATTATGGTGGAGGGGGCACTACACACGGCTAAGACAATGTCTGTTGTTGTGTTCTAGGGTGCCCCCTGCCCCCGTGTATAAAGGAGCAAGGGGGAGGCCGGTCGGCCCTTGGGGCACGCCAAGGAGGGGAGGAGTCCTCCTCCTAGTAGGAGTAGGACTCCCCCTTTCCTAGTCCATCTAGGAGGAAGGGGAAGAAGGAAGGGAGAGGAAGAGGAGAAGGAAAGGGGATGTGGCTGCCCCTTGTGGGCTGCCTCCCCTCTTACCTATGGCCCATGTAGGCCAAACTTTCCCGAGGGGTTCCGGTAACCCTCCCGCACTCCGATTTTCTTCGAAACCACACGGAACACTTCCGGTGTCCGAATATAGTCATCCAATATATCAATCTTTATGTATGGACCATTTCGAGACTCCTCGTCATGTCCGTGATCACATCTGGGACACCGAACTACCTTCGGTACATCAAAAAACATAAACTCATAATACTGATCATCACCGAACGTTAAGCGTGCGGACCCTATGGGTTCGAGAACTATGTAGACATGACCGAGACACGTCTCCGGTCAATAACCAATAGCGGAACCTGGAAGTTCATATTGGCTCCCACATATTCTATGAAGATCTTTATCGGTCAAACCGCATAACGATATACATTGTTCCTTTTGTCATCGGTATGTTACTTGCCCGAGATTCGATCGTCGGTATCTCAATACCTAGTTCAATCTCATTACCGGCAAGTCTCTTTACTGGTTCCATAATGCATCATCCCGCAATTAACTCATTAGTCACAAATCTTGCAAGCCTTATAGTGATGTGCATTACCGAGGGGGCCCAGAGATACCTCTTCGACAATCGAAGTGACAAATCCTACTCTTGATCTATGTCAACTCAACAAGTACCATTGGAGACACCTGTAGAGCACCTTTATAATCACCCAGTTACGTTGTGATGTTTGGTAGCACACAAAGTGTTCCTCAGGTATTCGGGAGTTGTATAATCTCATAGTCATAGGAACATGTATAAGTCATGAAGAAAGCAATAGCAACATACTAAACGGTCAAGTGCTAAGCTAATGGAATGGGTCAAGTCAATCACATCATTCTCTAATGATGTGATCCCGTTAATCAAATGACAACTCATTTCTATGGCTAGGAAACTTAACCATCTTTGATTCAACGAGCTAGTCAAGTAGAGGCATACTAGTGACACTCTGTTTGTCTATGTATTCACACATGTACTAAGTTTCCGGTTAATACAATTCTAGCATGAATAATAAATATTTATCATGATATAAGGAAATATAAATAACAACTTTATTATTGCCTCTAGGGCATATTTCCTTCAGTCTCCCACTTGCACTAGAGTCAGTAATCTAGTTCACATCACCATGTGATGTAACATCAATAGTTCACATCACCATGTGAAATACACCCATAGTTCACATCGCTATGTGATCAACACCCAAAGGGTTTACTAGAGTGAGTAATCTAGTTCACATCTCCATGTGATTAACACCCAAAGAGTACTAAGGTGTGATCAAGTTTCTCTTGTGAGAGAAGTTTAGTCAACGGGTCTGCCACATTCAGATCCGTATGTATTTTGAAAATTTCTATGTCTACAATGCTCTGCACAGAGCTACTCTAGATAATTGCTCCCACTTTCAGTATGTATCCGGATTGTGACTCGGAGTCATCCAGATCGGTGTCAAAGCTTGCATCAACGTAACTCTATACGACGAACTCTTTTATCACCTCCATAACCGAGAAATATTTCCTTAGTCTTTTAAGGATAATTTTGATCGATGTCCAGTGATCTACTCCTAGACCACTATAGCACTCCTTTGCCAAACTCAGGGCAGGATATACAATAGGTCTGGTACATAGCATGGCATACTTTATAGAACCTATGGCTGAGGGATAGGGAATGACTTTCATTCTCTCTCTATCTTCTGCCGTGGCCGGGCTTTGAGTCTTACTCAACTTCACACGTTCCAATACAAGCAAGAACTCCTTCTTTGACTGTTCCATTTTGAACTTACTTCAATAACTTGTCAAGGTATCTACTCATTGAAAAAATTTATCAAGCGTCTTGACCTATCTCTATAGATCTTTGTTGCTCAATATGTAAGCAGCTTCATGGAGGTCTTTCTATGAAAAACTCCGTTCAAACACTCCTTTATGCTTTCCAGAAAATTCTACATCATTTCCGATCAACAATAGGTCATTCACATATACTTATCAGAAAGGCTATAGTGCTCCCACTCACTTTCTTGTAAATACAGGCTTCACCGCAAGTCTGTATAAAACTATATGCTTTGATCACACTATCAAAGCATACATTCCAACTCCGAGATGCTTCCACCAGTCCATAAATGGACCACTGGTGCTTGCACACTTTGTTAGCATCTTTCGGATTGACAAAACCTTCTCGTTGCAGCATATACAACTCTTCTTTAAGAAATCCATTAAGGAATGCAGTTTTGACATTCATTTGCCAAATTTCATAAAATGCAGCAATTGCTAACATGATTCAGACAGACTTTAAGCATAGATACGAGTGAGAAACTCTCATCGTAGTCAACACTTTGAAATTGTCGAAAACCTTTTGTGACAATTCTAGCATTGTAGATAGTAACACTACTATCAGCGTCCGTCTTCCTCTTGAAGATCCATTTAATCTCAATGGCTCGCCGATCATCGGGCAAGTCAATCAAAGTCCACACTTTGTTCTCATATATGGATCCCATTTCGCGGAATCTGGGCTCATCATCACTTCCTCATAGTTCGTAGGTTCGTTATGGTCAAGTAACATGACTTCCAGAACAGGATTACCGTACCACTCTGGTTGACCTACGAGGTTCAATAGTAACTTGATCCGAATTTTCATGATCATCATCATTAACTTCCTCATTAATTGGTGTAGGAATCACTGGAACTGACTTCTGTGATATACTACTTTCCAACTCGGGAGAAGGTACAATTACCTCATCAAGTTCTACTTTCCTCCCACTCACTTCTTTTGAGAGAAACTCCTTCTCTAGAAAGGATCCATTCTTAGCAACGAATGTCTTGCCTTCGGATCTGTGATAGAAGGTGTACCCAATAGTCTCCTTTGGGTATCCTATGAAGACACATTTCTCTGATTTGGGTTCGAGCTTATCAGGTTGATGCTTTTTCACATAAGCATCACAACCCCAAATTTAAGAAACGACAACTTGGGTTTCTTGCTAAACCATAGTTCATATGGTGTCGTCTCAACGGATTTAGATGGTGCCCTTGTTAACGTGAATGCAGCTATCTCTAATGCATAACCCCAAAACGATAGTGGTAAATCGGTAAGAGACATCATAGATTGCACTATATCCAGTAAAGTACGGTTATGACGTTCGGACACACCATTATGTTGTGGTTTTCCAAGTGGCATGAATTTGTGAAACTATTCCACATTGTTTTAACTGAAGACCAAACTCGTAACTCAAATATTCGTCTCCGTGATCAGATCGTAGAAACTTTATTTTCTTGTTACGATGATTTTCCACTTCACTCTGAAATTCTTTGAACTTTTCAAATGTTTTAGACTTATGTTTCATCAAGTAGATATACCCATATCTGCTCAAATCATCTGTGAAGGTCAGAAAATAACGATACCCACCGCGAGCCTCAACACTAATCGGACCGCATACATCAGTATGTATTATTTCCAATAAGTTAG
The DNA here is from genome assembly GCA_032464435.1 of Aegilops umbellulata. Taxonomy (NCBI): domain Eukaryota; kingdom Viridiplantae; phylum Streptophyta; class Magnoliopsida; order Poales; family Poaceae; genus Aegilops; species Aegilops umbellulata. The sequence continues at coordinate 314,420,215 of CP136055.1, read as the reverse complement.
TTGCTCGCTCCATTGTTCAGGAGAATGGAGTCTTAGTCATCTTGCCCATGAGGCATGGTTCGCAAGCATCAAATGATTCATAATCAAGTGATTCCAAAAGTCCATCCGCATGGAGTTTCTTCATGCGTTTTACACCAATATGGCATAAATGGCAGTGCCACAAATGAGTTGCACTATCATTATTAACTTTGCATCTTTTTGGCTTCAATATTGTGAATATGTGTATCACTACGACCGGGTTCCAACAAACTATTTTCATTGGGTGTATGACCATCGAAGGTTTTATTCATGTAAACAGAACAACAATTATTCTCTGACTTTAAATGAATATCTGTATTGCAATGAACATGATCAAATCATATTCATGCTGAATGCAAACACCAAATAACATTTATTTAGGTTTCAACACTAAACCCGAAAGTATAGGGAGTGTGTGATGATGATCATATCAATCTTCGAACCACTTCCAACACACATCGTCACTTCACCCTTAACTAGTCTCAGTTCATTCTGCCACTACCGTTTCGAGTTACTAATCTTAGCAACTGAACTAGTATCAAATACTGAGGGGTTGCTATAAACACTAGTAAAGTACACATCAATAACATGTATATCAAATAAACCTTTGTTCATTTTGCCGTCCTTCTTATCCACCAAATACTTGGGGCAGTCCCGCTTCCAGTGACCATTCCTTTGAAGTAGGAGCACTTAGTCTCAGGCTTAGGTCCAGACTTGGGTTTTTTCACTTGAGCAGAAACTTTCTTGACGTTCTTCATGAAATTCCCCTTCTTCCCTTTGCCCTTTTTCTTGAAGCTGGTGGTCTTGTCAACCATCAACACTTGATGCTTTTCTTGATTTCTAGCTTCGCCGATTTTAGCATCGCGAAGAGCTTGGGAATTGTTTTCGTCATCCCTTGCATATTATAGTTCCTCACGAAGTTCTAGTAACTTGGTGATAGTGACTAGAGCACTTTTGTCAATTACTATCTTATCTGGAAGATTAACTACCACTTGATTCAAGCGATTGTAGTACTGTGACGCCCCCGATTCAATCGTACACTAATCATGCACACAAATGTGTACGATCAAGATCAGGGACTCACGGGAAGATATCACAACACATCTCTACAAATAAAATAAGTCATACAAGCATCATAATACAAGCCAGGGGCCTCGAGGGCTCGAATACAAGTGCTCGATCATAGACGAGTCAGCGGAAGCAACAATATCTGAGTACAGACATAAGTTAAACAAGTTTGCCTTAAGAAGGCTAGCACAAACTGGGATACAGATCGAACGAGGCGCAGGCCTCCTGCCTGGGATCCTCCCAACTACTCCTGGTCGTCGTCAGCGGGCTGCACGTAGTAGTAGGCACCTCCTGAGTAGTAGGAGTCGTCGTCGACGGTGGCGTCTAGATCCTGGGCTCCATCGTCTGGTTGCGGCAACCGGGTAGAAGGGAAAGGGGGAAAAGGGGGAGAAAAGCAACCGTGATTACTCATCCAAAGTACTCGCAAGCAAGGAGCTACACTACATATGCATGGATATATGTGTAAAGGGCCATATCAGTGGACTGAACTGCAGAATGCCAGAATAAGAGGGGGATAGCTAGTCTTATCGAAGACTACGCTTCTGGTCGCCTCCGTCTTGCAGCATATAGAAGAGAGTAGACTGAAGTCCTCCAAGTAGCATCGCATAGCATAATCCTACCCGGCGATCCCCTCCTCGATGCCCTGTCAGAGAGCGATCACCGGGTTGTATCTGGCACTTGGAAGGGTGTGTTTTATTAAGTATCTGGTTCTAGTTGTCATAAGGTCAAGGTACAACTCTGGGTCGTCCTTTTACCGAGGGACACGGCTATTCGAATAGATAAAACTTCCCTGCAGGGGTGCACCACATAGCCCAACACGCTTGATCCCATTTGGCCGGACACACTTTTCTGGGTCATGCCCGGCCTCGGAAGATCAACACGTCGCAGCCCCACCTAGGCACAACAGAGCGGTCAGCACGCCGGTCTAAACCTAAGCGCGCAGGGGTCTGGGCCCATCGCCCTGAGCACACCTGCACGTTGCGTACGCGGCCGGAGAGCAGACCTAGCAACCTCCATTTCAAAGGAAGTCACCTTACGCAGTCCAACCCGGCGCGCGCCGCTCAGTCGCTGACGTCACGAAGTGCTTCGGCTGATACCACGACGTCGGGATACCCATAACTACTCCCGCGTAGGTGGTTAGTGCGTATAGACCAAATGGCCAGACTCAGATCAAATACCCAGATCTCGTTAAGTGTGTTAAGTATCGCGAACGCCGACTAGGGCCAGGCCCACCTCTCTCCTAGGTGGTCTGAACCTGCCCTGTCGCTCCGCCTCAAAGTATCAGTCGGGGGCCGTCGGGAACCCAGGACCACCTCTACCGGGATGGAGCCACCTGCCCCTTCAGCCCCCATCTCCGAACAGTATCACAAGTAATGTAATAATATAAAGTATATAGTATGCCCATGATCACCTCCCGAAGTGATCACGGCCCAGTAGTATAGCATGGCAGACGGACAAGAGTGTATGGCCACTGATGGAACACTAGCATCCTAAACTAAGCAGGTAGGATTGCAGGTAAAGGTATCAACAGTAGTATCAAAGACAGGCTATGCATCAGGATAGGAATAACGAAAGCAGTAACATGCTACACTACTCTAATGCAAGCAGTATAGAGGAGAGTAGGCGATATCTGGTGATCAAGGGGGGGGGGGGGGCTTGCCTGGTTGTTCAGACAAGAAGGAGGGGTCGTCGATGTAGTCGATCACAGGGGTACCGTCATCGGTCTCAGGGTCTAACGGAAAGAAGTAACGGAGGGGGAACACAATAAATAACAGAGCAATCAAATGTATCAAAAAGCAAGAAGCGGAAATACGTTGTGCTAGAGGTGACCTAACGTAGGGATAGGTGATACCGGCGAAGGGGGAAAACATCCGGGAAAGTATTCCCGGTGTTTCGCGTTTTTGGACAAATGAATCGGAGGGGAAAAGTTGCGAGTTTGCTATGCTAGGGATGTGTGGTGGACGAACGGGCTACGTATCCGGATTCGTCTCGTCGTTCTGAGCAACTTTCATGTTGAAAATATTTTAATCCGAGTTACGGATTAAAAGATATGATTTTCTAAAGACTTTATTAATTTCTAGAATTTAATTAATTAATTGATTAATTCGAAAAGGAATTAATGACATCAGCATGATGTCATGCTGACGTCAGCAGTCAACAGGGTTGACTGGCCAACCTGACCAGTGGGCCCCACTGATAGTTGACACGTATTAATTAAACAGATTAATTAAATTAATTAAAATTAATTAGGGGGTGGGCCCCACTGTCATACTAATTAATTAACTAATTAACAGTAGTTAATTAGGTTAATTAACCATTAGGTTAATTAACACTAACTAGTTAATTTAATCAGAATTAATTAATTTAGTTAATAAAGTTAATTAATTAATTTCATTATTTATTTATTCATTATTATTTACTCATATTGTTATTATTATTTTTATTATATTTTTTATATATATTTTTTAAACGTTTTGGGGGGGTGGGCCCCGTTTGGCAGTGACCCAGAGGGGGCCTAACGGGCGCTGGCGTTAGCGGAGCTGCGGGCGCCGGGCGGGGCGTACCCAGCGCCCAGCACGAGGGGGCAAGGCCGGCCGGCCGGAGTAGTATGCCGCGGCAAGGGGCGGCGCTGGCAGCGCGGCTAGCCGGAGCCGACGAGGCAGGGGGAGGCGATGCTACAGGGAGGGGCAGCAGCGGCGACCGGCAGCTGGGGCGGAGTAGGTCCGCAGCAAGGTGGCGAGCGGCGGCGGCCATGGGCGCGCGCGGCGGCGAGGGGGATTGGGCTCGCGGTGGCCGGCGACGGCGGACATCCACGGCGAGGCGATGAACGGCGGCCCAGGGCAGCGCGGGCGAAGGGTGACGGGCGCGGGCGCATGGGTGTAGTGAGCGGGGTGGCTGGCGGCATCGAGCGGGGCAACGGCACGGGCTCACGCGCCAGGGCGCGTGCGGATGCACGCAAGGCGTGACCTCGAGCGGCGTGCTGGGAATGGGTGCGGGGCGGGGGCCGATGTGGCTGGCCCAGGCGCGGGTCGAGCATGGCGGCGGTGGCGCGGCTTGCCGCCGAGCGGAACTAGCACAAGCGGGGGAGGGGGCACGACGGAGCCGGGGGAAGAGGGCGCGACCACGGCGGAGCGTGTGCGCGGCCAGAGCACGGCCCCGAGGCGTGGGCGGGGCGCGTGCGCGGTGTGGCGCGTTCAGCGATGCGGGAGCAGAAGCAGGGGAGAGGAGGCCGGGGGCCTCACCGGCGATGGAGGGAAGAGGGGGCGGCGTGGCTCGGGGTGGTCCGGCGAGGGAGAGACGGTGGAGCGGCGCCGACGAGGTGGCGAAGCACGGCGACAAAGAGGCGTCGGGGATGGGCGCCGGCGTCGAAGGCGGAGGGTGCGCGGGATTGGGACCCTCCCCGGTCCAGTCGAGTGGGGCGTCGGGGAGGAGGCAGGGGGCGGCGTTCGATCCCCCTCCTTGATCCAGATCGGATCGGGAGGTGGGGGGTTGACGAGCGGCGACGTGAGGGGGAGAGTGGGGGGAGTGGGGCGTTAGGGTTTCGTCGGCCAGGGAGTTATGGGGGAGTGGGGGCGGCCTGGGCCGGTTGGGCCGGCCTGGCTAGCAGCTGGGCCAACGCCCAGATGGGGGGGTCTCTTTCTTTTTTTTTTCTGTTTTGCATTTTCTTTTTTTATTTCTCTTTTCTGTTTTAATTCATTTTAAAATATTCAGGCACTTTCTAAAAATATGTTTTCTTTATTATATTTACCCTTGTAATATTCGGCACCCACCGAACATTTTTGTTTCAACCTTTGAAAATGTTTGTTGTTTGATATATTTAGAATTTAAATTTCGAATCGGTTTGGAATCATCTCGAGGTTAGCAACAGTAACCGAGGTGACATGGCATGATTAGCGTGGGATTACTGTAGCATGATTATCCGGGCATCACAATTCTCCTCCACTACAAGAAATCTCGTCCCGAGATTTAAGCGATGGAGTAAGGAGGGGGGGAAAGGTGCTGGTAGTGAAAAACCTAACGAGTCTTCTCGGTCTTGGCTGCCCTTTCGAAGAGGTTGATCCCTTCCGTTGATGTCTTCATTTCTCTGCTTCAAGTCATCATGGTGAAGTCGTCGTCGTTTCTTCAGGATCTCCATCGTTCATACGAAAGAATAAATGGTGGTTATTCCGAAAGAGTAGACCTCTACAAGGTTGACTACCTGGTCAATAACATCGGGGAAGGTGGCAGAAGTAACTCTCGAATTGAAACTGAAGAAAATATCGAGAGCAAGGTAAGAAGGTGCAATAAGAAGTTTCAAGTGGATAGGCAATCATTTGTTGCCTGATACGAAATGTGAAAGGGGTTCAGAGCAAAGGGAAATAAGTATTGCGGCTGTTACCAGAATAGATCACTACGACGGTGGCCCGTGAATTACATACGAGGCCACATGCGAGGAATAACTTTAGGAACAGGGGGTGTACAGGAGAGTCAGGTTTCGATCCTAGGGACCTGTGGGTTATGGGCCCACCATGTGGTTTAATGTAGGAAAGGCGTGGACATCTTGCACGGTCATGATAGCAAGACATGTCAGAGGGTAGCCTATCAGTTATGTTGGCAATAATGTCGATACCAAGGCGAGGGACGAAGAGAACCATTTCCCTGCTCGTTGAACGAGGCGGACCATTAGGCAAAGTTCTCGTCCATCGGCGGTTATCGGAGTGTCATCATCAATAGTAACAGGGTCTTACCGACACGATTGTACACCTAGGTGTGTACATAAGCAGTAGAATAATACTGCTTAGATCATAGAGATCACCAGAAAAGGTAAACAAATAATGGAAGTAAAAGGTGATCATCAAAATAAAATAGAACAATGGAAAGGAAAATGTGTTTAAACACATTATTCAGGGGGGTATAACCTTCCCAAGGACAAACAGAGCATGAGGTCCATGACAGGTTATAATTGTAGAAAACCATTTAGGTAAGGGAAAGAAATTTCATGACATTACCCATACAACGGTGTTTGGATAATTGAGCAGGAAACACTTAGCATCGGGTTCAAATATTCCTGCTGAAAATCGGGGTACCATAGACATGCTTCGAGATAGCATTGACATGGTAATCAAGCAAAGGTCAGACTTTGGGATACACAAAGGATCCATTAGGAACAACTTATAGAATAAGTCTTTCAATTTCCTCATGGAAGGATGGATAACCTTGCTAAAAAGGAAACTATAACAGTAGGTCCTCCGGCCAGGGGTGCCGGGCATGACATCACCTTAACGGGTCATAAAAGAACATTGTTATTACCCTTGCAAATATATTCCAACCATCATATCTGACCGGGATTCAGATCTGGCCGGTGTTAGGATACCTCAGACTCAGGGTGCCTGAGCAGAAAAGGTGTAACACACATTGACGAGATGATAATGTAAGATTCTTGGAATTGAACTATGGAAGCGAGATCCAAAACAAGGGTTCATCATTTAACCAAGGAGGGGACGAGGACGTGGCTGATGGACTCAGTGACAATTCCTCGAGATTTCCAAAAGATGGATTTCCACAATTATGTGAACAAGGAAATATCATTGGTCAGATCAAATGGTATAATGATGTATGCTCGAGGGAAACGTACTCAACTGAACAATGATAGAAGGATGCACCCAGGAACCTGGACTAGGTAGCACGATAAATGTTCGAATGATGACTCAATACGCAATAGACTTATAATGAAACTGTAGAACAATAACTTCAAAGCAATAGGGTTGCTAGAAGTTTAGAATTTACACATCACAGACCATTTGTCGGTATTCCGGTTAGAATCAACACGGAGACCAAGAAATGAACGCAAATGGCGAGAGATATTACCATATCAAGAATTCTCAAGAGGTGGTAAAATTACCACGACATTCTTGACATAAAAGGTGGTAATATTCCAAGGTAAAGAAGGTCAAATGCTGGATAGCAAGGGAAGCAAAGTATAACACAAAACGTGAACAAGCTTGTGTTGGAGGGAAGGCAATAACGTGGCCGATGATAACACAAATCATTGGGGTAAGGATGGTATTTCTCATTATGAATTCGACCGATATCTTGGAAGACCTTAGAATGTCGATGATGATCACAACACAGTTGTCGAGAGGTTTCATGAGGACGTAATTGATCAGCGATGACATCAAGTCAAAGGAATGATGAATCAAGAGGTCAATGGAAGCACAGATACGACACAAACTTGAAATCAAGCTTGCTTTTCAAGGTGAAATAATATGACAAGGAAAATCGACGTAAGCTTAGCTCATCGTCATGGTGGTGCTCCGAGAATAAGGACCAGGTAGCACAGTTAAAATCACCACGACAATGATATAGCCATACAGGCTAGGAATGGCGTGATCGGGTACAAACTCGTACTTAAAGAAGATTATCAAGTGTCGTTGAACCGTAGTGCAGACTCGGTTCAGTTATCGGTGTCTTTGAGTGTTTAATAACTCAGAGCCCATGAAAAATTGTAATCAGTGAGTATGTAGTACTTGAAGAAGAACTCATAAGAAATTATGCAGTTCCAAGATAATCTCGAGATACCAGGGGGTAATACTCGACGGTAGATCAGAGTAGAGGTTGGACTGGGGTATTGCTCTATAGAAGGCAAGTGCTTAAACTTGCACAGGAAATGGTATTTAAAGGAGAACATGGTCAGAACCATGATTGCAAAGGATCAATTCACCGATACCAAAGGATACTATATCAAGGAAATAGTTACAAGAAGCTTCCATGATAGGATCTACATCGTGTCCATGGGCATGAACACAAAGTTCAAGGTCGACTTCCACTTCTTCAATGTATAACCTTCCATTCACTCCTCGCTTTGATAAAGGCATTAGTGTTGAAAGTTTTACCTGGTGAAATACCAGATGAGTATGACTCGTGAAAACTTCCGAGTTCACACATATAAAGGAAGGCATCGGATCAACCCATTAGGGTATCGTGGAAACATATACCACAATATTCAAGAGTAGATATCACCAGCTCGAAAGCAGAGCATGGTTGGCAAAAGGAGAGGATACAATTTACCAAAGGCGTTATGTATCGGAGAAAGAACTCAGAAGGTGATTAATTATGAAGGACACTGTCGGACAATAATCCAACAGTGGATATGGTGATCCACAATGGAGCTGATGTGAGTTTCGATACCCAATCAGAGGAAGAAGAATGCATATGCATCGGTTTATAGGACATCTGAATAATTCAATGTTTAAATAGCAAAGGAATTATGATTTTTAAATCAAGGGATCAGGAGCAACGCTCTGATCAAGGATGGATAAGTTGAATATACTTAGGGGTACCATCGATGGCAATCTGATTGGCCGAGAACCAGCTCATGTTCGAAAAATGTCTGAGCGGAAAGATAATTTATAAGGATCAACTGGTGATTGCGTGCATTCGCACACATATAGAATCAACGGACTTAAATGATAGTGACAAAGGATGCCAATAAGATTACTAGACTTATGTGATTAACCAAAATGTAAGCAAGCAAGAATTTCAAGAGCAATAGGCTCCTGAGGATTTTTGGAAGATCGAATGTTATTTCGAAGATTGATGACATACATGAATCAACTGGGGATGAGTGGATACTCGGTAAGTGTGAGAAATTACCGTAGGGATTTTCATGTGTCAAGAACTGCAAGGCAGTAAGCTCAAAGGATTATCAAAACAACGACGAGTGTTTCGGGGTATCTTGTAATATCAAGACCAACTGGTGATGAATGTAAGAATAACAACTATAGGTAGTTATCCTTAAGGGTTTACGATGGAAGGGGATTTGCAAGAGGGATGGCACAAAGTATCGAGGGAACATCCGAGAGTATTGTCAGAGTCTTCCATTGAAGCAGCCGATCATCCATATTAAAGGGCTCTCCGGCATGAAATGGTAACGAGAACCTAGAGTTAGATTTTAGCAAATTCATTTAACCCGAATAGAAGAGATGTCAGAGTCCCAGAGTATAGATCAAGGAGTAAAAGATCCTACTACCACCCGATGGCGACGTGTGCCCGTAAGACACACAGCCAAGTTAGTAAAAGTTTTGCAATGCCTAGACTCGACTTCGGCCAAGGAGTTGGAAAGGGGGATTCCTACAGGTAGTCGGCTCTGATACCAACTTGTGACGCCCCCGATTCAATCGTACACTAATCATGCACACAAATGTGTACGATCAAGATCAGGGACTCACGGGAAGATATCACAACACAACTCTACAAATAAAATAAGTCATACAAGCATCATAATACAAGCCAGGGGCCTCGAGGGCTCGAATACAAGTGCTCGATCATAGACGAGTCAGCGGACGCAACAATATCTGAGTACAGACATAAGTTAAACAAGTTTGCCTTAAGAAGGCTATCACAAACTGGGATACAGATCGAACGAGGCGCAGGCCTCCTGCCTGGGATCCTCCCAACTACTCCTGGTCGTCGTCAGCGGGCTGCACGTAGTAGTAGGCACCTCCTGAGTAGTAGGAGTCGTCGTTGACGGTGGCGTCTGGATCCTGGGCTCCATCGTCTGGTTGCGGAAACCGGGTAGAAGGGAAAGGGGGAAAAGGGGGAGAAAAGCAACCGTGAGTACTCATCCAAAGTACTCGCAAGCAAGGAGCTACACTACATATGCATGGATATATGTGTAAAGGGCCATATCAGTGGACTGAACTGCAGAATGCCAGAATAAGAGGGGGATAGCTAGTCTTATCGAAGACTACGCTTCTGGTCGCCTCCGTCTTGCAGCATATAGAAGAGAGTAGACTGAAGTCCTCCAAGTAGCATCGCATAGCATAATCCTACCCGGCGATCCCCTCCTCGATGCCCTGTCAGAGAGCGATCACCGGGTTGTATCTGGCACTTGGAAGGGTGTGTTTTATTAAGTATCTGGTTCTAGTTGTCATAAGGTCAAGGTACAACTCCGGGTCGTCCTTTTACCGAGGGACACGGCTATTCGAATAGATAAAACTTCCCTGCAGGGGTGCACCACATAGCCCAACATGCTTGATCCCATTTGGCCAGACACACTTTTCTGGGTCATGCCCGGCCTCGGAAGATCAACACGTCGCAGCCCCACCTAGGCACAACAGAGCGGTCAGCACGCCGGTCTAAACCTAAGCGCGCAGGGGTCTGGGCCCATCGCCCTGAGCACACCTGCACGTTGCGTACGCGGCCGGAGAGCAGACCTAGCAACCTCCATTTCAAAGGAAGTCACGTTACGCGGTCCAACCCGGCGCGCGCCGCTCAGTCGCTGACGTCACAAAGTGCTTCGGCTGATACCACGACGTCGGGATACCCATAACTACTCCCGCGTAGGTGCTTAGTGCGTATAGACCAAATGGCCAGACTCAGATCAAATACCCAGATCTCGTTAAGTGTGTTAAGTATCGCGAACGCCGACTAGGGCCAGGCCCACCTCTCTCCTAGGTGGTCTGACCCTGCCCTGTCGCTCCGCCTCAAAGTAACAGTCGGGGGCCGTCGGGAACCCAGGCCTACCTCTACCGGGATGGAGCCACCTGCCCCTTCAGCCCCCATCTCCGAACACTATCACAGGTAATGTAATAGTGTAAAGTATATAGTATGCCCGTGATCACCTCCCGAAGTGATCACGGCCCAGTAGTATAGCATGGCAGACGGACAAGAGTGTATGGCCACTGATGGAACACTAGCATCCTAAACTAAGCAGGTAGGATTGCAGGTAAAGGTATCAACAGTAGTATCAAAGACAGGCTATGCATCAGGATAGGAATAACGAAAGCAGTAACATGCTACACTACTCTAATGCAAGCAGTATAGAGGAGAGTAGGCGATATCTGGTGATCAAGGGGGGGGGGGCTTGCCTGGTTGTTCAGACAAGAAGGAGGGGTCGTCGATGTAGTCGATCACAGGGGTACCGTCATCGGTCTCAGGGTCTACCGGAAAGAAGTAACGGAGGGGGAACACAATAAATAACAGAGCAATCAAATGTATCAAAAAGCAAGAAGCGGCAATACGTTGTGCTAGAGGTGACCTAACGTAGGGATAGGTGATACCGGCGAAGGGGGAAAACATCCGGGAAAGTATTCCCGGTGTTTCGCGTTTTTGGACAAATGAATCGGAGGGGAAAAGTTGCGAGTTTGCTATGCTAGGGATGTGTGGTGGACGAACGGGCTACGTATCCAGATTCGTCTCGTTGTTCTGAGCAACTTTCATGTTGAAAATATTTTAATCCGAGTTACGGATTAAAAGATATGATTTTCTAAAGACTTTATTAATTTCTAGAATTTAATTAATTAATTGATTAATTCGAAAAGGAATTAATGACATCAGCATGATGTCATGCTGACGTCAGCAGTCAACAGGGTTGACTGGTCAACCTGACCAGTGGGCCCCACTGATAGTTGACACGTATTAATTAAACAGATTAATTAAATTAATTAAAATTAATTAGGGGGGTGGGCCCCACTGTCATACTAATTAATTAACTAATTAACAGTAGTTAATTAGGTTAATTAACCATTAGGTTAATTAACACTAGCTAGTTAATTTAATCAGAATTAATTAAGTTAATTAATCAAGTTAATTAATTAATTTCATTATTTATTTATTCATTATTATTTACTCCTATTGTTATTATTATTTTTATTATATTTTATATATATTTTTTTAAACGTTCTGGGGGGTGGGCCCCGTTTGGCAGTGACCCAGAGGGGGCCTAACGGGCGCTGGCGTTAGCGGGGCTGCGGGCGCCGGGCGGGGCGTACCCAGCGCCCAGCACGAGGGGGCAAGGCCGGCCGGCCGGAGCAGTATGCCGCGGCAAGGGGCGGCGCTGGCGGCGCGGCTAGCCGGAGCCGACGAGGCAGGGGGAGGCAGTGCTGCAGGGAGGGGCAGCAGCGGCGAGCGGCAGCTGGGGCGGAGTAGGTCCGCAACAAGGTGGCGAGCGGCGGTGGCCATGGGCACGCGCGGTGGCGAGGGGGATTGGGCTCGCGGTGGCCGGCGACGGCGGACATCCACGGCGAGGCGATGAACGGCGGCCCAGGGCAGCGCGGAAGAAGGGTGACGGGCGCGGGCGCATGGGTGTAGTGAGCGGGGTGGCTGGCGGCATCGAGCGGGGCAACGGCACGGGCTCACGCGCCAGGGCGCGTGCGGATGCACGCAAGGCGTGACCTCGAGCGGCGTGCTGGGAATGGGTGCGGGGCGGGGGCCGATGTGGCTGGCCCAGGCGCGGGTCGAGCATGGCGGCGGTGGCGCGGCTTGCCGCCGAGCGGAACTAGCACAAGCGGGGGAGGGGGCACGACGGAGCCGGGGGAAGAGGGCGCGACCACGGCGGAGCGTGTGCGCGGCCAGAGCGCGGCCCCGAGGCATGGGCGGGGCGCGTGCGCGGTGCGGCGCGTTCGGCGATGCGGGAGCAGAAGCAGGGGAGAGGAGGCCGGGGGCCTCACCGGCGATGGAGGGAAGAGGGGGCGGCATGGCTCGGGGTGGTCCGGCGAGGGAGAGACGGTGGAGCGGCGCCGACGAGGTGGCGAAGCACGACGACAACGAGGCGTCGGGGATGGGCGTCGGCGTCGAAGGCGGAGGGTGCGCGGGATTGGGACCCTCCCCGGTCCAGTCGAGTGGGGGCGTCGGGGAGGAGGCAGGGGGCGGCGTTCGATCCCCCTCCTCGATCCAGATCGGATCGGGAGGTGGGGGGTTGACGAGCGGCGACGTGAGGGGGAGAGTGGGGGGAGTGGGGCGTTAGGGTTTCGTCGGCCAGGGAGTTATGGGGGAGTGGGGGCGGCCTGGGCCGGTTGGGCCGGCCTGGCTAGCAGCTGGGCCAACGCCCAGATGGGGGGTCTCTTTCTTTTTTTTTTCTGTTTTGCATTTTCTTTTTTTATTTCTCTTTTTTGTTTTAATTCATTTTAAAATATTCAGGCACTTTCTAAAAATATGTTTTCTTTATTATATTTACCCTTGTAATATTCGGCACCCACCGAACATTTTTTTTTCAACCTTTGAAAATGTTTGTTGTTTGATATATTTAGAATTTAAATTTCGAATCGGTTTGCAATCATCTCGAGGTTAGCAACAGTAACCGAGGTGACATGGCATGATTAGCGTGGGATTACTGTAGCATGATTATCCGGGCGTCACAAGTACCCAGACAACCTGAGCACATGCTCACGGGTTGAGCTATTCTCCTCCATCTTGTAGGCAAAGTACTGTCAGAGGTCTCATACCTCTTGACACGGGCATGAGTATGAAATATCAATTTCAACTCTTGGAACATCTTATATGCTCTGTGGCGTTCAAAACATTTTTGAAGTCCCGGTTCAAAGCCGTAAAGCATGGTGCACTAAACTATCAAGTAGTCATCATACAGAGCTTTGCCAAACATTCATAACGTCTCCATATGCTCCTGCAATAGGTCCATCACCTAGCGGTGCATCAAGGACATAATTATTCTGGGCAGCAATGAGGAGAATCCTCAGATCACGGATCCAATCCGCATCATTGCTACTAACATCTTTCAACTTATTTTTCTCTAGGAACATATCAAAAATAAACAGGAAGCTATGCGCGAGCTATTGATCTACAACATAATTTGCAAATATTATCAGGACTAAGTTCATGATAAATTAAAGTTAAATTAATCATATTACTTAAGAAATCCCACTTATTTAGACATTCTCTAATCATCTAAATGAGCACGTGATCCAAATCAACTAAACCATGTCCGATCATCACGTGAGACGGAGTAGTTTTCAATGGTGAACATCGCTATGTTGATCATATCTACTATATGATTCACGCTCGACCTTCCGGTCTCCAGTGTTCCGATGCCATATCTGCATATGCTAGGCTCATCAAGTTTAACCCGAGTATTCTGCGTGTGCAAAACTGGCTTGCACCCATTGTATGTGAACGTAGAGCTTATCACACCGATCATCACGTGGTGTCTTGGCACGACGAACTTTTGCAACGGTGCATACTCAGGGAGAACACTTGTACCTTGAAATTTAGTGAGAGATCATCTTATAATGCTACCGTTGAACTAAGTAAAATAAGATGCATAAAGGATAAACATCACATGCAATCAATATAAGTGATATGATAAGGCCATCATCGTCTTGTGCCTTTCATCTCCATCTCCAAAGCACCGTCATGATCACCATCGTCACCAGCGCGACACCTTGATCTCCATCGTAGCATCGTTTTCGTCTCGCCAACTATTGCTTCTACGACTACACTACAAAAAAATACACTTCCGTGATGATACGTGTTTGTCACAATAGGTCGCGTTTTTTGTCATGCATGTACATCCATGACGATTTTATGACAGAATCAATATAGTCATACCTGTGCTGTCGTAGAAGTGTTCCATGACATTACCAAAATTATCATCACGGAAGTGTCCACTTCCATGACGATAAATCGCGCATCACAGAAGTGCTTTCGTCAAGGGCGACCGACACGTGGCATCCACCATAACGGAACACCGTTAAGCTACCGGGTCGGGTGTTGGATCCGATAACCCGTTAACAGCCCCGACCAATGGGGATTTTCCACGTGTAAAATCATCATTGGTTGGAGGAAACACGTGCCGGCTCACCGTTGGGATAGATGTCATCCGCTCATTGGACTGAAGGCGCCTATGATATGACAACACGTGGCACGGCCCAACAGAGGACCATTCCTGAGAAAAGGCCGGCTTGTTTGACTTGGTCAAAAGGTGGCGGCCCGGCCCACGGAAAGCCTGTTAACGGCCTGTTCGCATATAGCCCATTTACAGCCCGCTAACCCAGGGCCCATTACGCCCTATCCGAATTAGTCCCAGTAGCGTCATTTAGACCGTCCAATATGATTCAGCCTGTTTTAACTTCTGGTCCATGTGTGGCCCATGACTTCTTTCGGCCCATATGAGGACCTTTGTAACTCTTGGCCCATTAACGGCCCGTGGTGAAACTGGCCCGTAATGAACACCGTATCACTTTATACCCATTAACAGCCCGTTATTCCATTGGGCCGTTTCCAGCCCAAGTTATCTTTCGGCCTTCTCAGGGCCCATTGATTCTTGGGCTCATTTGCAGCATTCGGTTACATATGGCCCATTACTGTCATTTTCTGCTTGTCGGCCAAATTCAGCCCGTCGTTAAGGTTAGCCCGTTTGCGGACCGTTAATACGTTGGACCGTTTTCATGTCAAAAAACCTGTTGGGCTGTTTTCATAGAGTTATCAAATACGGCCTATTAACGGCCCGTTATGGTCCACAAATAGTACGACCCATGATTGGCGAAATGATGATACGCCCCGTAGAAGGCCCATGGATCCAACGGCCCATGGATAGTACGGCCCGTAGAAGGCCCATGGATCGTACGGCCCGTAGAAGGCCCATGGACCCTACGGCCTATAGAAGGCCCATGGACCCTGAGGCCCGTATAGAAGGCCGATGGATCCTACGGTCGGACGAAGGCCCATGGATCGTACGAACTGCAGGAGGCCCATGGTTACAATAGTCCGTGTGTTGCCATGATTATTTTGGCCTAGTTACCAAAAATAGGCTATTGTGGCCACTAGAAAAAAAACAGAAAAAGAACTGCAGTGACTACAAGCAAACAACTAAACAAGACAATAAAGAAATAAATAAGCAAGCAATTAACGCTAGCCTATTACCGCTATTACACATATTACATCCACTGGGCATCAAAGTTCGCCACCAGTGCAAATATAGGGAACAAATCAGCACATTACATACACTGGCCGTCAAAATTGGCCACCAGTGCAAATAAACGCGGCAGCAAAACAAGAGCATAACTGAAACAACTTCAGAAAAGCTCAAGAAACGTTATCCTGGGTATCCACCATGCTGACAATAAGCTTAGCAAGCTGATTAGCTTTGTCCTGTTTGGCGCTAAAATCCTCCAACGCTTGATGTTGCACCAGAAAGTATGCATCTGAATGCTCCAGGGACTTCCGCAGTCCTTCCGCTTCTTGTCACAGCACAGCTAATCGATGTCTTTCAGCTTGTAGTTGAGACTCAAGAAACCGAACTGATTCAGACAATGAGTTTGAATAGCTTGTGCAAGCGGTAGTGGCCAGTAACTCGAACACTAAACCAAGACAGGACTTTGGGGTTGTCTCGCTGTCTTCGAGATAGTCTTCCTTAGCTGTTTTATCAGCTTTGTTGGAGACCAACAAGGATGTGTCACTATCCTGAACCTTATCTGCATTACTTCCTTTACCGTTGCTTAATGAGGCACTCTTCCCCAATATTCTGTCAGCATTCTAAAATAAGAAACAAGCAGACACATAACAAGTTTAGCATGTACTAGTATATGAAACTCATTTCGGTGAACCAGTTCATTAGTAAGGTGGACAGGTTTAAACTACCAAATCTTCTATTGCCAAGTACTAGTACATAATAAAAGCATCAAACAAACATATATCTATGTCCTATGGTCACTGCATTGTCTTGACAAATCAAAATAGAGACACGGTTCAAATCATATCAGTTCAAGACAAAGCAGCAGTGAAAGAAAGAAAGCGTGGGAAACTAGACGACACAACAAGATTTCAGATGGGTACCATGGGTCTACATGTACAACAACACTATTGGCTTTGTTGTGATGCTAGTAATGTGCATGATATGAAAGTCAACTGTATACACAATTGAAATTGAAATCAACAGAGCTATTGATAAGAGCAAACCTGTTAAAGAAACATGCATGAACATACCTGTTGTGCCATTGTAGTTTCGATTGGATCCTTCAATTTAAAAATAAGTTTGTATGAGTAAATACAATGATACAAGAGCAAAGCAATCATAGTTAAAAAAAGGCGCGCCTAAGCGAGCGCTTAAGCGCGCCTAGGCTCTAGGTGTTGGCAACACGCATTGCGCATAACTACGCATAATCTGTGCATAACTGCGCATAAGCATACGCTTTGGTCAGTAAAGCGCAAGGTGGTGGCAAAACACACAATTAACGCCTAGCGCTTTTTTGAACTATGATAGCAATGGAATCTTAAATTAGAACAGTTGTTCTTCAAGTTTAGGCACTTGTTCTATATGAATAGAGTACAGTAAGATGCAAGAATATAATACTTAAAAATAGAAAATGAGCTCATAGACCTTACCACATTCTTGGTTCGGGACCAGTGCAGAACAAGGCGTTCCTAGTCATCGTCCAGTAAATGTGTCTCGGGAGAACGTAAGGGAATTTGATGAGTTTCTTTGCCGGTGAAGTACGTTTTCTTCAGGTAATTCCGATACTGCCACCAAGCATTCTTGAAGATAGCAGAGGTATTAGCACAGGTTACCTCATCCTGAGTTTCCAAATCGGTCCTTCTCTATAGAGAAAAATGGGAAAATTTGTTGTATTATAACCATCATGGAGGTAGGATGTATGGGACGAAGCAAAGTAATTGCCATGAATAACATTACTTACACATAATTCCTAGACAAACACCTGCAACTGGCATTTTCCTTCATCTTCAGTATAATATTTCCAAGATGGGAAGATACGCACATACGATTTAACAACATCAAATGCGATAGATGCTAAACTACTAGCTGGTTGTGCTTCCTCCACAGGAATAGGCGTACTAACTGGTGGAGTTGGGGTTCGCCGTGATAGTACTGGCCCTTTGGGCACTGGAGCTGCCTTACTAACTGCTCTTGTTTGGGAGCTCTATGGTGGAGATTGTGCTGTGTCAACAGGAACTGGTTACTATCGGCTGGGGTTGGGGTTAGATTGGGTGAAGCTGGTTCTCTGTCCATGGCAGTAGGGGTACAATCTGCGAGAGTTTGGGTTATGTGTGGTAGGGCTGGTTCTTGTGCATGTACAACCGGGGTGCTATCTCCACCAAGAGGCAGCACTGTTCTATTTGAAGACCGTGTTTTTAGTCCGCTAGATAATGGCATCACCCTCTCCAATTCAAATGGCTGATAAACAGGAAACATATTTGAATGTATAGACATTGTATGAGAGACAGATGTAATAGATAGTGTGGAAAAAAGAGGGCATGAAATAGCTGACATGTATATTGTTTTACTAAAATGGATAGCATAACATAATTCAAAGATATGATGAATAACTAAACAGGATTGCATGACATAATTCACCTACATGTTATCTAAGTAATCGGGATCGCATCATTTAATTCACATATGTGATTTATATGCTAAACAGAGGGCATTCAATGTGATGTCTGAACTAAGAACATGGTGTTGAATATTGTGTATATGATGTCTAAACTATGCAATGCAAGACACCGTATGCATGATATGAGCAGTATAACCGTGCCAAGTTAGAGCATACACCTCAGTGGGGGAATAGGACAGGTCATCTGTCTATGAATCCGTCTCTGAGGAGCTATCGGGACCCAACAAGAGATCTGCTTCGACAGGTAGCACTGTCTGCTCTGAAGGCCTTGTTTTCACTCCAGATTTTTTCATCTCCCACCCAAATGGCTGATTCATAGGAAGAGTAGTTTAATGTACAAACATTGTCGACAAATGGAAATGTAATGAAGAAAAGGATGGGCAAGATATCATTCAAATATATGATGCCTGGTTAAACAAGATGGTATTGCACATTTCACATATATTATGGTTGGCTAAAAGACATGAGACTGCATAATTCCCATATATGATATAGAAAGTAAACAGGTGGCATTACAGAACATGTCTAAACTAAGCAGATGACATATATGATGTCAAAAATAGGCACTGCAAGGCAACATATGCATGATATGACTAACATCATCATGCCAAGGTAGAGCAAACACCTTGGGGGTAAATAGGAGTGGTCAGCGGCATCTGAATCCGCCTCGGAACAGATATCTTCCTCTGGATTACAATCTGGAGAGGGGTGGGGAGGGTTTGCCATTGAACCCACCATGGAGCGATGTCTGCATGACATTGTATTGCCGCGCAAAACTCTTCTCTTTTTCTCTACATGTTCAGCATGATTGTGTATAATATCTGACATGCATACGAAAAAATATGGTGAGATTATGTAAGGAGAGCATGCAGAAATTTAGAGTGATGGTAACAACCAATGGATCGACGTTTTTCCGTTGAACCAAAATAGCCTTAATGGATCGACGTGAATGTATAGTAATAAGTGATGCAACAAGTGTACAACTTCTTTGTCGTAGCCGTGTCGACCTCAGCATCATTGGGTTGGTCGCTGAAGCAGTTGAGGCAGAGGTGGCTGTCGGAGGTGTGGAGGAAGATCTGAGGAATCTGCAGACGGCGTCCAGGGCCCTGCTCTGTTGTGATGGATCGTTCTGTTGTTGGAGCAACTCCGGTGAGCCGTAAGATGTCAAGGCTGAAGCAGCACAAGACAGACATCGTCAATGTCAAGTGGGATTCTAATAGCATCTCCAATAGATGATCTAAAATGGATGTAAAAGTAACATCACCAAAAACCACCTGACTACAACAGATGAGGTAAAAACTATTGACTCTGAACTTAATTGTCGAAACTGAAATTTACTGTGGAATCTGAATGCTACTATCGAAACTGAACGCAATGGTAGCAGATAGGCACTTGACATGTAGTTTAGGGAGGGCCTGTAGTTCATCTTCATCCTGCACCCCGCTGAGCCGCCAGCCACCATCGGCCGAACCGCCGGCCCCAGCGCCGCCTCGCCGCCCCGAAACAACTCACCACCGCCACCCCGGCCAGCCCTTTAGGCCCCCGCCCCCCACCCTGAACCCTAAGATAGATAGTGGGGTACCTCTCCGGCGAGCCCCCGTCCCCACTGTGGGTGGTTCTTCCTTAACTCCGGCGAGCCCCCCCCCCCCCAACCCCTGAAAATCGACTGACCCAAAAGTCGATTCAGTCAACTGAAGTGTGGCTTAATCGGAGCAGAGTAGCAGCACAAGCGAGGGGGAGAGCAGCAGCAGCGTGAGCGAGCGAGCGAGAGCAGGAGCAGCAGCAGCAGATCCGGCTGGTATGGACTTCACCGCCAAAGGGGCCTCGCACTGGGGGAGAGCCGCCGTGGAGATGTCGCCCGCGGCGCCGGCTTCAAGGTAGCCGCTCCATGGGGGTGCGGGATGGAGCACCGTCGGCGCCGGGAGGTCGAGTTAAGGAGAAGGTGCGATGCGATGAGTGTACAACCTCTTTGGTGGCGCCGAGTAGGCCTCGGCTTCATCCCAGGAGTCAGTGAGGATGTTGCGGTTCCGGTGGAGCAGGTTAAGGTGGCGCTGTGGGGATGGAGCAGCCGCGATAGACGAGGCGATCGTCGGAGCAGCTCCTTGGAGGTGGAGGACGGCGCGGCTGAACCGGCGGGACGGTGAGATGGATGACGGATCCTCATCTAGGGAAGTGGACGAGGGACGTCGAGCAGTTGCGGTGGACGACGTCGTCGGGGAAGAGGCTCCGGCTGGGCAGCGGTGACGTGGCGGACGGAGGAGGGTGGGGTTTCGCGGCTAGAGCAGAGAGGTTATGGCGGCCTGGGATTTCGAATGGCGAAAAGGGGGCGATGGGAGGGGGTGAAGCATGACTCAGGGACGCGCTTGTCCAAAATGTAGGGTGTGTTACAAAAGTACCCCCCACCGATTTAAACTAGCGGCCCTTTTAGCTCAGTGTTAGAAGGGGGATTTCGCGTGTCGGGATTTGGTAGCTGGAGGGAGTTTTCGCGCGTGTTGTAATTTCGGGATAGCAAGGCGCGTGTAACGCCCCAGATGTAACTTGACATAATTGTAATCCAACTCTTGCCATTCCCGGCTATGTGTTATGATATTCCCTCCATGGTTGGGTTCTCTCCATTTTGCATTTTGGTTATGTCATGCATTTCATATCATGTCATCATGTGCATCGCATTCGCATACGTGTTCGTCTCATAAATCCGAGCATCTTTCCCGTTGTCCGTTTTGCAATCCGGCGCTCCTATGTCTCCCGGCGTCCCCTTTTACATTTCTTCGTGAGCGGGTATTAAACATTCTCGGAATGGACCGAGGTTTGACATGTGGCCTCGGTATAGCACCGGTAGACCGCCTGTCAAGTTTCGGGTCAATCGGAGTTCGTTTGGTACTCCAACGGTTAACCGGGTAACCGTGAAGGCCTCGTGTGTGTTGCAGCCCAACACCCCTTCAAAACAGCCCAACAACCCATCTAAGTCACTCCCATGTCCTCCGCCGTTCGATCACGATCGTGTGGGTGAAAACCGCTCTCCATTTGGAGCTTCCTAGCTCCTTCTAGCTATAAAAACACCTTCCCCTCCTCAAATCACGGGCAAAACCACCCCTAACCCTAGTCCACTCCTCTCCCCGCGCCGCCGAACAAAAATCCGTCGGTCGGACGTGTCCGGGTCGCCCGCCGCCGCCACGTGTCGCCGCCCGGTTCGCCCCTCGCCCGCGCCCACTTCACCGCCAGGGCCCGCGGGGCCCAGATCCGGCCCGCGGGGCCCGGATCGCCGCCGCCCGCCGGGTGCCCCGTCGCTCGCTCGCCCCGAGCTCCTCCGCCGCCGACGCCGCGCCGCTGCAGCCCGCCGGCCGGCGCCGCCGCCCGCCGCCTCTCACGGTCGCCGCCGACGCCGGGTGCCGCAGCCCGCGGATCCCGAGGATCCCCGCGCCGGATTCGGCCTCCGCCGCCCGGATCCGAGGATCCCCGCCTCCGGCAGCCTCCTCCGACTACTCCGGCGAGCCGCCGGCGCCAGATCTCGGCCATCCTCGATTTCCGTGCCCGACGGTTGACTTTCTCCTCGCTCCTCGATTTCTCCAAGTCATTAAGTTTTGCATCATATTCACATGTTCCCAGTGCCATAATTTTGCATCCATAGCTCCGATTCGTGCGTATAATATGTCAATTTGTTCGCCTCGAAGAGTACATCATTTTGTTCCATTGCATAATTTTCATTTGAGGTCATCTCGATGCCCGAAATGCTGTTAGAAGAGGGCTAGTTGATGTTAGTTGCTGGATCTTATCTGAAAATTCACTTTTGTCATTTTTGCCATGATTGATGTGTACCTCTTATGAAGTTGAGTCCTACATGAGTTTTGTAATATGCCATGTTACCTTTACAGAGAATTTTGCCATGTATTTTTTGTGATCTATGTGGTGACTAGCACAAGCATGCAAACTAGGTCACCTGATGTTGCTGATTTCAGAGACTTAGTGATTTCACTAAGTCCCTGACTGCTGTTATTTTATGCCATGTGTTCATGTTGTTTCCGAGAGATCTATGCATAATTTGAGCATGATCAGTAAGGGAGTTTTGAACTTGAGTATTTTCTCTATCAACCCATGACTTTGTTTGCAATTATGGAGTGCCATAGCTTGAGTCAATAGAGCTCTACTTTTGCTTCAAAATGTTGCTGGCAGATTGTTTACATGTTATTCGATTTTGCCAAGCTTGGTGTAGTTGATCCTTGCATGATATGATGTTATTCTTGCTATGTATAGTTACTATGCCATGTCTTCTTGATGTATGTATGCTTAGTTTATCATGAAATGCTCTGTAGTGAGTGCATCGAGCTCACGAACATGCCTAGTCGTTCTCTGTTTTTGTCATGTCCAGTTTTCTGCTAAGTCTGAAACCTGTAACGAAACTTGCTTATTTGACATGGGTGTAATCGTATTTTCTGGTCCTTTTTGGCTTATGGTCAGTAAGGGACTTTTGTCAAGTGCTATGAGTAGATTCATGCCATGCCTTACTTTACTATGTTCTGAACCTTTAGCATGTTGTTTCGTTGCTCTGAACATGTCATCCTGATGTTAGTTTCTGCTATGTTGATATTTTCACCAAGTCTGAGAACTTGTTATCGTTTGCACTTTTGCCATGATTGTTTGGACCTGTTATGATGTGAATTAGCCAAAGCTTAGTGTTCATCTTTTGTCGTGCATCTTGTTTAGATTACTGTCATGTGCTTTGTTGCCATGTTTGGGTGCAGTAGCTTAATTAATTGTTGCTTGCTATGTAGCACCATGCTGTTTATGGTAGATTGGTGTCATTCTTGTATTGCTTGCCATTTGCAAACCGTGCATCCGATTCCGGTGAACTTTATATCGATTTCAACCGAAATCACCTCATCTATCCAGTGGCATGCTTGGTTTGCCAATATTATGCCCTGTTCATCCTTGTCCTTCCGGAGCATGCATTCGCATTGCATATCACCTCTCGCATATCATGCCATGTTTTGCATCGTGGTTGATTTTGGTTCCTTTGCTTGTTATCTTGTCTTGGGTAGAGCCGGGAGACGAGTACGTGAACGAGGATCCTGTTGAGAACGCTTTCGAGGACCAAGCTTTCGACAACTCTGAGAACCTTGCAGGCAAGATGACCATACCCTCGAAATCACTTCTATCTTTGCTTGCTAGATTGCTCGCTCTTTTGCTATGCCTATGCTGCGATACCTACCACTTGCTATATCATGCCTCCTATATTGCCATGTCAACCCCTAACCATCCATGTCCTAGCAAACCGTTGTTTGGCTATGTTACTGCTTTGCTCAGCCCCTCTTATAGCGTTGTTAGTTGCAGGTGAAGATGAAGTTTGTTCCTTGTTGGAACATGGACTTGTTGTTCCTTGTTGGAACATGTTTACTTGTTGGGATATCACAATACCTCTTAATTAATTAATGCATCTATATACTTGGTAAAGGGTGGAAGGCTCGGCCTTATGCCTGGTGTTTTGTTCCACTCTTGCCACCCTAGTTTCCGTCATACGAGTGTTATGTTCCCGGAGTTTGCGTTCCTTACACGGTTGGGTGATTTATGGGACCCCCTTAACAGTTCGCTTTGAATAAGACTTTTCCGACAAGGCCCAACATTGGTTTTACCATTTGCCACCTAAGCCTTTTTCCCTTGGGTTCTGCAGACTCAAGGGTCATCTTTATTTTAAACCCCGGGGCCAGTTCTCCTTCGATTGCTGGTCCAAACCGAGCGATGTCCGGCGCCCCTTGGGCAACCAGGGTCTATGCCAACCCGACGTCTTGCTCATCCGGTGTGCCCTGAGAACGAGATATGTGCAGCTCCTATCGGGATTTGTCGGCACATCTGGGAGGCTTTGCTGGACTTGTTTTATTACTGTCGAGATGTCTTGTAGTCCGGGATTCCGAGATTGATCGGGTCTTCCCGGTAGAAGGAATATCCTTCGTTGACCGTGAGAGCTTATCATGGGCTAAGTTGGGACACCCCTGCAGGGTATTATCTTTCGAAAGCCGTGCCCGCGGTTATGAGGCAGATGGGAATTTGTTGATGTCCGGTTGTAGAAAACCCGAAGTTGACCTTAACTAAAACACATCAACCGCGTGTGTAACCGTGATGGTCTCTTCTCGGCGGGGTCCGGGAAGTGAACACGGTTGTTGGAGTTATGCCTGACGTAGGTTGTTTCAGGATCACTTCTTGATCACTTTTAGTTTCTCGACCGTGCTTTGCCTTCTCTTCTCGCTCTCTTTTGCGCTGTAGCCACCATATGCTAGTCGCTTGCTGCAGCTCCACCTCTCTATCCTTTCCCACCTTTAAGCTTAAATAGTCTTGATCTCGCGGGTGTGAGATTGCTGAGTCCCCATGACTCACAGATATTATCACCATAGTTGCAGGTACCAACGGTGTCAGTGCAGATGACGCGACCGAGCTCACTTGGGAGTTCGATGAGGAACGTGGCCGTTACTATGTTTCTTTTCCAGATGATCAGTAGTGGATCCCAGTTGGGTGATCCGGGGATCTGTTTAGCATTTGGGGTAGTCTTCTTTCATTTTGGTGCCGTAGTCGGACCTTGAGTGTAATCTGTTTGATGGATGTTATTTATGTACTTGTGTGAAGTGGCGATTGTAAGCCAACTATGTATCTTTCCCCTTTATTTATTACATGGATTGTGTGAAGATTACCTCACTTGCGACATTGCTTTCAATGCGGTTATGCCTCTAAGTCGTGCCTCGACACGTGGGAGATATAGCCGCATCGAGAGCGTTACAAGTTGGTAATCAGAGCCTTTCCCCGACCTTAGGAGCCCCCACTGTTTGATCGTCTTTAGTGGCCGAGTTGTGTCTAGAAAAATGTTTTGAGTCATTTAGGAATTATATATCGGAGAGTTAGGAATTCTTTTTACTCCCCAGTCCCTTCGACCTTCTGGTAAGGCATCCTGACGTAGAGTTTTAACTCTTCTCTTCTCAAATTTCACTAAAAAAAAATTAGGATCACGCGGGTATATTACAATCGTTCCGATGGTTTTATGATGACAACATTGTCTTGGTTGCCTCCTGACATTTAGGGGTTGTGGCAGTGTCCCGGGGAGTTGATCTCCGAGGTGTTGTCGTCATAATCTTATCGTTGCGGTTTTGGAATACCTGAGTCTAGTACGACCGACATCGAAAATCTCTTTTGTACAGTTGTTGGTGAGATAACCCTGATAGCCCAGTACTGTGGCGAGTGCAGGGGTATTGCCATGACTTGTATAACGGATGCTTTTCGAAGGTTGAGGTAGACGATTTCCGAAGGTTTCTTGGTTATGTGTTGAAGGATGGATACAGCTGGTTGTAGGATTTGCTAGTTTGGGTGATATATTATGCTTCCCCTGTATCCCCAACACCTGATTGCATAACCAGAAAGTTTCGGGAGTTTATAAGTGGGAATTCTTGTAGCTCTAGTATTTCTTCCGCAGATATTTGGTTTGTGATTGGGTAATCCTTACCAAGTATTTGTTCACTTCCGTACCTTGTTGATTTTATTCCTTACCATGTTCTAAGTGGCTTCTCAGCTTTGGAAGTGTGACGTTTTACATTGGAATTCATTCGTTCATTCTTGTTCGAATGTTATTTGTGAAGACTATATGTTGCAATGTCGTTCCTTTGATTCGGCTTCAATATATCTCTGTCAAGATGCTAATGGATGTCACCCTCTTCAGGATGGCTCCACCAACGCGTCAGAATCTGGAACGCAATGAAGGGAATCAGGCTAACCCTCCGCCACCACCTCCCCCTCCGGAAGCTTGGCAGGCCCTGATGACTGCCACAAATGCCAATGCTCAGATTCTGATTCAGCTCTTGCAAGATCGCAACCAAGGGCAAGCTAATCAAGAGAATCAAGGCCAAGGCAACAATCAGCCGCACTTCGCCAGTTTTGGGAGCACGATATTTGAATTTTTGGGATATAACAAGACGCGAGTTGAATTTTAGGGACAAGCCTAACGTGTAGTAATATTGTACTTGTACATACCAAATCAATTCGCACTTCCCTCAACCAAAAAGAAAACAAAAAAATAAAACTATTCACACCACACAAAGAGAGAGTCTTGCCCCGTTTTACTATACAAATGCTATTCAAAGCTACTCCCTCCTTCCATCTATATAGAGCCTAATGCTTTTTTCGATGCTAACTTTGACCAAATATTAGAGCAATGATATATGACATGCAACTTACACAAAGCACACCGTTAAATTCGTCTGTGAAAGGTTCTTTCAATGATATAATTTTCACATTGTGCATGTCATGTACTATTAATCTTGTCTATAGTCAAAGGCGGTCTTAAAAATCTCATTACGCCCTATATAGATGGAAGGAGGGAGTATGAATCCATGTTATGTCCGATTATTATTTTTTGCTTACTGTATAATGCATGTAACCTACTCATACCAACATTTTAGTGCATTCCAAATGTCTATACTACCGCTGCAATTCGAACTAAATTTGAATTTGTTTCTCTATTTCAATAAGAATCTACAATCATGATTGTTGCCAACTTCAACCATCATAGTTTCCTTGCTATCCGCCAGATATAAATCGGACGGCGTATAATGCAGGATGGCAGGCACACCATCATCAACAACTCAATTTTTTTATAAGAGTAGAGATAAAATATATTAAATGTAGTATAACATGTTCATAACCACACCATGTGTATCACTATTATATATATTCACACATGCGTCGGTTTGAAACACTATGATAAATTCTTCAAATATCTGAATTCGCTTTTTATAATGAAGTATATATGATCTCTATTCGTATTTTACACCCACACAACCCTCTTATCTTTGTAGCTAGCGCTAATTTTCTCTTGTGCATGCACACGCCCGCATCCCTCTCACCCTCCCTCAACATTCTCTAGCTCCATCGCGCAAATTTGTCTTTTCACTTTAGGTCGTTCACCCACGGTGTGTGTAGGCCCCCCAGCACCTTCTTTGTGGCACGCATCGGTCAATATGCCTCTCTAGCCAGGTGTGCCTAGCACAAACACAAGCTTCCCCTCTTCTCTTGTCACCGTCCATGCCTCACTCCCACCACTCTTTTCATCGTTCTCGTACTCGCACGCTCCTCCCCCTCGATATAGTATGCCTCTTGTACCACCTCCTACATGCATCCCTCTCTCTCTATCCTTCTCCTCGTGCCTCATTTGCTTCTAACACACACATGCATGTATACCGATCGATCTCCCAACATATACCTAGATCGACTTTAACTACCCCCCCCCCATCGATCGACGTACCTCACAAGTTATGTCTCTCCTTTGTCTAACAAAGGGCGATTGATCTTCCTATGTAGTTACGTCTGCTTACCACAGCCACATCGTCCCCCTCATCATTTGTGCATGCTCCTGACCCGTCTCTCACACGCACATGCACAGACAACAAGCAGCCATCTACTCTCTTATTGATATTGCGGGCGTGCCCTCCGTTTGTCTAGCAAGCCTATCCCACCATTTGTTAGAAGCAACTCCACTACCACCCCCTCCAACACTCTAGCTCTGTCTCTCTCCCAACCTTATTCCTCTCCTGCACACATGCATGGATGCCGATCGATCTCCCTTAATACATGAGGCAGATCGATCTCCTTAATACATGAGGTAGGCCTCTCTCCTCCTCCACACATATACCAGCCATTGTACCTCTATAGTTAATTGGCACTCCCTCTTCCCCCACCACACACCGATAGTCGAGCGCTGCAGGTAGGTATCCATGCCATAGAGACAAACTGCACATGTCCCATCTCACGTTCCAGTAAGCCAGCCACTCTATATCTTTGACATGGGCACACACAAATTCGATGGCACTCTTTATTGATCGCGCACGCATACACACACATCATCATCATCCCTCTCTTCAATTCTACGGACACCTCAAGCCGATGATACCTCCACTCTCTTCTCGTGGATCGCCCCCTCTATATATATGTTATATCCAGGACTCTATTTCACACACATTGCATATGTTACATTTTTTGATTGACCCCCCACCCAAAAAAACTCTCAAGAACCCACACACTATATCTCTCTAGGTTTGTATCTCTCTCACACAACCCCACATAGGTGGTGTACGTATACAAGAAGAGAATAGGTGCACCGTGCACGTACTCACGCTTCGTGCCCGGCCACACCCGCGCGGGTACACGGTGGAGCTCATTTCTTTACGAAATGGCAGCCCACGTGCTAATTTGAACGCCTGTAGCGGTTGTTTACCTAGGGAGGTCGTGTACCACGCGTGCACGAAACAAAGTTCGACTTGACGCGTTGCCGTGTTATTTTTAAATAAAGTTATAGCGCTCAATGGCACATACACAGAATATGAAACGATTTTTATGGAGAAAAAGGTAGTCCGCTCACTATATACAATGGAGCCTGCCTGCCTGGTTTGTCGCTCTTCAGAGTATCTCACACAAGGCTACGGTGGCCTCTCTCTCTCTCACCGCCGGTCAATGATCCGGCCACATCCCGTCCGCCGGGGGAAAGGGAGTGCGGTGGCCTCTCTCTCTATCTCACCGTTGGTCACTGATCCGGCCGCATCCCGTCTGCCGGGGGAAAGGGAGGAAGTGCATCGTTTCTCCGTTCGACGGCGCCGAGGCAGCACGTCCCGATCTGCGGTACACGCCGTTCTCCCTGACCAAGCTCTGGCGCGGCAGGGCCTACGCCCTACGCCACCTGCTCGCAGATTTCGCCCGCCGCCGCTCACCTAGTTACATCCCGACGACCTCCAGGTATCCCCTCCGGCCTTGCTCCACTACCCGTCTTCCCACGTCGCTGCATGTGGATCTTCCATAGTTCTTTGCCCAAAACGTAGCTCGTCTGGCGTACTTTCCATATTGCATTCTCGTCCTCACACCGTTTTAGACAAACACAACCGTGTTGTTATCTTCCCTTAGGACAAGGAATATGCTTCTTTTTTGTCGTCGCATGTGTCATCAACTGTTATTGGCCAGTAATTGTTTCCTTTCTACCTCTTTTTTGCAAACAGGGCTATCCATTTCACCTCGTTGCTATTGCGACCTTTTGGTGAATTGCACAAATCACTTTTTTCTTAAGAGTGTTTTGTGCAGTTGTACTAAAATATCACACGGGCAACGTCTCTACATTTCAGTGCAACTGCACAAAGGGAGATTGGTTTTGCTCTATCCGCCTCATCAAACTCCGAGCCTAATCTTCTCCAACTAGTTAGTCTTAAGAGAGACTGCAAAGGTGACCGGCTTCTATTTTTGTGTTTATTGTTTCATCAGCAGTCTTCTATTATCATAATCACACTTAATATATTTGGAACAGGGGCGCTCAGCTCTATTTTAGTGGAACTGCACAAAATGATCGGAATGTTGCATGCTCCAGACAACTACTTTTTTCCCAACATGCCTTGTTGATTTAGACAGAGCTGGGGGACGTTGCTGCCAATGAAAGCATGGATCAATTTTAATTTAACACCTTCTCACAACTCTGTCTTCAGTTGTGATGTAATTATTAGCTCTGATCTGCTAATAATTGACATGCATTAGCAAGGAAGTTAGTTTTTTATTGTTTCCGAAAGAGCATCGATGGCAAGACACGCGAAACAAAAGATCAAAGCTCACACCATTGTACAATTTCATGTCGCTGGAAAATTATTTGTATAGTACGTCAATTATGTAAACAAATGATGGAAGCTTGATAGCATTGCCAGAAGCCTCTTCATCATCCGGGTCCATGTGCCATGCACAAAATTATACTCCTTGGTTCCTAAATATTTGTCTTTTTACAAATTTCAAATGAGCATATTTTAGAGTGTAGATTCACTCATTTTGCTTCGTATGTGCACTCCCTCCGTTCCTAAATATTCTATTCTTCTTTCTAGAGATTTCAACAAGTGACTACATACGGAACAAAATGAGTGAATCTAGCACTACTGGAAGAGATTGACAAGTTGGGGGAGGACAGCTAGCTGTAGCACGGACTCCCAATAACTTTTTACATGCATGTTGTAGCCGGCTATTGCAACCTTTGAACGCGGAGCAGCCGCGTGCACCCGGATGCGGCGCGGGCGACGCTCTCTCGACCGGCGCGCCGCTTCAATGCCGGCGCCAGTGAGAGGTCGCGTCCGCTCTGGCCGGGCATGAATGCGGCACTGACCGTTTCGGGCGGGACGCACGCGCGGGTGATGAAGAGGGTTCGGGTTGGTCAGGACCGACCATGGCAGCAGTCCGGACGTGCGCAAACAAGAGATGTTGTACGTTAATATTGCTGCGTATATAATTAACAACGTAAATAATGTGCCAGTTGGACAAATATGATTGGAGATGGAGATGGAAATGGATGGCCATTGTTGTTCCGCCTCACTGTCCTCTGCCACGTGGTTCTTCCTTCCTCGAGCTTGATTACTGAGAAGAAATAGACCACAGTGAGGATTTGTCGAACTTCATAGGTGCCTCACCCAAACTTGATGCCAAATGGATGATGCATCACCACGATGACCTATCGATGCTCATGGTTGTGGTTGCGTCAGCTGGTGAAGCTGATCAATTTTCAATGAAAAACAAGTTGTCTTCCATCAGTGCTCTTTGCTTGTTACGCACAAAGATGATATCCTTTGTTAGTTCACCTTGGTTGTGTTGGAGACGCAGTCGTCTTACACGTTGGTGCAATTTTATCACACAATTGGCTATGAACCAAATGTTTTCTTGAAAAAGGATCGACGTTGGTACTAAGAGCACAAGTTTTGTATTGATTTCT
Source organism: Aegilops umbellulata (assembly GCA_032464435.1). Taxonomy (NCBI): domain Eukaryota; kingdom Viridiplantae; phylum Streptophyta; class Magnoliopsida; order Poales; family Poaceae; genus Aegilops; species Aegilops umbellulata. The sequence goes on along the minus strand of CP136055.1, from coordinate 314,389,252 downwards.
AAGCCTTCTCACTACTTTGTCTCCAGCTCCCCTGTAATTTTATTTGTCCAGCTATTAACTTTGATTTAAATATTGGTGTGGACTAAAAACCCGGATGGACGTAGTAGCCCTCCATTTTTATTTACTCCGCATATTAGATTTGACTAAAGTCAAACTTTGTAATACTCTCAAACCTTTCCGATGATTGAAATTAAAATTCTTTATTTGTACACACTCTCACACGTTTCCGATAATTTGGCGCATCTGTGGTTGTTCACTTAAGGGAGGGTAGTGTACCACACGTCAAGGACAGGAAGTGCGACTAGGACGCGTGGGCGTGGATCGTTAGTTCATCGGAAGTAGTACTAGTTTTCTTCACTGTACATTAAATAAAGAGTTTAGTTTCGTACTTACACAATTTAAAACGATTGTTATGGAGAGAATAAGAAAACCACTCCACTACTCCCTCCTTTCCAGTTTATAAGGCTCAATTCAAAAATCTCACCAACCAAGGTAGATGGTGAGTGGTGGAATACTTTTTGTAGTTTGCAAAAGCACCCAATTAATGCTCTTGTTTTACTCAAAAAAGTATGTTTACCAATGCATTAATTGCAATGCATGCATGCATAAATTACATGCAATTGTCAATTTTCTCTTAATACTTGCATGCAATGATTTAATGCACCTTGGAATCTGAACATGTGATGGGAAGCAACCAAATTGAGCCTTATAAAATGGAAAAACTAAAATTTTGATACAAGCCCTATAAACCGGAAAGGAGGGAGTATATATTAGTCGTATACACGAGAGTACTATATGGACGCAGCTTCATTGACTTAGTGCACCTGCCTTTGGATTTATGACAGGTGGGCCCAAAATGTGGCTGGCTCACCTATCATACAGCCAAAAGCAGGTGCAGTGAAGGCGCCGGAGCTCAGTCCGTACTACAGTAGTATATATATATAAGCGGGAGCCTCAGCGCTTGTTCGCTAGGGTTTGCACTCTCCACACGCTCGTCGCACTACATATATGTTACACGCTGGAGGCTCAGCGTTCAATTGCTAGGGTTTGCTATATTCACAGTCTCTCACCCTCACTTCACCAGATGTAAACAAGACTGTGTTGGCCTCTTGTCTCTCTCTCCCCCCTCACAGCTGGTGAAGGAGGCGTCCATATCCCGTCGCACCGGGAAGGGGAGGAGGTGCAGCGTTCACTCTATCGCCTTCGGCGAGGGAGGCAATCCACTGCCGGTTGCATTGTTCTCTTTCACCCAGCGCCTGTGCGGGAGGGCCATCGACCCCTTCTTCCTTGCTGTCGTACCTAGTGTGGGCAGATCCGGCCTCCCGCCGCACGCCTTGCCACATCCCGACGACCCTAAGGTATAAGTTTCTTTGAAACCGATGTTGCTCTAGCTGCATGTGGATCTTTTTCGATCTGTAGTCGAATCTAGGTCTTGGTTCAAAGAGGAAAGAAGGGTGCGGTGGGCTGGAGCAAGAATCTAGGACGTGGTTCAATGAGGAAAGGAGGGGAGGAAAGTAGTATAGACTGGCTATCCAGCCGCTTTGTAGGTCGAAAAGGGACAAAGGGGGTAACCCAGTACACACATCTGTAAGGAACTGATCTCTTTGTTGAAAAGGGAAAGAAACTGGGGGTCGGGTAGTTTGTGTAGGACTAGATTTGCTGCCCACACATAGGAAGAAGGTTCAAAGAGAACAAATATGGGACCAGTGCATATATGCTGCTTGTCTACATACTCTGCATCACCCATTTATACGTGTGGACGCACATGGTGCTGGCATGTCCCATACAACTATTTTGCTGTTGTTAATCTAAGAATGCCGCTGAAAAATTGAAGCAATGCCACTGTTAAAAGTAAATTACATTTTTTAACGAATGTTGTTTCAAGAGAATGTCTCTGTTAATATGAATCAATGCAACCGTTTTAGAAATGCTATTGTCCTACTTTGTTTTTTCATCCAAGATAAGTTAGATGCTTCTTTCTGTCACCGTTTGTTTCGTCCTCCTTTATCGGTAAGTAATTGTTTCCTTTTTTGCCTGTGTTAAAACAGGGGTATCGAGTCAACTTGTTGCTATTGCAACATTTTGCTTCGCTACTCGAAACACTTATGTTTTAAGAGTGTTTTGTGCAGTTCAACTTGAATGTCACGCCGATGACTTTGCTTAATTTTGGTGGAACTACACAAAAGGAGATCGATATTTGTTTCCAGTCTTCGTGGCGAGTTGTTTCAAATCTTGGTCTCAACCACATGATGTGCAGTGTGCTTTGACAAGTTGTGCTACTTGTTTTGGTACTGTTTTAAATAAATGTTGAATTGAAGGTATTGTATTGCTATCTTTTACCATTAAGTAGTGAACAAAAATGGGACCAACCCAGACATGATGCTTTTTGCTTTGTTACAACAAATTCAGCATCACCCCCTTTATAAGCCAGTAATTGATGCCACTCTCAGAATTAACTACTGAATCTTATTTCTAAACTGCAACACTTGTTAGGGATTGGCGGGATTACCATTTTTGTGGCCGCATGTTTCATCCTCCTTTATTAGCCAGTAATTGATTCCTTTTTTGCCTCTGTTTAAACTGGGATATCTATTCAACTTGTTGCTATTGCGACATTTTGCTTCGCTACGCGAAACACTTTGCTTGATTTCAGTGCAACTGCACAAAACGAGATTGGATTTCCTATTCATGTTGGCAGATTCGTATTTTATCTTGTACATCTCATGAAAGGTCAGTACAGGCCTTCATCCACATGATTTGTAGTGTGCTTTGAGATGTTGTGCTACTTGTATTGGTACTGTTTTAAATAAATGTTGAATTGAAGCTATTGTATTGTTGTCTTTTCCCATTAAGTAGTGAGCAAAAATGGGACCAACCCAGACATGATGCTTGTTGCTTTGTTACAACAAACTCTGCATCACCCCCTTTATAAGTAGATGGAAGCACATACTGTTGTTGCACCCACTCTCCCCTGGAACTGTTTATGCTTTTTATCTAATGCCGCTGGTAAAATTAAGCAATGCCACTCTCAGAATTGATTAACTACTGAATCTTAGTTCAAAACTGCAACACTTGTTAGGAATGGTACTATCCTACTTGGTAGTTCTTTCTACATGTTTAACTGAGGTATTGTTAAGATAATGTCTCTGTTAAAATGAATTAGTTGCATTGTTTTAGGAATGATACTTTTCTTCTTTGTCATTCTTTATACATGTTGAAACAAGGCATTGTTAAGATAATGTCTCAGTCAATATGAATGAATCACACTGATGGAGAATTGCTACTCTCCTGCTTTATTTCCCATTAAGATAAGGTAGATCAGTAGATGCTTTTCTTCTGGGAGTACAAGTCATCAACCGTTATTTCTCAGTAATTGTTTGCCTTATACCTATTGTTGCTTACAGGGATATCAAAATTAAAGCTCGGTTTTATTCTGACTTCGATTTTGGTTGAACTGCACAAAAGGAGCCAATGTGTCCAAGGCAAACTGCTGCATTACTGGGTCCAGTTGGTAGTTCCACTTTGCAGAAAAGAAGCAATCACTGTTTGCGCTACATTACAGAAGGAATGACCGAGAAGCTTTACGGAGTATTATTAGACACCGGTGACATGACTAGTCTGTAGAGACCATTGGCAATTTAACAACACGTGGAGTGCCCTGGGCAAAAAGTGCCCAAACAGGTACAAGAAGCTACGACAGGACTCCCCGATCATAGGCATTACATATTTTGAATGGGAAAAGCTTGTCAAAGTTTAATCATTGATGTTAGTAAGAAGACGTTAGTTTAATATATTGGAATTGGAAAACCTTGTCAAAATTTGCTCATTGATGTTAGCCAGAAGACATGCATTTGATATTTTTGAGTGGGACGCCCTTGCTGTGAGCAGCGTCGAGTGTTTTTTCCTATTCATGTGTTCAGTTTAGAAGTAAATAGTTACTCTGCTGAGATATTCCTGTGTTAAGAGTTTGTTGTGAATATTATCTATGTAATGCCAGGCCTTGTGTTTGATTGCAAAGTTGAGCTAGGAATGTTGTGGCATGCGGCATCACGAGCTGTTCACCGTGCCTCCTGAGAATAATGCTTCGTATTGTTTTGCATGTCGATCTAATGCCAGTGATTTTCTTGTTAAGAAGATCATCCTCTTCTGTTGTTTCCATGCTTAAGAAGTTCATCGTCTGATGTTCATTCATAGCCTATACGACAAGTCGGGTAGGTTAGACGTGAAACCATATGATCTTCCGACCAACTCATGATATTAGGCCGTGATTGGATCGTTGTTTTCCAACCAAAACCGCTTGTAAAACTGACGCTTGTAAATTAAAGCAGATGGTCTCGGGCGAAGGTGCTTGGTTGGTCGATTTCGACTAGTAAAATATCGGAAGTACTTCACACACGATAAAAACGCTGAACGACACTCGGACGATTGCTAATCCAGCCGTTAGCTGCTGTTTCAGCCTTGCTCGTGGATGGCATGATACGCACGTCGTGCATGTATCGTCTGGTAATGTCGTCCATATAGAAGTGCTCATAAAATATACACTGGTCTCTCAAATTACACGCGTAACCCGCCGGTTTTACTTACAGACCTCGGGCCCTCGGTTTCATTACGCCTGTATTTTACGCGTTGTTTCCGATGAAATAAACCAGAGCTCCCAAGCGCGGCCTTACCGTTTCATGTCGTCTTAGTTTCTCGAAGGTGCTCATAGGTGTCCGATTATCCTGGCTTCCTGAATGAGCAGCGGGCGCTGTATCAGACCATCTGTAGGGCCCGCGAGGCCCTCTCCGTTGTCCTTCGAGTTGTTGCGCTCACCGTGGCGCCGAGCATTGTTAACATCGTCAACGAACATGAGGATTCAGGAGATGACTTTATTTTGACTGGATGACACTAGGGACCTACTAGGGCCATAGCCGTACGTACGCAAGTGCCTCCTTATTATGTACAACTATTTTTTTGCTTTCTCCTGGTTTCCTCACATCACGGTTGTCGGTGTCAAAGCCGGCGGATCTCGGGTAGGGGGTCCCGAACTATGCGTCTAGGCGGATGGTAACAGGAGACGGGGGACACGATGTTTTTACCCAGGTTCGGGCCCTCTCGATGGAGGTAAAACCCTACTCCTGCTTGATTGATCTTGATGATATGAGTATCACAAGAGTTGATCTACCACGAGATCGAAGAGGCTAAACCCTAGAAGCTAGCCTATGGTATGATTGTTGACCTTGGTCCTACGGACTAAACCCTCCGGTTTATATAGACACCGGAGGGGGCTAGGGTTACACAGAGTCGGTTACAAGGAAGGAGATCTACATATCCGTATTGCCAAGCTTGCCTTCCACGTCAAGGAGAGTCCCATCCAGACGCGGGACGAAGTCTTCAATCTTGTATCTTCACAGTCCAACAGTCCGGCCAAAGGATATAGTCCGGGTGTCCGGATATCCCCTAATCCAGGACTCCCTCAGTAGCCCCTGAACCAGGCTTCAATGACGATGAGTCCGGCGCGCAGATTGTCATCGGCATTAGAAGGAGGGTTCCTCCTCCGAATACTTCATAGAATATTTTGAACACGAGGATCGTGTCCGGCTCTGCAAAACAAGTTCCATATTCCACCGTAGAGAGAATAATATTTCCACAAATCTAATCTGCTGACGTATTTCGCAGTGTGACATCACACCGCAGCCAGGTCATTTATTCGCTTTTCATAACCAATCTCAGCGTGTTTCGCGAGGTGGTTTCCTTGGCACGTCTTGTCGAAGCAGAGATCGTGTCCCCTTATCACGGGATCCCCATCAATACGGACGTGGGTAACCCAATTGTGCCTGTTGGTATGACCCCTGATTGAAGGTAAGCCCCAAACGGTCATGAGGAGGGCACTTGGTATTCAACCTCTTTATAAATAGACCAAGGCCTATTCTTTTTCTCTTGATCTTAATCGAATCCACCTCCCGCCTCGAGTTCCAACACCCAAAGCTCAGGTTTAGGCACTTCGGACCTCCGATTATGTCCGGATCCAACCTTCAAGGTCGGTGGATGCCTTCCTCCGTCACGGAGGAAGACGTAAAAAAGCTAAGGGAGGCCAGATACTTGACCGGCGAAATCCTGCATAGGCTGCCTGCTCAAGGGCAGGTTATTCCCACTCCCAAGCCCGGTGAGAGCGTCGTGTTTATATATCACTTTGTCCGAGGGCTATGCTTCGCGCCAGATCCCTTTGCGAGGGGGCTTATGTTCTATTATGGGCTTATGTTCTATTATGGGCTTATGTTCTATTATGGGCTAGACTTCCACGATTTAGCTCCGGAGTCTATCCTCCACATCTCATCGTTCATCGTCGTGTGCAAAGCTTTCCTCCGTATTACCCCTCACTTCGGACTGTGGCTCAAGACCTTCGAAGTGGAGACGAAGATGATCGAGGGGCGGCACGTAGAGTGCGGAGGCGCCATAATAAGAAAAAACACTGACGCCCCATAGCCCGAGGGCTCTTTCTAGGAGGTGTCCAGCTTATGGCAACAAGAGTGGTTTTATATCACAGCTCCCAGGGGTACCAAGTGGGTGGCTCCCCCCGTCTTTCGCTCAGGTTCCCCGCCACGACTAATGTCATGGGTCAACAAGTGGCTGGACTGGGGGCCAGTAAAGGACGCGCCCATATTGCAGAGCCGCATCCGAGATCTCCTTGAGAGAGATATCAGTCTGATCATGGTAATGCAAGTCATGTTAATTCGCCGAGTCCTGCCCTGCAAACGTCGTCACCTCCACATGTGGGAGTTCAACCTGGAGGGACCGCGAGCTATTCAACACTTCCTCGGCATGACGCCCGAGGAGATGTAAAAATTGTTCTTCGGACCACAAATAATGTGTCCGGACATCACTGAGGATGCAGGTCTGAGCTGCAATTGCCCGGATACACAAGTAAGTAGCCCCGCATCCGAACACACTGTTCGTTTATTTATCGCAACATCGCCCTAAAAAAGCCGCTCTTTGACTAGGATTGGATAACGAAGGCAAAGTTGATCAGGTGTCCGGCCCCCCTCCCTGAGACCTCACCAAATCCCGTGCTAACCAAGATGCTGGAGATCGCGCCTTATCAAGCGCCCTCAGGAGAAGATAAATGGGGGAACAAGGAGGCTAGCGCCTCTGCGAAGGAGGTTAGCCGGGGAGGAGGAACTGAAACTTCCTCTCCCCAGGGAAGGAAGAGGACCGCCTCTGAGGACCCGGAGACAATGGTCTCCAAATGGGGGAAGAAATCTTCACCGAAGGGTCCTGCCCGGGGGGATACCCCGATCGCACTATGCCCTCAAGGGGATCAGCCCTCCACTGAGCTGTAAGTAAAAGGGTACTTAATAATGAAAATATCTCGCTTTACTTCTGAGGAAAATAACCGAAGAGTTTATCTGGCAGTTCAGATCTTAGCCCTTCTCAGCAGAGCTCGTCTTCAGGGGATCTCCTTCCGGAGATGATGGAGAGCGAAACGCCTCCCCCTGCCATACCGCCTCATGAGGCAGGCGACCCTGAGGTGTCATCGCGGAGGGTTTCTCCTGATCCATCAAGGCTAGAAGCAATCCTATGGCCACCCGAAGTCCTCAGTATTCGGCTCTTGAAGAGAGCAGCCGAAAGAGTCCGTCACCGTCTGATGTGCGGTCGGACGTACTGAGGGATCTGCTAGAGCGGGCGGCTATCTCAGAAGAGCACCGCACGTTGATGGGTGTGGTGATTGAAAGGATTTCGTCCGCCGAAGGCAGGTTGCATGAAGCTTTTATGAGTCTACTGACGGGTTTTGAGGTACGTGAAATGATGTTCATTTTTTATAGTACCGCACATTTTAGATGTGCCCTATGTAGATAGTAGCCCCTGAGACTCTGGGTGCTGTCGAAGACGACAGCGCACAGAGGATCATAGTCCTAGGAATAATCATGCCGCCTTAATATGCAGGTGGCGGAGGGTCCGGTGGCCAGCCGGACTAATGAGTTTGCCGATCTAAAGCGGCAGCTTGATGTGGCAGACGCCGACATCGTACTTGTCAACAAGCGGCTTGACGAGGCACAGGGTATGTGCTTTCTCCGGTGATACATGGTAAGAGGAGCATGATGCCAGTATCTATAACATGTTTTTGAATGCAGATGGAGCTGCGGACGTGGAGAACCTTTGGGCGGAACTTGCCCGAGCTAAAGAACAAGCCCGACAAAGTGATGCGGCCGCCTTTAAGGCAGTCGAGGAGCTGAAAGCCGAACAGGCTGCTCACTGCCAAAGCAAGGAAGAAATAGCCAGGATGGCTGTGGAATTGAAGAATGCCGCTGACCGTTACGAGCTTCTCAAAAATGAAGATCGAGCGAAGAGGACAGACCTGGAGAGAGCCACGGTGGCGGCCAAAGACACCCGCTTCGCAATGAGAACGATGAAGGAGGAGCTGCGTCAAGCCGGGGATATCACGGCTGGGAAGCCCTTTATGCTGCGGATGAAGTTTAGAGACCCTAAGTACGCCCCTTTGGACCGGCTGTGGAGTTTTGAGAACGCATATCTGGACTTGGCCGCGAGTGCTACCGATGCGGCCGAATATTTCCGAGATCAAAAAGATCGCGAAGTGAAAAAGCTGTTCTGGTCACAATTTAACGTTCCAGAGCATCCGCTTCCATTGATTGATCGGTTGGCCGAATGGGCCGAGCTTAATAGATTGTCCGGACTTGCCATGAGGTCTGTTGTGGATCATTTGTGGCCGGAAGGGCCAAAGCCGAACAGTTATTTTAGGTTGGTGCAGACGTTCCTTGGTGTAGTGCCACGCATTAATGCGATGAAGAGGTCAGCATGCGTAGAGGGTGCGCGGATGGCCCTTGCCCGTGTCAAGACATACTCGGCAGAGATGGTGGCCACCGCCATTGCAGCCCAAGATTCGAACGAGAGCCGAGTACCTGCCGAGCAGTACTTTCGAGAAGTTCTTGAGGCCGCTCGTGTAATAGAAGCGCATTGCTCGAAGAATATTGTGTTCTAATGACATGTATTCCCATCGAAAAACAATGTTTTACTGAATTGTAAAGGCTATTTTATACTTGTGCCTAAAAGAATTATAATACCTCATGTGCGCCCGTTTATGTATATATGTATATAACCTGAAAGATGGCAGTCGTAGGCTTCAGCCCCCACGCATATAATGCGGGGGTGCGCGCAGAAGACGCATGTTCACACTTGATCCAACGTCTTGGTCCACTAAGGAGGTGATAGCGCAGCAAACTAGGCAATCAGACTATAATGGTTTAACACTTTCACTTAGCCAGAGGATTTTGACAGTGGGGCTACTATATAGCCCCTGATGGCTCCGCGCTCATCCGAATTCGGGGCGCGTACATGCCTGGCCGGGAAACGGCCCTTCGTTAAGGCGGAGGAATCCCGAAGATTCCGCTAGGTCATCGAGTGGTTGACCAGTCTCACGCTATATCATGACAGTCAGTTTTCGGCTTTCTCTACTGAGGTGCTCGTCCGGATGAACCAGGGCACAATCGCAGTAGTTCTCCTGGTGCCGCCTTAGCCGATAGAGCGGAACGTAAGGCAGCAAAACACAGGAGCCGAGCATACCAAACATTTGACCAAAGACATGATTCGGAGCTGATGCATATAAGGCCAAACTCACGACGCCGAATACTCCCTAAGGTATTCGGTCTTTATGATGTAGACCGGGCTAAACAATGCCCTTTGTAATAAGCCCCTTGTGTCTAGGTATGTGCAATATTCTAACATGGCCACATGCCAATACGTCAGCATCCTTCTCAGTTGTACTGAGAATCCGGGGTGTGTGTATCAACAAGAGATAGTAAAAAAGGTTTACGCAGGGTCTTAATCTAAAAAGAATCCTTGGAACGGGTCCCTGCTGCACGTCTGCGCTTGTGTCTCCGTTGCGCCGTATCCTGGACGGGTGTAGCACGATGGTCATCTGTAAAAGAGAGCAACTTAGCAGAAAAGTTGTCGTGCCAAAGGTAGGTTATACTAAATAAACCATGTAAAGTTCAAGATGAGTAAAGTTGAGCCTAATTATCACTTGTTTACACACGTTGATCCCCTTGTATTGTTATAGGGGTATAGCCATCCAACCTGCATCAATTATATATAGCTACACCAGACTCGTCTAACCATGTCCATGGTCTTAACGACCTGTCAGATACTCCAGTTGGTGAGGCCGTCTAGTGTGCGGCTGCCAAGGCAGCCACACGGTCTTTCGCGCGCAAGGAGCGCTCAATATTTCCATTTACTGTAATTATGCCACGTGCACCGGGCATCTTAAGCATGAGAGAAGCGTAATGCGGTATTGCATTAAAGCGAGCGAAAGCTTCGCGTACGAGTAGTGCTTGATAGCCACTTTGGAACGGAGCGATGTGGAAGGTTAACTTTTCGCTGCGGAAGTTATCGGGAAAGCCAAATATAACCTCTACTAGTAGGGAGCCCGTGCAATGGGCTTGTGGGCCTGGCGTTACTCCTTTAAAGGTAGTATTGCTATGGCTGATTTTTGTTGGGTCTATCCCCATTTTGCGGACTGTGTTATGATATATCAGGTTTAAACTACTTCCGCCGTCCATCAGGACTCGTGTGAAGTGGTTTCCGTCAATTATCGGGTCTAACACCAAGGCAGCCCATCCTGCATGCCGAATACTTGCCGAGTAATCCCGATGGTCAAAGGTGATCGGTTGGGACGACCAGTGGCGGAACTCCGCGGTGATAGGCCCTGGGGAATGTGTCTCTAGGAGTGCCGCTTTGTTTCTCCCCTTCATCACGTGTAACACGTTTACTGTTTTGACTTCTGGTGGGAATTTCTTCTGTTCCCCAGTGCTTTGCGCCCGAGGCTCGTCCTCGTCTTCGCTTGGTGTATCATGCCCCTTGTGTTCGGTGTTGAGCTTGCCGGACTGCTTGAAGACCCAACACTCTCTATGGGTATGATTTGCAGGTTTATCGGGGGTGCTGTGGATCAGACATAGTTTGTCCAGAATCTTGTTTAGGCTGGACAGTTCGTCTCTGTTGCCTTTGGAGGGCAGCTTTTGCTGACCTGGCTGAGAGCTTATGAATCCGGCATTTACCGCCGTGCTCTTCGGGCTGTCTTCTTTATTTCGACGCTTGTTTTTGCTGCGTCGTGGCTTCCAGTTTCCGTCCCTGACTTCGGATGTACTTGGGTCGCTGGTGCTACATCGGGCTAACCAGCTGTCCTCGCCCGCGCAAAAGCGGGTCATGCGGCTTTTTAATGCTGCCATTGTTCTCGGCTTTTCTTGGTCGAGGTGTCTGGCAAGCCATTCATCTCGGACGCTGTGCTTGAAAGCTGCTAAGGCTTCGACGTCCGGACAGACGACTATTTGGTTCTTTTTAGTGAGAAACCTGTTCCAAAGCTTTCAGGCTGACTCTCCGGGCTGTTGAGTTATATGACTTAAATCATCTGCATCCGGTGGTCGGACATAGGTCCCTTGAAAATTTGCCCGAAAATCGTCCTCGAGCTCTTCCCAACTTCCAATGGTGTTTTCGGGGAGGCTTTTAAGCCAGTGCCGAGCTGGCCCTTTGAGCTTGAGGGGTAAGTACTTGATGGCATGGAGATCGTATACTCGAGCCATGTGGATATGGAGGATGTAATCCTCAATCCAGACCCCAGGGTCTGTCGTTCCGTCGTATGCCTCTATGTTTACGGGTTTATCCTTCTGGAAATTCATGGTCCAGCACCTCATCGGTGAAACATAGGGGGTGTGCGGCAACCCTGTATTTGGGTGTACCATGGTGTTCGAATTTTTTTGTGTTGCATTGCATGATGGAGCGCGCTTTCTTGGCCCGTAGATGGATCTGTTTGCGTCGTCCTTTTGATGCGAGTACTCACGAGGATCGCATACTGGCTTGTGTGCGGCGTCGTTTGCCGCTCTATGTTGGCCACGAGGTCGTCTATCCGACCGGATGGCTGTTTTGTTTTTTGATTGCGGGGGCTCTAAGGCCTCATCATCGAATTCAGGTAGTAGCTTTCGCTTCGGGTAGCTCTTTGTGTGGCGACTGCCGCCGTACTTTTCTGCGGTGTTGAGTACTTTACTGCATCTAATTCTGAGTGTATCTTGCGCAAACTTGAGCTTTCGCTTCTGCTTTTTTTGACTCCGCGCAGTGGCGACAAGCGTTTGATGGAGATTCTGTTACTCCAGGTGCTTGTCCAGTGTGATATCATCCGGACTGTTATCTTCGCCGGAACGGGTTGTTTGGTTTGATTCTCCATGTTCCCGTGGTCGGACGGCAGTTCCATGCCGTGTTCGTCGTCCGTTGGCTCACCCTTCTCTATCGTCGGGTCTATATGACTGTTGTTTCTGCCGATGCGGGATTTGGAGCGGCGCTTACGCCGCCGCTTTGACTGCTTCTCGAGGGAACAATCCTTCGCTGCGTCCTTCCGTTCCTCATCTTCGTTTTCATTGGGTGTGTCCACCATGTATACATCATGGGATGAGGTGGCTGTCCAGTGCCCTGTGGGCAGTGGTTCCTGTTCGTCTCCTGCATCGTCGTCCATACCGTCGACGTCTTCGGAGTCGAAGTCGAGCATGTCGGTCAAATCGTCGACAGTGGCTACAAAGTGGGTGGTGGGTGGGCGGCGAATTTCTTCGTCATCCGCATCCCAATCCTGCCGGACATAGTTCGGCCAGGACTCTCCTGACAAGGAGAGAGACCTTAATGAGTTTAGTATGTCGCCGAAGGGCGAGTGCTGAAAGATATTCGCGGAGGTGAACTCCATGATCGGCTCCCAGTCAGATTCGACAGGCATGGACGCAAGCGGTTCGGAGTCCGTGGCCGGGGAAGAGTCCGGCAGTTTGGCATCACGGCTCTCTCGAAGGGTAAGGTCGATATTTGGCTCGATCGCCGCTGAGAATGCGGCCTCCGTGGCGGGTCTATCCACCCGTCCATGGATGGCACAATTGGCTCCGAATTGAGGGTCAGAGTGGTTTCCGGTGCGATCTCCTGAACTGTGTTCGATGGCAGAGCTAAATCATGCTCATCGTGACTGTGCGGCGCACTCGGCAGGGGCTCGAATCCATCAAAGATCAAGTATCCGCGGATGTCGGCCGTGTAGTTTAAGCTTCCAAACCTGACCTGGTGGCCAGGGGCGTAACTCTCGATCTGCTCCAGATAGCCAAGCGAGTTGGCCCGCAGTGTGGAGCCGCCGAATACAAAGATTTGTCCGGGGAGAAAAGTCTCACCCTGGACTACATCGCTATCAATGAACGAAGGGGCCATCAAGCCTAATGATGACGACACAGAGGAACTCTCAATGAAAGCACCAATGTCGGTGTCAAAATCGGCGGATCTCGGGTAGGGGGTCCCAAACCGTGCGTCTAGGCGGATGGTAACAGGAGACGGGGGACACGATGTTTTTACCAAGGTTCGGGCCCTCTCGGTGGAGGTAAAACCCTACTCCTGCTTGATTGATCTTGATGATATGAGTATCACAAGAGTTGATCTACCACGAGATCGAAGAGGCTAGCCTATGGTATGATTGTTGTCCTTGGTCCTACGGACTAAACCCTCCGGTTTATATAGACACCGGAGGGGGCTAGGGTTACACAGAGTCGGTTACAAGGAAGGAGATCTACATATCCGTATTGCCAAGCTTGCCTTCCACGCCAAGGCGAGTCCTATCCGGACGCGGGACGAAGTCTTCAATCTTGTATCTTCATAGTCCGGCCAAAGGATATAGTCCTGCTGTCCGGATGCCCCCTAATCCAGGACTCTCTCAACGGTCCCACACCATTTTCAACCTATGTAGTCAATATAAACGAGAGAATTGCACAAGGTGCGGCCGACAGCTCGGACCAAGAAGCTTGAGCAGTATTTGTGTTTTTGAGGCATGAGCACTACAGAGTTTTTCTTGGCGATGATTTCGTTGTTGTTCAGAGGAGAGCAGGGTATTACCTGTGCAGGCTATGGCCCGTCTAGCCCAGGCCAGATATCCAACCCAGATACTAATTTTTTCAAGATGAAAATGGCTAGCCCAGCTATACGTCTTTTTGAAGAATACCCAGGCAAGGTCAACTTGTTATTCTCCACCCCGCTGGGCTGCAAATCTTTCCTAGGAGGGATGCATTAGGCTTAACAGGAAAATGGGCTTTAAAAAAAATAAATGGGATGTAATTATAAAAATTGGGCAGTAACTATAAAAAAATGCACCAAACACGAAATTAGTTTATAAAATATTATTTATGGATTTTGAAAGTCTTAAATTTTCATTGTTGCGCGCGCCATGTTTCGTTGGATTTTTACGTAATACAAATTTATATTTAATCTGACTGGAAATTTCAGGATAAAAATATTTCGGATCCCATCAAAATGTGGGAAGTTTTATTGAATTCTTTCTTCAACGGTTGGTCGAAATTATTAATCGTTGTCCTAGCTAGAAAATGGGCTGTACTTTTAACAAACTGTAAATGGGCTGTTGTAAATTCCATTAGAATTCAAAAATGGGCCGTACATTCTTACAAAATGCAAATGGGCTATAAGTTCTCTGCCACACACTTGTGGACCTACTATGTGACGCGTCCCCTAAAAAAATAAGTTGACGCGTATGCAAGGCTTTGTCAACTTATTATAGTCAACACACGGTTCTAGCAGTAGTGGCCGTTGGATGTCTATCCAACGAATGTCATGCTTCTTCTTCAATCTCGGATATTCTTAGCTTCGGCCGCCCAAAAAATGATTCCTCCCCCTGACATCTGGGGCGCACCGTTTCGGAGGCTAACCTGTGGGCCTAGTAAGTTGGAGCGTACCAAGGGCTTTGTCAACTTAGTCAATATAAAAGATTCTAGCTTCAGTGACCGTACGATGTCCATCCAACGACCGTAGTGCTTCTTCAACCTCTGGTCTTCTTGCTCCAGCCGCCCAAAGCAGCGCCGGTCATGCCGCCTGCTCCTGCCTCCCGTGGCCGGCTGTGCTGCCGCGAAGGCCTCACCGCCCCCAAACTACTCCTACCGCTGGCCAGGCCATCCCTCCACTCACCCACACCCCCTGTTATTCTGCGGCGACGACAGCCTCACACCGCAGCCGAACCAGTGAACCCTCGTACTCCTCTCCGTGCGGGGTTCTGCTGCTACGTCTTCCCTAGCTCCACGTCGTCCCCTTCCAAGGCCTTGCCGTCGTCCACCGCCTTGGTGCTCTCGGCGCGGCGTGGTCAACATGGTCAACAACCGACTTTCATCGGAAGAGTACTGTACATGGAGAGGCTGACAGATGGGTCCACTGCGGCCGCAAGGAAGTGCCTCCTTATTACGCGCAAAATAATTATTCCTCCACCTGACAGCGGGGACCCACTGGGTGGGCCACCTTATTTCGCGAAAAAAACGTTTCCCCCCTGACTGTTGGGACCCACCGGACGGGCCACCGTATTTTGCGAAAAAATGTTCCCCCCGCTGTCAGCTCGGACCCACCGGAAGTGCCTCCTTATTACGCACAAAAAAAATGAATACTCCCCCTGCTAGTTGGGACCTACCTTGGTGGGAGGCTGACTTGTGGGCCTACTAAGTTGACGGGGACGGAGGGCTTTGTCAACTTAGTCAATATGAACAATTCTAGATCCAGTGACCGTACGATGTCCATCCAACGGCCGTAGTGCTTCTTCAACCTCTGGTCTTCTTGCTCCAGCCGCCCAAAGCAGCGCCGATTGTGCCGCATGCTCCTGCCTCCCGTGGCCGGCTGTGCTGCCGCAGAGGCCTCACTGCCCCTACTATTCCCACCGTTGGCCATGCCCTGCGGCGACGGCAGCCTCACACCGCAACCGAACCAGTGAACCCTCATACTCCTCTCCCGCGGGCTTCCACTGACGCGTCTTCCTCGGCTCCGCGTCGTCCCCTTCCTAGGCCTCGCCGTCATCCACCGCCGTGGTGCTCTCCGCGCGGCGTGGTCAACATGGTCAAGGAATGACTTCCATCGGAAGAGTACTGCACGTGAAGAGGCTGATAGCTGGGTCCACGGCCATTACCCAGCTTTTTGTGATTTGCCAAGTAAGTCGCTTTGTCAGGCCTGTTGGGCTGCAAATCTTTCAAGACGAGGAAAGCTTTCATTCGGCTGGCCGAGAAAATGGCCCATCAATAATGAGAAATGGGTTGTACATTTTTAAAACACATCAAACCAGCAATTAGTTTCAAATATCTTTTTTTTCATTTCAAGATTTTAAATTACATTAATTTTTATGCGTGGATAACTTGTTGGATTTTATATTGATATACATTTATTTTTAAAATCAGTTTGAATGTGAGTCGAAATTCTGGGATTAAAAACAGTTCGGACCGCACCGAAATATGCAAACTTTCGTATAATTTTTTAACCGTGACCACAATATGGGTTGTAATGCTAAGAAAAAG
Organism: Aegilops umbellulata; assembly: GCA_032464435.1. Classification (NCBI taxonomy): domain Eukaryota; kingdom Viridiplantae; phylum Streptophyta; class Magnoliopsida; order Poales; family Poaceae; genus Aegilops; species Aegilops umbellulata. The sequence continues at coordinate 314,372,921 of CP136055.1, read as the reverse complement.
AATATGGGCTCCAAAAAAAACCTTAAGAATTAGCAAATGGGCTGTAAATTATTAGAAATAATGGCAGATGGGCTGTATGCTGTTTTCCACAGATTTGAGGCTTTCCAAAAAAAGGTTGACGCACAAGTTTGCTCTTCCTGCTCTAGCCGCTCAAACAAGCGCCGGCGGGACTGCCTGCTCCCTCCTTCTCGCAGCCGGCTGTGCTGCCGCGCAGGCCTCACCGCCACACCGTACTCCCATCGCTGGCCTAGCCATCCCTCTACTCACCCACGCCTGCTGTTATTCTCCGGCGACGGCAGACGAACCAGTAAACCCTCGTACAGTCGTACTCCCCTCCACGTGGGAAACAACTGCCGAGTCTTCCGTGCCTCCATGTCGTCCCCTTCCTAGGCCTCGCCGTCGTCCACCGCCGTGGTGCTCTCGGCGCGGCGTGGTCAATGTGGTCAACGACCGACTTCCATCGGAAGATTACTGTGCGTGGAGACGCTCACAGCTGGGTCCACAGCCGCAGCAAGGAAGTGCCTCCTTATTACATGCAAAATAATTATTCCTCCACCTGACAGTGGGGACCCACTGGACGGGCCACCGTATTTCGCGAAAAAATGTTTCCCCCTTGACTGCTGGGACCCACCAGCTAGACCTTCGCATGCAAGGAAGTGCGTCGGGGCAAAAAAATGATTCGCCCCCCTGACTGCTGGGACCCACCAGCTACATCTTCGCACGCAAGGAAGTGCTTGACAGTCGGGACCCACCTGGTCGAAGCGTACGTAGTGTTGTCATTCTGGTCGCGAACGTGTACGTACATATATACTGGTGGATGTAGAGGCGCGTACGTAGCATGTACACATACGTACATGCAAGAAAGAAAATACGGCCATGTATGTGTACATACGGGCAGGGTCTCGAACGCCTACTCGCGCATACGTACAGCGAGGGTTCGTTGACATGGCTGGGTCGGAATGGAGAAACAGCGTCGTCGTCGTGTTCATGGGGAGGCAACGGAATGCATCGTGTTCATGGGAGGCAACGGAATGCGTCGTGTTCATCGGGAGGCAATGGAATGCGTCGTGTTCATCGGGAGGCAACGGAACGCGTGGGAGCCAACCGGCTGGGTCGAAACGGAATGCGTGGTCGTGTTCATCGGGAGGGCTTGGATGGAACAGGCGATGGAAACGAGGCTTGGCGTACCACAGAATGGAGGAAACGGCCTTGTGTTCGACCGACCACGTTTGAAATGGGGTCCTGTTCATCGGGAGGGGTCTGGTGTACCGCAAAACAGAGGAAACGGACCTCCTACGGTCAAAACGGGGGTCCTGTTGATTGGGAGGGCTGTGGCTTACTGCAAAACATACGAAACGGACCTCCTATGGTCGAAACGGGGGTCCTGTTGATCGGGAGGGGTGTGGCGTACCGCAAAACGGACGAAACGGACCTCCTACGGTCGAAACGGGGGTCCTGTTCATCAGGAGGGGTGTGGCGTACCGCAAAACGGGACTCCACGGGATATTCTTCATCTCCACCGTCGACCTCCTCCAGCCTACACGGGCTACCGTCGACCTCCTCCAGCCTCCACGGGCTCATGTTCATCCAGCCTCCACCGTGCGCTACTCCACCGGCTACTGTTCAACCACCCCTCCACCGTCTACTGTTCATCCAGCCCTCCACACCATGGGGTCCTGTTCAACCACCCCTCCATGTGCTACCCTCCACCGTCTACTGTTCATCCAGCCCTCCACCACACCACGGGGTCCTGTTCATCTAGAGGCAACGCCACCACTCACTGTTCATCCCCCCCCCCGCAACGCTCACTATTCATCCCAGAGGCAGCATCGATCGGCTTCAGTGAGCAGCAGTTGCGAAGGAATCGCTCGATCGGGTTCAGTTAACAGCCATCGATCGATCGCTCGGCTTCAGTAACGCGTAGCCTGCAGTGCAATCGCTCGCGTTCAGTTAGAGCCCAACGCCTCGCTCGGGTTCAGTTAGAGCCAACGCCTCGCACACACGCGCGTACGTGTACGAGAGAAACGCGCATTGCTCGGCCCCCGACCTCCCACCGTAACTGGGAACTCGCCGAAATTTTCCTCGCCTTTGCTTCTACCACGGTTTTTTCCGTCATGGACGGCCCAAAGAATGTCACGCAGCTGCGTCTCCGGCCCGCCCAGGATGAAAAGCCCATTTTCTGTCATGATTTTTTGTCATAGAAGTAGGAGCCCACCACATCTATGATGATACTGGGTTTTGTCACAATTATCGTCATAGAAGTGTCATATGTATGACAGAATTTTTTTTTGTTCGGCCCAAAATGTCACGGATGTGTCTTTTTTTTGTAGTGCTATCGCTACCGCTTAGTGATAAAGTAAAGCAATTACATGGCGATTGCATTTCATACAATGAAGCGACAACCATATGGCTCCTGCCAGTTGCCGATAACTCTGTTACACAACATGATCATTTCATACAATGAAGCGACAACCATATGGCTCCTGCCAGTTGCCGATAACTCTGTTACAAAACATGATCATCTCATACAATAAAATTTAGCATCATGTCTTGACCATATCACATCACAACATGCCCTGCAAAAACAAGTTAGACGTCCTCTACTTTGTTGTTGCAAGTTTTATGTGGCTGCTATGGGCTGAGCAAGAACCGTTCTTACCTACGCATCAAAACCACAATGATGTTTCATCAAGTATGTGTTGTTTTAACCTTCAACAAGGACCGGATGTAGCCACACTTGATTCAACTAAAGTTGGAGAAGCTGACACCCGCCAGCCACCTCTGTGCGAAGCACATCAGTAGAACCGGTCTTGCGTAAGCGTATGCGTAATGTCGGTCCGGGTTGCTTCATCCAACAATATCGTTGAATCAAAGTATGACATGATGGTAAGCAGTATGACTATTATCTCCCACAACTCACTTGTGTTCTACTCGTGCATATAACATCTACGCACAAACCTGGCTCGGATGCCACTGTAGGAGAACGTAGTAATTTCAAAAAAATTCCTACGCACATGCAAGATCATGGTGATGCATAGCAACAAGAGGGGAGAGTGTTGTCCACGTACCCTCGTACACCGAAAGCAGAAGCGTTATGACAACGTGGCTGATGTAGTCATACATCTTCACAATCTGACCGATCCTAGTACCGAAAGTACGGCACATCCGCGATCTGCACACGTTCGGCTCGGTGACGTCCCACGAACTCTTGATCCAGCTGAGTGTTGAGGGAGAGCTTCGTCAGCACGACGGCGTGATGACGGTGATGATGAAGCTACTGGCGCAGGGCTTTGCCTAAGCACTGCAACGATATGACCGAGGTGGATTATGGTGGAGGGGGGCTCCGCACACGACTAAGACAATGTCCGTTGTTGTGTTCTAGGGTGCCCCCTGTCCCCGAATATAAAGGAGAAAGGGGGAGGCCGGCCAGCCCATGGGGCGCGCCAAGGAGGGGAGGAGTCCTCCTCCTAGTAGGAGTAGGACTCCCCCTTTCCTAGTCTAACTAGGAGGAAGGGGGATGAAGGAAGGGAGAGGAAGAGGAGAAGGAAAGGGGGGGTGCACCCCCCCTCCCTAGTCCAATTCAGACTCCCTATAGGGAGGGGGCGCGGCTGCCCCTTGTGGGCTGCCTCCCCTCTTCCCTATGGCCCATGTAGGCCCAACTTTCCCCGTGGGGTTCCGGTAACCCTCCCGCACTTCGGTTTTCTCTGAAACCACCCGGAACACTTCTGGTGTCCGAATATAGTCGTCCAATATATAAATCTTTATGTATCGACCATTTCGAGACTCCTCGTCATGTCCGTGATCACATGCGGGACTCCGAACTACCTTTGGTACATCAAAACACATAAACTCATAATATCGATCGTCACCGAACGTTAAGCGTGCGGACCCTACGGGTTAGAGAACTATGTAGACATGACCGAGACACGTCTCCGGTAATAACCAATAGCGGAACCTGGATGTTCATATTGGCACCCACATATTCTACGAAGATCTTTATCTGTCAAACCACATAACGATATATGTTGTTCCCTTTGTCATCAGTATGTTACTTGCCCGAGATTCTGTCGATATCTCAATACCTAGTTCAATATCGTTACCGGCAAGTCTCTTTAGTCGTTCCATAATGCATCATCCCGCAACTAACTCATTAGTCACATTGCTTGCAGGGCTTATAGTGATGTGCATTACCGAGAGGGCCCAGAGATACCTCTCTGACAATCAGAGTGACAAATCCTAATCTTGATCTATGCCAACTCAACAAGTACCATCGGAGACACCTATAGAGCACCTTTATAATCACCAGTTACGTTGTGATGTTTGGTAGCACACAAAGTGTTCCTCCGGTATTCGGGAGTTGCATAATCTCATAGTCATAGGAACATGTAGAAGTCATGAAGAAAGCAACAGCAGCATACTAAACGATCAAGTGCTAAGCTAACGGAATGGGTCAGGTCAATCACATCATTCTCTAATGATGTGATCCCGTTAATCAAATGACAACTCATGTCTATGGCTAGGAAACTTAACCATCTTTGATTCAATGAGCTAGTCAAGTAGAGGCATACTAGTGACACTCTGTTTGTCTATGTATTCACACATGTACTAAGTTTCCGGTTAATACAATTCTAGCATGAATAATAAACATTTATCATGATATAAGGAAATATAAATAACAACTTTATTATTGCCTCTAGGGCATATTTCCTTCAATCCGAGCATAACTCCTGCAAATGGTGCCTGGAACACTTCGTACCAGGGCATTACTCCGCTGGGACAGAGATGACGCCGAACACCGAAAAGCAGGGATGCAAAGAGGAAGGGTGCGGGTAGCGAATCGAGACCGATGCCACCTACACTCACAAGATCAATCATTAGAGACCAGATAATGATCTATATGCATGCTATGCAACAAACAAATGCAGCTATCAAGTGCAACAAACCAACTGGGCTCTATACTACCGCTTTCTAACGCTCGCGCGGGCTAGGGTGTCCTATAGCCAGACCTTCTTTGATACCAAGCCTATGGCACTCTGGCTTAGAGAAACCGGAACGCCTCATATTCCAGCCCAGAGATCGAGGAGAAGTCTTCTGGAATACGACACTTCTTAGCATAGAACAAATCAGCTCTTTATTACAAGCTATATGGATACAAGGGGATTACATCGGCACTATCGGTGTCAAAACTGGCGGATCTCGGGTAGGGGGTCCCGAACTATCCGTCTAAGGCAGATAGTAATAGGAGGCGGGGGACACGATGTTTACCCAGGTTCGGGCCCTCTCAATTGAGGTAATACCCTACTTCCTGCTTGATTGATCTTGATGATATGAGTATTACAAGAGTTGATCTACCACGAGATCGTAGAGGCTAAACCCTAGAAGCTAGCCTATGGTATGATTGTTGTTGTCCTATGGACTAAACCCTCCGGTTTATATATACACCGGAGGGGGCTAGGGTTACACAGAGTCGGTTACAAAGAAGGAGATCTACATATTCGTATTTCCAATCTTGCCTTCCACGCCAAGGAGAGTCCCATCTGGACACGGGACGAAGTCTTCAATCTTGTATCTTCATAGTCCAACAGTCCGACCAAAGGATATAGTCCGGCTGTCCGGAGACCCCCTAATCCAGGACTCCCTCAGTTGCCCCTGAACCAGGCTTGAATGACGATGATTCCGGTGCGCAGATTTGTCTTCGACATTGCAAGGCGGGTTCTTCCTCTGAATATTCCATAGAAGATTTTTGAACACAAGGATAGTGTCTGGCTCTGCAAAACAAGTTTCACATACTATCGTAGAAAGAATAATATTTCCACAAATCTAATCTGCTGACGACATTTCATAACGTCACATCACACCATGGCCTGATCATTATTTGAACCGTTTTTCTCAACCAGCCTGACGCCGCACGTTTTGCGAGGCGATTTTATTGGCACATCTTGTCGAAGTAGAGATCGTGTCCCCTTATCACGGGATTCTCATCAATACGGATGTGGGTAACCCAATCGTACCCGTTGGTATGACTCCTCGATTTTAGGCAAGTCCTAAACGGCCATGAGGAGGACGCTTGATATTCACCCTTTTTATAAAGAGGCCAAGGCTTTTCCTTTCTTCCTCTCGTAGTCAATCAAATCCTTCCCCCACCACGAGTTTCAACACCCAAGGCTCAGGTCAGGCGCCTCGGACCTTCGACCATGTCCGGATCAAACCTTCAAGGTCGGTGGATGCCTTCCTCTGTCATAGAGGAAGACATCTAAGAGAGGCCAGGTATTTGACCAGCGAAATATCGCACAGGTTGCCTGCTCGAGGGTAGGTCATTCCCACTCCCGAACCCGGCGAGAGCGTTGTATTCATCGCTCACTTCCTCCGAGGGCTAGGCCTTACACTAGATCCTTTTTTTAGGGGGCTCGTGTTCTATTATGGGCTGGATTTCCATGACCTGGCCCCAGATTCCATCCTTCACATCTCATTGTTCATCGTCGTGTGTGAGGCCTTTCTTCGCATTACCCCACACTTTGGCCTGTGGCTCAAGACTTTCAATGTGAAGCCGAAGATGATCGAGGGGCGACACGCAGAGTGCGGAGGTGTCGTAATAAGCAAAGGCGCCGATGTTCTATGGCCAAAGGGTTCCTTCCCGGAGGTGTCCAGTTTATGGCAACGGGAGTGGTTTTATATCACAGCTCCCCGGGGTACCAAGTGGGTGGCCGCCCTGCCTTTCGCTCGGGCCCCCCGCCACAACTGACGGCACGGATCAACAAGGGGCTGGACTGGGGGCCAGTAAATGATGTGCCGATATTGCAGAGTCGCATCCAAGATCTCCTCGAGAGAGATGTCAGCCTAGCCACGATAATGCAAGTCATGCTAGTTCGCCGAGTCTCGCCTTGGAAACGTCGACCCCTCCGTATGTGAGAGTTCAACCCGGAAGGACCGCAAGCTATTCAGCACTTCCTCGGCATGACGCTCGAAGAGATGTACAAATTGTTCTTCGGACCACAAATAAGGTGTCCGGACACCATCGAGGATGCGGGTCTGATTTGCAATCGTCCAGATACCCAAGTAAGTAATCCCGTGGCCGAACACATTATCTTTTTATTTATCACAACATCATTATGAAAAGTCACTCTTTGACCATGACTGGGTAACAAAGGCGAAGATGATCAGGTGTCCGGCCCCCTTCCCGAGGTCTCACCGAATCCTGTACTGGCTAGGATGCTCGAGCTTGCGCCTTATCAAGCGCCCTCAGGGGAAGATAAAGGGGGGAATAAAGAGGCTGAAAGCGGGCCTCGCTCACTATTCATCCAAACCGGGGGAGTTAGCGCCTCCGCGAAGGAGGATAACCGGGGAGAAGAATATGAAATTCCCTCTCCCCAAGGAAGGAAGAGGACCACCTCTAAAGACCCGAAAACAATGGTTTCCAAACGCGGGAAGAAATCTTCGCCAGAGGGTCCTGCCTCGGAGTGTATCCTTGCCGCACAGTGCCCGCAAAGGGATCAGCCTTCTACCGAGCTGTAAGTAAACAAAAAGTACTTAATAGTAAAAATATCCTACTTTACTTCTATAACCGAAGCATATATCTTTTTGCTCAGATTGTAGCCCTTCTCGACAGAGTTCGCCTTCGGGGGATCTTCTTCCGAAGATGATGGAGAGCGAAACACCTCCCCATGCCACCCCACCTCATGAGGCGGACGACCCTAAAGTGTCGTCACGGAGGGTTTCTCCTGATCCGCCAAGGCCAGAGGGTAATCCTTCGGCCACCCGAAGTCCTCAGTATTCGGATCCTAAAGAGACAAACAGAAAGAGTCTGCAACCGTCCGGTGTGGTATCGGACGCACTGAAGGATCTTCTAGAGCAAGTGGCTATCTCAGAAGCGCATCGTACGCTAATGGGTATGGTGATTGAGAGGATTTCATCCGCCGAAAGCGAGTTGCATGAAGCTTTTATGAGTCTTCTGAAAGGCTTTGAGGTACGTGAAATAGTGTATGTTTTTTGACGGTACCGCACATGTTAGGTGTGCCCTATGCACATAATAGCCCATGAGACTCTGGTTGCTGTCGAGAACGGTGGCAAACAGAGGATCATAGTCCCAGGTAATAATCAGGCCGCCTTCATATGCTGGTGGCAGAAGGTCCAGTGGCTAGCCGGACTGGTGAGTTTGCCGAGATAAAGCGGCAACTTGATGCGGCGGATGCCGACATCGTGCTTGTGAACAAACGGCTCGACGAGGCACAGGGTATGTGATTTCTCCGGTGATCAACACCTAGTAAGAGGAGCATAATGCTAGTATCTTTAATATGTTGTGACTGCAGACGGGGCTGCCGCCATGGAGACCCTTCGAGCAGAACTTGCCCGAGCTAAGGAACAAGCCAGGAAAAGTGATGCGGCCGCTCTAAAGGTGGTCGAAGAGCTGAGAGCCGAACAGGCTGCGCATTGCCGAAGCAAGGATGAAATAGCCAAGATGGCTGTGGAATTGAAGGATGCCGCTGACCGTTACGTGCTTCTTGAAAATAAAAATCAAGCAAAGATGACGGACCTGGAGAAGGCCACGGTGGCGGCCAAGGATGCCTGCTCTATAATCAGAGCGATGAAGGAGGAGCTGCGTCAAGCCGGGGATATCGCGGCTGGGAAGCCCTTTATGCTGCGGATGAAGTTCAGAGATCCTAAGTATGCTCCTCTTGATCAACTATGGAGTTCTGCAGACGCATATGTGGATTTCGCAGCAAGTGCTGCTGATGCGGCCGAATACTTCCAAGATCAAAAAGATCGTGAAGTGGAAAAGTTGTTCTGGTCACAATTCAATGTTCCAGTGCGTCCGCTTCTGTTGAATGAGCGGATGGCCGAGAGGGCCGAGCTCCATAGGTTGTCCGGACTTGCCATGAGGTCTGTTGTCGATCATCTGTGGCCGGAAGGGCCAAGGCCGAACAGTTATTTTAATTTAGTGCAATAGTTCCTTGGTGTTGTGCCGCGCATCAACGCTATGAAGAGGTCCGCGTGCATAGAGGGTGTGCGGATGGCTCTTGCCCATGTCAAGACATACTGGGCAGAGATGGAGGCCACCGCTCTTGCAACCCAGAGTTCGGCCGTGGGTCGAGTACCTGTCGAGCACTACTTTGAAGAAGTCCTTGAAGGCGCTCGTTCAATAGAGGCTCAGTGCTCGAAGAATATTATGTTCTAGTAACATGTATTCCCATTGTAAAAACAATGTTTATTAAATTATAAAGGTTGCATTTATACTTTTGCCTGAAAGTATTATGATGCCTCATGTGCGGCCGTTTATGTATATATGTATATAACCTGAAAGTTTGCAGTCGTCGGCTTCAACCCCCACGCATATAATGTGGGGGTGTTCGCAAAAAGCGCGTGTTCACACTTGATCCAACGTCTTGGTCCGTTAAGGAGGTGATAGCGCAGCGAATGAGGCAATCGGACTATATTGCTTTAACACTTTCACTTAGCCATAGGAGTTTGACAGTGGGACTACTATATAGTCCCTGGTACCTCCGCGCTCGTCTGAATACGGGGCGCATACATACATGACTGGGAAACGGCCCTTCTTTAATGCGGATGAATCCCGAAGATTCCGCTAAGTCATCGAGTGGTTGACCAGTCTCGCGGTTTATCATGACAGCCAGTTTTCGGCTTTCTCTACTGAGGTGCTCATCCGGATGAACTAGGGCACAATCGTAGCAATTCTCCCGGTGCCTCCTTAGCCGATAGAGCGGAACGTAAGGTAGCAAAACACGGGAGCCGGGCAAACCCAACATTTGACCAAAGACATGATTCGGAGCTGATGCATATAAGGCCAAACTCGCGACGCCGAACACTCCCTAAGGTATTCGGTCTTTATAACATATGTCGGGCTGAACAATGCCCATGATAATTAACCCGGGTGTCCATGTACGTGCAATATTCTGACATGGTGAAATGCCAATAACGTCAGCATCCATCTCGGTTGTACTAAGTATCTGGAGGATTGAACAACAAGAGACAGTAAAAAAGGTTTACGCAGGGTCTTAGTCTAAAAAGAAACCTTTGAGCGGGTCCCTGCTACACGTCTGTGCATGTGTCTCCGTTGTGCCATATCCTGGACGAGTGTAGCACGATTGTCATCTATAAAAGAGAAGAACTTAGGTGAAAGTTGTCATGCAAAAAATTGGTTATTCTTAATAAACCATTAAAATTCAAGATAAGTCAAGTTGAGCCGAACTATCCCTGTTTACACGTGGGAAGCCCCTAGTACGGTCTATGAGGGTATAACCATCAAACCAATCTGAGGTATATCTAGTGATGCGCCGGACTCGTCTAGCCGTGTCGGCGGTCTTGATGACCGGTCATTTATTCTGTTTGGTGAGGCCGTCTAGTGTTCGGCTGTTGAGGGAGTTCTCGATTAGGGGGTGTTCGGATAGCAGGACTATACCTTCAGCCGGACTCTAGGACTATGAATATACAAGATTGAAGACTTCGTACCGTGTCCGGAAGGATCTTTTCTTGGCGTGGAAGGCAAGCTAGGCGTGCGGATATTCGAGATCTCCTACCATTGTAACCGACTTTGTGTAACCCTAACCCTATCCGGTGTCTATATAAACCGGAGGGTTGTAGTCCGTAGGACAACCATCAGGATACACAATCATACCATATGCTAGCTTCTAGGGTTTAGCCTCCTTGATCTCGTGGTAGATCCACTCTTGTACTACCCATATCATCAATATTAATCTAGCAGGAGTAGGGTTTTACCTCCACCGAGAGGGCCCGAACCTGGGTAAAATAAAGTGTCCCTTGTCTCCTGTTACCATCCGACCTTGACGCACAGTTCGGGACCCCCTACCCGAGATCCGCCGGTTTTGACACCGACAGCTGTTAAAGCCGCCGCACATTCTTCCGCGCGTCAGGAACGCTCAATATTTTCACTAACTATGATGGTGCCACGTGGACCAGGCATCTTAAGCTTAAGAGAAGCGTAATGCGGTACTGCATTAAAACGAGCGAAAGATGTTCTTCCGAGTAGTGCTTGATAGCCGCTTTGGAACGGAGCGACGTCAAAGTTTAAGATTTCACTTTGGTAGTTTTCGGGTGAACCGAATACAACCTCTAGAATTAGAGAGCCCGTGGAGTGGGCCTATGGGCCTGGTATTACTCCCTTGAAGGTAGTATTACTGTGACTGATTTTTGTCGAGTCTATCCCCATTTTGCGGACTGTGTCCTGATATATCAGATTTAGACTACTGCCACCGTCCATAAGGACTCGTGTGAGATGGTACCCGTTTATTATTGGGTCTAACACCAAGGCAGCCAATCCTTCGTGCCAGATGCTACGATCAAAAGTGATCGGGCAGGCCAACCAGGGGTTGAACTTTCGGGCGGCGGGCGCTACGGCGCGTGTGTCTCGGGGTGCATGTTTGCTTCTCCTCTTCGTCACGTGGATCATGTTTACTGTTTTGATCTCTGCTGAGAATTTTTTCTGTCCTCCAGTGCTTTGCTGGCGAGGCTCGTCCTCGTCTTCACTTGGTGTCTCCCTCCCCTTGTGTTCGGCATTTAGCTTACCGGCCTGCTTGAAGACCCAGCATTCTCTATGGGTGTGATTTGCAGGTTTATTGGGGGTGCCATGAATCTGACATAGTTTGTCTAGAATTTTGTTTAGGCTGGATGGCCCATCTCTGCTGCCCTTGAAAGGCTTTTTCCGCTGACCCGGTCGAGAGCCCCTGAATCCGGCGTTTACCGCAGTGTTATCTGGGCAGTCTTATTTATTTCGACACTTGCTTTTACTGCGTCGTGGTCTTCCATTGCCATCCCTAACTTCGGATGTGCCTGGGTCGCTGGTGCTACTACGGGCTAGCCATCTATCTTCGCCCGTGCAAAAGCGGGTCATGAGGCTTGTCAGGGCTGCCATTGTTCTCGGTTTTTCTTGGCCGAGGTGTCTGGCGAGCCATTCGTCTCGGACGCTGTGTTTGAAAGTTGCTAAGGCTTCGGTGTCCGGGCAGTTGACGATTTGGTTCTTCTTAGTGAGAAACTTGTTCCAAAGCTTTCGGGCTGACTCTCCGGGCTGTTGAATTATATGACTTAAATTGTCTACATCCGGAGGTCAGATATAGGTCCCTTGAAAATTAGCCCGAAAAGCATCCTCGAGCTCCTCCCAACTTCCAACTGAGTTTTCGGGGAGGCTTTTCAGCCAGTGCTGAGCTGGTCCTTTCTGCTTGAGGGGCAAGTATTTGATGGCATGGAGATCGTCTCCGCGAGCCATATGGATGTGAAGGATAAAGTCCTCAATCCAGACCCCCGGGTCTGTGGTTCCGTCGTACGCCTCTATGTTCACTGGTTCGAATCCTTCTGGAAATTTGTGGTCCAGCACTTCATCGGTGAAACATAGGGGGTGTGCGGCAACCCTGTATTTGGATGTGCCGTGGCGTTCTGACGATTGTAGTGTTCGGTTTTGGTTGTGCGCTGGAGCGCGTTTCCTTGATCCGTAGATGGATCTGGTCGCACCAGACTTCTGATGCAAGTCCTCACGTGAAGCATGTGCTGGCTTATGTGCGGCCTTGTTAGCCGCTCTATCGCGGCCACAAGGTGGTTGATCTGACCGGTTGGCCGTTTTATTTTTCGGCTGTGTGGGCTCTAAGGCCTCATCGTCGAATTCAGGCAACAGCTTGCGCTTTGGATAGCTCTTTGTGTGGTAACTTCCACCATACTTTTCTTCATTGTGGACCACTTTGTTCCATCTGCTGTTGAGCGTATTTTGTGCGGCCTTAAGCCTTTTCTTCTACTTCTTCAGACTCCTTGCTATGGCGTGGCAATAAGCCTTCTGCGGATGTTCTCTTGTTCCAAGTGCCTTTCTGGGATGATGCGTACATCTTCGTCCGGACTGTTTTCCTCCCCGGCGGGAGGTTGATGAGCTTTATCCTCGGCGTCGCCGTGTTCGGACATCGGATCCGTACTATTTTCGCCGTTTGCTGGTTCAACGTGCTCTGTAGCTGGGTCAAGGTGGTTGTCGTTTCCTCCGGAGTCGACTGGAGTGTTAGTTTCTCTTGCATTGTTATCGTTGGTTTTGCCGAGGTGGGATTTGGAGCGACGCCTACGCCGACGCTTTGTTTGCTTCTCGAGGGAGCTATCCTTCGCTGTATCCTGTCGTTCCTCGTCATTGTTTTCTTTGCGTGTATCCACCATGTATATGGCATGTGATGAAGTGGCTGTCCAGCGCCCTGTGGGCACTGGTTCCTGTTCCTCTCCTGCATCGTCGTCCACGCCGTCGATGTCTTCGGAGTCGAAATCGAGCATGTCGGTTAAATCATCGACAGAGGCTACTAAGTGGGTGGTGGGTGGGGAGCGAATTTCTTCGTCGTCCGCATCCCATCCTAGCCGGACATAGTCCAGCCACGGTTCTCCTGACAAAGAGAGGGACCTCAATGAATATAGCACATCGACGAAAGGCGAGTGTTGGAAGATATCCGCGGAGGTAAACTCCATGATCGGTGCCCAATCGGATTTGATAGGCGCGGATGCAGGCGGCTCGGAGCCCGTGGCCGGGGACGAATCCAACGGTTCGGCAGCACGGCTCTCGTAAGTGGTGAAGTCAGTATTCGGCTCTATCGCAACTGAGAGTGCGGCCTCCATGGCGGGGTCTATCCACCCGTCTTCGGATGGCGCAATTTGCTCCGGATTGAGGGCCGGAGTAGTTGCAGGTGTGATCTCCCGAACACTGTCCGACAGCATAGTTAAATCGTGCTCGTCGTGATCGTGCGGTGCACCTGACATGGGCTTGAATCCGTCGAAGATCAAGTCTCCACGGATGTCGGCAATGTAATTCAAGTTTCTGAACCTGACCTGGTGGCCAGGGGCGTAGCTCTCGATCTGCTCCAGATGGCCAAGCGAGTTGGCCCGCAGTGCAAAGCCGCCAAATACGAAGATTTGTCCGGGGAGGAAAACCTCACCCTGGACAGCATCGTTACCGATGATCGACGGAGCCATCAAGCCTTACGGTGACGGCACCGTGGAACTCTCAATGAAAGAACCAATGTCGGTGTCAAAACCGGCGGATCTCGGGTAGGGGGTCCCGAACTGTGCGTCTAAGGCGGATGGTAACAGGAGGCGGGGGACACGGTGTTTACCCAGGTTCGGGCCCTCTCGAAGGAGGTAATACCCTACTTCCTGCTTGATTGATCTTGATGATATGAGTATTACAAGAGTTGATCTACCACGAGATCATAGAGGCCAAACCCTAGAAGCTAGCCTATGGTATGATTGTTGTTGTCCTACGGACTAAACCCTCTGGTTTATATAGACACCGGAGGGGGATAGGGTGACACAGAGTCGGTTACAAAGAAGGAGATTTACATATTCGTATTTCCAAGCTTGCCTTCCACGCCAAGGAGAGTGCCATCCGGACACGGGACGAAGTATTCAATCTTGTATCTTCATAGTCCAATATTCCGGCCAAAGGATATAGTCCGGCTGTCTGGAGACCCCCTGACTCCCTCAGGCACGACGACACTATGCCTGTCGGTGTCAAAACTGGCGGATGTCGGGTATGGGGTCCCGAACTGTGCGTCTAGGCGGATGGTAACAGGAGACAAGGGACGCGATGTTTTTACCCAGGTTCGGGCCCTCTCGATGGAGGCAAAACCTTACTCCTGCTTGATTAATATTGATGATATGGGTAGTACAAGAGTAGATCTACCACGAGATCAGAGAGGCTAAACCCTAGAAGCTAGCCTATGGTATGATTGATGTTGTTATGGTGTCCTACGGACTAAACCCTCCGGTTTATATAGACACCAGAGGGGGCTAGGGTTACACAGAGTCGGTTACAAGGAAGGAGATCTACACATCCGTATTGCCAAGCTTGCCTTCCACGCTAAGGAAACTCCCATCAGGACATGGGACGAAGTCTTCAATCTTGTATCTTCATAGTCCAATAATCCGGCCAAAGGTTATAGTCTGGTTGTCCGGATACCCCCTAATCTAGGACTCCCTCGGTAGCCCCTGAACCAGGCTTAAATGACGATGAGTTCGGCGCGCAGATTGTCTTCGGTATTGCAAGGCGGGTTCCTCCTCCAAATACTTCATAGAAGATTTTGAACACGAGGTTCGTGTCCGGCTCTACAAAACAAGTTCCACATACCACCGTAGAGAGAATAATATTTCCACAAACCCAATCTGCTGATGTATCCTGTAATGTGACATCACACCACAACCAAGCCCTTATGCGAACCGGTTTTTCTTACTGCCAACCTCAGCACATTTCGCGAGGCGGTTTCCTTGGCACGTCTTGTCGAAGCAGATATCGTGTCCCCTTATTGCGGGATTCTCATCAATACGGACGTGGGTAACCCAACCGCGCCATCAATTACGGCGCCTGGGGGACAAGCGGGTTTTACCACGCTGGTGGGGACGCATAGTTTTGTCCGCCTATATAAAGGGATAAGGATTCACCTTGTTCCATCCACGCCTTCTTCCCCTCCCGCGGGGGGAGAAAAGAAAAGGAACGCCGCCCCAACTGGGGAGGCCGGAGGGTCCAAGAAGGGAAGGACCCTCCCTCCGGACTACTCCACCAACATCGCCGACAGCGAAGATGAGTGGGCACCCAGGGGCAAGCCCCTGGCGAAGTCGTAAGTATTCGGACAATAAAGTGACTCATAGCGTTCCTTTATTGCAAGCTTCTCCTAACACTGAATATAATCATGCAGTCCGCCCCGAGCCCGAGTCGGCGTATCGTCGAGCGGTTCCTTGGATTCGTCGGATGTGAATAGCTTTTCACTTCCGACCTCTTCCACCCCTCACCCTACGGACAACGCCGAGGTGTTGTCCCAAAGGGTGCCAAGCCGAGGGGAGGTAGTCCTGGAGGTGCCGCAAGGTGACCTTCCGGACTGCAGGCACAAAGGGAGCAAGGCTCCCAAGGACTCCAAGTACGGCCCTGGGCAGAACACCGCATCGGAACCTTCAGTGGTTCCGGACTGCGGCAGGCGGCCCCCCACTAAGAAGGGCAAGCCTACCACGCCGGTGACCTCCGTCCAACCGGAGGCACCAGATAATTTGCTGGAGGTGCTTAACGGCGCCTCCATCGACGAGGAGCACCGCACTATTATGAGTGTGGTGATCCAGAAGGTTCGGTCCGCCAAGAGCGGGCTGACTGAAGCCTGTGCTAGCCTTCTGTTAGGCTTTGAGGTATGTATTAAAAATATATGAAAATATACCGCATAGATATTAGCCCCTGATACTCTGTTCGGTGTTCACAAAGAATAGTCGAATAGAGGATCTAATAATATTCACAGGAGTCTAACATACTTATGTCGATATGCGTAAGCAGGCTTCGCTCCTGACCTCTACCGCACTGACTGCGGAGGTTGATGCGCTGAAGCAGAACCTCGAGCAGTCCGAGAAAGAGCTCGGACTTTCCAAGAAGCAGCTCAAGGAGAACCAAGGTACATAATGCCTTGTCTATGTGTGTATATAAAAAAGATGCAGTTGCAAAAATGATAGGATCGTTATTGATGTGCTAAGGGCCACGACCGAGGTGGCGACCCTGAAGCAAGCACTGTCCGAGGCCGGAAACAAAGCGGCCACAGAGTGCAGTGAGTGGGGGAAGCAAGAGGCGCGGGTTGCCGAGGTGCAGCAAGAGCTCCAGGCTCTCATGAAAAAGCATGAGAGTTTGGAGCTTGACTCGAAGATGCGAGAGTCCAAGCTTACCTCGGCCCTTGAGAGCGCCAACCATGCTAAGGTCAAAGCCCAGAAGGCCCTCCAGAAGATTGAGGCGATGAAGAAGATTGCGGCGGGTAAGGCATTCATTATGCAAAGCAAGCATGTGAAAGTAAATTACTTGTTACTTACCCGAGTCCGGAGCTCTCCAGGAGCATTCGCAGATTTGCCCCGCAGTGTGTCAAACGCCGCAAAGCATTACCGAGACGAGGAGGGGAGCTCGACGGAGAAGGTGTTCTGGTCTCAGTATACTGAGGCCGAACACCCGGTACCCTTGAGCGACCACCTGAAGTAGTTGGTCGAGCTCCATAAGGCGGCCGAACAGGTCATGAAGAGTCTCATAGTCCGGATGTGGCCGGGAGAGGCCATGCCGAGGAGCTACTTCAGGCTGATGAAGCGGCTTATGGACGCCTGCCCTTGGCTTGAGGTCATCAAGCGCTCCACCTGCATCGAGGGCGCCCGTAGGGCGCTTGCCCGTATTATGGTACAGTGGGGCAAGATGGATGCGGAGAAGCTGGTGAAGGATGGGCCACCGCAGGGCAAGGAGCATCGCCACCCTGAGATGTACTATGAGGGTGTCCTGAAGGGTGCCCGTCTTGTGGCGGATGAATGTTCCAAAGATGTAATATTTGAGTAAACTCGCTCGTGTGATCCCGTACGCTGAAAACTTGTTCATATGCGCTATGCAACGCTTGTGTGAATTTAAAATATTACCTTCTGTGCGGCCGTTTATTAAATATGAGAGATGGCGAGTCGTCGGCTTCTGCCCCCGTGCCACGAGTGCTGGGGTGTTCGGGATAAACCTGAGCACTCTTTTTCCCATTCTTGGGTCCTTCGAGGGAGGTGCTCAGCACAACGAACAAGGCAACCGGACTATAATGCTTTATCACTCTCACTTAGCCAGAGAATTCTATAATTTTGAATTTTGGCGAAGCCCCTAGTGTTCGGAAGACCGAGTTCGGGGCGCTATATACGCCTAGGCCGGACAAAGCCGACTCCTCGCCCTAAGCGGCATAAGTCTTTAGGTACTCAAAACCTCTCGAGCAGCGACCAGCTCTCGCCCTATCATGACAGTCAGTTTTAGCTTTCTCTACTAAGGTGCTTAGCCCAGCTGAACCGGGGCACAATCGCAGTAGTTCTCCCAGTGCTACCTTGGCCGATATAGCGGAACGTAAGGTACCAAAACATGGGAGCCGGGCAAACCAACTATTGACCCAAGACATGATTCGGAGCTGATGCATATAATGCTATAAGTTTGGAGTGCCGCACTTGTGAAAGTGTTCGGACTTCTCACGCCATATTATGGGGTGCTTAATCCCCTGGCGTATTAGCCGTACCAAAGTGTACGGGTGCTAAATGTCATGAATGAACATATATACATAAAGAGGAAGGAATAGAGAATGCAATAATAGACTGAAGCTAAGCATTATTTATTCGAAAAAGGTGCATTAAAAGCAGAGCGATACAAATAGTGCGATAAGCAAGAGATGGGACTATTTGACATGTCCCCTCCAGTGGCGAGCTGCGGAATGGTATTTAAAGCAGGTATTTTGCTCGTTATAGAGACCACCTGGGACGTCCATAGTGACGTAGCTTTCTGCCTTCCTGGTTATTGTATCGTGTGTTCGGCAATTGTATTGCAGAACAGGCCTTCCGGAGATTAAAGTCCTGAAAGTAAGAAAAATGGAAAAAATTGGGAGCCCCTAGTGCGGTTGAGCCGCGTTTTGGGGCGTGTCATGGTCGTGCCCCTCCCCCTGTGCCCATGGTATTTTCAGAGCGTAATTATGTACACGTAGCACGGATTTCGCCGTTTCGCTGGGGCTGGGGTTGGGGCCGCATTGCTACGCTTGCTCAGAATGTGCCAGGCGGTCTTGTTGTAGATTACTCCGAGCGCGCTTGACGGTGTCCGGATGTTTTTTCGTCGGACTGGAGAATTGCCTTGAGAGGCTGCTTTGTACTTCCGCTGCGAGGGCCGCCATGTGCTCCTCCGTTCGGAGAGAGCGCTCGGTGTTTCCATTGACTGTGATGACCCCCCGAGGTCCTGGCATCTTGAGCTTGAGGTATGCATACTGCAGCACTGCATTGAATTTGGCAAATGCGGTTCGCCCGAGCAGTGCATGATAGCCAATGCGGAACGGGACTATATCGAAGATTAACTCCTCACTTCAGAAATTATCCGGGGATCCGAAGACCACTTCAAGTGTGACTGAGCCTGTGCAATGGGCCTCTACACCTGGTATGACGCCCTTAAAGGTCGTTTTTGTGGGTTTAATCCTTGAGGGATCTACGCCCACTTTGCGCACTGTGTCCTGATAAAGCAGGTTCAGGCTGCTGTCGCCGTCCATAAGGACTTGAGTGAGGTGAAATCCGTCAATAATTGGGTCTAGAACCAATGCGGCAAATCCGCCATGGCGGATACTAGTGGGATGGTCCCTGCGATCAAAAGTGATTTGATAGGAGGACCATGGGTTGAACTTTGGGGCGACTGGCTCCAACGCGTATACGTCCCTTAACGCACGCTTCCGCTCCCTCTTGGGGATGTGGGTCGCGTATATCATGTTCACCGTCCGCACTTGTGGGGGGTAACCGTTCTGTCCTCTGTAGTTCGGCGGCCGGGGCTCCTCCTCTTCGTCGCTATGTAGCCCCTTGTCTTTGTTTTCGGCATTTAACTTGCCGGCCTGCTTGAACACCCAACAATCCCTGTTGGTGTGGTTGGCTGGCTTGTCGGGGGTGCCATGTATCTGACACGAGCGATCGAGTATACGGTCCAAACTGGACGGGCCCGGAGTGCTTCTTTTGAATGGCTTTTTCCGCTGACCGGGCTTAGAGCCTCTGAATATGGCATTAACTGTCGTATCCTCAGTATTGTCGCTGTTAATGCGGCGTTGTGTTTGTTGCGACGTGACCTGCCATTGCTGTCCTTGGTATCCGAATTACCAGGGCTCTTTGACATGTTATTGCTGCGAGCCAGCCAGCTGTCTTCTCCCGCGCAAAAGCGAGTCATGAGTGTCGTGAGGGCTGCCATAGATTTCGGCTTTTCCTGTCCAAGGTGCTGGGCAAGCCACTCGTCGTGGATGTTATGCTTGAGAGCCGCTAGGGCTTCTGAGTCCGGACAGTCGACGATTTGATTTTTCTTGGTTAGGAACCGTGTACAGAATTGCCTAGCCGATTCCTCTGGCTGTTGAATTATGTGGCTCAGGTCATCGGGATCTAGTGGTCGCACATAAGTGCCCTGGAAGTTGTCGAGGAATGCGGCTTCCAGATCTTCCCAACAACCAATGGATTCTGCTGGCAAGCTGTTGAGCCAATGCCGAGTTGGTTCTTTAAGTTTGAGTGGGAGGTATTTGATGACGTGTAGATCGTCGCCAGGGGCCATGTGGATATCAAGTGTTGGAAATATGCCCTAGAGGCAATAATAAAAGCATTATTATTATATTTCCTTATTCATGATAATTGTCTTTATTCGTGCTATAATTGTGTTAACCGGAAATCGTAATACATGTGTGAATAACAGACAACAAACATGTCCCTAGTGAGCCTCTAGTTGACTAGCTCGTTGATCGACAGATAGTCATGGTTTCCTGACTATGGACATTGGATGTCATCGATAACGGGATCACATCATTAGGAGAATGATGTGATGGACAAGACCCAATCCTAAACATAGCATAAGATCGCATAGTTCGTTTGCTAGAGTTTTCCAATGTCAAGTATCCTTTCCTTAGACCATGAGATCGTGTAACTCCCGGATACCGTAGGAGTGCTTTGGGTATGCCAGACGTCACAACGTAACCGGGTGACTATAAAGGTATGCTACGGGTATCTCTGAAAGTGTCCGTTGGGTTGACATGGATCGAGACTGGGATTTGTCACTCCGCTTGATGGAGAGGTATCACCGGGCCCTCTCGGTAATGCATCATCACAATGAGCTCAAGGTGATCAAAGTGTTTGATCACGGGATCATGCATTACGGTACGAGAAAAGTGACTTGCCGATAACGAGATTGAACGAGGTATTGGGATACCGACGATCGAATCTCGGGCAAGTAAAGTACCGATTGACAAAGGGAATCGTATACGGGATTAATTGAATCCTCGACATCGTGGTTCATCCAATGAGATCATCGTGGAGCATGTGGGAGCCAACATGGGTATCCAGATCCCGCTGTTGGTTATTGCCCGAGAGCCGTCTCGGTCATGTCTACATGTCTCCCGAACCCGTAGGGTCTACACACCTAAGGTTCGGTGACGCTAGGGTTGTGAAGATATGTATGTGCAGTAACCCGAATGTTGTTCGGAGTCCCGGATGAGATCCCGGACGTCACGAGGAGTTCCAGAATGGTCTGGAGGTAAAGAATTATATATAGGAAGTGCTGTTTTGGCCATCGGGACAAGTTTCGGTGTTATCGGTATTGTACCGGGACCACCGGAGGGGTCCCGGGGTCCACCAGGTGGGGCCACCTGCCTTGGTGGGCCACATGGGCCTTAGGGGGTGCGCCTGGGCCTGCTTGGGCCAAGGGGAACCAGCCCCAAGAGGCCCATGCGCCAAGAGAGAAAAAAAAGGGGAGAGTCCTACAAGGGGAAGGCACCTCCGAGGTGCCTTGGGGAGGATGGACTCCTCCCCACCCTTGGCCGCACCCTTCCTTGGAGGAAGGGGCAAGGGCTGCGCCTCCCCCTCTCCCTTGGCCCTATATATAGTGGGGAAAAGGAGGAGCAAACCAACCCTAATGCCCTGGCGCCTCCCTCCTTCCTGCAACACCTCCTCCTCCTCCCGTAGTTGCTTAGCGAAGCCCTGCCGGAGTTCTGCTGCATCCACCACCACACCGTCGTGCTGGATCTTCCTCAACCTCTCCTCCCCCCTTGCTGGATCAAGAAGGAGGAGACGTCTCCCGTCCCGTACGTGTGTTGAACGCGGAGGTGCCGTCCGTTCGGTACTAGATCATCGGTGAATTGGATCACGGCAAGTACGACTACCTCATCCACGTTCACTCGAACGCTTCCGTTGAGATCTACAAAGTGGTATGTAGATGCTATCCAATCTGAATACTCGTTGCTAGATGAACTCATATATGGATCTTGGTGAAACCGTAGGAAAAATTTTAATTTTCTGCAACGTTCCCCAACAGTGGCATCATGAGCTAGGTCTATGCGTAGTTCTTCTTGCGCGAGTAGAACACAATTTGTTGTGGGCGTAGATGTTGTCAACTTTTCTTGCCGCTACTAGTCTTATCTTGCTTCAGCGGTATTGTGGGATGAAGCGGCCCGGACCAACCTTACACGTACGCTTACGTGAGACCGGTTCCACCGACTAACATGCACTAGTTGCATAAGGTGGCTGGCGGGTGTCTGTCTCTCCTACTTTAGTTGAAGCGGATTCGATGAAAAGGGTCCTTATGAAGGGTAAATAGAAGTTGACAAATCACGTTGTGGTGGTTTCACGTAGGTAAGAAAACGTTCTTGCTAGAACCCTAATTCAGCCACGTAAAACTTGCAACAACAATTAGAGGACGTCTAACTTGTTTTTGCAGCAAGCGCTTTGTGATATGATATGGCCAAAGTTGTGATGTATGATGAATGATCTATATGTGATGTATGAGATGTTCATGCTATTGTAATAGGAATCACGACTTGCATGTCGATGAGTATGACAACCGGCAGGAGCCATAGGAGTTGTCTTTATTTTTTGTATGACCTGCGTGTCATTGAGAATCGCCATGTAAATTACTTTACTTTATTGCTAAACACGTTAGCCATAGTAGTAGAAGTAATAGTTGGCGAGCAACTTCATGGAGACACGATGATGAAGATCATGATGATGAAGATCATGGTGTCAAGCCGGTGACAAGATGATCATGGAGCCCCAAGATGGAGATCGAAGGAGCTATGTGATATTGGCCATATCATGTCACGTTTATTATTTGATTGCATGTGATGTTTATCATGTTTTGCATCTTGTTTACTTAGGACGACGGTAGTAAATAAGATGATCCCTCATAATAATTTCAAGAAAGTGTTCTCCCTAACTGTGCACCGTTGCTAAGGTTCGTCGTTCCGAAGCACCACGTGATGATCGGGTGTGATAGGTCCTTACGTTCGCATACAACGGGTGTAAGACAGATTTACACACGCAAAACACTTAGGTTGACTTGACGAGCCTAGCATGTACAGACATGGCCTCGGAACACAGAAGACCGAAAGGTCGAGCATGAGTCGTATAGAAGATACGATCAACATGAAGATGTTCACCGATGTTGACTAGTCCGTCTCACGTGATGATCAGACACGGCCTAGTTGACTCGGATCATGTAATACTTAGATGACTAATAGAGGGATGTCTATCTAAGTGGGAGTTCATTAAATAATTTGATTAAATGAACTTTATTATCATGAACTTAGTCTAAATATTTACAATATGTCTTGTAGATCAAATGGCCAACGTAGTCCTCAATTTCAACGCGTTCCTAGAGAAAACCAAACTGAAAGACGATGGTAGCAACTATACGGACTGGGTCCGGAACCTGAGGATTATCCTCATAGCTGTCAAGAAAGATTATGTCCTAAGGGCACCGCTGGGTGACGCACCTATTCTCCCTGCAGAACAAGACGTTATGAACGCTTGGCAGTCACGCTGCGATGATTACTCCCTCGTTCAGTGCGGCATGCTTTACAGCTTAGAGCCGGGACTTCCAAAGCGTTTTGAGAGACACGGAGCATATGAGATGTTCGAAGAGCTGAAAATGGTTTTCCAAGCTCATGCCCGGGTCGAGAGATATGAAGTCTCCGATAAATTCTTTAGCTGTAAGATGGAGGAAAATGGCTCTGTCAGTGAGCACATACTCAAAATGTCTGGGTTGCACAACCGCTTGACTCAGCTGGAAGTTAATCTCCCGGATGAAACGGTCATTGACAGAATCCTCCAGTCGCTTCCACCTAGCTACAAGAGCTTTGTGATGAACTACAATATGCAGGGGATGGTAAAGACCATTCCTGAAGTATATGCTATGCTGAAATCAACAGAGGTAGAAATCAAGAAGGAGCATCAAGTGTTGATGGTGAATAAAACCACTAAGTTCAAGAAGGGCAAGGGTAAAAAGAACTTCAAGAAGGACGGCAAGGAAGTTGCCGCGCCCGGTAAGCAAGTTGCCGGGAAGAAGCCAAAGAATGGACCCAAGCCCGAAACTGAGTGCTTTTATTGCAAGGGAAGTGGTCACTGGAAGCGGAACTGCCCCAAATATTTAGCGGACAGGAAGGCCGGCAAAACCAAAGGTATATGTGATATACATGTAATTGATGTGTACCTTACCAATACTCGTAGTAGCTCTTGGGTATTTGATACCGGTGCAGTTGCTCACATTTGTAACTCAAAGCAGGAGCTGCGGAATAAACGGAGACTGGCAAAGGACGAGGTGACGATGCGCGTCGGGAATGGTTCCAAGGTCGATGAGATCGCCGTCGGCACGCTGCCTCTACATTTACCTACGGGATTAGTTTTAAACCTCAATAGTTGTTATTTAGTGCCAAGTTTGAGCATGAACATTGTATCTGGATCTCGTTTAATTCGAGATGGCTACTCATTTAAATCCGAGAATAATGGTTGTTCTATTTATATGAGAGATATGTTTTATGGTCATGCTCCGATGGTTAATGGTTTATTCTTAATGAATCTCGTACGTGATGATACACATATTCATAGTGTGAGTACCAAAAGAGTTAAAGTTGATAACAATAGTCCCACATATTTGTGGCACTGCCGCCTTGGTCACATAGGTGTCAAACGCATGAAGAAGCTCCATGCAGATGGACTTTTAGAGTCTCTTGATTATGAATCATTTGACACGTGCGAACCATGCCTCATGGGTAAAATGACCAAGACTCCGTTCTCAGGAACAATGGAGCGAGCAACCAACTTATTGGAAATCATACATACCGATGTGCGGTCCAATGAGTGTTGAGGCTCGCGGTGGCTATCGTTATGTTCTCACCCTCACTGATGACTTGAGTAGATATGGGTATATCTACTTAATGAAACACAAGTCTGAAACCTTTGAAAAGTTCAAGGAATTTCAGAGTGAGGTTGAAAATCAACGTGATAAAAAGATCAAGTTTCTACGATCAGATCGTGGAGGAGAATACTTGAGTCATGAATTTGGCACACACTTAAGAAAATGTGGAATAATTTCACAACTCACGCCGCCTGGAACACCTCAGCGTAATGGTGTGTCCGAACGTCGTAATCGCACTCTATTAGATATGGTGCGATCTATGATGTCTCTTACCGACTTACCGCTATCTTTTTGGGGCTATGCTTTAGAGACTGCCGCATTCACTTTAAATAGGGCTCCGTCGAAATCCGTTGAGACGACACCGTATGAATTATGGTTTGGGAAGAAACCTAAGCTGTCGTTTCTAAAAGTTTGGGGATGCGATGCTTATGTCAAGAAACTTCAACCTGAAAAGCTCGAACCCAAATCGGAAAAATGCGTCTTCATAGGATACCCAAAAGAAACTGTTGGGTATACCTTCTACCTCAGATCCGAAGGCAAGATCTTTGTTGCCAAGAATGGATCCTTTCTGGAGAAAGAGTTTCTCTCGAAAGAAGTAAGTGGGAGGAAAGTAGAACTTGATGAAGTGTTATCTCTTGAACCGGAAAATGGCGAAACTCAAGAAAACGTTTCTGAGGTGCCTGCACCGACTAGAGAGGAAATTAATGATGATGATCAAGATGCTTCTGATCAAGCTCCTACTGAAATTCGAAGGTCCACAAGGACACGTTCCGCACCAGAGTGGTACGGCAACCCTGTCTTGGAAATCATGTTGTTAGACAACGGTGAACCTTCGAACTATGAGGAAGCAATGGCGGGCCCGGATTCTGACAAATGGCTGGAAGCCATGAAATCCGAGATAGGATCCATGTATGAAAATGAAGTATGGACTTTGACTGACTTGCCCGTTGAACGGTGAGCCATAGAAAATAAATGGATCTTTAAGAAGAAGACAGACGCGGATGGTAATGTGACCATCTATAAAGCTCGGCTTGTCGCTAAGGGTTATCGACAAGTTCAAGGGGTTGACTACGATGAGACTTTCTCACCGGTAGCGAAGCTGAAGTCCGTCCGAATCATGTTAGCAATTGCCGCATACTATGATTATGAGATATGGCAAATGGACGTCAAAACGGCATTCCTTAATGGTTTCCTTAAGGAAGAATTGTATATGATACAGCCGGAAGGTTTTGTCGATCCTAAGAAGGCTGACAAGGTATGCAAGCTCCAACGCTCGATTTATGGGCTGGTGCAAGCATCTCGGAGTTGGAACATTCGCTTTGATGAGATGATCAAAGCGTTTGGGTTTACACAGACTTATGGAGAAGCCTGTGTTTACAAGAAAGTGAGTGGGAGCTCTGTAGCATTTCTCATATTATATGTAGACGACATACTTTTGATGGGAAATGATATAGAACTCTTGGACAGCATTAAGGCCTATTTGAATAAAAGTTTTTCAATGAAGGACCTTGGAGAAGCTGCTTATATATTAGGCATCAAGATCTATAGAGATAGATCGAGACGCCTCATAGGTCTTTCACAAAGCACATACCTTGATAAAATATTGAAGAAGTTCAATATGGATCAATCTAAGAAAGGGTTCTTACCTGTATTGCAAGGTGTGAAATTGAGCTCAGCTCAATGTCCGACCACGGCAGAAGATATAGAAGAGATGAGCGTCATCCCCTATGCCTCAGCCATAGGTTCTATTATGTATGCCATGCTGTGTACCAGACCTGATGTAAACCTTGCCGTAAGTTTGGTAGGAAGGTACCAAAGTAATCCCGGCAAGGAACACTGGACAGCGGTCAAGAATATCCTGAAGTACCTGAAAAGGACCAAGGAAATGTTTCTCGTTTATGGAGGTGACGAAGAGCTCGTCGTAAAAGGTTACGTCGACGCTAGCTTCGACACAGATCTGGATGACTCTAAGTCACAAAGCGGATACGTGTATATTTTGAATGGTGGGGCAGTAAGCTGGTGCAGTTGCAAGCAAAGCGTCGTGGCGGGATCTACATGTGAAGCGGAGTACATGGCAGCCTCGGAGGCAGCACATGAAGCAATTTGGGTGAAGGAGTTCATCACCGACCTCGGAGTCATACCCAATGCGTCGGGGCCAATCAAGCTCTTCTGTGACAACACTGGAGCAATTGCACTTGCAAAGGAGCCCAGGTTTCACAAGAAGACTAGGCACATCAAGCGTCGCTTCAACTCCATTCGTGAAAATGTTCAAGATGGAGACATAGAAATTTGTAAAGTGCACACGGATCTGAATGTCGCAGATCCGTTGACTAAACCTCTCCCTAAGGCAAAACATGATCAGCACCAGAACTCTATGGGTGTTCGATTCATCACAATGTAACTAGATTATTAACTCTAGTGCAAGTGGGAGACTGTTGGAAATATGCCCTAGAGGCAATAATAAAAGCATTATTATTATATTTCCTTATTCATGATAATTGTCTTTATTCGTGCTATAATTGTGTTAACCGGAAATCGTAATACATGTGTGAATAACAGACAACAAACATGTCCCTAGTGAGCCTCTAGTTGACTAGCTCGTTGATCGACAGATAGTCATGGTTTCCTGACTATGGACATTGGATGTCATCGATAACGGGATCACATCATTAGGAGAATGATGTGATGGACAAGACCCAATCCTAAACATAGCATAAGATCGCATAGTTCGTTTGCTAGAGTTTTCCAATGTCAAGTATCCTTTCCTTAGACCATGAGATCGTGTAACTCCCGGATACCGTAGGAGTGCTTTGGGTATGCCAAACGTCACAACGTAACTGGGTGACTATAAAGGTATGCTACGGGTATCTCTGAAAGTGTCTGTTGGGTTGACATGGATCGAGACTGGGATTTGTCACTCCGCTTGATGGAGAGGTATCACCGGGCCCTCTCGGTAATGCATCATCACAATGAGCTCAAGGTGATCAAAGTGTTTGATCACGGGATCATGCATTACGGTACGAGAAAAGTGACTTGCCGATAACGAGATTGAACGAGGTATTGGGATACCGACGATCGAATCTCGGGCAAGTAAAGTACCGATTGACAAAGGGAATCGTATACGGGATTAATTGAATCCTCGACATCGTGGTTCATCCGATGAGATCATCGTGGAGCATGTGGGAGCCAACATGGGTATCCAGATCCCGCTATTGGTTATTGCCCGAGAGCCGTCTCGGTCATGTCTGCATGTCTCCCGAACCCGTAGGGTCTACACACTTAAGGTTCGGTGACGCTAGGGTTGTGAAGATATGTATGTGCAGTAACCCGAATGTTGTTTGGAGTCCCGGATGAGATCCCGGACGTCACGAGGAGTTCCGGAATGGTCCGGAGGTAAAGAATTATATATAGGAAGTGCTGTTTTGGCCATCGGGACAGGTTTCGGTGTTATCGGTATTGTACCGGGACCACCGGAGGGGTCCCGGGGTCCACCAGGTGGGGCCACCTGCCTTGGTGGGCCACATGGGCCTTAGGGGGTGCGCCTTGGCCTGCTTGGGCCAAGGGGAACCAGCCCCAAGAGGCCCATGCGCCAAGAGAGAAAAAAAGGGGAGAGTCCTACAAGGGGAAGGCACCTCCGAGGTGCCTTGGGGAGGATGGACTCCTCCCCACCCTTGGCCGCACCCTTCCTTGGAGGAAGGGGCAAGGGCTGCGCCTCCCCCTCTCCCTTGGCCCTATATATAGTGGGGAAAAGGAGGAGCAAACCAACCCTAATGCCCTGGCGCCTCCCTCCTTCCTGCAACACCTCCTCCTCCTCCCGTAGTTGCTTAGCGAAGCCCTGCCGGAGTTCTGCTGCATCCACCACCACACCGTCGTGCTGGATCTTCCTCAACCTCTCCTCCCCCCTTGCTGGATCAAGAAGGAGGAGACGTCTCCCGTCCCGTACGTGTGTTGAACGCGGAGGTGCCGTCCGTTCGGTACTAGATCATCGGTGAATTGGATCACGGCAAGTACGACTACCTCATCCACGTTCACTCGAACGCTTCCGTTGCGATCTACAAAGTGGTATGTAGATGCTATCCAATCTGAATACTCGTTGCTAGATGAACTCATAGATGGATCTTGGTGAAACCGTAGGAAAAATTTTAATTTTCTGCAACGTTCCCCAACATCAAGGAGATAGTCCGCAATCCATACCGCGGGATCTGTCGTACCATCATATGATTCAATATTCACGGGTTTGAAACCCTCTGGGATTTGATGATCCATTACTTCATCTGTGAAGCATAGCGGGTGTGCGGCGCCTCTGTGCTGGGCTATATCACGACGCAACTTGAATGATTTTTGTCTGCTGTGTTCGGCCCGGCCGGATTTACTTTTGTTGTATCCGGCGTGACGTTTATCGTCTCATGTGGTGGGGCGCCCTCGCGATCCGTAGATCGATCTTGCTTGCTTTGCTTTGTCCTCCAATATGTCTCACAGATCTAGCGCATTTCCCCGTGCCTTGGAATTTTTTGAGTGACGCCGGGGTGCGGCATGAGATGTGGGCCGAGAGGCCTCTCTGTCGCGGCCACGAGGTGGCCGGTCAGCCGCGTCATTCACTGGAGACGTAGGTTTAGATGCTTCATCCTCTAATCGGGGCAGCAACCTGCGCTTTCGGTAGCTCTTGGAGGGGCGTTCGAGTTCGTATTCCTCGGCCGTAAGGACTTCAGTCCATCTGTCAGCTAGCAAGTCTTGATCAGCTCTAACTTGCTGCTGCTTTTTCTTAAGGCTATTCGCCGTGGCTATAAGACGGTGCTTGAACTGCTCTTGTTCGACGGGATCCTCAGGCACGACAAATTCGTCGTCGTCGAGGCTTGCCTCGTCTTCGGAGGGAGGCATGTAATTATCATCCTCTTCCTCTCTATCTGCCGCTCTCTCACGAGGGCTGGCTTTTCCGTCCTCCTGCGCTGAATCTTGCTAAAGGGGGTTGTCTTCGGCACTGTCCGGGGTGTTATTATCTCTTGTGTCGGTATCACTGTTTTTGCTTTGGCGAGACTTAGAGCGGCCCCGCTGACGCCGGCGCTTGGGTTGCTTCTTGGAGGGGTCATCCTCCGCTGTTCCGTCGCTGTTGTCTTCTTTGGGTGTGTCCACCATATATATATCATACGACGAGGTGGCCGTCCAGTGCCCTGTAGGCGCTGGTTCCTATTAGTCTCCTACATCGTCGTCCATACCGTCGATGTCTTCGAAGTCGAAGTCGAGCATGTCGGTCAAATCATCGACAGTGGCTATGAAGTGGGTGGTGGGTGGGCGTCGAATTTCTTTGTCGTCCGCATCCCAATCCTACTGGTCATAATCCGGCCAGGACACTCCTGATAAGGAGAGAGACCTTAGTGAATTCAGTATGTGGCCGAAGGGCGAGTGCTGAAAGATATCCGCGGCAGTGAACTCCATGATCGGCGCCCAGTCGGATTCGATTGGCAGGGGCGCGGATGGTTCAGAGTCCGGAGGAGAGTCCGGCAATGTGGAGTCGCGGACCTCGCAGAGGGCGAGGCTGGTGTTCGTCTTGATCGCCGTTGAGGCCGCTGCCTCCGCGGCGGGGTCTAACCACCCACCCTCGGATGGTGCAATTGGCTCCGAATTAAAGGTCGGAGCGGTTGCAGGTGCGGTCTCCAGGACACTGTTCGGCGACAGAGCTAAATCATGCCCATCGTGACAGTGTGGCGCACTCAGCCAGGGCTCGAATCCATCGAAGATCAAGTCTCCGCGGATGTCGGCCATGTAGTTTAAGCTACCAAATCTGACCTGGTGGCCAGGGGTGTAACTCTCGATCTGCTCCAGATGGCCAAGTGAGTTGGCCCGCAGTGCAAAGCTGCCGAACAAGAAAATCTGTCCGGGGAGAAAAGTGTCACCCTGGACTGCATCGCTGTCGATGATCGAAGGATCCATTAAGCCTAAAGGCGATGACACAGAGGAACTCTCAATGAAAGCACCAATGTCGGTGTCAAAACTGGCGGATCTCGGGTAGGGGGTCCCGAACTGTGCGTCTAGGTGGATGGTAACAGGAGACAAGGGACGCGATGCTTTTACCCAGGTTCGGGCCCTCTCGATGGAGGTAAAACCCTACTCCTGCTTGATTAATATTGATGATATGGGTAGTACAAGAGTAGATCTACCACGAGATCAGAGAGGCTAAACTCTAGAAGCTAGCCTATGGTATGATTGATGTTGTTATGGTGTCCTACAGACTAAACCCTCCAGTTTATATAGACACCGGAGGGGGCTAGGGTTACACACAGTCGGTTACAAGGAAGGAGATCTACATATCCGTATTGCCAAGCTTGCCTTCCATGCCAAGGAAAGTCCCATCCGGACACAGGACAAAGTCTTCAATCTTGTATCTTCATAGTCCAACAGTCCGGCCAAAGTTTATAGTCCAGCTGTCCAGATACCCCCTAATCCAGGACTCCCTCAATGCCTGCCACGGTTGCTCTATACAAGCAGCAGAACAACACGAAGTAGCTGAATAACTCTAGCAGCGGAACAACAACGATGGTGATGAACTCCACTCCCTAGGGACTCTAGCTAGAATGCTTATCCTAGCTCGCAAATGAGGGATCCACGGCAAACAAGCAATCAAATCCGGCATGACCTGCAAACTGGCATGACACGCCAGGTCAGTACATTGAATGTATTTGCAAGCTCATAACAACCAAGGCAATCAAGACAGACAACAACATGGCAATTACAGGTTAACAAGGATTAACATGATACTATCAAAACAACATGGCATGAACAACACGATACACCTAGAACAATACTAGCATGGCATGAACATATAAACATGATGACACTATCATGCAACATGATGACGTTATCATGCACCCACTTACTCTATTCGGGTTGCCTCGTAACCATCATGGACATCACACGATCATCTTAGGATCAAATCAAGCTTGGTATTAACAATACCATAGTAATCATTACATGACCACAAGAAGCTTCATCTTTACCCTTGACTCTCGCATAATACCACAAATATTCATCAACTCGGTATCCTCGATACCACAGTGATCATCTCATGATCACAACCAATCTCTTTCTTGTCATCGAACCAAGATTGTTATTAATCAAGTTATTATTATTACTGTTGACCCACAGTGTGACCAACTACGAACTGGGCCCATATCCGTGGGCGCGGCTATCGATAGATTTAACATACACTCTGCAGAGGTAGCACATTGTACCCACACCACGGAACCCATGGCCTTGCACTCCCATTCAGGTGGACCAACGTTGTTCCGACAAAACCGTCCTACTGCCATGACACTCCCCCGGCCAATCCGACCAACTCCCCTCTGGGATAAGTCCTGGGTGGCCCCGTGCCTACCAAAGGCATCAACGGCAACCGCCGTGGCAAAACAAAAACGGTCCCAAACGGGGGCAAGCCGGCTACAACAACTACGGGTACAAAAGGCTTATGCCGTCCTACCCGACCAAGGTAGCGCCTGCGCATAACCTTCCCTCGTTGGAGGCACCGGCGAGAGGCATGACAATAGACCCAGTTAGGGCCTCCCCATAAAAGGCAAATGTGGTTGCACTAGTCATCTCCATATGCTGGCACCATGACTCAGCCAATAGTTGTTCAAGTTCAATTTAATCCAGTTAAACTTGAATGCAATATGTTGAGCCATGATAAAATAACATGATGTAATTACAATGCATGAGCAAGATATCAACATAAGCATGGGGGTGCAACATACGTATCAACCATAACAACAATGAATCGTATCCAACTGAGCATGGCATAATGACGAGCATGAATATCACAAGTATAACACTACTCATAGCATAACATGACCACTACCATCAACAAAAGAATACCATGCAAGAACACATCAACATCATTGCCGAATAAACACTTAACCAACTAACAGCAAAGGAACAATGCATATCAACGGTACTCGGTAACCAACGACGGTCATGCACCAAAGAACATGACCAACCCAGCATGTACTACTACCAAGCATGGCCAATATGAAAGTAATACTAGCAGGTAGAACATGATAAAAGAGTGCAAGAAAACATAGCATGACGGTAACCACCGATCCATAAGCATAACGGAATAACGACAACAGTGGCAAAATAAACAAACAGTTATTAAAGATTAAATGTTGAAAACCAATACTACTGCATGGCTATCATGCAAATGGTGGTTGTGGCTTGCCTGGGGATGAAGAAGGCTCCAGGGAGAAGTGTGGTGAAGCCGCTGAAAAATTTGCCGAAAAAGATTGATTAGGGGCAAGGGCAAAAATGCCATTTTCACAGTGTCAAACCATAGTGAAAATGATGTGAATGGAACGGGCTCGACGAGACAAAGATGTGGTCGTTCGATTCACCTCATTTGGAGTCTCGAGCAAAAAGTTATAGCCTAACGAAGTCCAGGGACCAATCTGTAAAAAGATTTCTACAAACAGGCCCCTGAGTGAGAAAACAGAAGCCTTAATCGAGAATACCTTTTCAGAATAGGGAAAGCGTACTTATAGACGAAGAGCTCCAGAATACGCTTTCTCCACGGGAAAACGTACTTTCAGAAGTACGCTTCCACTTATCCACATGGGCAGTGGCGGGGCCGGCTCCTATCGCGCTGACTGGTGGGGCCGCTGCTAACATCTATCTCTCCCGCTTCTCCTTCTTCTTACCCGATGCGGCACAGAGCAGGGGCGGGGGCGCCAGCGTCGGCGGCCGTTCTCACAGCTCCGGCCACCCCCGGTGGAGCTCGGACCACCGGTGGGATCGAAAGGAGGAGGCGCATCCATCTATACAGGAGGTGTCGGTGTCAAAACCGGCGGATCTCGGGTAGGGGGTCCCAAACTGTGCGTCTAGGCGGATGGTAACAGGAGACAAGGGACACGATGTTTTACCCAGGTTTGGGCCCTCTTGATGGAGGTAAAAACCTACGTCCTGCTTGATTAATATTGATGATATGGGTAGTACAAGAGTAGATCTACCACGAGATCAAGGAGGCTAAACCCTAGAAGCTAGCCTGTGGTATGATTGTTGTATGTTGGATTTTGTCCTATGGACTAAAACCCTCCGGTTTATATAGACACCGGATAGGGTTAGGGTTACACAAAGTCGGTTACATTGGTAGGAGATCTGAATATCCGCATCGCCAAGCTTGCCTTCCACGCCAAGGAAAGTCCCCTCCGGACACGGGACGAAGTCTTCAATCTTGTATCTTCATAGTCCAAGAGTCCGGCTGAAGGTATAGTCCGGCTATTCGAACACCCCCTAATCCAGGACTCCCTCAGTAGCCCCTGAACCAGGCTTCAATGACGACGAGTCCAGCGCGCAGATTGTCTTGGGCATTGCAAGGCGGGTTCCTTCTCCAAGTTCTTCATAAAAGTTTGTAAACACCAAGGGTAATGTCCGGCTCTGCAAAATAAGTTTCCACATATTGCCATAGAGAGAATAATATTAACACAAATCTAATCTGCTGACGTATTCCGTAGCGTGACATCACACTACGGCCAAGCCTTTATTTGAATCGTTTTTACTTCCCCACCTCAGTGCATTTTGCGAGGCGGTTTCCTTGGCACGTCTTGTCAAAGCAGAGATCGTGTCCCCCATTTACGGGATTCTCATCAATACGGACGTGGGTGACCCAACCGCGCCATTTATCACGGCGTTTGGGAGATAAGCGAGTTTTACCAGGCTGGTGGGGACGCATAACCGCATCCGCCCATATAAGGGGATAAGGATCCACCATTTTACCTACGCCTTCTTCCTCCTCTGCCTATCCATCTCCTGCGCACCCGAGCTCCAGTGCCCAAGTCCGCACTTCCCACCTCAACCTTCTCCAGCCATGTCCGGAGCAGGAGGCAAGCGGATGGTCTCCTCCGTCACGGAGGGCCATGTCAAAAAGCTAAGGAAGGCCGGATACTTGTCCAACGACATTGCGCACCGGCTTCCTGAAAAGGGGCAGCTCCTCCCCACCCCAAGACCCCATGAGAGGGTAGTATTCCTTCCCCATTTCCTCCGCGGACTGGGCTTTCCTCTCCAATCGTTCGTCTGGGGGCTCATGTTCTACTACGGCCTAGATTTCCACAATCTGGCCCCGAACTTCGTCCTCAACATCTCGGTGTTTATCGTCGTGTGTGAGGCCTTCCTCAATATCCGCCCCCATTTCGGCCTTTGGCTCAAGACCTTCAACGTCAAGCCGAAGGTGGTGCGCGGCAACCAGGTGGAGTGCAGAGGCGCCATGGCGGGAAAGATAGCCAACGTCCTATGGCTCGAGGGCTCTTTTGTGGAGACCCTGAAGGGGTGGCAATCGGGGTGGTTTTACGTCACCGAGCCGCGCGATCCGAAGTGGATCGCAGCCCCTGAGTTCCGATCCGGGCCCCCTACGTGGCTCACGTCCTGGAAGGAGGCGGGCCTGTCGTGGGGCGACGAAGAAGAGGTGACCGGACTGCAAAAATGCATCCAATCCCTGGTGAACAAGCAGCTCAAGCTTGTCAATATAGTCCAGGTCATGCTCGTCCGCCGGATCCTCCCGTGTCAACAACGGGCTTTCACTCTGTGGGAGCTCGATCTGACGCAGCACCAAACCTTGAGCAGGCTCTTCGACACAACGTACGAAGATGCCTGGAAGGTGCTATTCAAGGGCGCCGAATCTCCCGCATCCGCATCCGAGGACCGCGGATTCAGCACGCAGCGTCCAGCTAGTGCGGTGAGTTATCTTTACCTTTTACAGGAAATTTGTTTCTCATAGTTTGACTCTATGCGGGATCTAAACTCCCTTACCTTTGACAGGGGTGGCAGGCAATGTCCGGACAGGTCAACTGTCCGGCCCCTTTGCCCGAAGACCCAGCAGATGCTCGTTTATCGAAGCTGCTGGCTCCGGCAGCTTACGTGGTGCCGGAGAAGAAGGCCAAGAAGAAGGCCACGCGGACTCGAAAGAGTTCCTGGCGCCAGGAGGTGTCGGATTCTTCATCCGACGAATCCGTGATGCGCTCCTCCCATGAAAACGAGGAGGAGGAAGAAGAAACCTCTCCCCCTCCAGCGGGGGGAGGAAAGAAGAGGAAGGCTGCCCCAATAGGGGAGGCCAAAGGGCCCAAGAGGGGGAAGACCCTTCCCCCTGACTACCCCAACGACGCCAACGAGAGCGAAGAGGAGTGGCCGCAAAGGGCCAGGCGCCCGGCGGGATCGTAAGTATTCGGATACCAGAATAACTCATAGCATTCCCTTGTTGCACAACTTTTCCTTATGTCGAACGTAATTATGCAGCCCACCCAAGGCCGGACTCGACGAGCAGTCGAGCGGCTCCCTGGATTCGTCGGATGTGAATTCACTTCCGACGGCTACCTCCCCCCGCCCTACGGACGACGCCGAAGTGTAGTCCCAACAGGTTCCAAGCCAAGAGGAGGTGGTCCTGGAGGCGCCACAAGGTGACTTCCCGGACTCCAGGGGCAAAGGGGACAAGACCCCCCAGGGCTCCAAGTCCGGCTTTGATCCGGACACCGCGCCGAAATCTTCAACGGTTTCGGACCGCGGTAGGCGAACTCCTTCCAAGAGGGGCAAGCCTTCTGAGCCGGCGGCCTCCGTCCAACCGGAGGTGCCGGACAATCTGCTGGAGGTGCTTAACGGCGCCTCCATCGACGAGGAGCATCGTACTATTATGACTACGGTGATCCAGAAGGTTCAGTCCGCCAAGAGCGGACTGACTGAGGCTTGTGCCAGCCTTCTAACAAGCTTCGAGGTAAGTAAAAATATGTAAAAATATTACCGCATAGACAGTAGCCCCTGATGCTCTGTTTGGTGTTCGGAAAGAAAAGCCGAATAGAGGATCAAATAAATTTCGCAGGAGTCTAATAGAAAAGAGTCAATATGCGTATGCAGGCTTCGCTGCTTGCGACCGCCCCCTAACTGCGGAGGTAGGCACCCTGAAGCAGGGTCTCGAGCGGTCCGAGCAAGAGCTCGGCCTGGCCAAGAGGCAACTCGAGGAGAAAGAAGGTAAGAGATACCTTATAAAAATATATAAAAGATGCAATTGCAAAAAATGACAGGATTATGCTACTTATTGCAGGGGCCACAACTGAGGTGGCAACCCTCAAGCAGGCGCTGTCCGAGGCCGAGAACAGAGCGGCCTCAGAGCGCACCGAGCGGGAGAAATTTGAGGCGCAGGTTGGCGAGGTGCAGCAAGAGCTTCAGGCTCTCGTGAAAAAACATGAGAATTTGGAGCTTGACTCGAAGACGCGAGCGTACGAGCTCGCCGCGGCCATCGAGACTGCCAAGTCTGCCAAGGTCGAAGCCCAAAAGGCCCTCCAGGAATTGGATGCAGTGAAAAAGATAGCGCCGGGTAAGGCATTCTTTATGCAAAGTAGACATATAAAAGTAAGCTACTTGTTACTTACCCGGATCCGGAGCTCTCCAGGTGCGTTCGCAGATCTTCCCCGTAGCGTATCCGATGCCGCCGCATTCTATTGAGCCGAAGAAGGCAGCTCGACGGAGAAGGTGTTCTGGTCTCAGTATGCTGAGGCCGGACACCCTGTGCCCTTGAGCGACCAACTGAAGCAGCTGGTCGAGCTCCACAAGGCCGCCGAACAGGCCATGAAAGGCTTCATAGTTCGGCTGTGGCCTGGAGAGGCCCTGCCTGGGAGCTACTTCAGACTGGTGCGGCGGCTGGTGGAGGCCTGTCCAAGGCTCGAGGTCATCAAGCGCTCCGTCTGTATCGAAGGGGCCCAGAGGGCCCTTGTCCGTGCTAAGGTGCACTGGGGCAAGCTGGACGGCGAGAAGCTTGTGAAGGACGGGCCTCCGCCGGGGAAAGAGCATCGCAAACCCGATAACTATTATAAGGATGTTCTAAAGGGTGTCCGCCTTGTGGTGGATGAATGTACCAAAGATGTAATTTTTGAATGAACTCGCTCGTATTATCCTGTGCGCTGAAAACTTGTTCATTTGCACTCAGCAATGCTTGTTGAATTTAAAATATTACTTTCTGTGCGGCCGTTTATCGAAAATTGAGAGATGGCCAGTCGTCGGCTTCTGCCCCCATGCCACTAGTGCTGGGGTGTTCGGGATAAACCTGAGCGCTCTTTTTCCCATGTTTGGGTCCTTCGAGGGAGGCGCTCAGCACAACGAACAAGGCAATCGGACTATAATGCTTGAACACTCTCACTTAGCCATAGAACTCTATAATTTTAAATTTTGGCGAAGCCCCTAGTATTCGGAAGACCGATTTCGGGGCGCTATCCACGCCTTGGCCGGACAGAATCCGGTTCCCCGCTCTAAGCGGCATAAGTCTTTAAGGACCTGAAAAACCTCTCGAACAGCGACCGGTCTCTCGCCTTATCATGACAGTCAGTTTTAGCTTTCTCTACTGAGGTGCTCAGCCCAGCTCAACTGGGGCACAATCGCAGTAGTTCTCCTAGTGCTACCTTAGACGATATAGCGGAACGTAAGGCACCAAAACATAGGAGCCGGGCAAACCCAACTATTGACCCAAATCATGATTCGGAGCCGATGCATATAATGCTATAAGTTCGGGGTGCCGCTCTTGTGAAAGTGTTCGGACTTCTCACACCATATTAAGGGGTACTGGAGCCCCTGGCGTATTTGTCGTACCACAGTGTACAGGTGCAACATGTCATTAATGAACATATATATATAGAAAAAAAAGAGTAATGCAAAAGATAGGAAAAAAGTTATGGATTGTTTATAAGAAGGCTACTATCCAAGCAGAACGATACAAGTAGTGCGATAAGCAAAAGAAATTGGACTATTTAACATGTCCTGTCCAGGGGCAGGCCTGCGGAATTGTATTGAAAACAGGTATACTGCTCGTAATAGAGACCACCTGGGAGTTCCATAATGCGGCATGGCTTGTCTGCTTCCCTGGTTCTTGCATCGTTTGTGCGGCAGTTGAATTGCCGAACAGGTCGTCCGAAGTATGGAGTCCTGAAAGTAAGAGAAAGTAAAGAAAGAATTCGGTAGCCCTTGTATGGTTTAAGCCATGTTCTGGGCGTGCCGTGATGGTGCCCCTTCCCCTGCGCCCATGGTACTTTGAGAGCGTAGTTATGTACGCGAAGCACTGGTTTTGCTATTTCGCGAGGGCTGGGGTTGGGGCCGCATTGCTACGCCTGCTCAGAACGTGCCAGGCGGTCTTGTTGTAGGTTACTCCAGGCGCACTTGACAGTGTCCGGCTTTTTGAAGGCCGGACTGGAGAATTTCCTAGAGAGGCTGCTTTGTACTTCTGCTGCGAGCGCTGTCGTATGCTCCTCCGTTCGGATAGAGCGTTCGGTGTTTCCGTTGACTGTGATTACTCCTCGAGGGCCTGGCATCTTGAGCTTGAGGTATGCATAATGCGGTACCGCATTGAACTTTGCGAATGCGGTTCGTCCGAGCAGTGCGTGATAGCCACTGCGAAACGGGACTATGTCGAAGATTAACTCCTCGCTTCGGAAGTTATCCGGAGATCCGAAGACCACTTCAAGTGTGACTGAGCCTGTACAGTTGGCCTCTATACCTGGTATGACGCCTTTAAAGGTCGTTTTGGTGGGCTTCATCCTCGAGGGATCTATGCCCATTTTCTGCACTATATCCTGGTAAAGCAGGTTAGGCTGCTGCCGCCGTCCATAAGGACTCCTGTGAGATGAAATCCGTCAATAATTGGGTCTAGAACCAATGCGGCGAACCCGCCAAGACGGATGCTAGTGGGGTGGTCCCTTCGATCAAAAGTGATCGCGCAGGAGGACCATGGGTTGAACTTTGGGGCGATTGGCTCCAGCGCGTATACGTCCCGTAACGCACGCTTCCGTTCCCTCTTGGGGATGTGGGTTGCGTATATCATGTTCACCGTCCGCACTTGTGGGGTGAAACCCTTCTGTCCAGCGGCCTGGGCTCCTCGTCGTCGTCGCTACACAGCCCCTTGTCTCTATTTTCGGCATTTAACTTGCTGCCTGCTTGAACACCCAACAATCCCTGTTGGTGTGATTGGCTGGCCTTTCGGGGGTGCCATGTATCTGGCACAAGCGGTCGAGTATTCGGTCCAAACTGGACGGGCCCTGAGTATTTCTTTTGAATGGCTTTTTCCGCTGACCGGATTTGTAGCCTCGGAATCCGGCATTGACTACCGTATCCTCATTGCTGTCGCTGTTGACGCGGCGTTTTTGCTTGTTCCGGCGTGACCTGCCACTTTTGTCCTTGGTATCCGAATTACCAAGGTTCTTGGTTAAGTTGTTAATGCGAGCTAGCCAGCTATCTTCTCCCGCGCAAAAGCGGGTCATGAGTGTCGTGAGGGCTGCCATAGATTTCGGCTTTTCCTGTCCCAGGTGCCAGGCAAGCCACTCGTCGCGGATATTATGCTTGAAGGCTGCTAGGGCCTCTGCGTCCGGACAGTCGACTATTTGGTTTCTCTTTGTTAGGAACCGTGTCCAGAATTGCCTGGCCGATTCCTCTGGCTGCTGAATTATGTGGCTTAGGTCATCAGCGTCCGATGGTCGCACATAGGTACCCTGGAAATTGTCGAGGAATGTGGCTTCCAGGTCCTCCCAAGAACCGATCGAATCTGCTGGCAAGCTGTTAAGCCAATGCCGGGCTGGTCCCTTAAGTTTGAATGGGAGGTATTTGATGGCGTGTAGATCATCGCCGTGGGCCATGTGGATATGAAGGAGATAATCCTCGATCCATACCACAGGATCTGTTGTGCCATCATATGATTCGATGTTTACGGGTTTGAAACCCTCAGGGATTTTATGATCCATTAATTCATCTGTGAAGCATAGTGGGTGTGCGGCGCCTCTATATTGGGCTATATCAAGACGCAGCTCGAATGAGCTTTGTCTACTGTGTTCGGCCCGGTCGGATTTATTATGTCCGTAGTGACGATCCCCGTCACGTGCCGTAGGGCGCCCACGCGATCCGTAGATAGATCTTGTTTGTCTTGCCTTGTCCTCCAGTATCTCTCGCAGGTCTGGCGCGTTTTCCCGTGCCTTGGCATGTTTTGAGCGGCGCCGGGGCACGGCTTGAGTGGAGGGCCGAGAGGCCTCTCTGTCACGGCCACGAGGTGGCCGGTCGGCCATGTCATGCGCTGGTGATGTAGGTGCTTCCTCCTCTTATCGGGGTAGCAGCCTGCGCTTTGGGTAACTCTTGGAGGGGCATTCGAGTTAATACTCTTCGGCCGCAAGGACTTCAGTCCATCTGTCAGCTAGCAAATCTTGATCAGCTCTAAGCTGTTGCTGCTTTTTCTTGAGGTTGCTTGCCGTGGCTATAAGCCTGCGTTTAAAACGCTCTTGTTCGGTGGGATCCTCTGGCACGATGAATTCATCGTCGTCGAGGCTTGCCTCGTCTCCGGAGGGAGGCATGTAATTATCATCCTCAACCTCTCTGTCTGCCGCTCTCTCGTTTGGTCTGGCTTCTACATCCTCTTGCTGGAGGGGGTGTTCTTCGGCGCTATCCGGAGTATTATTATCTCCCATGACGGAATCACCGTTTTTGCTTTGGCGGGATTTAGAGCGGCGCCGCTGACGCCGGCGCTTGGGCTGTTTCTTGGATGTGTCATCCCCCGCTGCTCCATTGTCATCTCCATCTTTTGGAGTGTCCACCATATATATGTCGTATGACGAGGTGGCCTTCCAGCGCCCTACAGGTGCTGGTTCTCGGTCGTCTCCAGCATCGTCGTCCATACCGTCGATTTCTTCGGAGTCGAAGTCGAGCATGTCGGTTAAGTCGTCGACAGTGGCTATGATGTGGGTGGTGGGTGGGCTTTGAATTTCTTCATCGTCCGTATCCCAACCTTGCTGACCGTAATCCGGCCAGGGCTCTCCTGATAAAGAGAGAGACTTTAGTGATTTCAGAATGTCGCCGAAGGGCGAGTGCTGAAAGATGTCCGCGGCGGTGAACTCCATGATCGGTGCCCAATCGGATTCGATCGGCAGGCGCGTGGAGGGCTCGGAGTCCGAAGAGGAATCCGGCACCTCAGAGTCACAGGCCTTGCGGAGTGCGGGGCTGGTGTTCGGCTCGATCGCCTTTGAGATCGCAGCCTCCGAGGCGGCGTCCAACCACTCATCCTCAATTGGCGCAGTAGGCCCCGAATTAAGGGTCGGAACCGAAGCGTCTGCGGCCTCCAGGGCACTGTTCGGCAGCAGAGCTAGATCATGCCCATCGAGACAGTGCGGCGCGCTCGGATGTGGCTCGAATCCGTCGAAGATCAAGTCCCCGGGGATGTCAGCCGTGTAGTTTAAACTTCCAAATCTGACCTGATGGCCAGGAGCGTAGCTTTCGATCTGCTCCAGGTGGCCAAGCGAATTGGCCCGCAGTGCGAAGCCGCCGAAGACGAAGATCTGTCCGGGGAGAAAAGTCTCACCCTGGACCGCATCGTTGTTGATGGTCAAAGGAGCCATGGGGCCTAAAAGCGACAACATAGAGGAACTCTCAATGAAAGCACCAATGTCGGTGTCAAAACCGGCGGATCTCGGGTAAGGGGTACCGAACTGTGCGTCTAGGCGGATGGTAACAGGAGACAAGGGACACGATGTTTTACCCAGGTTCGGGCCCTCTTGATGGAGGTAAAACCCTACGTCCTGCTTGATTAATATTGTTGGTATGGGTAGTACAAGAGTAGATCTACCACGAGATCAAGGAGGCTAAGCCCTAGAAGCTAGCCTATGGTATGATTGTTGTATGTTGGATTCTGTCCTACAGACTAAAACCCTCCAGTTTATATAGACACCGGATAGGGTTAGGGTTACACAAAGTTGGTTACAATGGTAGGAGATCTGAATATCCGCATCGCCAAGCTTGCCTTCCACGCCAAGGAAAGTCCCCTCCGGACACGGGACGAAGTCTTCAATCTTGTATCTTCATAGTCCAGAAGTCCGGCTGAAGGTATAGTCCGGCTATCCGAACACCCCCTAATCCAGGACTCCCTCAGGAGGCAACCACCAGAGAGCATCGAGGCGGGCGGAGCATGGGCCGTGGCGGAGGGTGACCTCGGGTGCCAACGGGCTCGCGGCCACGGCTGCTCCGGCAACGAGTGGAGGGGCTGGGGTGGTTCGCCGGGGTTCGCGTGGAGCTATGGTGGTGGCTGAGTGAGGAGGGAGGGGTCGGAGAGCTCGGATTCGAGCGGATAGAGGCGGCGGCCATGGTGACGAACCGAAGAGGGGAGGGCTCCAGGGGCCTGAATGAGAGGCTGGGCGGGGTCCTGGGAGTGAGGTGAAGGCGATGGAGTGCTCAGGGCGCTTGGGGATGGCTATAAATAGCCGAGGGGAGGGTCACAGGAT
This sequence comes from Aegilops umbellulata, assembly GCA_032464435.1. Lineage (NCBI taxonomy): Eukaryota > Viridiplantae > Streptophyta > Magnoliopsida > Poales > Poaceae > Aegilops > Aegilops umbellulata. The sequence goes on along the minus strand of CP136055.1, from coordinate 314,329,976 downwards.
CGGGTGCCGCCAAGGGCGCGCTGGCCAACTCTTGCGATGGGCGGATGCATCACGGGGAGGGCGAGGAACGCGACGAAGGAGGAAGCGGACAAGCCACAGAGCTCACGGGGCAGAAGAGATCGTGGGCACACGAGGAAGAAGCGGCCGAACTCCATAAATGTGATGTCGGCTACAGCTCGCCTGTGGGCGCGCGGCGACGAGCACCGACGGAGAGGCTTCCGGAGGGGGAGAGGAGTCCAGGGCGATGGCGACGACCCAGTGAAGCTGTTGGACATGCTCACGCGCCCGAAGACGACGAGAGGGAGAGGTGCTGGAGCTAGAAGACACCCTGGACGCGGCCAACGACAGCAGAGCGTGCGCATTGCATGCCAAAGCCCGTGATCACCGCGTGCACTAGTGCACACAGTGCCACATGGTCGGCCAAATGATGTCTAGACTGGAGTCCTTCCAGGGGAGGTTGCAACTGAGATGGTGAAACAATCAAAGGCACGGTGGTTAGGTGGTAATGATCCTCTGAAGTGTGCTGTTGCAAACTTGATCATTATGCAGTAATCAAGAGAGTGAGTTTAAGAGGCGAACTAGATGTCAGGGGAGTTTAGGTTAGGAAGAACTATAGTCCTCTGAATTTTGAGATGATTATGACAAGTATTTTATATAGTTGCTTTACAACTACATAAACTGGTCCAGAAGAAAAAACAGGAAGAAGCACTCACATAGTGTGATGTATTAAGCCGAAAATGAACATGGCAGGGTTATTTGGTCATATGAGAGTGCCATAAAAATTTCATGTCATTTGGCCAAGCCAAAATGGTACTTCTTTCATACAACACCTCTCTGGAAAAAAACTTACGAAAACACCTGAGGGAAAATGGCTAGATGAAATGAGCCCAAATCTTGTGGAGATAGGTTTGATGGGTAGGAAAAGGTCGTGGAAAATTTTCAGCCATAATGGACCAATGTAAAATGTACTTGCTTCACTAAGTGAAAATTTGGACAGAAACAAAGATTTGAAGCTGTGCTCACATGGATGCATTGCATGAGCTCAAATCTTATGGAGAGCTTTGATTTGATAATATAAAGAACCATGCAAAATTTTCAACTCAATTGGGTTAACCTAGCTAGTACTTCCTTCACAACCAATTCCCTCAGACAGGAATTTCGAAAATTTCCTCAGGAATATTTACTAGGAAAATTAAGTTGAATTTTGGCATGAGGCAATTATTTGGACATGAAAAGATGTCCAAAAAGTTTGGGGTCAATTGGGCAAAGGTAAATGACACTTGCTTCATAATCTGCCATTCAGGACTAAATAGGAAATGAATTAATTGAGCATGATGAGGAACATGGCAAATGAAATATTTTGCCATATTTGAGGAATATATGACCCAAATAATTTATGAGAATTATTTGGGAATTTTGGGAGTGATAGAATTATAGGTTACTTCACAACCTAGGCAAATTGGGTTATTCCTTTAATAGAAAAGGAATATTCCATAGGAAAAGAATATTGGGGTTTGGTCCAAGATGGAAATGACAAGGTCTAGGGATGGATAATAGGGTGAAAAGCCACTCTTGAAAGAAAGAAGAGGTCATCTTCTTCAATTTCCAGACCACATAGCCACGAAAAAACAAAACTCAATCAAAAATCTCAGATTATCAAATGAAAAAGAAAAGGGCAAAAAATCAGGCTGTGAAAAGTCTCCGACAAGTTCTATAGCTGCAAGATGGAGGAGAATAGTTTTGTCGGTGAACATATACTCAGAATGTCTGGGTACCACAACCACTTGACTCAACTGGGAGTTAATCTTCCAGTTGATAGTGGCATTGACAGAGTTCTTAAATCACTACCACCAAGCTACAAAAGCTTTGTGATGAACTATAATATGCAAGGGATGGATAAGAAAATTCTCGAGCTTTTCGCGATGCTAAAGGCTGCAGAGGTAGTAATCAAAAAGGAGCATCAAGTGTTGATGGTTAACAAGACCCTAGTTTCAATAAGAAGGGCAAAGGTAAGAAGGGGAACTTCAAGAAGAACGGCAAGCAAGTTGTTGCTCAAGTGAAGAAGCCCAAGTCTGGACCTAAGCCTGAGACTGAGTGCTTCTACTGCAAAGGGACTGGTCATTGGAAGTGGAACTGCCCCAAGTATTTGGCGGATAAGAAGGATGGCAAAATGAAAGGTATATCTAATATACATGTTATTGATGTGTACCTTACTAATGCTCGTAGTAGCGCCTAGGTATTTGATACCGGATTTGTTGCTCATATTGGTAACTCGAAACAGGGGCTACGGATTAAACAAGGATTGGCTAAGGAAGAGGTGACGATGCGCGTGGGAAGTGGTTCCAAAGTCGATGTTATCGCGGTCGGCACGCTACATCTACATCTACCTTCAGGATTAGTTTTAGACCAGAATAATTGTTATTTGGTGCCAACGTTAAGCATGATCATTATATCTGGATCTTGTTTGATGCGAGACGGTTATTCATTTAAATCAGAGAATAATGGTTGTTCTATTTATATGAGTAATACCTTTTATGGTCATGCACCCTTGATGAGTGGTCTATTTTTGTTGAATCTCGATAGTGGTGATACACATATTCATAATATTGAAGCCAAAAGATGCAAGGTTAATAATGATAGTGCAACTTATTTGTGGCACTGCCGTTTAGGTCATATTGGTGTAAAGCGCATGAAGAAACTCCATGCTGATGGGCTTTTGGAATCACTTGATTATGAATCACTTGATGCTTGCAAACCATGCCTCATGGGAAAGATGACTAAGACTCCGTTCTCCGGAACAATGGAGCAAGCAACTGACTTGTTGGAAATAATACATACTGGTGTATGCGGTACGATGAATGTTGAGGCTCGTGGCGGGTATGGTTATTTTCTGACCTTCACAGATGATTTGAGCAGATATGAGCATATCTACTTGATGAAACATAAGTCTCAAATATTTGAAAAGTTCAAAGAATTTCAGAGTGAAGTGGAAAATCATCGTAACAAGAAAATGAAATTTCTATGATCTGATCATGGAGGTGAATATTTGAGTTATGAGTTTGGTCTTCATTTGAAACAATGTGGAATAGTTTCGCAACTCACGCCGCCTGTAACACCACAACGTAATGGTGTGTTCGAACATCGTAATCGTACTTTATTAGATATGGTGTGATCTATGATGTCTCTTACTAATTTAACGCTATCATTTTGGGGTTATGCTTTAGATATGGATGCATTCACGTTAAACAGGGCACCATCTAAACCCGTTGAGATGAGACCATATGAACTGTGGTTTGTCAAGAAACCCAAGTTATCGTTTCTTAAAGTTTGGGTTTGCGATGCTTATGTGAAGAAGCTTCAACCTGATAAGCTCGAACCCAAATCGGAGAAATGTGTCTTCATAGGATACCCAAAGGAGACAGTTGGGTGCACCTTCTATTACAGATCCGAAGGCAAGATATTCGTTGCTAAGAATGGATCCTTTCTAGAGAAGGAGTTTCCCTCGAAAGAAGTGAGTGAGAGGAAAGTAGAACTTGATGAGGTAATTGTACCTGCATCCGAATTGGAAAGTAGTACATCACAGAAATCAGTTCCAGTGATTCCTACACCAATTAGTGAGGAAACTAATGATGATGCTCATGAAACTTCTGATCAAGTTACTACCAAACCTCGTAGGTCAACCAGAGTACGATCTGCACCAGAGTGGTACGGTAATCCTGTTCTGCAGGTCATGTTACTTGACTATGACGAACCTACGAACTATGAGAAAGCGATGATGAGCCCAGATTCCGCGAAATGGCTTGAGGCCATGAAATCTGAGATGGGATCCATGTATGAGAACAAAGTATGGACTTTGGTTGACTTGCGCGATGATCGTCAAGCCATAGAGAATAAATGGATCTTCAAGAAGAAGACTGACGCTGACGGTAATGTTACTGTCTACAAAGCTCGACTTGTTGCGAAAGGTTTTCGACAAGTTCAAGGAGTTGACTATGATGAGAATTTCTCACCCGTAGCGATGCTTAAGTTTGTCCGAATCATGTTAGCAATTGCCGCATTTTACGATTATGAAATTTGGATAATGGATGTCAAAACTGCATTCCCTAATGGATATCTTAAAGAAGAGTTGTATATGATGCAACCAGAAGGTTTTGTCGATCCATAAGGTGCTAACAAAGTGTGCAAGCTCTAGCAATTCATTTATGGACTGGTGCAAGCCTCTCGGAGTTGGAATATAATCTTTGATACTGTGATGAAAGCATATGGTTTTATATGGACTTTTGGAGAAGCCTATAATTACAAGAAAGTGAGTGGGAGCTCTGTTGCATTTCTAGTATTAGATGTGGATGACATATTGTTGATTGGAAATAATACATAATTTCTGGATAGCATAAAAGGATACTTGAATAAGAATTTTTCAATAAAAGACCTCGGTGAAGCTGCCTATATATTGGGCATCAAGATCTATAGAGATAGATCAAGACGCTTAATTGGACTTTCACAAAGCACATGCCTTGATAAAGTTTTGAAGAAATTCAAAATGGATCAGTCAAAGAAAAGGGTTCTTGCCTGTGTTACAAGATGTGAAGTTGAGTCAGACTCAATGCCCGACCACTTCAGAAGATAGAGAGAAAATGAAAGTCATTCCCTATGCCTCAGCCATAGGTTCTATCATGTATGCAATGTTGTGTACCAGACCTGATGTGTGCCTTGCTATTAGTTTAGCAGGGAGGTACCAAAGTAGTCCAGGAGTGGATCACTTGGCAGCCGTCAAGAACATCCCGAAATACCTGAAAAGGACTAAGGATATGTTTCTCGTTTATGAAGGTGACAAAGAGCTCGTCGTAAATGGTTACGTCGATGCAAGCTATGACACTGATCCGGATGACTCTAAGTCACAAACCGGATACGTATTTATATTTAATGGTGGAGCTATCACTTGGTGTAGTTCCAAGCAGAGTGTCATGGCGGGATCTACGTGTGAAGCGGAGTACATAGCTGCTTCGGAAGCAGCAAATGATGGAGTCTGGATGAAGGAATTCAAATCCGATCTAGGTGTAATACCTAGTGCATCGGGTCCAATGAAAATCCTTTGTGACAATACTGGTGCAATTGCCTTGGCAAAGGAATTCAGATTTCACAAGAGAACCAAGCACATCTAGAGACGGTTCAATTCCATCTGCGATCAAGTCAAGGAGGGAGACATAGAGATTTGCAAGATACATACGGATCTGAATGTTGCAGACCGTTGACTAAGCCTCTCTCACGAGCAAAACATGATCAGCACCAAGACTCCATGGGTGTTAGAATCATTACTATGTAATCTACATTATTGACTCTAGTGCAAGTGGGAGACTGAAGGAAATATGCCCTAGAGGAAATAATAAAGTTATTATTTATATTTCCTTATATCGCCATAAATGTTTATTAATGATGCTAGAATTGTATTAACCGGAAACTTAGTACATGTGTGAATACATAGACAAAAAGAGTGTCCCTAGTATGCCTCTACTTGACTAGCTCATTAATTAAAGATGGTCAAGTTTCCTAGCCATAGACATGTGTTGTCATTTGATGAACGGGGTCACATCATTAGAGAATGATGTGATGGACAAGACCCATCCGTTAGCTTAGCATAATGATCGTTTAGTTTTTCTGCTATTGCTGTCTTCATGACTTATACATGTTCCTCAGACTATGAGATTATGCAACTCCCTAATACCGAAGGAACACCCTGTGCGCTATCAAACATCACAACGTAACTGGGTGATTATAAAGATGCTCTACAGGTGTCTCTGATGGGGTTTGTTGAGTTGGCATAGATCGAGATTAGGATTTGTCACTCCGTGTATCGGAGAGGTATCTCTGGGGCCTCTCGGTAATGCACATCACTATGAGCCTTGAAAACAATGTGACTAATGAGTTAGTCACAGGATGATGCATTACAGAACGAGTAAAGAGACTTGCCGGTAATGAGATTGAACTAGGTATGAGGATACCGACGATCGAATCTCGGGCAAGTAACATGCCGATGACAAAGGGAACAACGTATGTTGTTATGCGGTTTGACCGATAAAGATCTTCGTAGAATATGTAGGAGCCAATATGAGCATCCGGGTTCCGCTATTTGTTTTTGACCAGAGATGTCTCGCTCATGTCTACATAGTTCTCGAACCCATAGGGTCTGCACGCTTAACGTTCGGTGATGGTTTGTTCGGAGTCCTGGATGAGATCACGGACATGACTACGAGTCTCGAAATGGTCGAGAGGTAAAGATTCATATATTGGAAGGTTACATTCGGACACCAGAATGGTTCGGGTTGTTTCGGATGAGTTCTGGAGTACCGGGGGTTATCGGAACCCCCCCCCCCCCTCGGGAAGTTCATGGGCCTTCATGGGCCTTAGTGGAAAGGAGAGAAGGGCTACAAGGGAGGCCGCGCCCCATGGCCAGTCCAAATTGGACTAGGGAGGGGGGGCCGCGCCCCCTCTTTCCTTCTCCCCTCTTCCACCTTCCCTCTCTCTTCCTCTCCTAGAAAGGAAGGGACTCCAAGTAGGATTGGGAATCCTAGTTGGACTCCCCTATGGTGTGCGCCCCCCTATGGCCGGCCTCCTCTCCTCCCCCCTTTATATACATGGGAGGGGGGCACCCCAAAGGCACATCAAGTCTTCTCTTAGCCGTGTGCGGTGCCCCCCTCCACAGTTACACACCTCGGTCATATCGTCGTAGTGCTTAGGCGAAGCCCTGCGCCGGTAACTTGATCATCACAGTCACCACACCATCATGCTGATGGAACTCTCCCTCGTCCTCAACTGGATCAAGAGCTCGAGGGACGTCATCGAGCTGAATGTGTGCTGAACGCGGAGGTGCCGTATGTTCGGTGCTTGGATCGGTTGGATCATGAAGACGTTCGACTACATCAACCACATTACTAAACGCTTCCGCTTTCGGTCTACGAGGGTACGTGGACACACCATCCCCGCTCGTTGCTATGCATCCCCTAGATAGATCTTGCGTGATCGTAGGTAAAATTTTGAAATATTGCGTTCCCCAACATAATCAACGACAAGATGTAATCAACACTACTAGTCACCCACAAGTACCAATCTATAGTTTCGGTACAAAGTTTGAACACAAGAGATGAACTAGGGTTTGAGAGGAAATGGTGTTGTTGAAGATGTTGATGGAGATTGCCCTCCCCAAGATGGGAGAGTTGTTGGTGATAATGATGACGATGTTTTCCCCCTTCGGGAGGGAAGTTCCCCCGGAGGTATCGCTCCACCGGAGGGCAAAAGTGCTCCTGCCCAAGTTCCGCCTCGCGACGGTGATACGTCTCCGTAGTATCTACTTTTCCAAACACTTTTGCCCTTGTTTTGGACTCTAACTTGCATGATTTGAATGGAACTAACCGGAGTGACGCTGTTTTTAGCAGAATTGCCATGGTGTTATTTATGTGCAAAAACAAAACTTCTCGGAATGACCTGAAACTTCACGGAACATCTTTCCGGAAATAATAAAAAATCGTTGCAAAAGAAGGCCAGGGGGCCACCACCTGTCCACGAGAGTGGGGGCGCGCCCCCCTACCTCATGGGCCCCCTGAGGCTCCTCCAACGCCAACCCCAACTCTATATATTTTCTTTCGGGGAGGAAAAAATCAAAGAGAAGAAATCATCGTGTTTTACGATACGGAGCCGCCGCCAAGCCCTAAAACCTCTCGGGAAGGCTGATCTGGAGTCCGTTTGGGGCTCCGGAGAGGGGGATTTGTCACCATCATCATCATCAACATCCTCCATCACCAATTTCATGATGCTCACCGTCGTGCGTGAGTAATTCCATCGTAGGCTTGCTGGACGGTGAGGGGTTGGATGAGATCTATCATGTAATCGAGTTAGTTTTGTTAGGGTTTGATCCCTAGTATCCACTAAGTTCTGAGATTGATCTTGCTATGACTTTTCTATGCTTAATGCTTGTCACTAGGGCCTGAGTGCCATGATTTCATATCTGAACCTATTATGTTTTCATGAATGTATGTGTGTTCTCGATCCTATCTTGCAAGTCTATAGTCACCTACTATGTGTTATGATCCAGCAACCCCAAAGTGACAATAATCGGGACCACGCCCGGTGATGACCATGGTTTGAGGAGTTCATGTATTCACTATGTGCTAATGCTTTGTTCCGGTTCTCTATTAAAAGCAGGCCTTAATATCCCTTAGTTTCCATTAGGACCCCACTGCCACGGGAGGGTAGGACAAAAGATGTCATGCAAGTTCTTTTCCATAAGCACATATGACTATATTCGGAATACATGCGTACATTACATTGATGAATTGGAGCTAGTTCTATGTCACCCTATGTTATGCTTGTTACATGATGAACCGCATCCGGCATAATTCTCCATCGCCGGTCCAATGCCTACGAGCTTTCCATATAATGGTTCTCGCTTATGTACTTTCCTGTTGTTACTGTTACAATCACTACAAAATACCAAAAATATTACTTTTGTTGTCTTTACTTTTGTTACCGTTACCACTACTATGATATTATTTTGCTACTTAACACTTTGCTGCAGATACTAAGTTATCCAGGTGTGGTTGAATTGACAACTCAATTGCTAATACTTGAGAATATTCTTTGGCTCCCCTTGTGTCGAATCAATAAATTTGGGTTGAATACTCTACCCTCGAAAACTGTTGCGATCCCCTATACTTGTGGGTTATCAAGACTATTTTCTGGCGCCGTTGCCGGGGAGCATAGCTCTATTCTTTGAGTCACTTGGGATTTATATCTTCTGGTCACATGAAGAACTTGAAAGACGCTAAGACAACAATTTATCCCTCAACTACGAGGGGAGGTAAGGAACTGCCATCTAGCTCTGCACTTGATTCACCTTCTGTTTTGAGTAAGCTTGCGACACCTAAACCTGCTTCTGCTATTCGTTCTGATATGTCGCATGTTATTGATGATGCCACTTCTGCTATGCATGATACTTATGATGAAACTGCTTCTATGCTTGATACTTCTGTGCAACTTGGTGAATTTCTTGATGAACAAATTGCTAGGGCTAGAGAGAAAGAAATTATTGAAACTGATAATATTGATGAAAGTGATGATGAAGATATGCCAGTTATTCCTAAGGGTTATGTTTTGATATGGAAGCTTCTGCAACTATTTTAGGTTGCAAAGATAGATATGAACTGAAAAGGTTGTTAGTTAAATGGAATAAGCAATCTCTTCGAGATAGGATGAAACCTGACCCTGCTTTTTCTACTTCACCTATTTGTGTTACAGATAAGGATTATGAATTCTCTGTTGATCCTGATATAATTACTTTGGTTGAATCTGATCCTTTTCATGGCTATGAATCTGAAACTGTTGTGGCACATCTTACTAAATTAAATGATATAGCCACCCTGTTCACTAATGATGAGAGATCTCGCTACTTTTATATCCTTAAAATATTTCCGTTCTCATTAAAGGGTGATGCTAAGATATGGTTTAATTCTCTTTATCCTGGTTGTGTGCGTAGTCCCCAGGATATGATTTATTACTTCTCTACTTAATATTTCCCTGCTCATAAGAAACAAGCTGCTTTAAAGGAAATATACAACTTTGTGCAAATTGAAGAAGAGAGTCTTCCACAAGCTTGGGGGAGGCTTCTCAAATTACTTAATGCTTTGCCTGATCATCCTCTTAAGAAAAATAAAATACTTGATATCTTTTATAATGGACTAACCGATGCTTCCAGAGATTACTTGGATAGTTGTGTTGGTTCTCTTTTCAGGGAAAGAACACCAGATGAAGCTGAAATTCTATTGAATAATATGTTGACAAATGAAAATAATTGTGCACTCTCTGAGCCAGCTCCTGCACCAATTACTGAGCCTATTCCTAAACCAACTCCGAAGAAGAGAGGTGTTCTATTTCTAAGTCCTGAAGATATACAAGATGCAAAGAAATCTATGAAAGAAAAAGGTATTAAAGCTGAAGATGTTAAGAATTTACCTCCTATTCAAGAAATACATGGTCTTAATCTACCACCTGTTGAAGAAATCTTAATCCATTACCTATTGAAGAACCTCCTGGTCTTGATAACCCGACACAGGTAGTAAAGGTAAATTCTCTCTATAGATTTGATGAAGGTGGTATTCCTCACTATAAGTCTGCTCGACAATGCTTAGAAGAGTTTGATAATTTTATTGTCAAACAAGAAAATTTTAATGCTTATTTTGGTAGACAATTGAAATACAATACCGATATGATTAAACACTTGGGTGATTATATGGCTAATATTAGCGGTGAACTTAAACTCGTTAGCAAACATGATTCTATGGTTACCACCCAAGTAGAACAAGTACTTAAAGCTCAAAATGATTTGCTCAATGAAATGAATAGTAAGAAAAATGATTATGTTGTTAGAGTGGCTACTAGAACTGGTAGAATGACTCAGGAACCTTTGTAACCTGAAGACCACCCCAAGAGAATTGAACAAGATTCTCAGAGAAATAATATTGATGCACCTAGTTCTTTTGAAAGGAAGAAAAAGAAAAATGATAGGACTTTGCAAACTTCTAGTGAACCTATTGCTGAACCACCCGAGAATCCCAATGGTATCTCTATGTATGATGCTGAAACACAATCTGGTAATGAACATGAACCTAATGAAAATGTTAATGATGATGTTCATGATGATGCTCAACCTAGTAATGATAATGATGTAGAAATTGAACCTGCTGTTGATCTTGATAACCCACAATCAAAGAATCAACGTTATGATAAGAGAGACTTTATTGCTAGGAAACATGGTAAAGAAAGAGAACCATGGGTTCAGAAACCCATGCCTTTTCCTCCCAAACCATCCAAGAAAAAGGATGATGAGGATTTTGAGCGCTTTGCTGAAATGAATAGACCTATCTTTTTGCGTATGCGATTGACAGATATGCTCAAAGTGAATCCTTATGCTAAATACATGAAAGATATTGTTACTAATAAAAGAAAGATACCAGAAGCTGAAATTTCCACCATGCTTGCTAATTATACTTTTAAGGGTGGAATACCAAAGAAACTTGGAGATCCAGGAGTACCTACTATACCATGCTCCATTAAAAGAAATTATGTTAAAACTGCTTTATGTGATCTTGGAGCCGGTGTTAGTGTTATGCCTCTCTCTTTATACCGTAGACTTGACTTGAATAAGCTGACACCTACTGAAATATCTTTGAAAATGGCTGATAAATCAACTGCTATACCTGTCGGTATTTGTGAGGATGTGCCTATTGTGGTAGCAAACGTTACTATTTTAACGGACTTTCTTATTCTTGATATTCCTGAGGACGATAGTATGTCTATTATTCTTGGAAGACCTTTTCTGAATACTGCAGGGGCTATTATTGATTGCAACAAAAGCAATGCCACTTTTCATGTTAATGGTAATGAGCATACGGTACACTTTCCGAGAAAAAAAACCTCAAGTTCATAGTATCAACTCTATTAGAAAAATTCCATCAATTATTATTGGAGGTTTTGAATTTCCTCTTCCTACTGTCAAAAAGAAATATGATATTCTTATTATTGGGGATGTGCATATCCCCATTGAGGTAACATAGTGTTATTCGAAATTTCTCAGGTTTCATGTTATTCGGAATGAGTTCGTTAACAAGACTTGATCAACCTTGTTAGTGGATTCCTTTTGATGAGCATGAGATGGATGAAACTAGAAGGCACAACCTTCTGTACCCTTTTTCTACTTTCTGTTATTTAGTTGAAATAAAGTAAAATAGTATTTTTCTGTCTGTTTTCTGATTTACCCGTGCAATATAAAAATACCCTGAAAATAAAAGTCCTCCAAATGTCCTGCCAATTTAATATGATTTTTCTGGAATATTTGAGGATTTATGGAACTGAGAACACACCGGGGGGGTGAACCACCAGGCCACGAGGGTGGAGGGCGCGCCCTACCCCCCAGGGTGCGCCCCCTGCCTCGTGGGCCCATGGTGGCCCTCCTCCACTTATTCTTGCACTCACACAGTCCTTCTTCCTCCCACAAACACGAACATCCAACTCAAGCACGAGTTCTAGCTCACTTTGCTGCGATTTTCGATCTCCTTGCTCAAAGCACCTCTCACAAAACTGCTTGGGGATTGTTCCTTGCTATGTGACTCCTCCATTGGTCCAATTAGTTTTTGCTCTAGTGCTTTATTCATTGCAAATTTGTGCTGCATAGGTGACCATGTTCTTGAGCTTGCATGTCAAATTTATATGGTTCCAAGTAGTTCTAATGCTTGATAAAGGCTCTAGGCACTTGTAGGAGTAGTTGCTATCAATTTTGTTGAGCTTGGTTCACTTTTGTTTGAAGTTACTAAAAATTTCAGAATATTTCAGAAAATAATGAAGAGACTTTTGAGGGGCTCATCGAGCCGAAGCTCAAAGGAAAAGCAAAATGAACAAGCACAGAGGCCCAAATATAATTTGCCTCGTACTGCGGAGGTCCGCCCGTGTGAATGGCCTTCCGATGACTTCTTGAGACAAGGCGGGATTTATGAGGATTTTTATTCATTGGCTGATAATGCTGGCCTCACCGACTTCCTCCGCGACCAACGTCATCAGTATCTCTTACTCACTAATACTTTTGTGCAAAACTTCTACTAATTTCCTAAGGAATCACCTCCTTCAGTAGAGTTTCATTTATATGATGTTGCTAAGAAAATGCCATTAGCTGAATTTTGCAAGGTTTGCAAAATACCCTTCGAGGGTAGTTTAGATGAACCACACTGTAAAGATGTGGAAGAATTTATTAACACCGTCACTGTGGGAGAAACCAGGAAGGTTTCCGATGCACGAATCACCAGCATACATTTTCCTGTCTTACGCTACTTTGCCATATTTTCTAGTCGTTGTTTGATTGGTCGCGGGAACTGTGGGAACCTTGGTGTTCCTGATATTATCATTTTGTTCCATGGTTTATATCGTGATAACACTGTCAGTATGGGTACAATTATTGCTAAACGCTTAAGTTTGAACCGTACAAAAGGGCCCCATCTTTGGAGGTATTTATGCTGCATGCCTAGCTGCATATTTTAATATACCCATTAGGCTCTATGAGAAAGAAGAAAATTTGCTGCCCAATGCTTATTTAGATAATAGGAGTATGCTAGCGCATGATTTTATTGTTAAGGGCAGGGAAGGGGAGCTTAAATACAAATTGTACTTTAATAAACACCACCCTGAGACTATTACTTTGCCTGCTCCTTCCTTGTTTAATTTGTCTGAAGGTCCTTATCTCGTTCCATGGGCGGCCGTTCAAGCCTACCGGAACCCTACACCAGCCCCGGAGCCGGAACCACAATATGAGCCTCCACGACAGTCTGTTTATTCTTGGGATCCGGAGATGGCTGCCAGCCAGTGGCAGTCAGAGTCCTCTTCATTGCGGTACGATCCCAGCTACACCTACGGGTATCCGACAGGCCATCCCTGCCAATAGACCAACTTAGGCCAAAAGCCTAAGCTTGGGGGAGTACGTATTTCCCATCGACATTACATTTATGTTCACACACTTATTGCTAGATGTCGGTGCTCATACTCTTTCATTGTAATATCCATGCTAGTTTATTTTCTTTTTCCTGCTTTCTTCTTGCGTGTTTGTTAAAACTTAAGAAAAACCAAAAAAATAGTGGTAGTTTACTTTCTTGCTATAGTAGTTATAATTAAAAAGAAAACCCAAAAATATTTCCCGTTCTTCTTTTGCTTGTTGGGAGCTTTCCCGTGTAAACAGTTTTTATTTCTTTCATTTTCTTTGGGGGTCGATAGGAGAAGACCATGATTAAATTGTTGAAGTGGCTCTTATATGCATTATTGTTGATTTAACCAAGAGCCCATATTGCCTTGTCTTCTCCTATTTATTGAATGCTCGCAGATTCCAGCTTAGTCTAATGCACATGCACTCTTATTATTATTCACATCGTTCGGTCGTGCAAGTGAAAGGCAATTATGATGATATACGATGGACTGATTGAGATGAGAAAAGCTGGTATGAACTCGACCTCTCTTGTTTTTGTAAATATGATGAGTTCGTCGTTCTTGATTCAGCTTATTATGAATAAACATGTTTGCAATGACAATCAGAGATCATAATTGCTCGTGCCATGCTTGATTATCTATGAGTTATAATGGTTTACCTTGCGTGCCAACATGCTATTAAAATGGTTGTGATGTGGTATGATGGGGTGGTATCCTCCTTTGAATGATTTAAGTGACTTGACTTGGCACATGTTCACACATGTAGTTGAAAGAAAATCAACATAGCCTTCATGATATGTATGTTCATGGTGGATTATATCCTACTCATGCTTGCATCCAATGTTTATTAATTTTAATGCATGTTCATGGCTGTTGTCGCTCTCTAGTTGGTCGCTTCCCAGTCTTTTGCTAGCCTTCACTTGTACTAAGCGGGAATACTGCTTGTGCATCCAATCCCTTAAACCCCAAAGTTATTCCATATGAGTCCACCATACCTTCCTATATGCGGTATTTACCTGCCGTTCCAAGTAAATTTGTATGTGCCAAACTCTAAACCTTCAAATAAGTATTCTGTTTTGTATGCTCAAATATCTCATGTATCAACTAGGGCTGCCCTTATCTTCCATGTTAGGCGGGTTATTCTCAAGAGGAGTGGACTCCGCTCCTCACTCACGAGAAAATGGTTGGTCATCGGGATGCCCAGTCCCATGCTTTATGCAAACTAAATCAAATTAATTGCAAACAAAACTCCCCCGGGACTCTTGTTAGTTGGAGGCACTCGTTGTTTCGAGCAAGCCATGGATTGATGCTTGTTGGTGGAGGGGGAGTATAAACTTTACCATTCTGTTTGGGAACCGCCTATAATGTGTGTAGCATGGAAGATATCGCCATCTCTTAGTTGCTATGTTGACAATGAAAGTATGCCGCTCAAAATATTATTTATCTCTATTTCAAAACCGAGCTCTGGCACCTCTACAAATCCCTGCTTCCCTCTGCGAAGGGCCTATCTATTTACTTTTTATGTTGAGTCATCACCCTCTTATTAAAAGCACTAGCTGGAGAGCACAGCTGTCATTTGCATCCATTACTGCTAATTTATATTGGGTATGACTATGATTGGATCTCTTTTACAATGAATTACAACGTCTAGTCAGTCCTTGATCTTTAAAGGTGCTCTGCATTTATGTTTTGCAGTCTCAGAAAGGGCTAGCGAGATACCATCTTGTTATATCATATTATGATTGTTTTGAGAAAGTGTTGCCATCCAAGATTTATTATTATGGCTCACTAGTTGATTATGCTATTGATATGAGTAAATATGAGACCTGAGAATTATTGCAAATTTGGTTAGTTATAATCTTTGCTGAAAACATGAATACTGGCTTTACGTATTTACAACAACAAGAGCAAACAGAGTTTGTAAAAGTTTTTCTTTATCACTTTCAGTTTATCAACTGAATTGCTTGAGGACATGCAAAGGTTTAAGCTTGGGGGAGTTGACACGTCTCCATTGTATCTACTTTTCCAAACACTTTTGCCCTTGTTTTGGACTCTAACTTGCATGATTTGAATGGAACTGGCCCGGACTGACACTGTTTCCAGCAGAATTGCCACGGTGTTATTTATGTGCAGAAACAAAACTTCTCGGAATGACCTGAAACTTCACGGAACATCTTTTCGGAAATAATTAAAAATCGTTGCAAAACATGAAGGCCAGGGGGGCCACCACCTGTCCACGAGGGTGGGGGCGCGCCCCCCTACCTTGCGGTCCCCCTGAGGCTCCTCCGACGCCAACTCCAACTCTATATATTTGCTTTCGGGGAGGGGAAAATCAAAGAGAAGAAATCATTGCGTTTTACAATACGGAGCCGCCGCCAAGCCCTAAAACCTCTCAGGAGGGCTGATCTGGAGTCCGTTCGGGGCTCCGGAGAGGGGGATTCGTCGCCGTCGTCATCACCAACCATCCACCATCACCAATTTCATGATGCTCACCGCCGTGCGTGAGTAATTCCATCATAGGCTTGCTGGACGGTGATGGGTTGGATGAGATCTATCATGTAATCGAGTTAGTTTTGTTAGGGTTTGATCCCTAGTTATCCAGGTGTGGTTTAATTGACAACTCAACTGCTAATACTTGAGAATATTCTTTGGCTCCCCTTGTGTCGAATCAATAAATTTGGGTTGAATACTCTACCCTTGAAAACTGTTGCGATCCCCTATACTTGTGGGTTATCAAGACTATTTTCTGGCGCCGTTGCCGGGGAGCATAGCTCTATTCTTTGAGTCACTTGGGATTTATATCTGCTGGTCACTATGAAGAACTTGAAAGACGTTAAGACAACAATTTATCCCTCAACTACAAGGGGGGTAAGGAACTGCCATCTAGCTCTACACTTGATTCACCTTCTGTTTTGAGTAAGCTTGCGACACCTAAACCTTCTTCTGCTATCTGTTCTGATATGTCACATGTTATTGATGATGCCACTTCTGCTATGCATGATACTTATGATGAAACTGCTTCTATGCTTGATACTTCTGTGCAACTTGGTGAATTTCTTGATGAACAAATTGCTAGGGCTAGAGAGAAAGAAATTATTGAAACTGATAATATTGATGAAAGTGATGATGAAGATATGCCAGTTATTCCTGAGGGTTATGTTTTTGATATGGAAGCTTCTGCAGCTATTTTAGCCTGCAAAGATAGATATGAACTGAAAAGGTTGTTAGTTAAATGGAATAAGCAATCTCTTAGAGATAGAATGAAACCCGGCCCTGCTTTTGCTACTTCACCTATTTGCGTTGTCGATAAGGAATATGAATTCTATGTTGATCCTGATATAATTATTTTGGTTGAATCTGATCCTTTTCATGGCTATGAATCTGAAACTGTTGTGGCACATCTTACTAAATTATATGATATAGCCACCCTGTTCACTAATGATGAGAGATCTCGCTACTTTTATATCCTTAAAATATTTCCGTTCTCATTAAAGGGTGATGCTAAGATATGGTTTAATTCTCTTGATCCTGGTTGTGTGTGTAGTCCCGAGGATATGATTTATTACTTCTCTGCTAAATATTTCCCTTCTCGTAAGAAACAAGCTGCTTTAAAGGAAATATACAACTTTGTGCAAATTGAAGAAGAGAGTCTCCCACAAGCTTGGGGGAGGCTTCTCAAGTTACTTAATGCTTTGCCTGATCATCCTCTTAAGAAAAATGAAATACTTGAAATCTTATATAATGGACTAACCGATCTTCCAGAGATTACTTGGATAGTTGTGTTGGTTCTCTTTTCAGGGAAAGAACACCGGATGAATCTGAAATTCTATTGAATAATATGTTGACAAATTAAAATAATTGTGCACTTCCTGAGCCAGCTCCTGCACCAATTACTGGGCCTATTTCCAAACCAACTCCGAAGAAGAGAGGTGTTCTATTTCTCAGTCCTGAAGATATGCAAGAGGCAAAGAAATCTATGAAAGAAAAAGGTATTAAAGCTGAAGATGTTAAGAATTTACCTCCTATTGAAGAAATACATGGTCTTAATCTACCGCCTGTTGAAGAAACATATGATCTTAATACATTACCTATTGAAGAACCTCCTGGTCTTGATAACCTGACACAGGTAGTAAAGGTAAATTCTCTCTATAGATTTGATGAAGGTGATATTCCTCACTGTAAGTCTGCTAGACAATGCTTAGAAGAGTTTGATAATTTTATTGTCAAACAAGAAAATTTTAATGCTTATTTTGGTAGACAATTGAAATACAATACCAATATGGTTAAACACTTGGGTGATTATATGGCTAATATTAGAGGTGAACTTAAACTCGTTAGCAAACATGCTTCTATGGTTACCACCCAAGTAGAACAAGTAGTTAAAGCACAAAATGATTTGCTCAATGAAATGAATAGTAAGAAAAATGATTATGATGTTAGAGTGGCAACTAGAATTGGTAGAATGACTTAGGAACCTTTGTAACATGAAGGCCAACCCAAGAGAATTGAACAAGATTCTTAGAGAAATAATATTGATGCACCTAGTTCTTCTAAAAGGAATCAAAAGAAAAATAATAGGACTTTGCAAACTACTAGTGAACCTATTGTTGAACCACCTGAGAATCCCAATGATATCTCTATGTCTGATGCTGAAACACAATTTGGTAATGAACATGAACCTAATGAAAATGTTAATGATGATGTTCATGATGATGCTCAACCTAGGATGATCACACGGATGCCCCGGGATCTCCTTGGACAACACTGGATTCCCCAGGTGCCCACCAACAATCCACCCAAATGTGTATTAAAGTAGCCACCTTAATAAACCCTTAGTTTAAAGATAATCTCACAGCTGTCATGAATCACTCAACCAAACCACGTCTACGAGCATAGCATAGTAGTATAAGCATAACGTAGAAGTAACTCCCAGGGTTTGATAATAAAGGACAATAGGTTCTACCTCATCAGCTACTCCCAAAACCCACATGTTAAGAGATCCTACGCATGCAATGTTTGAGGGTTGTAACTAATGCATAAAACTGGGTAATAAGGGGTATGATCAAAGTATTACTTGCCTTGCTGACGATCTGCAAACCCTAGAGACTCGTAGTAGGACGCTTCACACTCCAGAAATTCTATCGCAAACAAACAATAGCATACATAAGCACTCAAGCATAGATGCAAGTGTAAAACTCAAATAAAGATATCCAAACTGAAATTTCAACCGAAGTGCTTTGATTTGCAAAAATAATCAATCAAATCGAGCTACCAAAGTCAAACTACGGTCAAAAGAAGTTTGAATTCAAATCTGCTTGAAGCCAAATTTTAAATTATCAAAACCTTGTTCAAGTTGATTAACTGGAAATAGGGGTTCGAGACGAAGATTTTGGCATTGGTTTCACTGGATTTGGACAAACGGTTAAAAAGTTGCGAGGGTTTGAAGATCAGGGGCTAATCTGCGATAAAAATAATCATGGATAGGTCCCTGCCCAAAACTAAAATAAAAAGAATAAGACTCGGCGCGAACGTCCGCTAACAGAGTCAAACGAGCGAATTCGTTCGTTATAAGAACTAAACAAACGAACGTTCGTAGAATAAAACTAACCGAAGAAAACCGAGAAAACCCGATCCAGAAAAAAATGAATCTAGCGTTTACCAAAAAACAGAATGATTTTATATCGTTTAACCGAAAAAGACTGGCCGCAAGATCCGTCGGGCGGGGCGGCGTGATCCGGCGAGGCGGGGCGGCGTGCAACGCAGGGCGGCGGTGGCTAGCGGCAGCGGCGGCGAAGCGGTGGAGCGGCGACGGCAACGGCGGCGGCGCGGCGCTGGCGGCGGGCTACAGCTTGGGACGAGGTGGGGAGGGGCGGCGGCGGCGCGGGTTATAAAGGGGGGCGGCGGCAGCTTGGGGGAGGGGGCACGGCCTCGGGAGGCATGTCCCGTGCGGACACGGCGGCGGCGACACTCGGGAAGCTGGTCCCGAGCCGAAGGGGAGTGTCGGGGTGGACGGCGTCCCCCGCGAGCACCTATGGGGCCGGAGCCCCTTTCGTTGTCCGGTGAGGGGGGCGGAGGGAGCACGGAGAGCAGATCGAGGCGAGCACACGGGCGGTTTACCCAGGTTCGGGCCGCGATGGACGCGTAAAACCCTACTCCTGCTTGGTCGTATTGAACTGGGGAGCTCGGGAGCTTGGAGAGCTAGCTGCACCGAGCGTATGGCTGTCTGGATTCCGGATGTCCGAACCCCCTCTACGTTGCACACGGGCCTCCTTTTATAGCGCAAAGGGGTCACCGACAGGTGTCAACGTAAGAGAAAGGGGTGGAAGTTGTAACAGTGCGGGAACAGTGGCGCTACAGTGCGGCACAGTGTTATCATACCTACTTCTGACGGTAGGGGACAAGGGCATTAAATGCCCGTCACGGTCGCCCGGACAGCACCGAGGCGGACCGTTAGGTGCGCCACCGCTCGCCACGATGGTGGCTGCATGCCACCGCATACCCCAGGCTGCGCGGTGCCCCGCCACGTGCCCTTGGGGGAAACCCTGGAGCGACGCATGGGCGGGTGAGCTGGAGCGCAGTCCTGAGGTGGCGATTTGCCGCGGCAAGTGGCTTGCCGCGGGGGTCGTCTTCCTGTGCCTGATAGCTTGCCGGCTATCAGGCCTTGCCGGGGCGCATGGCGCGCCGTGGCGGGCTTCTCTTGTGGTGCCTGGGTTCGGCCTTCCCGACAAGCTCCTCTTGTCGGGGTCTCGATCTTCTGTCTCGTATACTTTGTTCTTGGATGGTATTACATGGGCTCAGTCGTCCCGGCAAGCTCCTCTTGCCGGGGTCTTGTCTTCATGGCCCGGCAAGCTCCTCTTGCCGGGGGCCTTGTCTTGAATGCTTGGTCTTCTCTTGGCGCTTCCTGGGCGGGCCTCGCCGCAGGGTGCTACAACTGCCCGTGCACAAGTCTGGGGTACTAAGGTACCCCTACTTTAGTACACCGACAGGAGCCCCCGGGCCTGGGCCACACACGGTGCCGAGCATCGTTGGGCCAGGCCCTAACAGTGCACGGTGTCGGGGTGGACGGCGTCCCCCGCGAGCACCTATGGGGCCGGAGCCCCTTTCGTTGTCCGGTGAGGGGGGCGGAGGGAGCACGGAGAGTAGATCGAGGCGAGCACACGGGCGGTTTACCCAGGTTCGGGCCGCGATGGACGCGTAAAACCCTACTCCTGCTTGGTCGTATTGAACTGGGGAGCTCGGGAGCTTGGAGAGCTAGCTGCACCGAGCGTATGGCTGTCTGGATTCCGGATGTCCGAACCCCCCCCCCCCCCCGAACCCCTTCTACGTTGCACACGGGCCTCCTTTTATAGCGCAAAGGGGTCACCGACAGGTGTCAACGTAAGAGAAAGGGGTAAAAGTGTAAAAGGGGTGGAAGTTGTAACAGTGCGGGAACAGTGGCGCTACAGTGCGGCACAGTGTTATCATACCTACTTCTGACGGTAGGGGACAAGGGCATTAAATGCCCGTCACGGTCGCCCGGACAGCACCGAGGCGGACCATTAGGTGCGCCACCGCTCGCCACGATGGTGGCTGCATGCCACCGCATACCCCAGGCTGCGCGGTGCCCTGCCACGTGCCCTTGGGGGAAACCCCGGAGCGACGCGTGGGCGGGTGAGCTGGAGCGCAGTCCTGAGGTGGCGATTTGCCGCGGCAAGTGGCTTGCCGCGGGGGTCGTCTTCCTGTGCCTGATAGCTTGCCGGCTATCAGGCCTTGCCGGGGCGCATGGCGCGCCGTGGCGGGCTTCTCTTGTGGTGCCTGGGTTCGGCCTTCCCGACAAGCTCCTCTTGTCGGGGTCTCGATCTTCTGTCTCGTATACTTTGTTCTTGGATGGTATTATATGGGCTTAGTCGTCCCGGCAAGCTCCTCTTGCCGGGGTCTTGTCTTCTTGGCCCGGCAAGCTCCTCTTGCCGGGGGCCTTGTCTTGAATGCTTGGTCTTCTCTTGGCGCTTCCTGGACGGGCCTCGCCGCAGGGTGCTACAACTGCCCGTGCACAAGTCTGGGGTACTAAGGTACCCCTACTTTAGTACACCGACACACGGGCACGCGTGGCCTTGGTCGCGCTGCTCCTTAACTCCGCATCCGTCGCACCTTCCCCAGGCGGCGCGCGCTTATCGCGGCGTCGTGGGGGCGAAACGCCCGTTCCCTCTTTAAGTGGAGGGAGGTGCGGAGGCGCGGCTCGATAAATGAACGGGGGTGAGGCGCGGCTTTCGAGGCGTCCGTTCCCCATAATCACGGGATGGGGAGTGGTCGTCCCACCCGTCGCCTCGGTTCTGCGCGCCCACCACGCGGTCCTCATGCACTCGGAGTCGCGGCGGTGGAGGCAGGGAGTCGGGCCGGCGCGGGTCGATGCAGTGGGTCGGCCCCAGTCGCCTGCCCTTCCTCCACTTCTATTGGAGGAGCGAGGCGGCCGCGTTCCCACTCCGCCCCTTTATAAGGAGCGAAAGGGGGCGACGGAAATCCGCACTCCATCTCCTTCCTCCTTCTGCTTCTGGTTTCCTTCCCCCATCTGCGATGGAGGGGGGGAACCCTGGTTCTTCTTCGGTTGCCGCGAGGGTGTCTGCTAGGCAACGCGCCCCTCCTCCCCTTGCGCCCGCGGCGGCGGAGCCGGTCGTCAGGGGAAGAGGGAGAGGGCGAGGTCGCGGACGAGGTCGTGGACGGGGCCGAGGCGCTCGGGGCGGACGGATCGGTGCGCCGTCCTTGCCTCCGCCAGCGGCTCCGTTCCTTCCCGCGGTCCATCTCGGGGACGACCCCCGTGAGTTCATTATCAGGCTGCGCCGGGCGCCTCGTCGCCGCCTCCGGCTTCCCGCTCCATTCGCGAACGTGTTGGAGGTGGAGCAGCCTGAGACGCTAAACCTGCGCATGAGGGGCTGCGGGATCAGTGGGACGCGAGTCCACGTCGAGTCCCGAGCCCCCGGCGTGGTGTGTTTGGGCCGCGGGTGGAAGACGTTCGCCCGGATCCACAGCTTGACGGAGGGGTTCACCCTCCACTTTAAGCTAGTGGGGGAGGACCTCCTCTCCGTCAAGGCCTTCTGGGGCTTCGGCATCCGGGCCCGGTGCTGCGAAGATAGCTCCTCCGACAGCGAAGGCTCCTCCTCGAGCGAGAGTGACGAGGAGGGGAGCGACAGCGACGATGAGGGGAGCAGCCGCCGGGATGACGGGTCCGACTAGGCGTCGGTCGCAGCTCCGTGTGGCACCGGCGGCCCCATCGTCCGCGCCGGGCTCCGTGAACTCCCCGGGGTCGTCTCCTTGGGCGACTGGCGTAGGGGGGCTGCTGAGGAGGACAGAGGGCGGACGTCGAAGGCCGCGAAGTCGGAGTACGGGCCGACTTCGACAGCTGGCTGACGCTCCGGTGCCTCGTGTTCCAGATGCGCCCCAGACGCCGTCATCACCCTTGCTCTCGGTGATGACCACCGGGGTCTTCTCTTCGGCCCGGCAAGCTCCTCTTGCCGGGGGCTTGATCTCCTCGGGCGGCCGGAGTGGCGAGGCTGGGGAAGAGGAAGAGGCTGGCGGCAAGGCCGCTGCCTCATCTTCCAGCTCTGCCTCCGGCGCCTCCGTCTTCTTCAGCCTCCGGAGACCCCCGGGCGGAGCCCCCGGATCTTCTCTTGGTGCCTTCTGCCACCCGTAGCTCGTCTAGGTGCCCCCTTCGCCCTCTTCGCCTACTTGCCCTACCTCCTGAGGAGAGAGACAAGAAAGGGATTACGGGCACCTTATCTCTTTTCAGCTTGTAAGCCTTCGGGCCTTAGTTGCGTTTAAGCCTTGTAATCCCTTCTTTCATGTTTTTCATTCTCTCTGAACTGTACCTGAGTGGAATGTTTTTAATGAAAAGGGGATGTTTGCCGGATCATTTGTCTCGCGGGTGGAAACCGCGGTAAGGAACGAATCCTTTACATCGTTAAGATAGACAGTTTCTCGCCCGGCAACAGGCCCAGCCGCTCCCCCGCACTGCTCGACCTTTCTCACGCCCTTGGCGGAGGCGGGGAGCAGGCGGGTTCCGGCCCCTCGCTTCCCTCCCCCTTGCTGCCGCGGCTGCTATCGAAACGGGCCCCAGGAACGCGCTCTGGGGCTTGCCGCTAAGAGAGCACGGTAGCTTTTCAGGAGGAAAGGAGGCTTTCAAATTCCACAGTCCATAAGAGAATGCATGATGAGGGATGCAAAAACTTATCTGAGGTTGCAGCCCCCGGCGACTCTGGCTCGCCGGGGCGTAGGTGTTGGCTCGTCCTTCTCCTCTTCCTTGTCCTTGAGCGGCCCGGCAAGGACATTCAATTCCTGCGAGCCAAAGGGAAAGGACGGGAAAAAGACGCGGACTCGACCTCTAAGTTAGGGGTTAGCGACAGTTAGGAACTGACAACCCTAACCAAGGACGAGACTCTGACTCAGCATGCATGCTAAAATCTAGGGCGCCAGCGCTTCTTTATCTTCGGCCAGGGGCTTCGCCTGGCTTTGTACGAGGGGTTACATGCAACATCGGCAAGGCCTGCACAAACCGGTGGTTGCCGGAGCGGATCACGGCAACCGCGCCTTATGGGCGAAACTTGCGAAGATGCTCTATGTTCCCAGGAGTTGCTCACTGGTAGGCCCTCTTCGGTCTTGAGGCGGACAGCGCCGGGCCTCGCGACTCGTCTCACCCGATAAGGGCCTTCCTGCTTCGGCGTCGACTTGTTATAATTCTTGGCCGACTGAACGTGCCTAAGAACAAGGTCGCCTAGCAGGGCAACTTTATCTGATGCCAGGGGCTTCGCCTGGCTTTGTACAAGGGGTTACATGCAGCAGCGGCAAGGCCTGTACAAACCGATGGTTGCCGGAGCGGATCACGGCAATCGCGCCTTATGGGCGAAACTTGCGAAGATGCTCTATGTTCCCAGGAGTTGCTCACTGGTACGCCTTCTTCGGCCTTGAGGCGGACAGCGCCAGGCCTCGTGACTTGTCTCACCCGATAAGGTCCTTCCCACTTTGGCGTCAACTTGTTGGAATCCTTGGCCGACTGAGTGCGCCGAAGAACAAGGTCGCCCTCTTCGAGACTCCTGGCCTTGACCTTGCGGCTATGGTAGCGACGCAAGGCTTGCTGGTATCGAGCAGCTCGTACCGCAGCCTGGAGACGTCCTTCCTCAAGGAGCAGCGCGTCATCTTGGCGCAGCTGCTCTTGCTCGAGCTCGTCATAAGCGAGCACCCGAGGAGATCCGTATACGAGTTCCGTGGGGATAACTGCTTCCGCTCCATAGACTAGAGCAAAGGGTGTCTGTCCGGTGGCTCGACTCGGTGTCGTTCTAATTGACCAAAGAGCCGCCGGCAGCTCCTCAATCCAATTTCTTCCGCACTTGCGCAGCCTGTCGAAGGTCCTGGTCTTGAGTCCGCGCAGCACTTCAGCGTTGGCCCTTTCTGCTTGACCGTTGCTCCTGGGGTGAGCAACCGAAGCGAAACAGACCTTGGCGCCGAGATCCTGGGCGTATTGCATGAAGGCGCGACTTGTGAATTGTGTCCCGTTGTCGGTGATGATTCTGTTGGGGATTCCGAAACGGCAGACGATCGACCGGAAGAACTTGATTGCTGACTGCGCGGTCACCTTCCTCACTGGCTCCACTTCTGGCCACTTCGTGAACTTGTCGATTGCAACGTACAAGTACTCGAAGCCCCCGACGGCTCGGGGAAAAGGGCCGAGGATATCGAGCCCCCAGACCGAGAAGGGCCAGGATAAAGGGATTGTTTGGAGAGCATGAGCTGGCTGATGAATCTGTTTTGCATGGAACTGGCACGCTTCACACTTGGTTACTAGTGCAATTGCATCTTGGAGGGCTTCTTGCCAGAAGAACCCTTGCCGGAAGGCTTTCCCGACAAGTGCTCTTGCGCCAATGTGATGGCCGCATATGCCTCCGTGTATCTCTGCCAACAGCTTCTGTCCGTCTTCCCTGGAGATGCACTTCAATCTGACACCGTTGAGTCTCCTTCTGTACAGCTCGTTGTCCACGAACTGGTACATACTTGACTGCCTGGTGATCTTCTCCATCTCTTCTGGGTCGTCGGGAAGTTCTCCAGTTTGCAGAAAACGGACGATCTGCTGCGCCCATGCCGGAGCCCGGGGCTCGACGGCAAGGACTAAAGGCATGAAGGCCGCTGCGGGGACCCCGGCTTCTACGGCAAGAACCTCTGGTTCCGCCGGAGCCGGTGATCCCCCGGCAAGCTTGCCGGGGCAAAGCTTGTCGGGAACCCCCGCTTCAACTGGACAGATCCTCGGATCCGCAGGAGCGGATTGTTCCTCAGCGTTCAGACTGCTGATCTGCTTGCCGGAGCAAGGCTTATCGGGGACACCTGCTTCGACTGGACGGATCCTGGGATCCGCAGGAGCGGGCTGTCCCCCGGCGTTCTGGTTGTTGGTCTTGGGGACCTTGGCGGCGGTCTCAGGAAGGTTCGCCTGCAAGTAGTCGCCGGAGACCAACTTCCTTTTCTTGGGCTGCCCAACTGATGGTGTAACGGATGGTTGAGTCAGCTTGAGTAAGAAGGTCCCTGGTTCCACAGGTAACTTCAACGAAGCACACTTCGAAAGGCCGTCTGCTATCTCATTCTGAGCTCTCGGGACGTGCTCCATTTGCAGCCCTTCAAAGTGTTCTTCCAGCTTCCTCACTTCATCTACATAAGCTTCCATCAGAGGGCTCTGGTAGCTCTTGTTGACTTGCCGGACCACCAGTTGAGAATCTCCCCGCACAATCAGCTTTCTGATCCCAAGTTCGGCCGCAATCCTGAGGCCGGCGAGCAAGCCTTCATACTCAGCAGTATTGTTGGTTGCTTGCTCTCTTGGGAAGTGCATCTGGATAACATACTTGAGGTGCTCTCCGATGGGCGCGATGAGTACCACGCCAGCACCGGCGCCTTGCAGCGAGAAGGCACCATCGAAGTACATTACCCACTCGCTTGTTGCTTCTTGTACGGGCGCGCTTGTTTCTTGGGCTTCTCCATCTGGCGTCGGGGTCCACTCAGCTATGAATTCTGCCAAAGCTCGGCTCTGTATGGTTGAAGTACTTTCAAACTTGAGTCCAAAGCTCGACAGCTCCAGTGCCCACTCGACGATCCTGCCTGTTGCCTCGGGATTGTGCAATATCCTCTTCAGCGGAAAGCGAGTGACTACTGTTATCTCATGTGCTTGGAAGTAATGGCGCAGCTTTCTCGAGGCCATGAGGAGGCCGAAAAGCAACTTCTGCACCCCAGAGTATCTTGATCTAGCCCCCTGCAAGAGGGAACTCACAAAATACACCGGGCGCTGCACCATCTTCTTCCGCGCTCCATCCTGTTCCTGCGCAGGGTTGTCCTTGTCGGGGCCAGAGCTTGCCGGAGCAGCCCCCCGCTTGTCGCTGGATTCGCTTGCAGGTGGTATAGACTCCTCGTCGGCCTCCCTCTCCACCACTAACGCAGCACTAACCACCTGGTTGGTTGCCGCTAGGTATAGCAACAACTTCTCCTGTGGTCTAGGTGCGACAAGTATTGGAGTGGAGGATAGGTACCTTTTCAAATCTTGCAGCGCCGCCTCCGCTTCTGGAGTCCACTGCATGGGGCCTGCCTTCTTCAAGATTTTAAAGAAGGGCAGGGCGCGTTCTGCAGACCTTGAAATGAACCGACTGAGGGCGGCCACACAACCTGCAAGCTTTCTGACGTCCTTGACGCGCTCTGGGGCTTCGATCTGCTCGATGGCTTTGATTTTGTCGGGATTAGCTTCAATCCCCCTCTGTGACACAAAGAAACCGAGGAGCTTGCCGGAGGGGACTCCGAAAACGCACTTCTCGGGGTTCAGCTTGAGCTGTATCTTGCGCAGGTTCTGAAATGTCTCTTCCAGATCTTGGACCAGGGTTTCCTTGCTCCTGCTCTTCACCACGATGTCATCCATGTAGGCCTCCACGTTCCTATGGATCTGTGGCTCGAAAGCAGTGTGCACTACCCTTGCAAACGTTGATCCCGCATTCTTCAGTCCAAACGGCATGCGTATGAAGCAATAGGTGCCGCACGGAGTGATAAATGCGGTCTTCTCTTCATCTTCTTTGGCCATAAAGACTTGGTGGTAGCCTGAATATGCATCAAGAAAAGAGAGTAGCTCACATCCGGCAGTGGAGTCAACAATCTGGTCAATGCGCGGCAAGGGAAATGGATCCTTGGGACATGCTTTATTCACATCGGTGAAGTCTATGCACAGTCTCCACTTCCCATTGGCTTTGCGCACGACGACCGGATTGGCCAGCCACGTTGGTTGGATCACACCTCTCACTAGGCCTGCTGCCTCTAGCTTCTTGATCTCTTCGCTGATGAATTCTTGGCGCTCCACGGCTTGCTTTCTCACTTTCTGCTTGACGGGTCGCGCGTGAGGACAGACAGCGAGCTTGTGCTCAATCACCCTCCTGGGAACACCGGGGATGTCGGACGGTTGCCATGCAAACACGTCGACATTCGCCCGCAGGAAGGCAACGAGCGCGCTTTCCTATTTGCTGTCAAGCGTGGCACTGATGGTGAAGGTACCGCCAGTGCCGTCCTCCTTGGCGGACACCTTCTTGGTTGCCGGAGGAGCGGTCATTCCCTTCTTGTACTTGCCGGTGGAGCTCGATGGAACGTCCTCGACGGCGGCGCAGCACTCCGAAGAGGTGCGGTTCCCGGAGTGGGCCCCAGAGCACTTACCGGGCTTGGTCCTTGTCTTCTTCCCCCCGGGGGCTTCAGCGGCAAGTGTGTCCTTCTCTGCCGCGGCTGCTACATCCCGGTAGATCTTATCGGCGCAGATAAGCGCGTCCTTTTTGTCGCCATGGACAGTGATGACGCTTATCGGCCCCGGCATCTTGAGTACGTTGTAGGCGTGGTGGGAAGCTGCCATGAACTTGGCGAGAGCGGGACGGCCGAGGATCCCATTGTATGGTAACGGGATATCAGCGACGTCGAACGTGATGCGCTCAGTCCTGAAGTTGAGCTCGCCGCCGAAGGTCACAGGCAGAGTAATCTTCCCCTTGGGCTTGCTCCTCCCCGGGTTGATTCCTTGGAAAGAACCGGTCTCTTCGAGCTCGCCGTCTGGGATCTGGAGTTTCTTGATCACAGCGGAGGAGATCAAGTTCAGCCCGGCCCCGCCGTCTACCAACATTTTGGTGACCTTGAGGTTGCGGATGGTGGGTGAGACCAGCATCGGCAAGCACCCGACCGCGGTTGTGCGGTCGGGGTGATCCTCAAGATCGAAAATGATGGGCGTGCCGGACCATTTGAGGAGCCTGCGCGACTCCACGGGCGGCTCTGCTGCGTTCACCTCTCGCACCCACTGCTTAAGCTGGCGGTGGGAGGTGTGCAGAGAGGCGCCGCCGTCAACGCATAGGACCTCCGTGGCCTTCTGGAACTCCTGCTCGCTGTTATCTTCGTCTTCCATGTCTTCGTCGTCGTCTTCTTCATCCTCGTCGCGGCCCCGGGGAGGCCGATCGCCTTGCCGCTGCTTGGCCTTGCCGCGGCGTCCTCCCCGGCCGATGGGCGGCCGCTTCTTGCTTGGTTCGCCACCTCCACCCTGGGCCTTCCCCTTGTCGCGCCTCTCGTACTCAGCCTTCTGCTGCACGATGAGGTACTCGACGCTTTTGCAGTTGGAGAGATCGTGGCCCTTGGTGCGGTGGATCTTGCAGTATTGCTTGTTGGAGCCGTCCTGCTTGTCGGCTGCCGCCACGGGGGCAGGCTCCTTGCCGGAGCCGCCAGCCTGCGTTTGCTTGGCGGGAGCCTCCTTGCCGGACTCCTCGACGGCAAGCACCTCTTTCCTGTTCTTCCTCCTATTATTCCGCCGCTGGCTTCTCTTCGCCGGGGCGGTGTCGTCACTGTCGCTTTCTCCTGCGCCAGCATCCTCCCCGGGGAGTTTCCTCCCCTCCTCCGCGCGCGCGCACTTGTCAGCCAGGGCATATAGCTCGCTGACGTCCCGGATCTTGGTCATGGCCATCTCTCCACGCATGCGGCGGTTACGCACGTTCTGGTGGAACGCGCTGATAACCGCGGCAGGGTGAACGTCGGGGATGTTGCGATGCACGCGGCTGAAGCGCTGGATGTACTTGCGCAGGGATTCTCCTTCCTTCTGGGCTAGGATGTGGAGGTCGCTATCCTGGCCATGAGGTTTGTGGCCGCCTGTGAAGGCGCCAACAAACTGATGGCAAAGATCCGCCCAGGAAGAAATGGAGCCTTCCGGCAAGTGCATAAGCCACGAACGAACGTTCGGCTTAAGCACGAGCGGGAAGTAGTTCGCCAATATCCTCTCGTCGCGCCCCCCGGCAGCTTGCACAGCGATCGTGTAGATGCTGAGAAACTCCGAGGGGTGCGTCCTGCCGTCGTACTTCTCCGGTACGTCGGGCTTGAAGTTCTTCGTGCTGGGCCACCGGACGCGCCGCAGCTCACGGGTGAACGCAGGGCAACCTGCCGCGTACGGTAAGTCACCTGGTTCACCGGGCGCGTGCGCGTCGACAGCGTTCCCAGCCCGCTGGTCTGATTGCCGCCGAGTTTCTCGGCGGCGCTCAATCCATGTTCGAGCGTCTTCTTGCTGCCGCTCGTCGAGGACTCGGCGCTGGTCCCGGCGAGTCCGCGGGTCTGACGACGCTGTAGAGCCATCGTCGGCGTTGCTCCAGCGGGGCGGCGTCTTCTGCTTCTGCGCCGGGGAGTGCATGGTGGTTGCACCCCCGGCGGTCTTGTCGCCGTCGGCCTTCGTCTTCTCGACCTGCCGTGGCCGTGAGGTCGCCGGCTGCTGCGGCGTGTCGTTGTTGGCGAAGGCGATCAGGCTCTGGATGGTGGCCCTCCAGCCTTCGGCCTTGTCAGCCGCTGGAGGGTAGTCGAGGAGCAGTTGCGCTCTCGCGAGCGCTTCTGCCGGAGTGGAGGGGAGCGGGGGCGAGTGGCGCAAGGAGCGGGATACGCTCGGACTCCTAACAATGTTAGAAAGAGCGGGGTCCCTCCCCGGCGCCTTCGCCTTGCCCGTGTCCGGACGGGAGCCCGGGGCGTCCCGTGAACCTCCAGTTTGCCCTTGGTCCAGCAAGCGGATGCCACCTCCTGTGGCATGGCGCTGCTGGGTCGTCGTTTGTCGGGACGGACGCGCCGCGTCCTCGGAGGCCGAGGCTCGGTCGTCCGCCCTGTTCTTGGATTTGGTGGCGCCGCGAGTGTTCTCGCCGGTGGCCTCCCCTCCGACGGCGTCTCCCCCGCCCACCGTTGGCTCCGGTAGCGGTGGAAGAGACGCGGACGGGCCCGCGACCTCCGAAGCCTTCTTCTTCGGGGCCATGGTGTTGATGAAGCTAGCGAATTCGGAGAAGCTGACGAAGAGCGCGCTCGCGCGAACGCCGGATCTGATCCGCACAATCTCGACGCGTCCCCTACCTGGCGCGCCAAAGATGTCGGGGTGGACGGCGTCCCCCGCGAGCACCTATGGGGCCGGAGCCCCTTTCGTTGTCCGGTGAGGGGGCGGAGGGAGCACGGAGAGCAGATCGAGGCGAGCACACGGGCGGTTTACCCAGGTTCGGGACGCGATGGACGCGTAAAACCCTACTCCTGCTTGGTCGTATTGAACTGGGGAGCTCGGGAGCTTGGAGAGCTAGCTGCACCGAGCGTATGGCTGTCTGGATTCCGGATGTCCGAACCCCCTCTACGTTGCACACGGGCCTCCTTTTATAGCGCAAAGGGGTCACCGACAGGTGTCAACGTAAGAGAAAGGGGTGGAAGTTGTAACAGTGCGGGAACAGTGGCGCTACAGTGCGGCACAGTGTTATCATACCTACTTCTGACGGTAGGGGACAAGGGCATTAAATGCCCGTCACGGTCGCCCGGACAGCACCGAGGCGGACCGTTAGGTGCGCCACCGCTCGCCACGATGGTGGCTGCATGCCACCGCATACCCCAGGCTGCGCGGTGCCCCGCCACGTGCCCTTGGGGGAAACCCTGGAGCGACGCGTGGGCGGGTGAGCTGGAGCGCAGTCCTGAGGTGGCGATTTGCCGCGGCAAGTGGCTTGCCGCGGGGGTCGTCTTCCTGTGCCTGATAGCTTGCCGGCTATCAGGCCTTGCCGGGGCGCATGGCGCGCCGTGGCGGGCTTCTCTTGTGGTGCCTGGGTTCGGCCTTCCCAACAAGCTCCTCTTGTCGGGGTCTCGATCTTCTGTCTCGTATACTTTGTTCTTGGATGGTATTACATGGGCTCAGTCGTCCCGGCAAGCTCCTCTTGCCGGGGTCTTGTCTTCTTGGCCCGGCAAGCTCCTCTTGCCGGGGGCCTTGTCTTGAATGCTTGGTCCTCTCTTGGCGCTTCCTGGGCGGGCCTCGCCGCAGGGTGCTACAACTGCCCGTGCACAAGTCTGGGGTACTAAGGTACCCCTACTTTAGTACACCGACAGGGAGGCGGCGGCGCACTGGGCTTCGGCCCGCTCGGCTGGGCCGTTGGCCCACTCGGGCGACGCGTTTTTTTAAACAAAATAATTTACACCAAAGAAAATCCTAATAAAAAATTCTAACCATGCCAAAAACAATTTTCACCGTCTAAATAAAATATTTAGAACAAAGTGAACATTTTGTGGCCTAAAATGCAATTTTGGAAAATGCATATTTTTATAATTCAAATAAAATTCAAATAAAATATTTATTTGACTTTAATATTTTTCCTCCAATATTTCTTTTATTGGAGAAGTCATTTTACCTCCTCTCTTTTATTTTTATGTAGGAAATATTTCGGAGAGAAAAAAATTAAAACCAAAATGATCCTCTTTTCAAATTTGAGAAAATTCAAATATGAAAATAATGAAATCCCCAACTCTCTCCGTGGGTCCTTGAGTTGCTTAGGATTTTCTAGGATCGCAAACGAAATGCAAATAAAACATGATATGCATATGATGACCTATGTATAACATTCAAAATTGAAATTTTGGGATGTTACAAACCTACCCCCCTTAAGATGAATCTCGCCCTCGAGATTTGGGTTGGCTAGAAAATTGGTGCCGGTGGTCTTTGCGTAGGTCCTCCTCTCGTTCCCAGGTGGCTTCATCCTCACTATGGTGGCTCCACTAAACTTTGCAAAATTTGATAACCTTGTTGCGTGTAACTCGGCTGGCGAAGTCGAGAATCTTGATGGGTTTCTCCTCGTAGGTCAAATCACTATCCAACTGTATTGCTTCCAGGGGCACTGTATCTCTCAAAGGAATATTAGCCATCTCAGCATGGCACTTCTTCAACTGGGAAACGTGAAACACATCATGAACTCTTGACAGTCCTTCGGGTAACTCCAAATTGTAGGTCACTTCTCCCATACGTTCCAAAACTCAGTATGGTCCTACAAATCTCGGGGCTAACTTTCCCTTAACTCCAAATCGTTTAACTCCTTGCAGAGGTGAGACCCGAAGATATGCTCTGTCTCCGATTTCTTAGACTACCTCCTTGCGCTTTGAATCTGCATAACTCTTCTGCCTGGACTAAGCTACCTTCAGTCTGTCTCGAATAACTTAACCTTCTCTTCGGACTCCTTGATCAAATCTGGTCCAAACTACTGACGGTCTCCAACTTCATCCCACATTAACGGTGTCCTACACCTCCTTCCATACAAGGCTTCGAAAGGTGCCATCTTCAGACTAGCTTGATAACTATTGTTCTATGAGGACTCCGCGTACGGAAAATTATCATCCCAACTAGATCGATAATCTAGTGCACAAGCTCTCAACATGTCCTCCAGAATCTGATTGACTCTCTCCGTCTGTCCGTCTGTCTGCGGATGAAAGGTTGTACTAAACTCTAGCCTGGTACCCAAAGTCTGGTGCAGCTGATGCCAAAACTTTGAAGTAAACTGAGTCCCTCTATCCGATACGATGGTCCTTGGAACTCCATGTAGACATACGATCCTGGTCATATATATCTTGGCCAACTTCGCACTCGTATAGGTGGTCTTCACTGGGATAAAGTGAGCCACTTTGCTCAAACGATCCACTACTACCCAGATAGAATCATATCCCGATCGTGTCCTGGGTAATCCGGTGATGAAATCCATGCCAAGCTTATCCCACTTCCATTTAGGTATCAGCATACGCTGCAGTAATCCTGCTGGTTTCTGATGCTCTGCCTTCACTCTCTGACATACATCACATACAGCTACATACTCGGCAATATCCTTCTTCATACCAGTCCACCAGAAACGCTCTTTCAAATCCAAATACATCTTGGTGTTTCCGGGGTGTATCGAGTATGGTGAGTCATGAGCCTCCTGAAGTATTATATTCCTGATCTCTCCATTATTGGGCACATAAACACGGTCCTCAAACCACAAAGTGTCGTGCTCATCCTCACGAAAACCTTTGGCTTTTCCTTTACTCATCTTCTCCTTGATCTCAGCAATTTCTTTGTCACCCTTTTGAGCCTCTCGAATCTTTCCCAATAATGTTGATTTAACCTCCATTGCTGCAACAAAACTTCTAGGAACTATCTCCAAACGAAGCTCCCTGAGGTCTTCGGCCAACTCCTTTGGTAATCCTCCTCTTGTGAGGGTATTGGCACAACTCTTGCGGCTTAAAGCGTCTGCTACGACATTGGCCTTGCCTGGATGATAGTGCAACTTCATATCGTAATCCTTTATAAGCTCCAACCATCTTCTTTTCCTGAGATTTAGCTCTTTCTGTGTGAAAATGTACTTCAAACTCTTGTGATCCGTGTACAAATCACAACGATTTCCAATAAGAAAGTGTCTCCAGGTCTTGAGTGCATGAACTACAGCTGCTAACTCCAAATCATGCGTGGCATAATTTAACTCATGCGTTCGAAGCTGTCGCGAGGCATATGAAACAACTCTTCCGTCCTGCATAAGTACACATCCAAGTCCTAAGCGAGAAGTGTCACGATACACATGGGAATCCTTGCGTATATCTGGCAGAATCAACACTGGGGTTGTAACCAAACATTTCTTCAGCTCCTGGAAACTGGCCTCACACTCTTCGTTCCACTTGAACTTAGTGTCCTTCTTCAACAGCTCCGTCATAGGTTTCGCAATCTTGGAGAAATTCTCAATAAACCTCCGATAATATCCCATGAGTCCAAGAAAACTATGGATCTCTCCTATTGAGGTGGGTGCCAGCCAATCAGTGACTGACTGAACCTTGGTAGGGTCTACTGCTATACCTTCTCCTGATATAACATGTCCAAGGAATACAACCTGTTTCAACCAAAACTCACATTTGCTGAACTTGGCATAAAGCTGATTGCCGGTGTCAAAACCGGCGGATCTCGGGTAGGGGGTCCCGAACTGTGCGTCTAGGCGGATGGTAACAGGAGACAAGGGGCACAATGTTTTTACCCAGGTTCGGGCCCTCTCGATGGAGGTAAAACCCTACTCCTGCTTGATTAATATTGATGATATGGGTAGTACAAGAGTAGATCTACCACGAGATGAGAGAGGCTAAACCCTAGAAGCTAGCCTATGGTATGATTGTTGTTCGTCCTATGGACTAAAACCCTCTGGTTTATATAGACACCGGAGAGGGCTAGGGTTACACATAATCGGTTACAATGGAAGGAGATCTACATATCCGTATCGCCAAGCTTGCCTTCCACGCCAAGGAAAGTCCCATCCGGACAAGGGACAAAGTCTTCAATCTTGTATCTTCATAGTCCAAGAGTCCGGCCAAAGGTTATAGTCCGGCTATCCGGACACCCCCTAATCCAGGACTCCCTCAGTAGCCCCTGAACCAGGCTTCAATGACGATGAGTCCGGCGCGCAATTGTCTTCGGCATTGCAAGGCGGGTTCCTCCTCCGAATACTTCATAGAAGATTTTGAACACAAGGATAGTGTCTGGCTCTGCAAAATAAGTTCCACATACTTCCATAGAGAGAATAGTATTTACACAAATCTAATCTACTGACGTATTTGGTAGCGTGA
Organism: Aegilops umbellulata; assembly: GCA_032464435.1. Lineage (NCBI taxonomy): Eukaryota > Viridiplantae > Streptophyta > Magnoliopsida > Poales > Poaceae > Aegilops > Aegilops umbellulata. The sequence goes on along the minus strand of CP136055.1, from coordinate 314,294,570 downwards.
CATCACACCATGGCCAAGCCTTTATTCAAATCGTTTTACTGTCCCACCTCAGCGCGTTTAGCGAGGCGGTTTCCTTGGCACGTCTTGTCGAAGCAGAGATTGTGTCCCCTTTATTTACTGGATCCTCATCAATACGGACGTGGGTAACCCAACCGCGCCATTGATTACGGTGCTTGGGAGATAAGCGAGTTTTACTAGGCTGGTGGGGACGCACAGTTTCGTCTGCCCATATAAGGGGATAAGGATCCGCCTTCTTCACCCACGCCTTCTTCCTCCTTTGCTTATCCATTTTCGCACACTCGAGCTCCAGCGCCCAAGTCCGCATTTTCTTCATCCACCTTCTCCAACCATGTCGGGAGCGGGAGGCAAGTGGATGGTCTCCTCCGTCACGGAGGGAGATGTCAAAAAGTTGAGGAGAGTCGGATACCTGCCTGACGACATCGCGCACCGGCTCCCAGACAAGGGGCAGCTCATCCCCACCCCCAGGCCCCATGAGAGGGTCGTCTTCCTTACCCATTTCCTCCGCGGACTGGAATTCCCCCTCCATTCATTCGTCCGGGGGCTCATGTTCTACTACGACCTGGACTTCCACGATCTGGCCCCGAACTTCATTCTCAACATCTCAGCGTTTGTCGTCGTGTGCGAGGCCTTCCTCTGCATCCGGCCCCACTTCGGCTTATGGCTGAAGACCTTCAACGTCAAGCCGAAGGTTGTGGGCGGCCGCCAGGCGGAGTGCGAAGGCGCCATGGTGGGCAAGATGCCCAACGTCCTATGGCTCGAGGGCTCCTTTGTGGAGACCATAAAGGGGTGGCAATCGGGGTGGTTCTACATCACCGAGCCGCGTGACCCTAAATGGGTCGCAGCCCCCGAGTTCTGATCCACAGCCCCTACGCGGCTCACCTCCTGGAAAGAGAAGGGCCTGCTGTGGGGTAGTTCGAAAGAGGTGACCGGACTCCAAACATGTGTCCAGAACCTGGTGAGCAAGAAGCTCAAACTAGTCAACATAGTCCAGGTTATGCTCATCCGCCAGATCCCCCCGTGTCAACAACGGGCTTTCAATTTGTGGGAGTTCGATTCGGCCCAGCACCGAACTCTGAGCCGGCTCTTCGACACAACGTATGAAGATGCTTGGAAGGTGCTGTTCAAGGGTGCCGAGGCTCCCGCTTCCGCCACCGAGGATCGCGGATTTTTCGCGCAGCGCCAAGCCAATGCGGTAAGCTATTTTACCTCTTACAGGATACTTATCTTTCATAGTTTGACTCTATGCGGGATCTAAACTCCCGTACCTTTGACAGGATTGGCAGGAGACGTCCGGGCAGATCAACTGTCCGGCTCCTTTGCCCGAAGACCCAGCAGACGCCCGCCTAGAGGGGCTGCTGGTCCCGGCACCTTACATGGTGCCGGAGAAGAAGGCCAAGAAGAAGGCCACGGGAACTCGGAAGAGTTCTCGGCGTCCGGTGGAGTCAGACTCATCGTCCGATGACTCCGAGGCGGACTCCTCCCACAAAGACGAGGAGGAGGAAAGAGAGGTTTCTTCCCCAGCAAGGAGAGAAAAGAAAAGAATGGCCGCCCCAACTGGAGAGGCCGGAGGGTCAAAGAAGGGGAAGACCCTCCCTCCGGACTACTCCACCAACGCCGCCGACAGCGAGGAGGATTGGACGCCCAGGGCCAAGCCCCTGGCGAAGTTGTAAGTATTCGAACACCAGAGTGACTCATAGTGTTCCTTTATTGCACAGCTTTCCCTAACACCGAATATAATCGTGTAGTCCGGCTCGACGTATCTTCGAGCGGCTCCTTGGATTCGTCGGATGTGAATAGCTTTTCACTTTCGGCCGCTACCTCCACTCCCCCTACGGACGACGCCGAGGTGTTGTCCCAAAAGGTTCCAAGCCAGGGGGAGGTGATCTTAGAGGCACCGCAAGGCGACCTCCCGGACTCCAGGCCCAAAGGGGATAAAACCCCCAAGGGCTCCAAGTCCGGCCCTGGGCCGAACACCGCACCAGAACCTTCAAAGGTTCCGGAGTCCGGCAGGCGGCCCCCTAAGAATAAGGGCAGGCCTACAACGCCGGCGACCTCCGTCCTACCGGAGGCGCCGGATAACTTGTTGGAGGTGCTTAATGACGCCTCCATCGACGAGGAGCACCGCACTATCATGAGTGCGGTGATCCAGAAGGTTCAGTCCGCCAAGAGCGGGCTGACTGAAGACTACGCCAGCCTGCTAACAGGCTTTGAGGTATGTAAAAAATATGTGAAAATATTACCGCATAGACAGTAGCCCCTGATGCTTTGTTTGGCGTTCGGAAAGAAAAGCCGAATAGAGGATCTAATAACATTCGCAGGAGTCTAACAGAATTAAGTCAATATGTGTATGCAGGCTTCACTGCTAGCCTCTGCCGCACTGACTACGGAGGTGGATGCGCTGAAGCAGAGCCTCGGGCGGTCCGAGCAAGAGCTCGGCCTTGCCAAGAAGGAGCTCGGGGAAAAAGAAGGTAAGTAATACCTTGTGGAGTATATTATAAAAATATGCAGTTGCAAAAAATGACAGGATCGCTATTGGTGTCATAGGGGCCACGACTGAGGTGGCGACCCTTAAGCAAGCGCTATCCGAGGCCGAAAAGAGGGCGGCCACGGAGCGCACCAAGCGGGAGAAGCATGAGGCGCGGGTTGGCGAGGTGCAGCAAGAGCTCCAGGCTCTCGTGAAAAAACACGAGAGTTTGGAGCTTGACTCAAAGACGCGAGAGTCCGAGCTCACGACGGCCCTTGAAAGCGCCAAATCTGCCAAGGCCGAAGCCCAGAAAGCCCTCCAGGAAGTTGACGCGATGAAGAAGATAGCGGCGGGTAAGGCATTCTTTATGCAAAGCAAGCACGTGAAAGTGAATTACTTGTTACTTACCCGAGTCTGGAGCTCTCCAGGAGCATTCGCAGATTTGCCCCGTAGCATGTCAGATGCCACCGCTTTCTACCGGGCCGAGGAGGGGAGCTCGACGAAGAAGGTGTCTGGTCTCAGTATGTTGAGACCGGACACCCGGTGCCCTTGAGCGACCAGCTGAAGCAGCTGGTCGAGCTCCATAAGGTGGCCGAACAGGCCATGACGGGTCTCATAGTCCGGTTGTGGCCCGGAGAGGCTATGCCTGGGAGCTACTTCGGGCTGGTGAGGCGGCTGGTGGATGCCTGTCCACGGCTTGAAGTCATGAAGCACTCCGTCTGCATCGAGGGTGCCCACAGGGCACTTGCCCATGCTAAAGTGCACTGGGGCAAGATGGATGCTGAGAAGCTTGTGAAGGACGGGTCGCCGTCGGGCAAGGAGCATCGCCACCCCGAGATGTATTACGAGGGCGTCCTGAAGGTGCCCGCCTTGTGGCGGATGAATGTTCTAAAGATGTAATATTTGAGTGAAACTTGTTCGTTTTGTCCTGTGCGCTGAAAACTTGTTCATATGCGCTATGCAATGCTTGTTTTAATTTAAAATATTACCTTCTACGCGGCCGTTTATCAAGTCTGAGAGATGGCGAGTCGTCGGCTTCAGCCCCCATGCCACGAGTGCTGGGGTGTTCGGGATAAACCTGAGCACTCTTTTTCCCATTCTTGGGTCCTTTGAGGGAGGTGGTTAGCACGACGAACAAGGCAATCGGACTATAATGCGTTATCACTCTCACTTGGCCAGAGAATTCTATAATTTTAAATTTCGGCGAAGCCCCTAGTGTTCGGAAGACCGAGTTCGGGGCGCTATACACGCCTAGGCCAGACAAAGCCGACTCCTCGCTCTAAGCGGCTTAAGTCTTTAGGGACTCGAAACCTCTCGAACAGTGACCAGCTCTTGCCCTATCATGATAGTCAGTTTTAGCTTTCTCTACTAAGGTGCTTAGCCCAGCTTAACTGGGGCACAATCGCAGTAGTTCTCCCAGCGCTACCTTAGCCGATATAGCGGAACGTAAGGTACCAAAACATGGGAGCCGGGCAAACCCAACTATTGACCAAAGACATGATTCAGAGCTGATGCATATAATGCTATAAGTTTGGAGGGCCGCACTTGTGAAAGTGTTCGGGCTTCTCACGCCGTATTATGGGGTGCTTGAGCCCCTGGCGTATTGACCGTACCAAAGTGTACGGGTGCTAAATGTCATAACTGAACATATGTATTGAAAAAGAATTGAATAGAGAATGCAATAATAAGCTGAAGTTAAGCATTGTTTATTTTTAAACGGCTGCTGCGAAAGCAGAACGATACAAATAGTGCGGTAAGCAAGAGATGGGACTATTCGACATGTCCCCCTCCAGGGGCGAGCCGCGAGATGGTATGTAAGGCAGGTATTTTGCTTCTTGGTTGTTGCATCGTGTGTTCGGCGATTGTACTGCCGGACAGGCCTTCCGAAGAGTGGAGTCCTGCAAGTAGGAAAAAATGATAAAATCGGGAGCCCCTAGTGCGGTTGAGCCGCATTTTTTAGCATGCCGTGGTCTTGCCCCTCCCCCTGTGCCCATGGTATTTTCAGAGCGTAGTTATGTACGTGTGGTACTGATTGCGCAGTTTCGCGAGGGCTGGGGTTGGGGCCACATTGCTACGCTTGCTCAGAACGTGCCAGGCGGTCTTGTTGTAGGTTACTCCGGGCGCGCTTGACGGTGTCCGGACGTTTAAGAGCCGGACTAGAGAATTGCCTTGAGAGGCTGCTTTGTACTTCCGTTGCGAGGCCGCCGTATGCTCCTCCGTTCAGAGAGAGTGTTCGGTGTTTCCATTGACCATAATGACTCCTCGAGGGCCTGGCATCTTGAGCTTGAGGTATGCGTAGTGCGGCACCGCATTGAACTTTGCAAATGCGGTTTGTCCGAGCAGTGCGTGATAGCCACAGCGGAACGGGACTATGTCGAAGATTAACTCCTCGCTTCGGAAATTATCCGGGGATCCGAAGACCACTTCAAGTGTAACTGAGCATGTATAGTTGGACTCTACACCTGGTATGACGCCTTTAAAGGTCATTTTTGTGGGTTTAATCCTTGAGGGATCTATTCCCATTTTCCGCACTATATCCTGATAAAGCAGGTTCAGGATGCTGTCACCATCCATAAGGACTCTAGTGAGGTGAAATCCGTCAATGATTGGGTCTAGAACCAATGCGGCGAATCCGCCATGGCGGATGCTAGTGGGGTGGTCCCTTCGATCAAAAGTGATCGGGCAAGAGGACCATGGGTTGAACTTTGGGGCGACTGGCTCCAACGCGTATACGTACCTTAGCGCATGCTTCCGTTCCCTCTTGGGGATGTGGGTTGCGTATATCATGTTCACCGTCCGCACTTGTGGGGGGAAGCCCTTCTGTCCATTATTGTTCGGCGGCTGGGGATCCTCCTCCTCGTCGTTGTGCAGCCCCTTGTCTTTGTTTTCGGCATTTAACTTGCCGACTTGCTTGAACACCCAACAATCCCTGTTGGTGTGATTGGCTGGTTTTTCGGGGGTGCCATGTATCTGGCATGAGCGATCGAGTATACGGTCCAAACTGGACGGGCCCGGAGTATTTCTTTTGAATGGGTTTTTCCGCTGACCGGGTTTGGAGCCTCTGAATCCGGCATTAACTGACGTATCATCAGCACTTTTGCTGTTAATGCGGCCCTTGTGCTTGTTGCGACGTGACCTGCCATTGCTGTCCTTGGTATCCGAATTACCAGGGCTCTTGGTCATGTTATTGCTACGAGCCAGCCAGTTGTCTTCTCCCGCGCAAAAGCGGGTCATGAGTGTCGTAAGGGCTGCCATAGATTTTGGCTTTTCCTGTCCAAGGTGCCGGGCAAGCCACTCGTCACGGATGTTATGCTTGAAGGCTGCTAGGGCCTCTGCGCCCGGACAGTCAACGATTTGATTTTTCTTGGTTAGGAACCATGTCCAGAATTGTCTGGCAGATTCTTCTGGCTGCTGAGTTATGTGGCTTAGGTCATCGGCGTCTGGTGGTCGCACATAGGTGCCCTGGAATGCGGCTTCCAGGTCCTCCCAGCAACCAATTGATTCTGCTGGCAGGCTGTTAAGCCAATGCCGAGCTGGTCCTTTAAGCTTGAGTGGGAGGTATTTGATGGCGTGTAGATCATCGCCACGGGCCATGTGGATACGAAGGAGATAGTCCTCGATCCATACCGCAGGATCTGTTGTGCCATCGTATGATTCAATGTTTACGGGTTTGAAACCCTCTGGGATTTGATGATCCATTACTTCATCTGTGAAGCATAGTGGGTGTGCGGCACCTCTGTATTAGGCTATATCACAACGTAGCTCAAATGAGCTTTGTCTGCTGTGTTCGGCCCGGCCGGATTTACTGTATCCGGCGTGACGGTTATCGTCACGTGTCGTGGGGCACCCACGCGATCTGTAGATCGATCTTGTTTGCCTTGCCTTGTCCTCCAACATATCGCGCAGGTCTAGCGTGTTTCCCCGTGCCTTAGTATTTTTTCAGCGACGCTGGGGTGCGGCTTGGGTGGAGGGCCTAGAGGCCTCTCTGTCGCGGCCGCGAGGTGGCCGGTCAGCCGCATCATGCGCTGGTGACGTAGGTTTAAGTGCTTCCTCCTCTAATCGGGGTAGCAACCTGCGCTTTGGGTAGCTCTTGGAGGGGCGTTCGAGTTCGTACTCCTCGGCCGCAAGGACTTCAGTCCATCTGTCAGCTAGCAAGTCTTGATCAACTCTAAGTTGTTGTTGTTTTTTCTTGAGGCTACCTGCCGTAGACATAAGTCTGCGCTTAAAGCGCTCTTGTTCGACGGGATCCTCAGGCACAACAAATTCGTCGTCGCCGAGGCTTGCCTCGTCTTCAGAGGGAGGCATGTAGTTATCATCCTCTTGCTCTCTGTCTGCCGCTCTCTTAGGGGGGCTGGCTTCTCCATCCTCCTGCCCTAAATCTTGCTGGAGGGAGTTGTCTTCAGCACTGTCCTGGGTGTTATTATCTCTCGTGTCGGTATCACCGTTCTTGCTTTGGCGGGACTTAGAGCGGCGCCGCTGATGCCGGCGCTTGGGTTGCTTTTTGGAGGGGTCATCCCCCGCTGTTCCGTCGCCATTGCCTTCTTTGGGTGTATCCACCATATATATGTCATATGACGAGGTGGCTTTCCAGTGCTCTATAGGCGCTGGTTCATGTTCGTCTCCTACATCGTCGTCCATACCGTCGATGTCTTCGGAGTCGAAGTCGAGCATGTCGGTTAAATCATCGACAGTGGCTACAAAGTGGGTGGTGGGTGGGCGTGGAATTTCTTCGTCGTCCGCATCCCAATCCTGTTGGCCATAGTCCGGCCAGGGCTCTCCTGACAAAGAGAGAGTCCTTAGTGAATTCAGAATGTCGCTGAAGGGCGAGTGCTGAAAGATATCCGTGGCGGTGAATTCCATGATCGGCGCCCAATCGGATTCGATTGGCAGGGGCGCGGAGGGTTCGGAGTTCGGAAAAGAGTCCGGCACCCTGGAGTCACGGGTTTCGCAAAGGATAAGGCTGGTGTTCGGCTCGATCACCGTTGAGGTTGCAGCCCCCGAGGCGGTGTCTAGCCACTCGTCCTCGATCGGAGCTGATGCAGGCGCGGCCTCCAGGGCACTATTCGGCAGCAGAGCTAGGTAATACCCATCGTGACAGTGCGGTGCGCTTGGCTGTGGCTCGAATCCGTCGAAGATCAAGTCTCCGCGGATGTCGACCGTGTAGTTCAAACTTCCAAATCTGACCTGATGGCCAGGGGCGTAGCTTTCAATCTGCTCCAGATGGCCAAGCGAATTAGCCCGCAGTGCAAAGCCGCCGAATACGAAGATCTGTCCGGGGAGAAAGGTCTCACCCTGGACCGCATCGTTGTTGATGATCGGAGGAGCCATCGGGCCTAAAGGTGACGACACAAAGGAACTCTCAATGAAAGCACCAATGTCGGTGTCAAAACCGGCGGATCTCGGGTAGGGGGTCCCGAACTGTGCGTCTAGGCGGATGGTAACAGGAGACAAGGGGCACAATGTTTTTACCCAGGTTCGGGCCCTCTCGATGGAGGTAAAACCCTACTCCTGCTTGATTAATATTGATGATATGTGTAGTACAAGAGTATATCTACCACGAGATCAGAGAGGCTAAACCCTGGAAGCTAGCCTATGGTATGATTGATGTTCATCCTATGGACTAAAACCCTCCGGTTTATATAGATACCGGAGAGGGCTAGGGTTACACAGAGTCGGTTACAATGGAAGGAGATCTACATATCCGTATCGCCAAGCTTGCCTTCCACGCCAAGGAAAGTCCCATCCGGACACGGGACGAAGTCTTCAATCTTGTATCTTCATAGTCCAAGAGTCCGGCCAAAGGTTATAGTCCGGCTATCCGGACACCCCCTAATCCAGGACTCCTCACTGATGTTCCCTGAGCTTCTCGAGAACTAAACGCAAATGCTCCTTGTGCTCCTCTTCATTCTTCAAGTATAGCAAAATATCATCAATGAACACCACAACAAACTTATCCAAGAAATCCATGAACACCTTATTCATCATACTCATGAGATAGGCAGGGGCATTAGTCAATCCCAATGACATAACCGTTTACTCATATAGCTTGTACCTTGTAGTTAAAGTTGTCTTAGGTATATCCTGTTCTCGGATCTTTAGCTGTTGGTATCTTGATCGCAGATCGATCTTGGAGAATACTTTAGCTCCTTGCAGCTGGGCAAACAAACCGTTGATCATCGGTAGTGGGTACTTGTTCTTGATCGTCACTTCATTCAACGCATGATAATCAACAACCATTCTCAAAGATCCATCTTTCTTCTCAACCAAGAGCACTGGGGCTCCCCACGGTGACAAACTTCGTCGAATGTAACCTTTCTCCAGTAACTCCTTAATCTGCTTCTTAATCTCCTCCAGATCATTTTCGGGCATCCGGTATGGTCTCTTTGATATCGGTCCGGTTCCTGGCAACAGCTCTATGAAAACTCAATTTCTCAATCCGGCGGCATGCCTGGTAGTTCCTCTGGAAATACATCTGGGTAATCCTTCACTACAGGCACTTCCTCCTGAACAACTCCTGAGAGGGAATTTACTTGGGTTTTCCTAGGCACATGCTTGGATACATACTTAATCCTTTTTCCCTCCGGGGTGGTGAGAAGTATCGACTTACTAGCACAGTCAATGTTTCCTCCATACTTCGATAGCCAATCCATGCCTAGTATTATATCCAATCCTTGTGACTCCAAAATTATTAGGTCAGAGGGGAAAACAAGGCTGCCAATGGTTAAGAGTAACCGATCACACCATCGGCTGGCCATATGCTCTGCTCCTGGCGAGCTTACTAACATGGGTGACCTAAGGGCTAAGGTGGGTAGCTTAAACTTGTCCACAAATCCTCTTGATATGTATGAATGTGATGCACCAGTATCAAAAAGAACAAGAGCGGTAAATGACTTAACCAAAAACTTACCAATCACTGTGTCAGACTGATCTTCAACCTCCTCCACGTTGATGTGGTTTACCTGACCTCTGGTGAAGGGATTGGGCTTCTTCCCAAAGCTTCCATTCCCATTGCCATTCTTCAGCTCAGAACAATCGTTGGCGTAATGCCCAGTCTTCCCGCACTTGTAACAGGTGACATGACTCATATCCTTCTTAGCGGGTCTTGCTGGGTTGGAACGGTTCTGGTTGCTGCTTGCTCCATTCCCATTTCCATTCCTGGAACCACTGTGGTTATGGGAACTTCCTCCATTGTGAGTGTGTCCTCCATGGCTATGGGTAAATCCTCCCGAGTTAGGAGTAAAACGAGGCTTCTGCGTTGCTTCAGAGTTATACTTGCCTTGCCCATACTTCCTTTTGTGGCTCTCTATCTGTTGTTGCTTCCCTTCAATCATAAGAGCCCTGTCTACCAACTCCTGGTAGTTAGCAAATGTTGCCACCATCAAGTGCATGCTTAGTTCATCATTCAGCCATTCCATAAACTTCTCCTGCTTTGCGGCATCCGTGGCCACATCATCCCGGGCATAGCGAGCTAGCTTAGTGAACTCATCTACGTACTGCCCCATAGTACGATTTCCCTGGCATAAGTTGCGAAACTCATGCTTCTTCATGCTCATAGCTCCAGTTGAGACATGTGCAGTGCGGAATGCTTGCTGAAACTGTTCCCAAGTAACATTGGCTATAGGGAAAGTGGATGTGTAATTCTCCCACCATGAGGTTGCGGGTCCATCCAATTAATGTGCGGCAAAACTCACCTTCTCAGCATCTGTGCGACCTGCGGTGGTCAACTCCCTTCCAATCATGTGTAGCCAGTCATCAACAACAATCGGCTCGGTGCTACTGGAAAACACTGGTGGATTCAACCTCAGAAAACGGGCTAAGTTGTCAACTGGAGGTGGTGGCGGTGGGTTGTTGTTGTTGTTGTTGTTGTTGTTGTTGTTGTTGTTGTTGTTGTTGTTGTTGTTGTTGTTGTTGTTGTTGTTGTTGTTGTTGTTGTTGTTGTTGTTGTTGTTGTTGTTGCCTTGGTTCTGGACTAGTAGCTACATCAAGGCATTCTGCTGTTGGATCAACTGAGTGAGCTCCGGTGGGAAACAAATCTGGGGTCACGTCTCGGAGGCATCTGATGGGTTTAGAGGGAAGAGATAATAATAGAGTGTGGTCTAGTGAGAAAGCACTACCCGTATGCACATGAGACAAACACATTCATACCACACCATTCAATTCAGACAAGGGCATACAATCGATCTATCTATCGTTACTAAATACTCAGACTACTAATATATACATGGGGAAAATACTACTGATAATATGGTGGTCCTTTAGAAGTTTTGATCGGTGGAAGACTCCATGATGTCTACTCCAGCTTCGTCTTCATAATCATCATCACTACTGTCGGGGTCGGAGTCGGTGTCGGCGATGATGATGTAGTCCTCGAGATGGTCGTCATCTCCTCTTGGCGCGGGATCTCCCATGAATACTCCTAGCTTCCTTGTCAGGTCGTCATTCTTCTCCACTAATATTGTGATTTCCTCCTCGTATCCATCTCGTGTAGACTTTAGTTCCTCTTCAAGCTCCATGTTCCTGGTCATCGCCTTCTTTAGTTCTATCATGTTTGCGCACATTTGGTTCTCCTAGCGACGAATGTGCTGGTTTAACTCCTGGATGAAAGCTGCAATGGACCTATCCCTCCTGGTGCTGATCATCTCCCATTGCTCGTCTCGGCGCCCACATATCTGGTAGATGGTGTCCTTGAGATTCTTGTGATAAACTTCGCCGACGCGTCCCATGGCGATGTGAGCTGCCATGCTCTTACCTAGACTCTAGGTTGGTGCATCAAAGGAAAACTCTATGGGCTCAGTAACTGGCGTGAATGTCCTTCCTGGAACTTGAACTTGAATCATCTAATGCTCCTCTTTTGGTAAAGTGGTGGTGTAGGTCCCGGTGAAGCTTGATATTCCGATGTTCAGGTACCTAGTGACTTCCTTCAAGTGACGTCCAAAAGGTGTGTCTTCATCTGGTTGTGCAAACTTGTTCCTTGGGTCCGCCATCCTATAGCGGAAAATGGAGAGCAGTCAGAAATGAGTAGAGAAGAGTGACCTATGGCTTATCTTAGTGGTCGTGTCCTACAATCAGCGTGTGCTCTGATACCACCTTGTAGCGGTCCGACCTCACACGGTCAAATCTCTGTGCATAAGTGTCATCCCTGGATCGCTAATGCTAACACACACAGTACTTGAAGGATTTATAAGAGAGTGCAATCACACACTTATTACATCGAATGTCTCAAAAGAGAACTTACTAAAATAATATGGCTTAAGGCCAAATAAATAAGATAACTGCGGAAGCATCGAAAGGTAAATGAGTCCATCAACTCCAACGGCATAGCTGAGTGCACGACAACGACCTAGCGCACCTTACTCTTTGTCTGAAAAGTCTGCAACATAATACGTTGCAGCCCAAAACGGGTCAGCACATGGAATATGCTGGCAAAATAACAAAGTAGAGCAATGAACAGGTAAAAGCTATCACTACATGCATATATGGCTGGTGGAGGCTCTAAAGTTAACAAGTTATTGCGAAAATCCAATTTTTCCCTACAACAAAGGATTATATTTTATTTTGTTTAACTATCATGGTAGTTGATAAACATTGAGAATGGTAACCCCATCTCAATCCCAATTAAACAGTATTAATAACCCAACAAATTAATTTACAGTGATGAGATCAACATGACCATTCAAGAACCAGATACTCAAGATGTCTGTAACCAGGGACACGGCTAACCATGATTAGTTTGTACACTCTGTAGAGGTTTGCACACTTTTCTCCACCAGACTCGATCTCCACCGTTGGATTTCTCGCACTACATGGTGTTTGAGAAACGGATGACCGAGAGATAGTCTTTCAGAAGCATTAACTCTTTCGATGGGTAAACCGTACCACCTACATCCCCTACATCTGCTAGTTTACCACTAAAAGAGGTCACACAACATACTCAACTATGCCAGAGCCCATAATGGCTTGTGGCTGCACACGGAAGTTTCTAGCATGAATAATCTTGTGATCCCTTTGAGCCCGCGTGGCGAACCATAGGATGATCACATGGATGCCACGGGATCTCCTTGGACAACACTGGATTCCCCAGGTGCCAACCAACAATCCACCCAGATGTGTATGAAAGTAGCCACCTTAAATAAACCCTTTGTTTATAAATAATCTCACAGTTGTCATGAATCACTCAACCAAACCACGTCTATGAGCATAGCATAGCAGTATAAGCATAACGTAGAAGTAACTCCCAGGGTTTGATAATAAAGGACAATAGGTTCTACCTCATCAGCTACTCCCAAAACCCACATGTTAAGAGATCCTACTCATGCAATGTTTGAGGGTTGTAACTAATGCATAAAAACTGGGTAATAAGGGGTATGATCAAAGTGTTACTTGCCTTGCTGACAATCTGGAAACCCTAGAGACTCATAGTAGCACGCTTCGCACTCCGGAAATTTTATCGCAAACAAACAATAGCATACACAAGCACTCAAGCATGGATGCAAGGGTAAAACTCAAATAAATAGATCCAAACTGAAAGTTCAACTGAAGTGCTTTGATTTGCAAAAAGAATCAATCAAATCGGAGCTACAAAACTCAAACTACGGTCAAAAGAAGTTCGAATTCAAATCTGCTTGAAACCAAATTTTAAATTATCAAAACCTTGTTCAAGTTGATTAAATCGAAAGAGGGGTTCGAGATGAAGATTTTGGTGTTGGTTTCACTGGATTTGGACAAACGGTTAAAAAGTTGCGATGGTTTGAAGATTAGGGGCTAATCTGCGATAAAAATAATCACGGATAGGTCCCTAGCCGAAAATAAAATAAAAGGAAAAATACTACGGCGCGAACGTCCGCTAAGAGAGGCAAACGAGGAAATTTGTTCATTATAAGAACTAAATGAACGAACGTTCATAGAATAAAACTAACCGAAGAAAACAGAGAAAACCCGATCTAGAAAAAAACGGATTTAGGGTTTACCGAAAAAACAGAACGGTTTTATATCGTTTAACCGGAAAAGATCGGCGGCGAGATCCGGCGTGCAGGGCGGCGTGATCCGACAAGGTGGGGCGGCGTGCGGCAGCGTGGGCGACGGCGGCGCGGGATGCAGCATGGGGCGACGATGGCTAGCGGCAGCGGCGGCGGCGCGGTGGAGCGGCGACGGCAACGGCGACGGCACGGCCCTGACGGCGGCCTTCGGCTTGGGATGAGGTGGGGAGGGGTGGCGGTCGCGCGGGTTATAAAGGGGGCGTGGCGGCTGCTTGGGGGAGGGGGCACGACCTCGGGAGGCGTGTCCCGCGCGGACGCGGCGCCGACGGTGCTCGGAAGTCCGATCCTGAGCCAGAGCGGGAGGGAGCGGCGTGCTGGGCTTCAACCCGCTCGGCCGGGCCGTTGGCCTAGTCGGGCGACGCGTTTTTTTAACTAAAATAATTTCTGCCGAAGAAAATCCTAATAAAAAATAAAAGGAATTCTAAAAATGCCAAAAACAATTTTCGCCGTCTAAATAAAATATTTAGAACAAAGTGAACATTTTTCTGGCCTAAAATGAAATTTTGAAAAATGCATATTTTTCTAATTCAAATAAAATCTCGAATAAAATTCAAATAAAATATTTATTTGATTTTAACATTTTTCCTCCAATATTTCTTTTATTTTGGAGAAGTCATTTTATCTCCTCTCTTTTATTTTTATGTAGTGAATATTTCAGAGAGAAAAATATTAAAACCAAAATGATCCTCTTTTCAAATTTGAGAAAAATTCAAATATGAAAATAATGAAATCCCCAACTCCCTCCGTGGGTCCTTGAGTTGCTTAGGATTTTCTAGGATCACAAACGAAATGAAAATAAAACATGATATGCATATGATGACCTATGTATAACGTTCCAAATTGAAAATTTGGGATGTTACACATATATATAGGTTGGAGGGGAGGAGAGGCAGCCAAGGGGGGCCCCAAGTAGGAGGAATCCTACTTGCGCGCCTCCCAATTCGGCCTCCCCCCTTCCATATTCATCTGAAGGGGAAAGGAATGAGGAGGGAGGAGAGAAGGAAGGGGGAGGCCGAATTGCTCCACTTCTTTTCTCTCTTCCCTCTTTCCTTCCCCCTTACTTTGGCCTACATGGGGTGAACCATCCCCCTAGGGCTGGTATGTCCCCTTCTTGGCCCATTAGGCCCATGTAGTTGCCGGGGGGATGCCCGGAACCCCTTCTGGTGACCCGATATGTACCAGGTACCCCCAAAACACTTCCGGTGTCCGAATATCATCGTCATATATATGAATCTTTACCTCTCAACCATTTAGAGACTCCTCGCCATGTCTATGATCTCATCCGGGACTCCGAACAACATTCGGTCACCGAATCACATAACTCATATAATACAAAATCGTCATCGAACGTTAAGTGTGCGGACCCTATGGGTTCGATAACTATGTAGACATGACCGAGACACCTCATCGGCCAATAACCAATAGCGAACCGGGATGCTCATATAGGTTCCCACATATTCTACGAAGATATTTATCGGTCGTTATTCCCTTTGTCATCGGTATGTTACTTGCCCGAGATTCGATCGTTGGTATCTTCGTACCTAGTTCAATCTTGTTACCGGTAAGTCTCTTTACTTGTTCCGTAATACATCATTCCGTAACTAACTCATTAGTCACATTGTTTGCAAGGCTTATTATGATGTGTATTACCGAGAGGGCCCAGAGATACCTCTCCGATACTCGGAGTGACAAATCCTAATCTTGATCTATGCCAACCCAACAAACACCTTCGGAGATACCTGTAGAGCATCTTTATAAACATCTAGTTATGTTGTGATGTTTGATAGCACATAAGGTATTTCTCCAGTATCCGGGAGTTGCATAATCCCATATTCGAAGGAATATGTATTTGACATGAAGAAAGCAATAGCAATAAAACTAAACGATCAATATGCTATGCTAACAGATGGGTCTTGTCCATCACATCATTCTTCTAATGATGTGATCCCGTTCATCAAATGACAACACATGTCTATGGTTAGGAAACTTAACCATCTTTGACTAACGAGCTAGTCTAGTAGAGGCTTACTAGGGACACGTTGTTTTGTCTATGTATCCACACATGTATCAAGTTTCCGGTTAATACAATTCTAGCATGAATAATAAACATTTATCATGATATAAGGAAATATAAAATAACAACTTTATTATTGCCTCTAGTGCATATTTCCTTCAGTCTCCCACTTGCACTAGAGTCAGTAATCTAGTTCACATCGCCATGTGATTTAACACCAATAGTTCACATCTTTATGTGATTAACACCCATAGTTCATGTCGGTGTACTAGAGTAGGGGTACCCTAGTATCCCGAACTCGTGCACGGGCAGTCGCAGCGTCCCGCGGCAAGGCTTGCCAGGTGACCGCCAAGGACCTACTAGGTTCCTTTGGAGCCATTCAAGAACAAAGTATTCAAGCCAAGAAGACAAGGCCCCGGCAAGAGGAGCTTGCCGGGAAGGCCACTCAAGGCACAAAGCCCCGGCAAGAGGAGCTTGTCGGGAAGGCCAACTAAGTCATCTCAAGGACCTTGCCGCGACGCGCCACGCGTCCCGGCAAGACCTGGCGAGCGACAAGCTTCCGGACGCGACAAGGCAACGACCGCGGCAAGGCGTTTGCCGCGGCTAGCAACCACTCTGTACCCGCGCTCCAGCACACCCACCAACGTGTCGCTCTGAGACCCTTCCAGGCGTACGTGGCGGGAGGCTGTGCAGCCAGGGGTGCACTGTGGCAAGCGGCGCTGACAAGATCGCCATCGTGGCGAGCGGTGGCGTCCCTGACGGTCCCTTTTCTGCACTGTTTGGGTGACGTAGATAGGCATTTCATGCCCTTGTCCCCTGCCGTCAGGGTTAGGTATGATACACTGTACAGGTAGTTGTACCAACCGCAGCACCTTTCCATTTTTACCTTTATCTACGTTGCCACCTGTTGGAGACCCCTTGAGCATATAAAAGGAGGCCCATGCACAACGTAGAGGGGGAGGACAGTAGAACACTCACGCTCGGTCTCGTTAGCTGCTGGTGCGTACTGTAGCACTCAGCGCTCCCGAGCTAGAACTCAATACAAACCACAAAGCAGCAGTAGGAGTATTATCTCTCCGGAGAGCTCCGAAGCTGGGTAAACTGCTCGTGTGCTCCGCCTCGATCTGCTCTTCGTGCGACTCCCCCCCCCCCCCCCCGTTGAACCGAAAAGGGGCTCCGTCCCCATAGGTGCTCGCGGATCAGCTTCCCCGACATCTATGGCGCGCCAGGTAGGGGGCGTCGAGGTTGTGTGAACCTGATCCGGCGTTCACACGAGCTAGATCTTCATCGACTTCATCGACATGCCGCCGAAGAAGAAGGCTTCAGAGGCGGCTGCTCCGTCCGCGTCGAACCCACCACCGCCGGAGCAAACGGATGGTGGGGAAGACGCCGGCGGAAGAATGGGCGTCGACGAGGGAGCCCACGGTGCCGCCAGATCTAAGGACAAGGCTGCGCTGCCCATCGGCGGTGTAGCCGGCTCCCACGACGACCGAGCGTCCGTAGATGCACCGCGCCCATCTCAGGAGGCGCAGGACCGGCAGCGTCGTGGTACTCACGGTACCATACGCTCGCTGGACCCAGATCGAGCTGGCGGATCTCGGGATGCTCCAGGCCAGCATGCACGCCAACGTGCTGGCGCGAGCGAGGCACGGTCGCCTGGACGGGATATTGCTCCTTCTAACGCAGTTAGAAGTCCGAGCATATCCCGCTCCTCGCACCGTTCGCCACCGCTACCCGCCACTCCAGCAGAAGCTTTGGCGTGAGCTCAACTGCTCCTAGACTTCCCTCCAACGCCAGACAAGATCGATGACTGGAGGGCCACCATTCAGAGTATCATCGGCTTCGCCAACGGCGACACTCCACGGCAGCCGACTACGTCGTAGCCGCGGCAAGTCAGCCAGGCGCGACCCGATGGCGACAAGACCGGTGGGGGTGCAACCACCGTGCACTCTCCGCCCCGAAGGCCAAGATTGCCGACTCGCCGGGTCCACCGCGACAGCGACTCCACTGCTTCATCAAATCCACGAGCTCGTCGCGATCAACGCCAAGTTCTTCACGAACGACAGCAAGAAGACGCTCGTACTCGCATCGAGCGTCGAAGAGAAGCGCGGCGTCAGTCAGACCAGCGCGTTGGGCAAACTATCGACATGCGTGCGCCAGGGGAACCAGGCGACCTGCCGTACGGGATAGGTTGCCCTGCGTTTACCCGTGAGCTGCGGCAAGTCCAGTGGCCCAGCATGAAGAATTTCAAGCCAGGCGTACCCGAGAAGTACGACGGCAAGTTGCATCCGTCGGAGTTCCTCAGCATCTACACCATCGCGGTGCAAGCTGCTGGGGGGCGGGACGACAAGATCCTTGCCAACTACTTCCCGCTGGTGCTCAAGCCCAACGTCAGGTCCTGGCTCATGCACTTGCCGGACAACTCCATATCTTCCTGGGCAGACCTATGCCATCAGTTTGTCGGCGCCTTTACAGGCGGCCACAAACCTCATGGCCAGGAGAGTGATCTTCATCTACTTGCCCAGAAAGAAGGAGAGCCCCTGTGCAAGTACATCCAGAGATTCAGCCAAGTGCAACGCAACATCCCAGATGTCCACCCTGCCGCAGTCATCAGCGCGTTCCATTAGAAGGTGCGTAACCGCAGGATGCGGGAGGAGATGGCGATGTGCAAGATCAGAGATGTCAGTGAGCTGTATGCCCTAGCCGACAGGTGTGCACGTGCTGAGGAAGGGAGGAAACTCCCTGGAGAGAATACAGGAACAGGAGGATCTGACAGCGATGATGCTGCCCCGGCAAAGAAAAACCGGCGGCGGAAGAACAGGAAGAGGAAAGGCAAAGACGTGCTAGTTGTTGAGCAGTCCGGCAACGAAGGTGACGCCAAGAAAGCCAAGGTTGGTAGCTCCGGCAAGGAGGTTGCCGCATGCGCCAACTGCCAGGCTGTGGCGGCCGCCGACAAGCAGGACGGCACCAACAAACAGTACTGCAAGATCCACCGCACCAAGGGCCATGACCTCCAGAGCTGCAAGAAGGTCGAGCAGTTTGTCGAGCTGCAAAAGGCCGAGTACGAGCGACGCGACAAGGAGAAAGCCCAAGGAGGTGCTGGAGGATCCGGTACGAAGTGCACCGGCCGGGGAGGACGCCGCGGCAAGGCCAAGCAGCGGCAAGGAGACAGACCTCCCCGCGGCCGCGACAAGGATGAAGATGACGACGACGACGAAGACATGGATGATGACGAGACCAGTGAGCAGGAGTTCCAGAAAGCCACAGAGGTCTTGTGTGTTGACGGCGGTGCTTCTCTGCATACTTCACACCACCAACTCAAGCAGTGGGTGCGGGAAGTCAATGCGGCAGAACCACCCGTTGAGTCACGCAAGCTTCTGAAAT
The DNA here is from genome assembly GCA_032464435.1 of Aegilops umbellulata. Classification (NCBI taxonomy): domain Eukaryota; kingdom Viridiplantae; phylum Streptophyta; class Magnoliopsida; order Poales; family Poaceae; genus Aegilops; species Aegilops umbellulata. The sequence continues at coordinate 314,275,651 of CP136055.1, read as the reverse complement.
GGTCCAGCACGCCAATCATCTTTGATATTGAGGACCACCCTGATCGCACAACTGCTATCGGGTGCTTGCCGATGTTGGTTTCACCAACTATCCGCAACCTCAAGGTCACTAAGATGCTAGTTGACGGTGGGGCAGCTTGAACCTGATCTCCTCCGCTGTGCTTAGGAAACTCCAAGTCCCTGACAGCGAGCTCGAAGAGACCGGCACATTCCAAGGAATCAACCCGGGAAGGAGCAAGCCGAAGGGGAAGATCATGCTGCCGGTGACATTTGGCAGCGAGTTGAACTTCAGGACTGAGAGGATCACTTTTGACGTTGCCGATTTTCCATTGCCTTACAATGGGATTCTCGGCCGTCCAGCGCTCACCAAGTTCATGGCGGCCTCTCACTACGCGTACAACATGCTGAAGATGCCGGGCCCGATAAGTGTCATCTCTGTCCCTAGCGACAAGAAAGATGCTCTTATCTGTGCCGACAAGATCTACCAGGAAGCAGCAGCCTCAACGGATCGCGAGACACTTGCCGCTGAAGCTCCCGGGGGGAAGAAGACGACCAAGTCCGGCAAGAGTTCTGATGCCCACTCCGGCAAGTGCACCTCTTCGGAGTGCTGCGCTACCGTCGAGGACGCACCATCGAGCTCCACCGGCAAGTGTAAGAAGACAATGGCAGCTCCGCCAGCGACCAAGAAGGTGTCCGCCAAGGAGGACGGCACTGGTGGTACTTTCACCATCAGTGCCACTCTCAACCCTAAATAGGAAAGCGCGCTCATTGCTTTCCTGCGGGCGAATGTCGATGTGTTTGCGTGGCAACCGTCTGACATCCCCGGTGTTCCCAGGAAAGTAATTGAGCACCACCTTGTCGTCTGTCCTCATGCGCGGCCCGTCAAGCAGAAAGTCAGAAAGCAAGCAGCGGGGCGCCAAGAATTCATTGCAGAAGAGATCAAGAAGTTGGAAGCAGCAGGCCTCGTCAGAGGAGTGCTCCATCCTACGTGGTTGGCCAATCCTGTAGTCGTGCGCAAGGCAAACGGGAAATGGAGGCTTTGTATCGACTTTACCGATGTCAATAAAGCTTGTCCCAAAGACCCATTTCCCTTGCCGCGCATCGACCAGATTGTTGACTCCACAGCCGGATGTGACTTGCTTTCGTTTCTTGACGCATACTCAGGATACCATCAGATCTTCATGGCAGAAGAGGATGAGGAGAAAACCGCATTCATCACTCCCTGTGGCACGTACTGTATCATACGGATGCCTTTCGGTTTAAAGAATGCTGGTTCAACATTTGCAAGGGTAGTCCACACTGCTTTTGAACCTCAAATACACAGAAATGTGGAGGCCTACATGGATGATATAGTGGTCAAGAGCAGGGACAAAGCAACTCTGATTCAAGATTTAGAAGAGACTTTTGCAAATCTACGCAAGATCAGCCTCAAGCTCAACCCCGAGAAGTGCGTGTTTGGAGTTCCTTCCGGCAAGCTTCTCGGGTTCTTCGTGTCTCATCGGGGAATTGAAGCCAATCCCGACAAGATCAAGGCCATTGAGCAGATTGAAGCACCGAAGCGCGTCAAGGATGTACGGAGACATGCTGGCTGCATGGCGGCTCTCAGCAGGTTTATCTCTAAGTCTGCTGAGCGCGCCCTGCCGTTTTTCAAAATTTTGAAAAAGGCAGGTCCAATGAAATGGACTCCGGAAGCGGAGGATGCGCTGCAGGACTTGAAGAGATACCTGTCCTCCACTCCAATACTTGTCGCACCTAAGCCACAAGAGAAGTTGCTGCTGTATCTGGCGGCAACCAATCAAGTGGTTAGTGCTGCGTTAGTAGCGGAGAGGGAGGCAGATGATGAGCCAGCAACCACGGCGAGCGCATCCAGCGACAAGCAGGGGGCTTCCCCGACAAGCTCTGGTCCCGGCAAAGATGGATCTGCGCAGGCACCCGAGGAGATACAGAAGAAAATGGTGCAGCGCCCAGTCTACTTTCTCAGTTCCCTTCTGCAGGGGGCTAGGTCAAGGTACTCTGGTGTGCAGAAATTGCTTTTCGGCCTTCTCATGGCCTCGAGGAAGTTGCGCCATTACTTCCAAGCACATGAGATAACAGTTGTCACTCGTTTTCCGCTGAAGAGGATACTGCAGAATCCAGAAGCGACAGGCAGGATTGTTGAGTGGGCACTGGAACTGTCAAGCTTTGGCCTCAAGTTCGAGAGCACTTCAACTATCCAAAGCAGAGCATTGGCAGAATTCATAGCAGAGTGGACGCCAACACCAGATGAAGAAATTCCAGAGACGAGAATCCCCGTCAAGGAAGCAAGCAAAGAGTGGCTGATGTACTTTGATGGTGCTTTCTCGCTGCAAGGCGCCGGTGCTGGCGTGCTGCTTGTCGCACCCACCGGAGAGCACCTTAAGTACGTAGTCCAGATGCACTTTCCCAAGGAGCAAGCAACAAACAATACTGCAGAGTATGAAGGATTGCTTGCCGGTCTCAGGATCGCGGCAGACCTTGGGATCAAGAAGCTCATTGTCAGGGGTGACACGCAGCTTGTCGTCCGCCAAGTGAATAAGAGTTATCAGAGTCCATTGATGGAAGCTTACGTTGATGAAGTGAGGAAGCTAGAAGAGCACTTTGTCGGCCTACAGATGGAACATGTTCCAAGAGCTCAGAACGACATCGCCGATGGCCTGTCAAAGTGCGCAGCACTTAAGTTACCTGTGGAACCAGGGATCTTTGTGCTCAAGCTGACTCAACCGTCTGTACCGCCATCAACTGGACAGAGCAAGAAGAGGAAGTTGATTTCTGGTGACTATTTTCCGGCAGAGCTTCCCAAAGCCGCCACCAAGAAGGTCCCCAAGATCAACGCCAAGAGTGCTGGGGAGCAGTCGGCTCCGGAAAACCCCAGGGTTTGTTCCGTTGAAGCAGACGCTCCCGACAAGTTTTGCTCCGGCAAGTTTGCCGGGGAACGTCAAGCTCCGGCTGAGCCGCAGTTTCTCGCCGTAGAAGCGGATGTTCCCACAGCAGCAGATGTGCCTTTAGTCCTTGTTGTCGAGCCACAAGCTCCAGCATGGGCACAGCAGATCGTCCGTTTCCTTCAGACAGGAGAACTTCCCGAAGAGCAAGAAGAAGTGGAAAGAGTAGCCCGGCAGTCAAGTATGTACCAGTTTGTCGACAACGCACTGTACAGAAGAAGACTCAACTGTGTGAAATTGAAGTGCATTCACCGGGAAGACGGACAAAAGCTGTTGGCAGAGATACATGGAGGCATCTGTGGTCACCACATTGGCGCCAGAGCACTTGCCGGCAAAGCATTCCGGCAAGGTTTCTTTTGGCTGACAGCTCTCTAGGATGCAACTGCACAAGTAACCAAGTGTGAAGCGTGCCAGTTCCATTCCAAGCAGATACACCAGCCAGCTCAAGCTCTCCAGACGATCCCTTTATCCTGGCCATTTTCGGTCTGGGGGCTCGACATCCTCGGCCCTTTCCCCCAAGCAGTCGGGGGCTTTGAGTACTTGTACGTCGCAATCGACAAGTTCACAAAGTGGCCGGAAGTGGAAGCAGTGAGGAAGGTGACAGCACAGTCAGCAGTCAAGTTCTTCAGGTCGATTGTTTGCCGCTTCGGGATCCCTAACAGGATCATCACCGACAACGGTACGCAATTCACGAGCCGCACCTTCATGCAGTACGTCCAAGATCTTGGCGCCAAGGTCTGCTTCGCTTCTGTTGCTCACCCCAGGAGCAACGGTCAAGCGGAGAGGGCAAATGCTGAAGTGCTGCGTGGACTCAAGACCAGGACTTTCGACAGGCTGCACGGGTGCGGAACAAACTGGATTGAGGAGCTGCCGGTGGTTCTTTGGTCGATCAGGACGACGCCAAATCGAGCCACTGGCCAGACACCTTTCGCTCTAGTCTATGGAGCAGAGGCAGTTCTCCCCACGGAACTCGTATACGGGTCGCCTCGAGTGCTCGCTTATGATGAGCTTGAGCAAGAGCAGTTGCGACAAGATGACGCGCAGCTCCTTGAGGAAGACCGTCTTCAGGCTGCTGAACGAGCTGCTCGCTACTAGCAAGCTTTGCGCCGCTACCATAGCCGCAAAGTTAACGCCAGAAGTCTCGAGGAAGGCGACCTTGTTCTTCGGCGCGTTCATTCCGCCAAGAATTCCAACAAGTTGACGCCGAAGTGGGAAGGCCCTTATCGGGTGAAACGAGTCACTAGGCCTGGCGTTGTCCGCCTTGAGACCGAAGATGGCATTTCGGTGAGCAACTCCTGGAACATTGAGCATATTCGTAAGTTTTACCCGTAAGGCGCGGTTGCCGGACCCTGCTCCGGCAACCACCTTTTGTACAAGTCTTGCCGCTGTTGCATGTAATCCTTTGTACAAAGCCAAGCGCAGACCCTGTGCATAAATAAACTCATGTGCTCCGCACATCTTGTCAATTTCATGCTTTTTATTTTCTGCATGAGTTATCTGACACTTTGTGCAGCGAACACCCCCGGTAAGCAATAACGAGCCATAAGGCTCCATATCATTATTTTCTCTACTTCCTTTTTTCTCAAGGAAATGAAGGTTCCTTCGCCCACAAGTTTGCCGGGGGGGAAGGGGAAGATAATGGTGTGGACCAGGCGTCGTTCAAGAAAGTTTCGCCTTGCCGGGAAGCAAACGACAGAAAAGCTAAGTTGCCAAAGTTTGAGCAATCAGATGTTTTTAAATTTTTTAAGTTATCTTCCTTGAACGACCATGCTTTGTATGGAAAACCTGTGCGCGAAGGAACCAGCTCGTGGCTAGTTGCGCCCTTACTTTGTTTCGAGTTCGCTCAACAGTTTAAGTGTGCTGCGACTAGAGTCGCGCCCTTACTTTGTTTCGAGTTTGCTCAACAACTTAAGCGAGCTGCGGCTAGTTGCGACAAGGTTTCTTGTCGGCAACGGCACTGCCAGCAGGCTGCTGACGTCCCGCACTCAGCGCTCGCGGCGAGGGTGCCTGCGCCGGCAAGTTCCCTAAAAGCGTAGGGCAAAAACATACAAAGGGAGGGATCAAGTAAAGGAAATAACATTGCAATCATGACCCAAAATAAGAGTTATATTACAAGATAGCTTGTCGCGGCTCTAATAGATTGTTTTCATAATATGATCAGCAGCGACAAGAAAAGAAGGAAACGGGAGGCCTAGTCCACGCGATCACCCTCAACCCTCTTAATCCCTCTCACCTTGTCCACAATGGGTGCGACAAGGTCCTTGAGCGCCTCCAGATCGGCCTCCGCCGGCAAGGATCTGAGGACGTTGGTGAGGTTGAGGCCCGGGTTGTGGAAGGCTACCTTCACCAACACCTTCTGAAGAGCTCCTGCGCAGATCTTGCACGACTCGTCGGCCAGCTGCTTTGGGATCCTCTCCCGGAGTCGCTGGAGGGCCGTCGCCACGCCTTTGAAGAACAGAGTGAGCTTGGCGCTGGATGGGAGGGTCTCATCGGAGGGATACCCGAGATCCTCCATCCCCAGCTGCGCTGGCTCCTTGTCGATGTCTGCGGCAGCATTCACAAGACCCTCCGTCCACTGCTCCACAGTTTCTCTAAAATCGTTCTGGGTGGCGGCAATGCTCTCCAGCAGCGCCTTGTCGGCCTTGATCTCCTTCTTCAGGTCCGCCTCCTGCTCCCTGGCGCCATCTAGCGTCTTGGTCAAAGCGGTCAGCTTCAACTCAAGATCGGCGTTGGAGTCCTTGGCGGCGGCACGCTCCTTGATCTTCTCGGCGAGACGACCCTGCAGCTCGCCAAAGGTGTAGGCGTCCTTCTCGCGCTCATGCTTGAGTGCGGCAAGCTCTTCACCGCTCGCCTTGAGATCAGTCTCCAGCTGCGCCACCTTCGTCTCCAGCTCCTTCTTGGCGGCCTCGGCAGCTGCGGCAGCGTCCTTTGCTTCCTTGAGAGCTCCGCTGAGTGTTTGCTCGCGTGCAACAAGCTCCTCTTCGTGTCTGTCCAGGCTGACCTTCAGCTGCGCCAACTCGCCCTCCCGCGCAGATAGCTCCTCGGCGGCAAGCCGCTGTTGCTCTGCAACTTCTGCCTTCTCGAGGATGAAGGCCTTCTGCGCCTTATCGAGCTGCACACGCTCCGCCGCCAGCGACCGGAGAGCTGCCTGGTTGAGACCTCGGAGCTCCTCCGCGCGCTTCTCCATGTCCACCCCCGCCTTCGCGACAAGCGCTTCGCGGGACTCCAGTTTGGCTTGCCGAGCGCGGTAGAGCGACAACAGCTTCCGCAGCAGTTGCTCCTCCTCAGGCTCGTCGCTACTGCTGCTTGGCGCGTCGACCAGCGTCAGCCCAGCGGAGGCGAGCACCTCCACGTCAAAACTTTCTCCTTCGACCGGCGCCCTGGACGTTGACGCCCAGGGGAGGTTGATGAAGACGCCATCGCCGGCCTTCAAGTAGACGCCTGGCTGGGGCCCTTCGGCGCCCGATGCTGCGGCGGCGGCGGAAGGGTCGGTGGTCGGCGTAGCACCTGACGCTCCTGGGGCCTCAGGGTCGTCAGTGCGATCGCCAGACCCCTCGTCGGCTGCTGCGGCGGCAGCCTTGGCGGCCTCTTCGTCGGCGGGATCATCAGCGCCGGTCGTTTCATTGGTGGTGGCGGCATCATCAACGGCAACCTCGGTCTCCATCGGCTCCACAGTAGATGGATCTGACGGCCGGAAAAGGAAGAAAAGTCAAGCAAATATCCAAAAAGAAGATCAAAAGAAGAAGAACCCAAGGGAAGTTTCGAAGCAAGAGATTTACCTGCACCAGGCTCGGCAGTTGTGGTCTCCACCACCGGAGGACCGCTGGTGCTGTCCCTTGCCGGAGACTCCTCCCTTGCCGGAGAGCTCCCCCTTGCCGGAGAGCTCTCCCTTGTCGGAGGATCCTCCCTTGCTGGGGAACGCTCCCTTGGCGGCGTAGTCGAAGCAGGTGGCATGTCAGGGGCGGCATCCGGACGCTCCTGGTGGGGCTGCTCTGCTCCTACAGAAGTCAACAGTCAGATATCAGCAAACAAAGAGTATCTGTGCGCGCCCAACAGCGGGAAGCAAACCATTTATTTACGCTGGGGGCTGCTCTGAAGAACAGCTGCCGGGTCCGGTAAGCTTGTCTCAGGCGCACCCCCTGCTGACACGGTGGGATCGTCCTCGATGACGATCACCGGGACCTTGGCTCACTTTGCCGCTCTCTGGGCCAGAGTCCTAAAAAGGAATAAGTTCAGAGTAAAGCAAATGAGATACAAGACAAGACAGCAAGTATTGAAGACATACAAGTACAACAAGAATCTTACTCTTCTTCTTCCTCGTCGGAGCTGAGCGCGGAGAAGTCAAAGCCTGGCCCACCTCCGGCGCGAGGAAGCGGAGGAGTAGGATCCCTTGGCCGCTTGGTGGGAGCTGGAGCGCCGGACCGGGAGGACCCCGCTCCAGTTGCCGCTGCAGCGTGAGGTGCTTCCGCGGCAACAGAATTTGCCGCGATGGAGCGTGTCATGCGGCGCGGCGGGGGTTGACTCGTCCGCCGCTCCGCTACATCCCCGGCCTTGCGAAGACGCCTTCTTGGTGGGGCCGGGGGCTCTGCTTGCAGCAAGCTGCCCGAAGACGAAGAGGAAGAGGAGCCGATCTCCAATGATCCGCTCGTATCCTCGGCGGGCCCGCTCGGCCCAACGTCATGCCCGGCGGACCTCTTCTCGCCGGCAAGATCCTCTCGCTCGGCAAGGCTTTCCGCCTCTGCTGCCTCTGCCTCCTCCACGGTGAACCCAAAGTCGCCTGCAGCTGCGGCTGCCGCCGCCTCTTCCAGCCTGGTGGCGATGCGCTTGAGCTCCTCATCGGTGGTGTCCCGGGTGAGGCCCCTCTGCTCATCGGCGTCGATCGGCACTTCTACCAAGCCATCGAAGAACTCCCGCACGACATCATCTGCAGGCTCTATCCAGGCTGGGTCAATTCCATGCGAGTCGCACAGCGGCATCATTGCACGGATGCGGTCGAGCGAGGAGTTGTTGCACAGCGGAACGACGCCCCTCGGCAACCTGAACACTTCGGGATGCTGAGGGTCGTACTTGAACAGCTCCTGGAGCATCGCGTTGAGCTCCAGGACAGTGAAGTTGAAGTTGAGGCCCGGCCGCAGCCTCATGATATCCGCCGCGTTCTGGAACTCCCAGGCGGGTCTCCTCCTCTCCTGCAGGGGGGCGATGCGGCGGCGAAGGAAATCTGCGCCAACCGCTCCTACAGTAAGCCCGGCAAGCCTGAGGCGTAGGATCCGGGCGACGGCAATCTTCATTCTGTCGTCCTCCGGGGCCAGGCTACTCCAATCACTGCCGCGCACTACTGGAGTTTGGCGCAGGGCGGTAAACGGCTGCGGGTTCTCCTCGAGAATCAGGCACCAGTCCGCCCTCCACTCCTCCCATTTGCTACGGAACTCTCCATCCAGATAAGCATCCTTCTTGCCGGCTTTTGAGATCCAGGCGATTCCGCCGGATAAGGGCTCTCCTTTCTCAACTCGAGGCGAAAAGAAGTGGCGGAAAAGGGCTACGTTTGGATGGATCCCGACAAAGTTTTCGCAGAGATGTGCAAAAACTGCCATGGTCAGGACGACATTGGGGATGAAGTCAAGGAGGTGGAGCCCGTAGGTGTTCATGACGTCACAGAAGAATTCAGAAAAGGGCGGGCAGAGCCTGTAGTAGAAGAACAAGGCGAAGAAAGGGTACCCAGTGGGAGCCTTTTTCCAAGCGGCGGCTGGGAGTACCTTCGTGCGCGGTGCGCTCGCGTCCCCGTCGACCAGAAGAGGTAGTAGTACTCCTTCAGCTCCTCCACGGCAAGCTTAGGGGGGAAGATTGCCCGCTCCTTTCGCAGCGCCGCGAGCCGCTGCGCCTTGGCCAACTTCACCTTCTCGGCTTTCGGAGCCATGGCGGGAGTGATGGGGAAGGACGACGGCGTTGGTGGTGCTGGTGGCGATGGGGGCGAGGCACTGCTCTCCTTCGGCTTTGGGAAGAAGGGGAGTGGCGGAGATTCTCGGAAGGAATAGCAACGGGCAGATGGGCGAACTGCCCCTATTTCCCCTGCTTATAAGGAGGGAGGGGGTGGACGTTCCGCCTTTCCGAATAAAGAAACCACCCACAATCTCTCCCACGACGCCGCAATCGACGCGTGCCGTTCGGGGAGGGCGCGGTGGATACAGAGTAAGATACGGCATGATCCAGGCCGCGCATGCCCGTGCCCTGTTTTGGGCCTGGCCCAACAGCGCTCGGCACTGTGTATGGCCCAGGCCCGGGGGCTCCTGTCGGTGTACTAGAGTAGGGGTACCCTAGTATCCCGAACTTGTGCACGGACAGTCGCAGCGTCCCGCAGCAAGGCTTGCCAGGTGACCGCCAAGGACCTACGTGGTTCCTTTGGAGCCATTCAAGAACAAAGTATTCAAGCCAAGAAGACAAGGCCCCGGCAAGAGGAGCTTGCCGGGAAGGCCACTCAAGGCACAAAGCCCCGGCAAGAGGAGCTTGTCGGGATGGCCAACCAAGTCATCTCAAGGAACTTACCGCGACGCGCCACGCGTCCCGGCAAGACCCGGCGAACGACAAGCTTCCGGACGCGACAAGACAACGACCGCGGCAAGGCGTTTGTCGCGGCTAGCAACCACTCTGTACCCGCGCTCCAGCACACCTACCAATGTGTCGCTCTGAGACCCTTCCAGGCGTACGTGGCGGGAGGTTGTGCAGCCAGGGGTGCACTGTGGCAAGCGGCGCTGACAAGATCGCCATCGTGGCGAGCGGTGGCGTCCCTGACGGTCCCTTTTCTGCACTGTTTGGGCGACGTAGATAGGCATTTAATGCCCTTGTCCCCTGCCGTCAGGGTTAGGTATGATACACTGTACAGGTAGTTGTACCAACCGCAGCACCTTTCCATTTTTACCCTTATCTACGTTGCCACCTGTTGGAGACCCCTTGAGCATATAAAGGGAGGCCCATGCACAACGTAGAGGGGGAGGACAGTAGAACACTCACGCTCGGTCTCGTTAGCTGCTGGTGCGTACTGTAGCACTCAGCGCTCCCGAGCAAGATCTCAATACAAACCACAAAGCAGCAGTAGGAGTATTATCTCTCCGGAGAGCTCCGAAGCTGGGTAAACTGCCCGTGTGCTCCGCCTCGATCTGCTCTTCATGCGACCTCCCCCCCCCCCCCCCCGCCGAACTGAAAAGGGGCTCCGTCCCCATAGGTGCTCGCGGATCAGCTTCCCCGACAGTTCACATCGCCATGTGATCAACACCCAAAGGGTTTACTAGAGTCAATAATCTAGTTCACATCGTTATGTGATTAACACCCAAAGAGTACTAAGGTGTGATCATGTTTTGCTTGTGAGAGAAGTTTAGTCAACGTGTCTGTCACATTCAGATCCGTATGTATTTTGCAAGTTTCTATGTCTACAATGCTCTGCATGGAGCTACTCTAGCTAATTGCTCCCACTTTCAATATGTATACAGATTGAGACTCAGAGTCATCTGGATCGGTGTAAAAGCTTGCATCGACATAACCCTTTACAACAAACTCTTTGTCACCTCCATAACCGAGAAATATTTCCTTAGTGCTCTTTAGGTACCTAAGGATATTTTGACCGATGTCCAGTGATCTACTCCTAGATCAAAATTGTACTCCCTTGCCAAACTCGAGGCAGGGTATACAATAGGTCTGGCACACAACATGACATACTTTATAGAACATATGGCTGAGGTATAGGGAATGACTTTCATTCTCTCTCTACCTTCTGCCGTGGTCGGGTTTTGAGTCTTACTCAACTTCACACCTTATAATACAGGCTAGAATTCCTTCTTTCACTGATCCATTTTGGACTCCTTCAAAATGTTGTCAAGGTGTGTGCTTTGTGGAAGTCATATTAAGCGTCTCGATCTATCTCTATAGATCTTGATGCCCAATACATAAGTAGCTTTACCGAGGTCTTTTATTGAAAAAATCTTATTCAAGTATCCTTTTATGTTATCCAGAAATTCTATATCATTTCCAATCTGCAATATGTCATCCACATATAATATCAGAAATGCTACAGAGCTCCCACTCACTTTCTTGTAAATACAAACTTCACAGTAAGCATGTATAAAACCATATGATTTTATCACCTCATCAAAGTGTATATTCCAACTCCAAGATGCTTGCACTAGTCCATAGATGGATCGCTGGAGCTTGCAAACTTTTTTAGCGCCTTTAGGATCGACAAAACCTTATGGTTGCATCACATACAAATCTTCTTTAATAAATCCATTAAGGAATGCAGTTTTGACAACCATTTTCCAGATTTCATAAAATGCAGCAATTGCTAACATGATTCAGACAGACTTAAGCATCACTACGAGTGAGAAAGTCTCATCGTAGTAAACTCCTTGAACTTGTCGAAAACCTTTTTTTTGTGACAAGTCGAGCTTTGAAGTAACACTACCATCAGTGTCCATCTTCCTCTTGAAGATCCATTTATTCTCAATGGCTTGCCGATCATTGGGCAAGTCCACCAAAGTCCACACTTCGTTCTCATACATGGATCATATCTCAGATTTCATGGCCTCAAGCCATCTGTCGGAATCTGGGCTCATCATAGCTTCTTCATAGTTCATAAGTTCATCATGGTCTAGTAACATGACTTCCAGAACAGGATTACCGTACCACCCTGGTGCGGAACATGCTCTGTTCGACCTACGATGTCCAGTAGTTACTTGATCTGAAGTTTCGTGATCATCATCATTACCTTCCTCTCTAGTTATTGTAGAAATCATGGGAAACAAATTTCTCTGATATGCTACTGTCCAATTCGAAAGAAGGTAAAATTACCTCATCAAGTAATACTTTCCTCGCACTCACTTCTTTCGAGAGAAACTCCTTCTCTAGAAAGGATCCATTCTTAGCAACAAAGATCTTGCCTTCGGATCTGTGGTAGAAGGTGTACCCAACAGTTTCTTTTGGGTATCCTATGAAGACACACTTCTCCGATTTGGGTTCGAGCTTATCAGGTTGAAGCTTTGTCACGGCCCGATTTTTGGACCTTTTTTTTCTTTTGATTTTCTGAGATTTTTGCTTGAGTTTTCTTTTTTTCTGGCTATGTGGTCTATAAACTAAAGAAGATGACCTCTTCTTTCTTTTCAGAGTGGCTTGTCATCCTCATATTCATCCCTATACCTTGCCATTTCCATCTTGGACCAAACCCCAATATTCTCTTCCTTAGGATTATTCCTTTTCTGTTAAAGGAATAACCCAATTTGCCCTTGGTTGTGAAGCAACCTATATTTCCATCACTCCAAAAATTCCCAAATAATTCTCATAAAATTTTTGGGTCATATATTCCTCAAATATGGAAACGTGTTTCATTTGCCATGTTCCTCATCATGCTTAATTAATTCCTTTCCTATTCTGTCCTGAATGGCAGGTTGTGAAGCAAGTGACATTTACCTTTGCCCAATTGACCCCAAACTTTTTGGATATCTTTTCTTGTCCAAATAATAGCCTCATGCCAAATTTCAACTTAATTTGCCTAGTGAATATTCCTGAGCAACTTTTCAAAGTTCCTGTCTGAGGGAATTGTTTGTGAAGGAAGCACTAGCTAGGGTAATCCAATTGAGTTAAAATTTAGCATGGCCCTTCATATCACCAAATCAAAGCCCTCCTCAAAATTTGAGCTCATGGAATACATCCATGTGAGCTCATCATCAATTCTTTGTTTCTGTCCAAATTTTCAGTTATTGAAGCAAGTATATTTGATATTGCTCCATTATGGCTGAAAATTTTCCTAGGCCTTATCATACCCATTTAACCTCTCTCCGCCAATTTTGGGACCAATTCAACATGCCATTTTCCCTCAGGATTTTTCCCAAGTTTCTGTCTAGAGAGGTGCCGTATGAAGGAAGTACCATTTTGGCTTGGCAAAATGGCATGGTATTTTTATAGCACTCTCATATGATCAAATCACCATGCCATGTCCATTTTTAGCTTAATTCGTCACTCCTAGTGAGCGCTTCTTCCTGTTTTTGATTCTGGACCACATTAATTAGTTGTAAAGCAACTAAATTAATTAGTGGTCCATATTCCTCGAAACTTTGCAGGATTCTTGTCCTTCCTATCCTAAACAACCCAGACAACTCATTTGGCTCCAAGCTCTTCGCTGATGATCACTGTAACCTGATTCAGTTTGATACAGCAAACTTCAGTGGAGTAATCCCATCGATCCAGAGCCCCTCTTCTTGATCCATCACCTCCCTCGGGCTTACTGATGCACGGACTAATCACCAGACATCTTACGGCAGCCTCTGGAGTCTTCTTGATGCCAGCCTGCACGGTGACCACTGTTTTGGCACGCACTGACGCATCTAGAGCGTCTTTGTTGGGGAACGCAGTATTTCAAAAAAATAACCTACAATCACACAAGATCTATCTATGTGATGAATAGCAACAAGCGGGAGAGTGTGTCCACGTACACTCGTAGACCGCGAGCGGAAGCGTTAAGTAACGTAATTGATGTAGTCGAACGTCTTCGCGAGCCAACCGATCAAGTACCAAACGCACGACACTTCCGTGATCTGCACACGTTCAGCTCGGTGACGTCCCTCGTGCTCTTGATCCAGCTGAGGCCGAGGGAGAGTTTCGTTAGCACGACAGTGTGATGACGGTAATGATGAAGTTACCGATGCAGGGCTTCACCTAAGCAGTACAACGATATGACCGAGGTGGAAATCTGTGGATGGGGAACCGCACACGGCTAAACAATCAACGTGTGTGTCTATGTGGTGCCCCCCCCCCGTATATAAAGGAGTGGAGGAGGGGAGGGTCGTCCCTCTTTATGGCGCGCCCCAAGGGGGATTCCTACTCCTAGTAGGAGTAGGTTTCCCCCCTTTCCCTAGTTGTAGTAGGAGAAGAAGGAAGAGGGAGAAGGAGAGAAGGAAAGGGGGCCGACCCCCTCCCCAATTCGGATTGGGCTTGGGGGCGCGCCTCCCACTTGGCCGCCACCTCCTCTCTCCCACTATGGCCCTTTACGACGAGCTCTTTGCCACCTCCATAAACAAGAAACATATCCTTAGTCCTTTTCAGGTATTTCGGGATGTTCTTGACCGCTGTCCAGTAATCCACTTGTGGATTACTTTGGTACCTCCCTGTTAAACTAATAGCAAGCCACACATCAGCTCTGGTGCACAGCATTGCATACATGATAGAACCTATGGCTGAAGCATAGGGAATGACTTTCATTTTCTCTCTATCTTCTAAAGTGGCAGGACATTGAGTCTGACTCAACTTCACACCTTGTAACATAGGCAAGAACCCTTTCTTTTCTTGATCCATTTTGAACTTATTCAAAACTTTATCAACGTATGTGCTTTGTGAAAGTCCAATTAAGCGTCTTGATCTATCTCTATAGATGCCTAATATATAAGCAGCTTCACCGAGGTCTTTCATTGAAAAATTCTTATTCAAGTATCCTTTTATGCTTTTCAGAAATTCAGTATCATTTTCGATCAACAATATGTCATCTACATATAATATCAAAAATGCTACGGAGCTCCCACTCACTTTCTTGTAAATACAAGCTTCTCCAAAAGTCTGTATAAAACCATATGCTTTGATCACACTATCAAAGCGTATATTCCAACTCTGAGAGGCTTGCACCAGTCCATAAATGGATCGCTAGAGCTTGCACACTTTGTTAGAACCTTTTGGATCGACACAACCTTCCGGTTGCATCATATACAACCCTTCTTTAAGATATCCATTAAGGAATGCAGTTTTGACATCCATTTGCAAAATTTCATAATCATAAAATGTGGCAATTGCTAACATGATTCGGACGGACTTAAGCATCGCTACGGGTGAGAAGGTCTCATCGTAGTCAACTCCTTGAACTTGTCGAAAACCTTACGCAACAAGTTGAGCTTTGTAGACAGTAATATTACCGTCGGGTTTAGTCTTCTTCTTGAAGATCCATTTATTCTCTATGGCTTGCTAATCATCGGGCAAGTAAACCAAAGTCCATACTTTGTTCTCATACATGGACCCCATATCAGATTTCATGGCCTCAAGCCATTTCGTGGAATCTGGGCTCATCATTGCTTCCTCATAGTTCATAGGTTCGTCATGGTCAAGTACCATGACCTCCATAACAGGATTACCGTACCACTCTGGTGCGGATCTTACTCTGGTTGACCTACGAGGTTCAGTAGTAACTTGATCAGAAGTTTCATGATCATCATGATTAGCTTCCTCACTTACTGGTGTAGGAATCACTGGAACTGATTTCTGTGATGAACAACTTTCCAATAAGGGAGCAGGTACAGTTACCTCATCAAGTTCTACTTTCCTCCCACTCACTTCTTTCGAGAGAAACTCCTTCTCTAGAAAGGATCAATTCTTAGCAACGAATATCTTGACTTCAGATCTGTGATAGAAGGTGTACCCAACAGTCTCCTTTGGGTATCCTATGAAGACACATTTCTGCGATTTGGGTTCGAGCTTATCAGGTTGAAGTTTTTTTACATAAGCATCGCAGCCCCAAACTTTAAGAAACGACAACTTGGGTTTCTTGCCAAACCACAGTTCATATGTTGTCGTCTCAACGGATTTAGATGGTGCCCTATTTAACGTGAATGCAGCTGTCTCTAAAGCATAACCCCAAAACGATAGCGGTAAATCAGTAAGAGACATCATGGATCGCACCATATCTAGTAAAGTACGATTACGATGTTCTGACACACCATTACGTTGTGGTGTTCCGGGTGGCATGAGTTGCGAAACCATTCCGCATTGTTTCAAATGAAGACCAAACCCGTAACTCAAATATTCTCCTCCACGATCAGATCGTAGAAACTTTATTTTCTTGTTACGATGGTTTTCCACTTCACTCTGAAATTCTTTGAACTTTTCAAATGTTTCAGACTTATGTTTCATCAAGTAGATATACCCATATCTTCTCAAATCATCTTTGAAGGTCAGGAAATAACGATACCCGCCGCGAGCATCAACACTCATCGGACCGCATACATCAGTATGTATTATTTACAACAAGTCTGTTGCTCGCTCCATTGTTCCGGAGAACAGAGTCTTAGTCATCTTGCCCATGAGGCATGGTTCGCAAGCATTAAGTGATTCATAATCAAGTGATTCCAATAGCCCATCAACATGGAGTTTCTTTATGCGCTTTACACCAATATGACCTAAACGGTAGTGCCACAAATAAGTTGCACTATCATTATTAAACTTATATCTTTTGGCTTCATTACTATGAATATGTGTATCACTACTATCAAGATTCAGTAAAAATAGACCACTCATCAAGGGTTCATGACTATAAAAGATATTACTCATATAAATAAAATGATCATTATTCTTTGATTTAAATGAATAATCGTCTCGCATCAAACAAGATCCAGATATAATTTTCATGCTTAACGCTGGCACCAAATAACAATTATTCGGGTCTAAAACTAATCCCGAAGGTAGATGTAGAGGTAGCGTGCTGATGGCGATCACATCGACTTTGGAACCATTTCCCACGCGCATCGTCACCTTGTCCTTAGCCAATCTTCGCTTAATCCGTAGCCCCTGTTTCGAGTTGCAAATGTTAGCAACAGAACCAGTATCAAATACCGAGGCGCTACTACGAGCATTATTAAGGTAGACATCAATAACATGTATATCAAATATACCTTTCACTTTGCCATCCTTCTTCTCCGCCAAATACTTGGGGTAGTTCCGCTTCCAGTGACCAGTCCCTTTGCAGTAGAAGCACTCGGTCTCAGGCTTAGGTCCAGACTTGGGCTTCTTCACTTGAGCAGTAACTTGTTTGCCGTTCTTCTTGAAGCTCCCCTTCTTCCCTTTACCCTTTTTCTTGAAACTAGTGGTCTTGTTGACCATCAACACTTGATGCTCCTTCTTGATTTCTACCTCCGTAGCCTTTAGCATTGCGAAGAGCTCGGGGATCATCTTATCCATTCCTTGCATATTATAGTTCATCACGAAGCTCTTGTAGCTTGGGGGCAGTGATTGAAGAACTCTATCAATGACACTATCAACTGGAAGATTAACTCCCAGCTGAGTCAAGTGATTGTGGTACCCAGACATTCTGAGTATATGTTCACTGACAGAACTATTCTCCTCCATTTTCAGCTATAGAACTTATTGGAGACTTCATATCTCTCAATCCGGGCATTTGCTTGAAATATTAACTTCAACTCCTGGAACATCTCATATGCTCCATGACGTTCAAAACGTCGTTGAAGTCCCGGTTCTAAGTCATAAAGCATGGCACACTGAACTATCGAGTAGTTATCAGCTTTGCTCTGCCAGACGTTCACAACGTCCGGTGTAGCTCCTGCAGCGGATCTTGCACCTAGCGGTGCTTCCAGGACATAATTCTTCTGTGCAGCAATGAGGATAATCCTCAAGTTACGGACCCAGTCCGTGTAATTGCTACCATCATCTTTCAACTTAGCTTTCTCTAGGAACGCATTAAAATTGAACGGAACAAGAGCACGGGCCATTTATCTACAACAAGATAGACATGCAAAATACTATCAGGTACTAAGTTCATGATAAATTAAAGTTCAATTAATCATAATACTTAAGAACTCCCACTTAGATAGACATCCCTATAATCATCTAAGTGATCACGTGATCCAAATCAACTAAACCATGTCCGATCATCACGTGAGATGGAGTAGTTTTCAATGGTGAACATCACTATGTTGATCATATCTACTATATGATTCATGCTCGACCTTTCGGTCTCAGTGTTCGGAGGCCATATCTGCATATGCTAGGCTCGTCAAGTTTAACCTGAGTATTCTGCATGTGCAAAACTGGCTTGCGCCCGTTGTATGTGAACGTAGAGCTTATCACACCCGATCATCAGGTGGTGTCTCAGCACGACGAACTGTCGCAACGGTGCATACTCAGGGAGAACACTTATACCTTGAAATTTAGTGAGAGATCATCTTATAATGCTACCGTCGAACTAAGCAAAATAAGATGCATAAAGGATAAACATCACATGCAATCATTATAAGTGATATGATATGGCCATCATCATCTTGTGCCTTTGATCTCCATCTCCAAAGCACCGTCATGATCACCATCGTCACCGGCTTGACACCTTGATATTCATCGAAGCATCGTTGTCGTCTCGCCAACTATTGCTTCTACAACTATCGCTACCGCTTAGTGATAAAGTAAAGCAATTACATGGCGATTGCATTTCATACAATAAAGCGACAACCATATGGCTCCTGCCAGTTGCCGATAACTATGTTACAAAACATGATCATCTCATACAACAATTTATATAATCATGTCTTGACCATATCACATCACAACATGCCCTGCAAAAACAAGTTAGACGTCCTCTACTTTGTTGTTGCAAGTTTTACGTGGCTGCTATGGGCTTAGCAAGAACCGTTCTTACCTACGCATCAAAACCACAACGATTTTTCATCAAGTTTGTTGTTTTAACCTTCAACAAGGACCGGGCGTAGTCACACTCGATTCAACTAAAGTTGGAGAAACAGACACCCACTAGCCACCTGTGTGCGAAGCACGTCGGTAGAACCAGTCTCGCGTAAGCGTACGCGAATGTCGGTCTGAGCCGCTTCATCCAACAATACCGCCGAATCAAAGTATGACATGCTGGTAAGCAGTATGACTATTATCACCCACAACTCTTTGTGTTCTACTCGTGCATATAACATCTACGCATAGACCTGGCTCAGATGCCACTATTGGGGAACGCAGTTTTTCAAAAAATTTACCTACGATCACGCAAGATCTATCTACGTGATGCATAGCAACAAGCGGAAGAGTGTGTCCACGTACCCTCGTAGACCGAAAGCGGAAGCGGTAAGTAACGCAGTTGATGTAGTCGAACGTCTTCGCGATCCAACCGATCAAGTACCGAATGCTCGGCAACTCCGTGATCTGTACACGTTCAGCTCGGTGACGTCCCTCGTACTCTTGATCCAGCTGATGCAGAGGGAGAGTTTCGTCAGCATGATGGCGTGATGACGGTGATGATGAAGTTACCGACGCAGGGCTTCGCCTGAGCACTACAACGATATGACCGAGGTGGAAATCTGTGGAGGGGGGCACCGCACACGGCTAAACAATCAACTTGTGTGTCTATAGGGTGCCCCCCTCCCCCGTATATAAAGTAGTGGAGGAGTGGAGGGCCGGCCCTTTCTATGGCGCGCCCCATGGGGGATTCCTACTCCTAGTAGGAGTATGTTTCCCCCTTTCCCTAGTTGGAGTAGGAGAAGAAGGAACAGGGAGAAGGAGAGAACGAAAGGGGGGCCGGCCCCCTCCCCAATTCAGATTGGGCTTGGGGGGTGTGCCTCCCACTTGGCCACAACCTCCTCTCTCCCACTATGGCCCATTAAGGCCCATTAACTCCCCGGGGGGTTCCGGTAACCCCCCGATACTTCGGAAAATGCCCGAACTCATCTGAAACCTTTCCGGTGTCCAAACATAGCCTTCCAATATATCAATATTTATGTCTCGACCATTTCGAGACTCCTCGTCATGTCTGTGATCACATCCGGGACTCTGAACTACCTTCGGTATATCAAAACACATAAACTCATAATACCGATCGTCATCAAACGTTAAGCGTGCGGACCCTACGGGTTCGAGAACTATGTAGACATGACCGAGACTCACTTCCGGTCAATAACCAATAGCGGAACCTGGATGCTCATATTGGTTCCTACATATTCTACGAAGATTTTATCGGTTAGACCGCATAACGACATACATTGTTCCCTTTGTCATCGGTATGTTACTTGCACAAGATTCGATCGTCGGTATCATCATACCTAGTTCAATCTTATTACCACAAGTCTCTTTACTCGTTCCATAATGCATCATCCTGTAACTAACTCATTAGTCACATTCCTTGCAAGGCTTATAATGATGTGCATTACCGAGAGGGCCTAGAGATACCTCTCCGACAATCGGAGTGACAAATCCTAATCTCGATCTATGCCAACTCAACAAACACCATTGGAGACACCTGTAGAGCATCTTTATAATCACCCAGTTACATTGTGACGTTTGATAGCACACTAAGTGTTCCTCCGGTATTCGGGAGTTGCATAATCTCATAGTCACAGGAACATGTATAAGTTATGAAGAAAGCAATAGCAATAAACTAAATGATCATAGTGCTAAGCTAACGGATGGGTCAAGTCAATCACATCATTCTCTAATGATGTGATCCCGTTCATCAAATGACAACTCATGTCTATGGCTAGGAAACTTAACCATCTTTGATTAACGAGCTAGTCAAGTAGAGGCATACTAGTGACACTCTGTTTGTCTATGTATTCACACATGTACTAAGTTTCCGGTTAATATAATTATAGCATGAATAATAAACATTTATCATGATATAAGGAAATATAAAGAACAACTTTATTATTGCCTCTAGGGCATATTTCCTTCAGTCTTCTTGCTCGGGCCCCTCCTTTGCTCGGCTTCTTAGCGAGCACGGGCATGTCTAGCGTGTTCCCCGCATCGTCGTTGTCCTCCTGGAGCCATCTCACCCTCCGTTTGTTTCCCCGGTGAGCCGTCCCCGTCGCCACACAATTCCAGCCTGTGATCGTGTCGTCTTCCTCGGCCGTGTCCTCTTCCTCCATGTGTCCCGAGCGCCACTCGCCTTCGTGAGCCTCTGCCACCTGTCCTCTTCCCCCTCGTCGTCTTCCCGGGCCTCCCCGTGACCTCTGCGGCCGGCAGAGCCTCGACCGGACGTGCACGGCGGCACCCAGCCCCGGCCTCCCTCGCCCGGCTATAAATAGCCCCTCCCAACCTCTTCCGAGCACACCACCATCCTTCCCACCCACCTCTAGTCTCGCCTAGCCACTAGCCCGAGTCGGAAAAGCTCTCCTCGCTCCCCATGGCCGCCGCTGTTAGTCGGCTAAATTCGGCCAACCCGAGCCCTCCCCCTCCTCATGGCCACCACCTGAGACCTCCACCACACCCTTAGAGCCTCCCCGCCGTTTCCCTCCTCCTCTGGTAGCCCCTGGCCGCAATGCCCAACCCCACATGAAGCCATCTCCGTCGTAGTCCAGGCCCTCGTTGCTCCAGCCCTCCTCGGCGTTCGTGTCCAGCCTGGATGGAGGCGGCGTCCTCTCCCGAGATTGTCAGTGGTCGCTGCACCCCGAACGATGGCCGGATACGGCCAGGCGAGCACCAGCGCCGGCGGCCTCCTCTGCTTTGTGAGCCAGCATTGGGGGAGAAGGAGGAAGGAGGTAGGAGAGAGAGAAGGAGGTGGGACCCACCTGGCAGCAAGACAAGGCCCCGGCCCCGCCTCTGCCAACGTGGCAAGTGGAAGCATAATTTCCACTTATATGCTTTTGTTTCAGTGAAAGCGTAAACAGCTGCGGCTTCGGCCAAAAATACGCTTTCACTGTCCCAAATATTTAATAAATGTCTGGTTGTTTTGATACGGTTATCGTTGTTTCGGTGATGCTTATGGATTTGTGTTTACTTTCATGCTATGTTTTAATGCACCTGGTTATCATGTACTAGTTGCAAGTATTTCTGTCGTATGTCATGCTTGGTAGTATTTCATGTTGGTGTTGGTCATGTTCTTTGGAGCATTACTATCATTTGTTACCGAGTATCATGATTATGCATGTTCCTTTGCATCTAGCTGGTTATATGCTTACTTGGTAGTATTTTTTATATGTTCTTGCATGGTATTTATTTATGAGGCTAGTAGTCATGCTATGCTCGTAGGTAATGTTATGCTCGTTAGTATGCCATGCTCATTCGGATATATGATTCATTGTGGTTATGCTCGATGATTATGTTGCACCTCCATGCTTATGTTGATATCATGCTCATGCATTGTAGTTGCATCATGTTATTTTCATATGGCTCAGCTTATTGCATTCAAGTTTAACCAGACTTAAATGAACTTGAACAACTATTGGTGAGTCATGGTGCCACCATATCGAGCTGACCAGTGCAGCCACATTTGCCTTTTACGGGAAGGTCTTAACTGGGTACATTGTCATGCCTCTCGCCGGTGCCTCCAGCGAGGGAAGGTTATGCGCGGGCGCTACCTTGGCCGGGTAGGACGGCATAAGCCTTGTGAGGCCGAGTTTGGTTATGTGCACATGTCCCCGTCTGGGACCGTTTATTGTTTTGCCACGACGGTGGCTGTTGATGCCTTTGGTAGGCACGGGGCCACCCATGACTTAGCCCAAAGGGGAGTTGGTCGGAGTATCCAGGAGAGTGTCATGGCAGTAGATCGGTTTTGTCAGAACGTTGTTGGTCCACCCGAATGGGAGTACGAGGCCATGGGTTCCGTGGTGTGGGTATAGTGTGCTAACCTCTGCAGAGTGTGTATTCAATCTAGCGATAGTCGCGCTCGCGGATAAGGGCCCAGTTCATAGTTGGTCACACTATGGGTCAACAGTAATAATAATAACTTGATTAATACCAAACCCGGTTCAATGATGAAAAATAGGTTGGTTGTGATCATCAGAGGATCACCGTGGTATCGAGGATACCGAGTTGTTGGATATTTGTGGTGTTATGCGAGAGTCAAGGGTTAAGGTCAAGCTCCTTGTGGTCAATAATGATTACTATGGTATGGTAATACCAACCTTGATTGGATCCTTAGATGATCGTATGATGTCCGTGATGGTAAGCTTATGCATGTGATGGTTATGAGGTAACTCGAGCAGAGTAAGTTGGTGCATGATAGTGTTATCATGTTGCATGCTAGTATCATCATGTTCATACGTTCATGCCATGCTCGTATTGTTCTAGTTGTATCATGTTCATCTTGTTCATGCTATGACTGATCTACTAGTATCATGTTAATCCTTGTTAACCTGTAATTGCCATGTTGTTGTTTGTCTTGATTGCTTTGGTTGCTATGAGCTTGCAAGTACATTCAATGTACTGACCTGGCGTATCATGCCAGCTTGCAGGTCCTGCCGGATTTGATTGCTTGTTTGTCGTGGATTCCTTGTTTGTGAGCTACGATAAGCATTCCAGCTAGAGTCCCTGCAGAGTGAAGTTCATCACCGCCGTCGTTGTTCCGCTGCTGCTGCTTCGTGTTGTTCTGCTACTTGCATGGATCAACCGTCGCAGGCGTAGTGTCGTTGTGCCAATGTAATCCCCTTGTACCCATATAGCATGTAATAAAGAGCTGATTTGCTCTATGCTAAGCAGTGACGTATTCCAGAAGACTTCTCCTCAATCTCTGGGCTGGAATACGGGGCGTTCCGGTTTCTCTGAGCCAGGGTGCCACAGGCCTGGTATCAGAGCAGGTCTGGTTGTAGGACGCCCTACCCGCGCGAGTGTTAGAGTGCAGTAGTATATAGTCCAGTTGGTTTGATGCATTTGATTGTTGTATTTGTTTGTTGCATAGCATGCATATAGATTAGTATCTTGTTGTTGATAGTAATCTTGCGTGTGTAGGTGGTATCGGTTTCGATCTGCTACCTGCACCCTTCCTCTTTACATACTCGTTCTTCTGTGTTTGGCGTCACCTCTATTCCAGCAGAGTGATGCCCTGATACCGAGTGTTCCAGACTCCATTTGTAGGAGTTATGCTCAGGTATCGCGTCGATATCTTTTTCGTCACCCACCCATATCGTTTCGGTGGTAGACTTGCCTCTATCCCGAACCGTGCCCTTCATCTCGTCCCTTTGGCGACCCTTACTAATCTTTGTTATCAGAAAAGGGCAATGCCAGCAAGACCTGTTTTCCATCACTATCCTACCATGTCATCTCATTCTTTGATGTGTACGCCTCCTTTTCGTACGCTTGATGATGGTGTTGTCATGACCTTTGTGTCTCGCTACATGATCACCAAGTCCATCCTCACCTGTGTATCCGTCCAGATGCAATCGGTGTTCAGCCAGCGCTTGGTGTAGCCTTGGTTACACCAACTCCTTCCACACGTGGATTCACCTTTCGTCCACACCGCCACAGCATATTAGACCGTAATACCGGAGTTTCCGTGAGATTTGTGTGCTTAGGTGTGCATGCATATTATTGTTGTGAGTAGCTGTAATATGCGATGTTGCTTGATTATTAATATTATTTATATTATGTGTATGCTTGTGTGCCTTTGTTTTCGTCGTTTCTTTTGCTTCTTTCTTTGGGCCTTCAGTGTTACATATTTTCCCCTTATTAAAGTTACTCGTCAACCGACACTGGACCCAAAGAATCAGCAATGAATTCAAGTATTTGGAAACTCAGCTAAACAATACAGAATTCTCAGCTGACCACAATGAAATGGGGAATATCTGATCTTGAGAATCAAGTTTGCATTAGTGTGCACTCCTCACAACAGTACGGATAATCAAGTCTCCCTCAGTGTGCACTCATCATAGTAGAAATGATCAAATCAGCAAGGAGATAAATTGTGTGCAAGATGGACAGTATATTATCAGTCAAAGGTATGGTTCATATGCAAGGTTTGATTCTTCTTTGAGGATGATTATGAAACATGATATACCTGGAAGAAAGCAAGAATGTGCCATGTATTCAATACTCGGAAAGGAGGATAGTCTAGCAAACCCTGTTTCATGCAAGTAATCAGCAACAGAAATATTAAGATGGTATGCATATTGTAGCGATCCGACCTCAAACGGTCAAATCTCTAAAGTGGCATCCCTAGGTCGGTAATGCTGACACCCAGAGTACTCAGAGGTTTTATAACATAGTTCAATCACACACTTATTACATGGAATGTCTCAAAAGGGAACTTAACCCAGTAATATGGCTGAAGGCCATCTAAATAAGATAACTGCAGAAGCTTCAAAGGTAAATGAGTCCATCAACTCCAACGGCATAGCTGAGTGCATGACAACGACCTAGCGCACCTTACTCTTCGTCTGAAAAGTCTGCAACATAATACGTTGCAGCCCGAAACGGGTCAGCACACGGACTATGCTGGCAAAATAACACTATAGAGCGATGAACATGTAACAGCTATAACTATATGCATATTTGGCTGGTGGAGGCTCTATGTTTATTATTTTGCGTAAATCCAATTTTACCTACAACAAAGGAATATATTTCATTTTACTACAAAGTTGGTTGATAAACATTGAGAATGGTAACCCCATCTCAATCCCAAAATAATAATCATTAACCCAACAAGTTAATTAAGTAAAGTGATGAGATCAACATAATAATTCAAGCACCAGATACTCAAGATGTCCATAACCGGGGACACGGCTAACCATGATTAGTTTGTACACTCTGCAGAGGTTTGCGCACTTTTCCCCACAAGACTCGATCTCCTCCATTGTATTTCTCGCACTGCATGATGTATGAGAAACGGATGACCGAGAAACAGTCTTTCCGAAGAGGTCCCCTCAACCGATAGATAGGCCGGTACACCTACAATCCCCTACATCCGCTAGACCATCATGGAAAGGATTCCCAACAACGTACTCAACTATGCCAGAGCCCATAATGGCTTGTGGCTGCACACGGAACTTTCTAGCATGAATAATCTTATGATCCCTTTGAGCCTGGGTGGCAAACCATAGGAAAAATCACACGGATACCCCGGGATTCTCCTTTGGACAGCACTGGATTACCCCAGGTGCCCACAAACCAATCCACCCAGATGCATGTTAAAGTAGCCACCTTAAGTAAACCCTTAGTTCATAATAATAGTCACAACTGTCATGAATCACTCAAACCAATCCACGTCTACGAGCATAGCATAGCAAAGTATAATAAGCGTAATGTAGAAGTAACTCCCAGGGTTTGAATGAAAGGGCAGTAGGTACTACCTCAACAACTACTTCCCAATACCCACATGTTAAACAGATCCTACTCATGCAATGTTTGAGGATTGTAACTAATGCATAAAAACTAGGTAATAGGGCATATGATCAAAGTGTTACTTGCCTTGTTGACGATCAGAAAACCCTAGTGACTCGTAGTAGCATGCTTCACACTCCGGAAACTCTATCCTAAACAAACAATAACATACATAAGCACTCAAGCAATTGATGCAAGGGTAAAACTCAAGAGAAAATATCCGAACTGAAAGTACAAGAGAAGATCTTCGATTTGCAAAAAGAATCAAACGAATCGGAGCTACGAAACTCAAACTATGATCAAAAGAAGTTCAAATTAAAATCTACTTGAAACCAAATTTTAAATTGTCAAAACCATGTGCTAGTTGGTTAACTGGAAAGAGGGGAACAAGACGACGATTTTGGCATTGGTTTCACTGGATTTGGACGAACGAGCAAAAAGTTGCGAGGGTTTGAAGATCAGGGATTAAACTGAGAGAAAAGTAATCGCGGATAGGTCCCTGGCCGAAAAATAAAATAAAAAGAAAAACCTAATGAATGAACGTTCGCTAACAGAACCAAACGAACGAACGTGTTCATTAAAACGAACAAAATAGAGAACGTTCGCTAAATAGATTCGATTGGAAAAAACCGAGAAAAACCCTAACCCTAAAAATAAACCGATCTAAACGGAAGAACCGGAAAAAACCGTAAACGAACCGGCGAACCGGGGCGGTTTTTTACCGGTTCACGATGGCGGCGATCAACGGCGGCGGCGGGACTCCGGCGAGGCGGCGGCTCCAACGCGGGCGAGGCAGGGGCGGCGGCGGGAGCTTGCTGCGCGGGCGGCGGTGCGGTGGCGCGGGGAAGGTGCGGTAGCGGCAGCAGCGGCGCACAGCAGCGGCGGCGAGCGGCGGTGGTGTGGGGCTTGCGGCGGCGGGGCGAAGTGAGGAAGAAGCGACGGGAGTCGGCGGCTTATAAGGGCGAGGAGGAGGCCTTGCGGGAGGGGGCGACCAGGGGAGTCCGAGCCGGACTCCTCGCCGTTTGTGCGGCGGCGTGGGAGGAAGGCGGCGGCGCCTGGCGGGCCGGCCTACTCGGCTGGGCTTCGGCCCAGTCGGACGGGGAACTTTTTTAAAATAAAATTTTGCCCGAAGAAAAATCCTAATAAATTATAAACAATTCTAAAAATACCAGAAACAATTTTCACCGTCTAAATCTAATATTTAGAACAAAGTGAACAATTTTCTGTCCTAAAAATGCAATTTACAAAAATGCATATATTTTCTAATTCAAATAAAATAGCAAATAAAATACGAATAAAAATATATAATTTTATTTTAAAATTTATTCTCCAATATTCCTCTCTTTTGAAGAAGTCATATTATCTTCTCTCATTTATTTTTATTATTGGAAATAATTGGAGAGAAAAATATTAAAATCAAATTGATACTCTTTTCAAATTTGAGAAAAAAAATCAAATATAAAAATATGTGAAACCTCCAACTCTCTCCTTGGGTCCTTGAGTTGCTTAAGATTTCTATGATCACCAACAAAATTCTAATAAAATATGATATGCATATGATGACCTATGTATAACATTCAAATTGAAAATTTGGGATGTTACAAACCTACCCCCCTTAAGATGAATCTCGCCCTCAAGATTCGGGTTGGCTAGAAAATAGGTGTGGGTGGTCTTTCCGTAGGTCTTCTTCTCGCTCCCAGGTGGCCTCATCCTCGGTATGGTGGCTCCACTGAACTTTGCAAAAATTGATAACCTTGCTGCGGGTAACTCGGCTAGCAAACTCGAGGATCTTGACTAGTTTCTCCTCATAGTTCATATCACTCTCCAACTGAATTGCTTCCAGGGGCATTGTATCTCTTAGAGGAATATCGGCCATATCAGCATGGCACTTCTTCAACTGGGAAATGTGAAACACATCGTGGACTCCTGACAATCCTTCGGGTAACGCCAACTTGTAGGCAACTTCTCCCATACGTTCCAAAACTCGATATGGTCCTACAAATCTTGGGGCTAACTCTCCCTTAACTCCAAATCATTTAACTCCTCGGAGTGGTGACGCACGAAGATATGCTCGGTCTCCAATTTCATAGACTACCTCCTTGCGTTTGGTGTTGTCATAACTCTTCTGCCTGGACTGAGCTACCTTCAGTCTATCTCGAATCAACTTAACCTTCTCTTCAGACTCCTTGATTAAATCTGGTCCAAACACCTGACGGTCTCCAACTTCATCCCACATTAACGGTGTCCTACACCTTCTCACATACAAAGCTTCGAAAGGTGCCATCTTCAAACTAGCCTGATAATTGTTATTGTATGAGAACTCTGCATAAGGCAAATTATCATCCCAACTAGATCCATAATCTAGTGCACAAGCTCTCAACATGTCCTCCAAAATATGATTGACTCTCTCGGTCTGTCCATCTATCTGCGGATGAAAGGCTGTACTGAACTCTAGTCTAGTACCCAAAGTCTGGTGCAACTGATTCCAAAACTTTGAGGTAAATTGTGTCTCTCGATCTGATACGATGGTCCTCGGAACTCCATGCAGACATACGATCCTGGTCATATATATCTTGGCCAACTTCGCGCTTGTATATGTGGTTTTCACAAGGATAAAGTGAGCTACCTTGGTCAAGCGATCAACTACTACCCAGATAGAGTCATATCCTGATCGTGTCATGGGTAATCCGGTGATCAAATCCATGCCAAGCTTGTCCCACTTCCATTCGGGTATCGGCATAGGCTGTAGTAATGCTGCTGGCTTCTGATGTTCTGCCTTCACTCTCTGACATACATCACATACCTCTACATACTCAGCAATATCCTTCTTCATACCTGTCCACCAGAAACATTCCTTCAAATCCAAATACATCTTGGTGTTTCCGGGGTGAATCTAGTATGGCGAGTCATGAGCTTCCTGAAGTATTAACTTCCTGATCTCCGCATTAATGGGCACATAAATACGATCTTCAAACCATAAAGTTTCGTGCTCATCCTCATGAAAACCTTTGGCTTTTCCTTTGCTCATCTTCTCCTTTATCTCAGCAATTTCCTTATCCTCTTTCTGAGCTTCTCGAATCCTTCCCACTAACATAGACTGAACTTCCATTGCCACAACAAAACCTCTTGGAACTGTCTCCAAACGAAGTTCCTTGAGATCGTCGACTAACTCCTGCGGCAATCCTCCGCTTACGAGGGTATTGACATAACTCTTGCGGCTCAAAGCGTCTGCTACGCCATTGTCCTTGCTTGGGTAATCCTTTATGTGCTCCAACCATCTCCTCTGTCTGAGATTCAACTCCTTCTGCGTGAAAATGTACTTCAAACTCTTATGATCCGTGTACACATCACAACGGTTTCCAATAAGGAAATGTCTCCAGGTCTTGAGCGCATGCACTACGGCTGCTAACTCGAAATCATGCGTGGCATAATTCAACTCGTGAGGTCAAAGCTGTCGTGAGGCATATGAAACAACTCTTTCGTCTTGCATAATCACACCTCCAAGTCCTAGGCGAGAAGCATCACAATACACTTGGAAATCCGTGCGTATGTCCGGAAGAATAAGCATTGGGGCTATAACCAAACGTTTCTTCAATTCCTGAAAACTGGCTTCACATTCCTCGGTCCATTTGAACTTAGTGTCCTTCTTCAATAACTCTGTCATGGGTTTCGCAATATTGAAGAAGTTCTCAATGAACCTCCTGTAATACCCTGCGAGTCCCAGAAAACTGCGAATCTCTCCTACTGAGGTGGGTGCCAACCACTTAGTGACAGACCAGACCTTGGTAGGGTCTACTACTATACCTTCTCCTGATATAACATGTCCAAGAAATCCAATTTCCTTCAACCAAAACTCACATTTTCTGAACTTGGCATATGGCTGGTGTTCCCTGAGATTCTCGAGGACGAAGCGCAAATGCTCATTGTGTTCCTCTTCATTCTTTGAGTAAACCAAAATATCATCAATGAATACCACAACAAACTTATCCAAAAACTCCATGAACACCTTGTTCATCATGCTCATGAAATAGGTAGGGGCGTTAGTCAATCCAAATGACATGACCGTGTACTCATATAGCCCGTACCTTGCGGTAAAAGTTGTCTTAGGTATATCCTGTTCTCGGATCTTCAGCTGGTGATATCCCGATTGCAGATCAATCTTGGAGGATACTTTAGCTCCCTGTAGCTGGATAAACAAACCGTTGATCATCGATAGTGGGTACTTGTTCTTGATCGTCACCTCATTCAATGCATGATAATCAACAACCATTCTCAACGATCCATCCTTCTTCTCAACTAAGAGCACTGGGGCTCCCCACGGTGATGCACTTGGTCGAATATAACCTTTCTCCAGTAATTCCTTAATCTGCTTCTTAATTTCCTCCAGATCATTGGCGGGCATCCGATACGGTCTCTTCGATATTGGTCTGGTGCTTGGCAACAGCTCTATCAAAAACTCTATATCTCGATCTGGCGGCATGCCTGGTAATTCCTCTGGAAATACATCCGGGTAATCCTTCACAACTGGTACTTCCTCCTGAACAACTCCTGAGAGCGAATTTACTTGGGTCCTCCCTGGAGCATGCCGAGATACATACTTGATCCGTTTACCCTCTAGGGTGGTGAGCAGAATTGACTTACTGGCGCAGTCGATGTTTCCTCCATACATCGATAGCCAATCCATGCCTAGTATCACATCCAAACCTTGTGACTCCAAAATTATTAGGTCTTAGGGGAAAACATGCCTACCTATGGTCAATGGCATCTGAAAACATCCTCTGCTTGCCATATACTCCGCTCCTGGCGAGCTTACTAACATAGGTGTCTTAAGAACTTTGGTGGGCAACTTATACTTATCCACAAATCCCCTTGATATGTATGAATGTGATGCACTAGTATCAAAAAGAATGATTGCAACAAATGACTTAATCAAAAACTTACCTATAACTGCAGCCGGTTGTTCTTCAACCTCCTCCACGTTAACGTGGTTCACTTGTCCTCTGGTGAAAGGGTTGGGCTTCTTCCCAGAGTTCCCATTTCCCTTGCCATTCTTCAACTCTGAGCAATCATTGGCGTAGTGTCCAGTCTTCCCGCACTTGTAACAGGTGACATGACTCAGGTCCTTCTTAGCGGGTGTTGCTGGATTGGAGCAGTTCTTGTTGTTGCTTGCTCCATTCCATTCCCATTCTTATGGCCACTGTGTTTATGTGAACTTCCTCCTTATGAGTATGGCCTCCATGATTATGGGTGTATGCTCCTGAGTTAGGGGTAAAGCGAGGCTTTTGCGGAGCTCCTGAATTGTACTTCCCCTGTCCATACTTCCTTTTGCGGCTCTCTATCTGTTGCTGCTCGCCTTCAATCATAAGAGCCATGTCTACCAACTCCTGGTAGTTAGTGAATGTTGCCACCATCAACTGCATGCTCAGCTCATCATTCAGCCCTTCCATAAACTTCTCCTGCTTCGCGGCATCTATGGCCACATCATCTGGGGCATAGTGAGCTAACTTACTAAACTCATCCACGTACTGTGCCACCGTACAATTTCCTTGGCGTAAGTTGCGAAACTCACGCTTCTTCATACTCATTGCTCCAGTTGAGACATGGGTTGTGCGGAAGGCTTCCTGAGACTGATCCCAAGTGACATTGGCTATAGGGAAAGTGGCGGTGTAATTCTCCCACCATGAGGCTGCGGGTCCATCCAATTGGTGTGCGGCAAAGCGCACCTTCTCAGTATTTGTGCAACCTGCGGTGGTCATCTCCCTTCCAATCCTACGAAGCCAGTCATCAGCAACAATCAGCTTGGTGCTACTGGAAAACACCGGCGGATTCAACCTCAGAAAATGGGCTAAGTTGCCAACTGGAGGTGGTCGTGGTGGGTTGTTGTTGTTGTTGTTGCCTTGGTTCTGGACTAGTAGCTACATCAAGGCATTCTGCTGTTGGATCAACTGAGTGAGCTACTGTGGGAAGACAAATCCGTTGTCACATCTCGGAGGCATCTGATGGGTTTACAGGGGAGAGATTAGAATAGAGTGAGGTCTAGGAGAAAATCACTACCCATATGCACATCAGACAAACACATTCATATCACACCACTCAATTCAAACAAGGGCATACAATCGAAAATACTATCGTTTCAGAATACTCGGACTTCTACTATATACATGGGGGAATACTACTAATAATAATATGGTGCTCTGATACCATCTTGTAGCGATCCGACCTCAAACGGTCAAATCTTTGTGCATAAGTGTCATCCCTGGATTGGTAATGCTGAGACACATAGTACTCGAAGGATTTATAACAGAGTTCAATCACACACTTATTACATCGAATGTCTCAAAAGAAAACTTAACACGGTAATATGGCTGAAGGCCATCTAAATAAGATAACGGCAGAAGCTCCGAAGGTAAATGAGTCCATCAACTCCAACGGCATAGCTGAGTGCATGACAACGACCTAGCGCACCTTACTCTTCGTCTGAAAAGTCTGTAACATAATACGTTGCAGCCCGAAACGGGTCAGCACATGGAATATGTTGGCAAAATAACACTGTAGAGCAATGAACATGTAACTGCTATAACTATATGCATATTTGGCTGGTGGAGGCTCTATGTTTATTATTTTGCGTAAAGCCAATTTTTTCCTACAACAAAGGAATATATTTTATTTTAATACAAAGTTGGTTGATAAACATTGAGAATGGTAATCCCATCTCAACCCAAAATAATAATCATTAACCCAACAAGTTAATTAAGTAAAGTGATGAGATCAACATAATAATTCAAGCACCAGATACTCAAGATGTCCATAACCGGGGACACGACTAACCGTGATTAGTTTGTACACTCTGTAGAGGTTTGTGCACTTTTCCCCACAAGACTCGATCTCCTCCGTTGTATTTCCCACACTACATGATGTTTGAGAAACGGATGACCGAGACACAGTCTTTCCAAAGAGGTCCCCTTAACCGATAGATAGGCTAGTACACCTACAATCCCCTACATTTGCTAGCCCGTCATGGAAAGGATTCCCACAACTTACTCAACTATGCCAGAGCCCATAATGGCTTGTGGCTGCACACGGAAGTTTCTAGCATGAATAATCTTATGATCCCTTTGAGCCTGGGTGGCAAACCATAGGAAAAATCACACGGATACCCCGGGATTCTCCTTTCGACAACATTGGATTACCCCAGGTGCCCACAAACCAATCCACCCAGATGTGTGTTAAAGTAGCCACCTTAAGTAAACCCTTAGTTCATAATAATAGTCACAACTGTCATGAATCACTCAAACCAATCCACGTCTACGAGCATAGCATAGCAAAGTATAATAAGCGTAACGTAGAAGTAACTCCCAGGGTTTGAATGAAAGGGAAGTAGGTACTACCTCAACAACTACTTCCCAATACCCACATGTTAAACAGATCCTACTCATGCAATGTTTGAGGATTGTAAATAATGCATAAAAACTAGGTAATAGGGGATATGATCAAAGTGTTACTTGCCTTGCTGATGATCAGAAAACCCTAGTGACTCATTGTAGCACGCTTCGCACTCCGGAAACTCTATCGTAAACAAACAATAACATACATAAGCACTCAAGCAATAGATGTAAGGGTAAAACTCAAGATAAAAGATCCAAACTGAAAGTACAAGAGAAGAGCTTCGATTTGCAAAAAGAATCAAGCGAATCGGAGCTACGAAACTCAAACTACGATCAAAAGAAGTTCAAATTCAAATCTGCTTGAAATCAAATTTTAAATTGTCAGAACCATGTTCAAGTTGGTTAACTGGAAATAGGGGAACAAGACGAAGATTTTGGCGTTGGTTTCACTGGATTTGGATGAACGAGCAAAAGTTGCGAGGGTTTGAAGATCAGGGACTTAACTGAGAGAAAAGTAATCGCGGATAGGTCCCTGGCCAAAAAAAATAAAAATAAAAACCTAACGAACGAACGTTCGCTAACAGAACCAAACGAACGAATGTGTTCATTAAAATGAACAAAACAGAGAACATTCACTAAATAGATTCGATCGGAATAAACCGAGAAAACCCTAACCCTAGAAATAAAACGATCTAAACCGAAGAATCAAAAAAATCGTAAATGAATTGGCAAACCGGGGCGGTTTTTACCGGTTCACGACGACGGCGGTCAATGGCGGCGTGGGCACTCCAGCGAGGCGGCGGCTCCGGCGCGGGCGAGGCAGGGGCGGCGGCGGCGGCTCGCTGCGCGTGCGGTGGTGCGGGCGAGGTGGGGCAACGGCGGCGGGCGGCACAAGCGGCGGCGACGGTGGTGCGGGGCTTGCGGCGGCGTGGCAAAGTGAGGAGGAGGCGGCAGGGGTCGGCGGCTTATAAGGGCGAGGGGGATGCCTTGCGGGAGGGGGCGACCAAGGGAGTCCAAGCCGGATTCCTCGGCGTACGTGCGGCGGCGCGGGAGGAAGGCAGCGGCGCCTGGGGGGCCGGCCTGCTCGGCTGGGCTTTGGCCTAGTCGGGTGGGGAACTTTTTTTAAAATAAAATTTCTCCCGAAGATAAATCCTAATAAATTATAAAAAAAACTAAAAATAACAGAAACAATTTTCACCGTCTAAATCTAATATTTATAACAAAGTGAACATTTTTCTGACCTAAAAATGCAATTTTCAAAAATGCATATTTTTTCTAATTCAAAGAAAATAGCAAATAAAATACGAATAAAAAATAAATAATTTGATTTTAAAATTTCTTCTCCAATATTACTCCCTTTTGAAGAAGTCATATTAACTTCTCTCATTTATTTTTATTATTGGAAATAATTGGAGAGAAAAATATTAAAATCAAATTGATCCTCTTTTCAAATTTGAGAAAAAAAGTTCAAATATGAAAATATGTGAAACCTCCAACTCTCTCCTTGGGTCCTTGAGTTACTTAAGATTTCTAGGATCACCAACAAAATGCAAATAAAATATGATATGCATATGATGACCTATGTATAACATCCAAATTGAAAATTTGGGATGTTACACATATGTGGTAATCGGTCCGTATATCACAATGAGAAGCTTCTGGTGTAAGCAACCCAGTCTTCCCTCGCAAGCTACCAGAGATGCTTCCAAGGCAAGATTCAGCTATCTTCACTAGTTTGATATATGGATGACTTCCAGTGCAAGATACTCAGTCTTCTGCAGTAAGCAACCGCAAAAACTTCTGACATAAGGTATCGAGTCCTTCCCGAGCAAGTCTTTAAGGGGGAAGCTTCTGAAGGATGATACCCAGTCTTCCTCAGCAAGATACTCTCGATGGTTTCCAACATAAGCCATCCAATCGTTCTCAGTATGGCATTGGTGCAAGATTACACTATGAATTGACAGCATTCAAGAGTAAATCCCAAGAATCAGGTCCGCAAAAGTTTGTTCAGAAGCAAGAATCAATCAGAACACAAGTCTGCCTCGGGAATCATATTAGCATATATATGAAGTGAGCATACCACCAAGGTCTTGCAAGTCACTCGAACAGTGATGAAGCTGACCACCATAGGAGTATTGTTAAAAGAAGGAAGTCAGTTATGCACCTCAGTGTGACAAAGGACTATGAAGATTGACGACAACACTGAGCTCTGTACAAGTACCTGTGAACCTGGAATATGATCCTGATGAGCCCTTGTCGACTTTTATCTGGTAACGGCACCACGCTTGTGATCGGAGCAATTTTTGGCCATACGGGGTGGATGCCGACTTTATATTTCTCTATTCAATAACTGTCACGAGTTCTGAGCTGCTTTCCGGTCGTCTCGT
The DNA here is from genome assembly GCA_032464435.1 of Aegilops umbellulata. Taxonomy (NCBI): domain Eukaryota; kingdom Viridiplantae; phylum Streptophyta; class Magnoliopsida; order Poales; family Poaceae; genus Aegilops; species Aegilops umbellulata. Next base: position 314,240,090 of record CP136055.1, on the reverse strand, counting down.
ACAACTGTTGAGTTTCTTTTTGTGCCAGTGGCCCTTTGCTCTGAGCTGCTTTTCGGTCGTCTTGAGCTGTGGTTGAGTTACTTCAGTGATGTCCTAGATCTGAGTTGTAAAGACCGTTCTGGTGGCTACTGATTTATTTGCCAATTTCTTGCAAGGGTTCATATGATCATTTCCCTATAGTTAAAACCTGAGAGACGATGAGCCTGCAATTTGAATGATGCTACCATGCTAGGAAATGAGGATAAGAGTACCCATGTCAGAATATTGCACCCAACAGAATATATGGTCACACAAAGAAGCAATATGACCAAGCTCTTTCAGCAAAGGATCCAGACAAAGAGAACAATAATGAACGAGCAAGACTGATAATTGTTGCTTGACCCACATGGTGCAGATCCCCCGGGCAGTCTGAGTCAGTATTGATCACCACGAATATTCACCTAAGGGGTCTACTCAATTTTGGTAAGGCCCTCATATCAAGGAAAAACCCACTCAGTCAACAATATGTGCTTAGATTTGCGAGTACCTGAAAGCACGAGTGCTCCCTGGGTGGTTTTGGTAATTAATGTCAACATATCTCTTGTTGGACTAACACTTTTACCTAGTATGCTTCAGATAAGTTCAACAATGGAGTGGCATGGACTAAAGGATGTGGAACCCCTTCAAGATGCTAAGGACAAAGGATTGGTTCAAGCTTCAAGATCAAGACTCTACATTTTTATATTTTAGTGATCCAAGATCACATTGAGTCCATATGAAAAGCCAATACTATTAAGGAGGGATGAGGTGTTACATAACGAGCCTCTTGCTTCATGTGCTTAGTGATATGCTCCAAAATCCTCAACTACCTTTCCATATCCACATATGACCCAAACCTAAAGTCAAACTCGGCCCCACCGATTCTTTCTATCCGGAGCCACCGAGTTTCACATGTCATAGCCACTGCCACAAACCCTAGCAAATCGGTCTCACTGATAGGGATCTCGGTCTCACCAAGATGGGATTGCAATCTCACTATGTATGTCCATTGCCAAAATCGGTCTCACCGAGTTTGCGCAATCGGTACTACCGAGAATACAATGAAAATCCTCTGGTTAGCTTATTACCAAATCGGTCCCACCGAGTTTCTGTAATCGGTCTCACCGAGTTTGCCTGACCAACTCTCTGGTTAGCTTATTACCAAAATCGGTCTCACCGAGTTTGTGTAATCGGTCACACCGAGATTACGTTATGCCCTAACCCTAACCATATCGGTCCTACCGAGTTGCATCTCAGTCCCACCGAAAATCCTAACGGTCACTAGGTTTGCTAAATCGGTCCGACCGATTTTAACAATTCGGTCCCACCGAGTTTAGCAGATTGTGTGTAACGGTTAGATTTTGTGTGGAGGCTATATATACCCTTCCACCCACTCTTCATTTGTGGAGAGAGCCATCAGAACAGATTTTCACTTCCAATACACATTTTCTGAGAGAGAACCACCTACACTTGTGTTGAGCTCAAGATATTCCATTCCTACCATATGAATCTTGATCTCTAGCCTTCCCCAAGTTGCTTTCCACTCAAATCTTCTTTCCACCAAATCCAAATCCTGTGAGAGAGAGTTGAGTGTTGGGGAGACTATCATTTGAAGCACAAGAGCAAGGAGTTCATCATCAACACACCATTTGTTACTTCTTGGAGAGTGGTGTCTCCTAGATTGGCTAGGTGTCACTTGGGAGCCTCCGACAAGATTGTGGAGTTGAACCAAGGAGTTTGTAAGGGCAAGGAGATCGCCTACTTCGTGAAGATCTACCGCTAGTGAGGCAAGTCCTTCGTGGGCGACGGCCATGATGGAATAGACAAGGTTGCTTCTTCGTGGACCCTTCGTGGGTGGAGCCCTCCGTGGACTCGCGCAACCGTTACCCTCTGTGGGTTGAAGTCTCCATCAACGTGGATGTACGATAGCACCACCTATCGGAACCACGCCAAAAACATCCGTGTCTCAAATTGTGTTTGAATACTCCAAACCCTTCCCTTTACATTTTTGCAAGTTGCATGCTTTACTTTCCGCTGCTCATATACTCATTGCATGCTTGCTTGATATGTATTGTGTTTGTTAAACTTGTGCCTAAACTCCACCTAAACTTAAGAATTTCAAAACTGCAACTTTTGGTACTTAGTGTCTAATCACCCCCCTCTAGACACCTCTTCTCGATCCTCTCAATTGGTATCAGAGCTTTGGTCTCCATTGCCTTGGTTTAAACACCTTTGGAGGAAGATGGATGTGTCTACTTTAGGGAGTCTTAGACATAGAGTGACCATTCTTGATGGAGAGTATTTTCATGAGTGGAAAAATGAAATGCTTGAGATTTTCAATGAATATCATTTGAACAAGTACATTGCTAGTCCTTGTGCACCTCATATTGATCCTTTGCACCCTACCCTAGATGAAGATATTGACATGATTCGCAATCTTAGAACGGTTGAGCTCATCATTAGAGGATTGCCCAAAATTTGATTGTTAGTTTGTCTACTCTAAAATGTGCCTACACCATATGGAAATTTCTTGAGGAACGATTTCCCGATTATTCCTTGAAAAATTTAGACGAAATTCTGCATAAATCTATTGCCTTGAGTAAGATGAACTCTAGTGATCCTAGTTTTGGTGATTGTCTATTTGAGCTTACCAATCTCATGCATGCTAAAGGAAATGTTGGAATCATTAGTGATATCATATCCGAAGCTATAAGAATTCATAAAGGTAACCACTTTGATGATCATGTACCTAATGAATTACCCTCTCTAGGAATTGATCAATCACAAGATGATGTTGAACATGGATATTATGATGAAGATGATGATAGTGACTATGATCTTGATGATGCAATGAGACATTTTGGTCTTATGGCAAATCTTCGCGGCTACATGGCTGGAGGAAAGGAGTGGGTCCTTGATAGTGGATGTACTGATCATATGACCGGAGACGAAGATATGTTCAATGAGCTTGCTGAAAATGACGGCCCTCGAAAATATGTCACCTTTGGTAATAATTCAAAGGGTAAGGTGGTTGGCCTTGGTAAGGTGGCCATCTCACACGATAGCTCCATACAAAATGTCATGCTCGTTGAATCTCTTGGATACAATTTACTTTCAGTTTCTAGACTTGCGGATTTCGGTTTCAATGTCTTATTCACTAAAGAAGATTGCCAAGTGTTTCGTAGAGACAATCATAAAATGGTCTTTACCGGTATACGTAGAGGAGATCTTTACATTGTTGATTTCACTAAAAAGGCTCAACCTAAAACTTGCTTAATTGCTAAATCTTCTAAAGGCTGGTTGTGGCATAGAAGACTAGGTCATGTTGGAATGCGAAATCTTGATAAGCTTATTAAAGGTGATCATATCCTTGGAATAGAAGATGCTGTATTCGACAAGGATAAACTTTGTAGTGCTTGTCAAGCAGGGAAACAAGTTGGAGGAAGTCACCACACAAAGAACATCATGACCACAAGAAGACCACTCGAGCTACTTCACTTGGATCTCTTTGGTCCAAATGCGTACAAGAGTCTCGGTGGTAACTCATTTGGTCTAGTCATAGTTGATGATTTTTCAAGATTTACGTGGGTGTTCTTTCTTGATGACAAATCGCAGGTCCAAAAGATCTTCAAAAACTTCGCTAGGAAGGCCCAAAATCAGTTTGACGTGAAGATCAAGAAGGTTCGGAACGACAACAGATCGGAGTTCAAGAACGCAAATGTGGACACCTTTCTTGACGAAGAAAGGATTTCACACGAGTTCTCGGCTACGTACACACCTCAACAAAATGGAGTTGTTGAGAGGAAGAACCGGACTCTTATCGAGATGGCAAGAACGATGCTTGATGAGTACAAGACGCCAAAACACTTTTGGGCGGAAGCGGTTGAGACAGCTTGTCATGCAACAAATCGCTTGTATCTTCACAAGCTACTCGGCAAGACGGCGTACGAGCTCCTCACCGGTAACAAACCCCAAGTTGGATACTTTCGAGTATTTGGCTCAAAGTGCTACATTCTTGACGAGCATCGTCGTTCTAAATTTGCTCCTAAGTCTCATGAAGGTTTTCTACTTGGTTATGGCTCAAACTCTCACACTTACCGTGTCTAAAACAATTTCACCCGAAAGGTTGAAGAGACGGTGGATGTGAAGTTTGATGAATCTAACGGCTCGCAAGTAGAGCAATTGCCAATTGATGTAGGAGACAAAGACCCTTCGGAAGCAATTCAAGACTTATCCATTGGCAAGATTCGTCCAACGGAAATGAAGGAGAGTACCTCGTCCGTCCAAGTGGAAGCTTCTACCTCACGTCAAGGTGAACCAAGAGTTGATACGGAAGCATCCACAAGTGGGACACGTCAAGATGAAGAAAACGAGGAAGTACACCAAGATGAACATCAACAACCTCCTTCTCCACCACGACAAGAGAACAACAACGTCAACAATGAAGAAGGCCAAGAAGAAGAAGAACAACAAGATGAAGAGGATGTTCCACCCCGACCCAAGCAAAATCTCTCACGAGTTCGAGCAAGAATTGCCAAAGATCATCCCGTCGAGCAAATCTACAATGATATCCAAACCGGGAGAATCACTCACTCTAAAACTTGTTTAGCTAACTTTTGTGAACATTACTCATTCATTTCTAAAATTGAACCTATGAAGGTTGAAGAAGCATTGAAGGATCCGGATTGGATAAACGCTATGCATGAAGAGCTACACAACTTTGAGAGAAATCAAGTGTGGACATTGGTCGAGAAGCCCGACAACAACCACAACATCATTGGTACCAAATGGGTGTTTCGCAACAAGCAAGATGAAGATGGACAAGTGGTTCGCAACAAAGCACGTCTCGTCGCCCAAGGCTATACACAAGTTGAAGGTATGGGCTATGGTGAGACATATGCTCCCGTTGCTAGACTTGAGTCCATTCGCATCTTACTTGCCTATGCTAATCACCATGATATCACCTTATACCAAATGGACATTAAAAGTGCCTTTCTAAACGGCAAAATTGAGGAGGAAGTTTATGTTAAGCAACCTCCCGGCTTTGTTAATCCTAAGAAACCTAATCATGTTTACAAACTTCACAAAGCCCTTTATGGTCTTAAACAAGCTCCTAGAGCATGGTATAAATGCTTGACCAAGTTTCTTACTGAAAAAGGCTTTGAAATTGGTAAAATTGATTCTACTCTTTTTACTAAAAGGGTTAATGGAGAACTATTTGTATGCCAAATTTATGTTGATGATATCATATTTGGTTCAACTAACCCTCATTTTAGTGAAAAGTTTGGAAAGCTAATGTCGGAGAAGTTTGAGATGTCTATGATGAGTGAACTCAAATTCTTTCTCGATTTGCAAATCAAGCAAACTAAGGAAGGTACATTTGTCTCTCAAACGAAGTACACCAAAGACTTATTCAAGAAGTTCAATATGCAAGAATGCAAAGGTATGCATACGCCTATGCCTACTAGTGGACATCTTGATTTGACCAAAGATGGTGAACCGGTTGATCAAAAGGTTTATCGCTCTATGATTGGTTCATTGTTATATCTATGTGCCTCCCGTCCCGATATTATGCTAAGTGTGTGCATGTGTGCACGGTATCAAGCTGCTCCTAAAGAATGTCATCTTAAGGCTGTGAAAAGGATAGTGAGATACTTAATCCATACACCAAATTTTGGCATTTGGTATCCTAAGAGGTCCTCTTTTGATCTTGTTGGCTATTCTGATTCGGACTATGCCGGAGACAAGGTTGATAGAAAGTCCACTTCGGGTACTTGTCAATTCCTTGGTAGATCTCTTGTGTCTTGGTCTTCCAAGAAACAAAACTCGGTATCCTTATCCACCGCCGAAGCGGAATACATTGCCGCTGGTTCATGTTGTGCTCAATTACTTTGGATGACCCAAACTCTTAAAGATTATGGGATATATGTGAAACATGTTCCATTGCTATGTGACAATGAAAGTGCTATTAAGATTGCTCACAATCCCGTGCAACATTCTCGAACTAAGCATATTGAAGTTCGTCATCATTTCATTCGAGATCATGTTGCCAAAGGGGACATTAACCTTAAGCATGTTCGCACCGATAAGCAATTGGCGGATATATTCACTAAACCACTTGATGAGAAAGTGTTTTACAGGTTAAGAGGTGAATTGAACATCATTGATGCTTCAAACTTGGAGTAGGAACTCCATTTGATACATGCGAGGCATGAGCCTATGACTAATCCTTGATATTTCTCTTATGAAGCAATTCATATGTCTTGGATATATTTGCACCTTGCATGTTATCTAACCCGTGTAGGTACTTGGTTGAATCTAATTCTATGAGATTGCAACACACTCACATCTTGAGCAATTTCTACATCACCAAGTCTCTACACAATGGTGGTTGGAGACAATGAAGCACGAAGCCACTCAAATATATCCTTTGAAAAATTCTATGTTAAATCCTATAATTGTCATTTTGGATACACAAGTGCTTTTCCTTGCATGACTAACCCATGTAGGTAGATGAACTCAAACTCCAAGTGGTGCTCCCAACTCTTGATGAACTACATCAATCCTGAGCAACCCACACAAGTTCAAGTACATGAGCAAGACCCACACCACCGCCCAAGGTATGTCATTCCATCTTAGAGAAGCTTTACTCCAAGTCATGAGTCAAAGCAACTCAACAAGATGTGAATACATCAAGATGCTTAAACGAAAAATGGTAACCCCATTTTGAGCTTAAACGATGAGTATGACCTATGATCAAGTGCTCTCACTTGACTCCTAAGTAAATATACTCTAACATAGGTGACTTTGTCACCGCCCAACTCTAGATGAAGTTCTCTTGTGTTCTTTTCTGTGTTATTGCATTTGTTTCTTGCATATTTGTTTCCCCTTCAAACAAAAAAAACTTCATCTAGATCTTTTATTTTCTTTTCTTTTCATCTGTTCTGCATTTTCTGCATCCAATTCATTGCAAATCTTTTAGTTAATTCCTTGCAAATCTTTTTGAGATTCTTACTTGTCTAGTGAGCTGAGGTGAGAAGTAGTTTCACTCTGATGAACTCGGTCACACCGGTTTGTTTTCTTCGGTCTAACCGAAATCTTTCGGTGCAACCGAAGCACACAACTCAGAGTCACCGATTTAATCACAGGAAAACCAACTTGCCACTTATTCCTGATTTCTATTTGCTCCAGCTCCACTCAATGATTCTTCTCCTCTACCAGCATCATGTTACACATGCTGCTTTGCTCTGTGACTCAAGGACCAACCCATTTGTATCACATATCCAGAAGACCCTTCTTGGAAATTGATGTCAAAGGGGGAGAGAGAGAGATCACATCAAAGCTTAATCCTTCCTATAGGGGGAGAAAGAGAGAATACTCAAGGGGAGAGAAAGTAATATCGATGACCCCAGATGCTTGGTGTTCAAGAGGAGAGATGTCACATGTCTTTAAGAGGGGAAATACATGTTTGGTTGCTTGCTTTAGCTCAAGCTCTATTGATTATTTTCTATTGCTCTGATTTTCTGTTTCCTATCTTCTCCCAATATCTCATGTTAGATTCAGGGGGAGCAAGACATCTAAGGAAAGGAAATCTCTGATTTTATTGCATATCTTTATTTTTTTGGGGACATGTCTATATCCAATGTAGTATTTAGTACTCACTCTACATGTCATCCCAGCCTTGGTTCTCTTGTGGTTTCTCTTGTTTGCTCTGGTTAGTAGGTGTATCTGTGTTATCTAACCTTGTTTGCGCAGGTTCATCCCATCCTAAGCCAACTCAAGACCACAAGGTAAGTATATGCATCACAGTCATCTGAATGAGAAGTTCTTGCTAATATACATACTGTTTGCAAGAAGGACTCATGAGCATGAAGGTACTTTTCTCACAGTCACATCATTTGCTCTGATGCATATAGCCAAGATACATGTAACACATTGCTTACTCTATCATGTTTATGCAGTCACATGCTTCCATATTCCATATTCGCATGATTGCATACATGTAGGGGGAGCCTATGCATGTTACATGTCTTTCCAAAGCTTTGCTTGCTATTCTCTATATCTTTATCTAAAGCTTTGATGTATGTTGTCATCAATTACCAAAAAGGGGGAGATTGAAAGCACAAGTGCTCCCTGGGTGGTTTTGGTAATTAATGTCAACATATCTCTTGTTGGACTAACACTTTTACCTAGTATGTTTCAGATAAGTTCAACAATGGAGTGGCATGGACTAAAGGATGTGGAACCCCTTCAAGATGCTAAGGACAAAGGATTGGCTCAAGCTTCAAGATCAAGACTCTACATTTTATATTTTAGTGATCCAAGATCACATTGAGTCCATAGGAAAAGCCAATACTATTAAGGAGGGATGAGGTGTTTCTTAATGAGCCTCTTGCTTCATGTGCTTAGTGATATGCTCCAAAATCCTCAACTACCTTTCCATATCCACATATGACCCAAACCTAAAGTCAAACTCGGCCCCACCGATTCTTTCTATTCGGAGCCACCGAGTTTCACATGTCATAGCCACTGCCACAAACCCTAGCAAATCGGTCTCACTGATAGGGATCTCGGTCTCACCGAGATGAGATTGCAATCTCACTGTGTATGTCCATTGCCAAAATCGGTCTCACCGAGTTTGCGCAATCGGTACTACCGAGATTACAATGCAAATCCTCTGGTTAGCTTATTACCAAATCGGTCCCACCGAGTTTGTGTAATCGGTCTCACCGAGTTTGCCTGACCAACTCTCTGGTTAGCTTATTACCAAAATCGGTCTCACCGAGTTTGTGTAATCGGTCACACTGAGATTACATTATGCCCTAACCCTAACCATATCGGTCCTACCGAGTTGCATCTCAGTCCCACTGAAAATCCTAACTGTCACTAGGTTTGCTAAATCGGTCCGACCGAGTTTAACCGATTCGGTCCCACCGAGTTTAGCAGATTGTGTGTAACGGTTAGATTTTGTGTGGAGGCTATATATACCCTTCCACCCACTCTTCATTTGTGGAGAGAGCCATCAGAACAGATCTTCACTTCCAATACACATTTTCTGAGAGAGAACCACCTATACTTGTGTTGAGCTCAAGATATTCCATTCCTACCATATGAATCTTGATCTCTAGCCTTCCCCAAGTTGCTTTCCACTCAAATCTTCTTTCCACCAAATCCAAATCCTGTGAGAGAGAGTTGAGTGTTGGGGAGACTATCATTTGAAGCACAAGAGCAAGGAGTTCATCATCAACACACCATTTGTTACTTCTTGGAGAGTGGTGTCTCCTAGATTGGCTAGGTGTCATTTGGGAGCCTCCGACAAGATTGTGGAGTTGAACCAAGGAGTTTGTAAGGGCAAGGAGATCGCCTACTTCGTGAAGATCTACCGCTAGTGAGGCAAGTCCTTCATGGGCAATGGCCGTGATGGAATAGACAAGGTTGCTTCTTCGTGGACCCTTCGTGGGTGGAGCCCTTCGTGGACTCGCGCAACCGTTATCCTCTGTGGGTTGAAGTCTCCATCAACGTGGATGTACGATAGCACCACCTATCGGAACCACGCCAAAAACATCCGTGTCTCAAATTGCGTTTGAATACTCCAAACCCTTCCCTTTACATTCTTGCAAGTTGCATGCTTTACTTTCTGCTGCTCATATACTCATTGCATGCTTGCTTGATATGTATTGTGTTTGTTAAACTTGTGCCTAAACTCCACCTAAACTTAAGAATTTCAAAACTGCAACTTTTGGTACTTAGTGTCTAATCACCCCCCTCTAGACACCTCTTCTCGATCCTCTCAGTACCGGATATCTGGGTCTATCGAACCAGACCAAGAGGTCAATTCAACAGCTTGACTCCAGCATCCAAGGTAAAGCATCGCACAGCCTACTATCCCCATGGACATACCGACAAAATGAATAATGAGAAGGGTGAATAACAGTCTTGAAGCATGTGCCCTCAATTATGAGAATCATCATCGGATAGCCTGTCATGAAGCCAATTCTTCTGTCAACACCACTGACAGTCAAGTCTACGGATACTATCATATAAGGCCGTACCCCTTTATGCTGGCCACGACAGGAGACAGTCAAATATTTGGTACGGATCTAACACTCAAGACAGTGCAGCCAATCAAGATGATTCAGAAACTCCGCGAGAAAATTGGTATCAGTCAGAAGAACAGTTATGATCCACAACACTGCTTTGAACCTGGAGGACCTACAGTTAGTTGAGAAATCAAATGCAAGGAATAAAGAGATCGGGTGTCCACCAGGAAAATCTATTCCCCACTTCATGAAAGATTGCCAGTGCTGGATGACACATCCATCGAAAACCACTCTTGGATTTGTGAGACGGACATATATTTCAGTCATGGTAATCTCAGCTAAGTTAGCAGATATGAAAAGAATTGGAGTTAGTATAATCATGACAGGTAAGGTAAGATCTGTCAAAATGTGGATACAGTGAAGCAAACCACCCCAGAGCCAGGCAGTCTCTAGACCTTGCCATTTCCATCTTGGACCAAACCCCAATATTCTCTTCCTTGGGATTATTCCTTTTCTTTTAAAGGAATAACCCAATTTGCCCTAGGTTGTGAAGCAACCTATATTTCCATCATTCCAAAAATTCCCAAATAATTCTCATAAATTGTTTGGGTCATATATTCCCCAAATATGGCAACATGTTTCATTTGCCATGTTCATCATCATGCTCAACTAATTCCTTTCATGTTCTGTCCTGAATGGCAAGTTGTGAAGCAAGTGCAATTTACCTTTGCCCAATTGACCCCAAACTTTTTGGACATCTTTTCCTATCCAAATAATAGCCTCATGCCAAAATTCAACTTAATTTGCCTAGTGAGTATTCCTAAGCAATTTTTCAAAGTTCTTGTCTAAGGGAATTGTTTGTGAAGGAAGCACTAACTAGGGTAATCCAATTGAGTTAAAATTTTGATTGGCCCTTCATATCACCAAATCAAAGCCCTCCTCAAGATTAGAGCTCATGCAATGCATCCATGTGAGCTGAGCATCAATCAATTCTTTGTTTCTGTCCAAATTTTCAGTTAGTGAAGCAACTATATTTGATATTGCTCCATTATGGCTGAAATTTTTCCTAGGCCTTATCATACCCATTTAACCCAATTCCACCAATTCTGGGACCAATTCATCAAGCCATTTTCCCTCAAGATTTTTCCCAAGTGTCTGTCCAGAGAGGTGCTGTATGAAGGAAGTACCATTTTAGCTTGGCCAAATGGCATGAAATTTTTATAGCACTCTCATATGATCAAATCACCCTGCCATGCCCATTTTCAGCTTAATTCATCACTCCTAGTGAGTGCTTCTTCCTGTTTTTTATTCTGGACCAGATTAATTAGTTGTAAAGCAACTATATTAATTAGTGGTCCAAATCCCTCCAAACTTCACAGGATTCTTATCCTGCCTATCCTAAACACCCCAGACAACTCAATTTGATCACCTGATTCAGTTTGATGCAGCAAATTTCAGTGGAGTAATCCCATCGATCCAGAGCCCCTCTGCTTGATCCATCACCTCCCTCAGGCTCAGTGATGCAGGGACTAATCACCAGACATCTCACGGCAGCCTCTAGAGTCTTCTTAATGCCAGCTTGCATGGTGAACACCATTTTGGCACGCACTGGCCGCATCTAGAGCTACTTCTTGCTCGGGACCCTCCTCTGCTCGGCGTCTCAACGAGCACGGACATGTCTAGCGTGTTCCCCGCATCGTCTCCTTCCTCCTGGAGTCATCTCTCCGTCCGTTTGTTTCCCCGGTGAGCCGTCACCATTGCCGCATAATTCCGGACCGCGACCGCGTCGTCTTCCTCGGCTGTGTCCTCTTCCTCCTCGTGTCCCCGAGCGCCACTCGTCTCCGTGAGCCTCTGCCACTCGTCCTCTTCCCCCTCGTCATCTTCCCGGGCCTTCCCGTGACCTCTGCGGCCGGCAGAGCCACTGACGGACATGCACGGCGGCTCTCGTCCCCGGCCTCCCTTTCCTGGCTATAAATAGCCTGTCCCGACCTCGTCTGAGCACAACACCATCCTTCCCACCATCCTATGGTCCCGCCTAGCCACTAGCCCGAGCCGGAGAAGCTCTCCTCCCCCCCCCCCCATGGCCGCCATGGCCGCGCTGTTAGTCGGCTAAATTTGGCCGACCCGAGCCCTTCCCTTCCTCATGGCCACCACCAGAGACCTCCACCACACCCCTAGAGCCTCCCCGCCATTTCCCCCCTCCTTTGGTAGCCCCTGGCCGCGATGCCCAACACCACCCGAAGCCATCTCCGTCGGAGTCCAGGCCCTCGTCGCTCCGGTCCTCCTCGACGTCCGTGACGAGCTTGGATGGAGGCGGCGTCCTCTCCCGAGCTCGGCAGTGGTCTCGGCGCCCCGAACAATGGTCGGAGACGGCCAGGCGAACCCCGGCGCTGGCGGCCACCTCTGCTTTGTGAGCCAGCATCAGGGGAGAAGGAGGAAGGAGAAGGGAGGAGAGAGAGAAGGAGGTGGGACCCACCTCGCAACGAGACAAAGCCCCGCCCCCGCCTCTGCCAGCATGGCAAGTGGAAGCGTAATTTCCACTTATACGCTTTCGTTACAGTGAAAGAGTAAACAGCTGCAGCTTCGACCAAAAATACGCTTTCACTGTCCCGAAAGCGTAGTTCGAGGATGCGCTTTCGGCTTTTCTGTGTTGGCCCAATCTGTAAATATTTCTATTACACATAGGTCCCTGGCAGAAAACCCCTCCTAACTTTTTGCTCGTAACTCCAATTAAATTGAATCCAAAGCCTACTTCTTCGTCTCGTCGAGCCTGTTCGGTTGGTGTCACTTTCATTATGTTTTGGCATAATGAAAATGACCTTACTGCCCTTGCCCCTAATCAGCCCCCTTCGAGAGAGAAACCTTTCCAGCGATTCTTTCCGCGAGCTTTCCGCACTTCCTCCCGGTCTGCTCTTCATCCCCAGGCAAGCCACAACACCCACTTGCATGATGGACATGCAGTAGCCAAGATTTTCAACTTAAATTTTTAATAAATGTCTGCTTGTTTTGATACAGTTATCGTTGTTTCGCTGATGCTTATGGATTTATGTTTACTTTCATGCTATGTTTTCATGCACCTGCTTATCATGTACTAGTTGCTAGTATTTCTGTCGTATGTCATGCTTGGTAGTATTTCATGTTGGTGTTGGTCATGTTCTTCGGAACATGACTCATTTCCTACCGAGTACCATGATTATGCGTGTTCCTTTGCATCTAGCTGGTTATATGCTTACTTGGTAGTATTTTTTATATGTTCTTGCATGGTATTAATTTATGAGGATAGTAGTCATGTTATGCGCATAGGTAATGTTATGCTCGTCAGTATGCCATGCTAATTCGGATATATGATTCATTGTGGTTATGCTCGATGATTATGTTGCACCTCCATGCTTATGTTGATATCATGCTCATGCATTGTAGTTGCATCATGTTATTTTCATATGGCTCAGCTTATTGCATTCAAGTTTAACCGGACTTAAATGAACTTGAACAACTGTTGGCTGAGTCATGATGCCACCATATCGAGTTGACCAGTGCAGCCACATTTTCCTTTTATGGGGAAGGTCTTAACTGGGTACATTGTCATGCCTCTCCCCGGTGCCTCCAGCGAGGGAAGGTTATGCGCGGGTGCTACCTTGGCCGAGTAGGATGGCATAAGCCTTGTGAGGCCGAGTTTGGTTATGTGCACATGTCCCCGTTTGGGACCGTTTATTGTTTTTCCACGATGGTGGTTGTTGATGCCTTTGGTAGGCACGGGGCCACCCATGACTTAGCCCAAAGGGGAGTTGGTCGGAGTAGCCAGGAGAGTGTCATGGCAGTAATAATAATAACTTGATTAATAACAACCCCCAGTTCGATGATGAAAAAGAGGTTGGTTGCGATCATGAGAGGATCACTGTGGTATCGAGGATACCGAGTTGTTGGATATTTGTGGTGTTATGCGAGAGTTAAGGGTTAAGGTCAAGCTCCTTGTGGTCATTAATGATTACTATGGTATGGTAATACCAAGCTTGACTGGATCCTGAGATGATCGTATGATGTCTCTGATGGTAAGCTTATGCATGTGATGGTTATGAGGTAACCCGACCAGAGTAAGTTGGTGCATGATAGTGTTATCATGTTGCATGCTAGTATCATCATGTTCATACGGTCATGCCATGCTCGTATTATTCTAGTTGTATTGTGTTCATCTTGTTCATGCCATGATTGATCTGCTTGTATCATGTTAATCCTTGTTAACCTGTAATTGCCATGCTGTTGTTTGTCTTGATTGCTTTGGTTGTTGTGAGCTTGCAAGTACATTCAATGTACTGACCAGGCGTATCATGCCAGTTCACAGGTCATGCCGGATTAGATTGCTTGTTTGTCGTGGATTCCTTGTTTGCGAGCTAGGATAAGCGTTCCAGCCAGAGTCCCTGCGGAGTGGAGTTCATCGCCGCCGTCGTTGTTCCACTGCTAGAGTTATTTTGTTGCTTCGTGTTGTTCTGCTGCTTGCATGGAGCAACTGTGGCAAGCGTAGTGTCGTCGTGACGATGTAATCCCCTTGTACCCATATAGCTTGTAATAAAGAGCTGATGTGTTCTATGCTAAGCAGCGCTGTATTCCAGAAGACTTCTCCTCGATCTCTGGGCTGGAATATGGGACATTCCGGTTTCTATGAGCCGGGGTGCCACAAGCTTTTTCACATAAGTATCGCAACCCCAAACTTTAAGAAACGACAACTTAGGTTTCTTGCCAAACCACAGTTCATACGGTGTCGTCTCAACGGATATAAACGATGCCCTATTTAACGTGAATGCAGTTGTCTCTAATGCATAACCCCATTACGCTGTGGTGTTCCAGGTGGAGTGAGTTGTGAAACTATTCCACATTGTTTTAAATGAAGGCCAAACTCGTCACTCTAATAATCGCCTCCGTGATCAGATCGTAAAACTTTATTTTCTTGTTATGATGATTCTCCACTTCTCTCTGAAAATCTTTGAACTTTCAAATGTTTCAGACTTGTGTTTCATTAAGTAGATATACCTATATCTGCTCAAATCATCTGTGAAGGTCAGAAAATAATGATACCCGCCGCGAACCTCAACACTCATCGGACCGCATACATCGATATGTGTTATTTCCAATAAGTTATTAGCTCGCTCCATTGTTCCCGAGAACAGAGTTTTATTCATCTTTCCCATGAGGCATGGTTCGCAAGTATCAAATGATTCATAATCAAGTGATTCCAAAAGTCCATCTGCACAGAGTTTCTGCATGCGTTTTACACCAATATGACCAAAACGGTAGTGCCACAACTATGTTGCACTGTTATTTAACTTTGCATCTTTTGGCATCAATATTATGAATATCTGTATCACTACGATCGAGATTCAATAAACCATTTACATTGGGTGTATGGCGATAGAAGGTTTTATTCATGTAAACAAAACAACAATTGTTCTCTGACTTAAATGTATAACTGTATTGCAATAAACATGATCCAATCATATTCATGCTCAACGTAAACACCAAATAACATTTATTTTAGGTTCAACCCTAATCCCGAAGGTAAAGGGAGTGTGCGATGGTGAAATCACCTCCAACACACATCGTCACCTTGCCCTTAACTACTGTCTGTTCATTTTGCAACTGCTGTTTTGAGTTACAAATCTTAGCAACTGAACGAGTATCAAATACCCAGGGGCTACTATGAACACTAGTAAAGTACACATCAATAACATGTATATCAAATATACCTTTGTTCACTTTGCCATCCTTCTTACCCGCCAAGTATTTGGGATAGTTCCTGCTACATCCATTCTGCATCATGCTTTTCTATCGATATTTATTGCATTATGGGCTGTTATTACACATTATGTCACAATACTTATGCCTATTCTCTCTTATTTTACAAGGTTTACACGAAGAGGGAGAATGCCGGCAGCTGGAATTCTGGGCTGGAAAAGGAGCAAATATTAGAGACCTATTCCGCACAACTCCAAAAGTCCTGAAACTCCATGACAGTCAGTTTTGGAATATATTAAAAATATTGGGCGAAGAAAGCACCAGAGGGGGGCCACACCCTGTCCACGAGGGTGGGGGCGCACCCCCTGCCTCATGGGCCCCCTGGCAGGCCTCTGGTGCCCATCTTTTGCTATATGAAGTCTTTTGACCTGGAAAAAATCAGAAGGAAGCTTTCGGGAGGAAGCGCCGCCGTCTCGAGGCGGAACCTGGCAAAACCAATCTAGGGCTCCGGGGAAGCTTTTCTCCCGAGGAAACAGCCCTCCGGGAGGGGGAAATCATCACCATCGATCCTCTCATCGGGAGGGGGTATCTCCATCAACAACTTCACCAGCACGATCTCATCTCAAACCCTAGTTCATCTCTTGTATCCAATCTTTGTCTCAAAACCTCAGATTGGTACCTGTGTGTTGCTAGTAGTGTTGATTACTCCTTGTAGTTGATGCTAGTTTCTTTATTTGGTGGAAGATCATATGTTTAGATCCTTTATGCATATTAATACCCCTCTGATTACGAACATGAATATGATTTGTGCGTAGTTACGTTTGTTCGTGAGGACATGGGAGAAGTCTTGCTATAAGTAGTCATGTGAATTTGGTATTCATTCGATATTTTGATGAGATGTATGTTGTCTTTCCTCTAGTGGTGTTATGTGAACGTCGACTACATGACACTTCACCATTATTTAGGCCTAGAGGAAGGCATTGGGAAGTAATAAGTAGATGATGAGTTGCTAGAGTGACAGAAGCTTAAACCCTAGTTAGTTTATGTGTTGCTTCGTAAGGGACTGATTTGGATCCATATGTCTCATGTTATGGTTAGGTTTACCTTAATACTTCTTTTGTAGTTGTGGATGCTTGCAAGAGGGGTTAATCATAAGTGGGATGCTTGTCCAAGGAAGGGCAGTACCCAAGTACCGGTCCACCCACATATCAAATTATCAAAGTAACGAATGTGAATCATATGAGCATGATGAAAACTAGTTTGACGATAATTCCCATGTGTCGCCGGGAGCGTTTTCCTTCATATAAGAGTTTGTCCAGTATTGTCCTTTTCTACAAAAAGGATTGGGCCACCTTGCTGCACCTTGTTTACTTTTTTTACTTGTTACCCGTTACAAATTACCTTATCACAGAACTACCTGTTACCGATAGTTTCAGTGCTTGCAGAGAATACCTTACTGAAAACCGCTTGTAATTTCCTTCTGCTCCTCGTTGGGTTCGACACTCTTGCTTATCGAAAGGACTATGATAGATCCCCTATACATGTGGTTCATCAAGACTCTTTTCTGGCACCATTGTCGGGGAGTGAAGCGCCTTTGGTAAGGAAAAATTTATATAGTGTGCTGAAATTTACTGTCACTTGTTACTATGGAAAGTAATCCTTTGAGGGGCTTGTTTGGGGTATCTTCACGCCGACCAGTGGAGCAAAGAGTTGCTCCTCAACCTACTAAACCTACTGAAAATGTTTACTTTGAAATTCCTTCGGGTATGATAGAGAAACTGCTAGCTAATCCTTTTACAGGAGATGGAACATTACATCTCGATTTGCACCTAATCTATGTGGATGAAGTTTGTGGATTATTTAAGCTTGCAGGTATGCTCGAGGATGTTATCAAGATGAAGGTCTTCCCTTTATCTTTGAAGTGAAAGGCATTGACATGGTTTAGGCTATGCGATGATATTGGATCATGGAACTACAACCGATTCAAATTGGAATTTCATCAGAAGTTTTATCCTATGCATCTGGTTCATCATGATCGTAATTATATATATAATTTTTTTCCTCGCGAAGGAGAAAGTATCGCTCAAGCTTGGGGGAGGCTTAAGTCAATGTTATATTCATGCCCCAATCATGAGCTCTCAAGAGAAATTATTATTCAAAAAAATTATGCTTGGCTTTCTCTCAATAATCGCTCCATGCTCGATACTTCTTGTACTGGTTCTTTTATGATGAAGACTATTGAATTCAAATGGGATTTATTGAAAAGAATTAAACGCAACTATGAATATTGGGAACTCAATGAAGGTAAGGAGTCAGGTATAACGCCTAAGTTTGATTGTGTTTAATCTTTTATGGATACTGATGCTTTTCATGAATTTAGCACTAAATATGGACTTGACTCTGAGATAGTAGCTTCTTTCTTCGAATACTTTGCTACTCATGTTGATCTCCCTAGGGAGAAGTGGTTTAAATATCATCCTCCCATTGAAGTAAAAGTAGTTGAACCTAATAAATTTGAAGAAAATACTATCACTTATAATGTTGATCCTATTGTTCCTACCGCTTATATTGAGAAACCACCTTTCCCTGCTAGAATAAAGGATCATGCTAAAGCTTCAACTGTGGTTCGTAAGAGTAATACTAGAACACTTACACCCCCTTCCTCGTGGGCACCTCGTGTGCCCTCTGAACTCCGTTTTCTTGCACGATACTTCTTTTGGTCGGTAAAAATTCATTATATAATCTCCCGAAGGTTTTCACCCTCATATCACGCAAATACCTCCTATTTTTGTCACGAGCTGTTTTTATGACAGATCCAGATCTCCATGACGTCTCCAAGCACCCCCAAGGACAAGTTCTTCGAGAAGGTCATCAACCCCTACCTCGCGAAGGTGCTGCAACACCCTCAAACCATCGAGATGCATGAGGGTTTGCTGCACATCCGCGATGTTGAGGGACCAAGGAGGACCGGAAGCGTGGATACAAGACTCGAAGCAATGGAGCAACAAGTTTTAAAGTGCCAGGAGATGGTGGAACGTGGACTCGATGCCAACCACATAATGATCACGGAGTTCACCAACAACCACAAGCTAGATGCCAAGAACATTGGGAGACCATCTTCAAGCTTCACGAGAAAATCGAGCACCTCCAAGCCCAGATCTATGACCTGTAAAACCAAAACTAAGAGTATGAATATAGATTCAAGAGGATTAGTTTGGCTGCAGATTAGAGGATCCCAGAAACTCGATCATCCTTCTATGATGGTGAGCCTATGCCTTGGAAGATGGACGACAAGCCTACATCGTCAACAACTCCATCATCACCACCTCCGAGGAAAGAGACATAAGCACATGGGTATGGGCACTCCCCTTTGCAACTGTCAAGCTTGGGGGAGGTGCCCCAGTATCGTATCACCATCACACTCCTATCTTTACCGTTTTTCTTAGTTTGATCCTTTTGGTAATATCTTGATCTAGTAGAATAAAGTTTTAGTATGATCTAGTTTTGCGTTATGCTTTATGATCCTTCTATTTAATCGAGTCCGTGAGCTATATATATAATAAAGATTAGTTTTGAGTCAAGGGCTTGATTATCTTGCTATGATCTTGAGGGAATAAAAATAAAAGAGAAGAAAAGGAGTAAAAAGAGTTAAAGAGATCATATTGATCTTATGGAGAGTAATGACTTCACATATAAAGAGTATGATGAATAAAAGTTGTTGAGAGTTGACAAACATAGTTTTGGTCATCGTTGCAATTAATAGGAAGTAATAAAGAAAGAGAGGTTTTCACATATAAATATACTATCTTGGACATGTTTATGATTGTGAGCACTCATTAAAATATGACATGATAAAAAGTTGATGTTGGACAAGGAAGACAACATAATGGGTTATGTTTTCTTATATCCGAAATAAAGTATATTGTCATGGATCATCCAACATGTTGGGCTTGCCTTTCCCCCTCATGCTAGCCAAATTCTTTGCACCAAGTAGAGATACTACGTGTGCTTCCGAATATCATTAAACTCAGTTTTGCCATAAGTGTCCACCATACCTAGCTATGGACTGGCATTGTTGCATGCAATAAAAATTGCTCTCTAAATATGTATGATCTATTAGTGTGGAGAAAATAAGCTTTATACGATCTTGTGATATGGAAGAAATAAAAGCGACGGACTGCATAATAAAGGTCACTATCACAAGTGGCAATATAAAGTGACGTTCTTTTGCATTAAGATTTCGTGCATCCAACCATAAAAGCACATGACAACCTCTGCTTCCCTCTGCGAAGGGCCTATCTTTTATTTTTGTCTTATGTCTTATGCAAGAGTCGCGGTGATGTTCACCTTTCCTTTTTACACTTTATCGTTTAGCAAGCACATTGTGTTGGAAAGATCCTGATATATATATATATATCCAATTGGATATAAGTTATCATAAACTATTATTGTTGACATTACCCTTGAGGTAAAAGGTTGGGAGGCAACACTATAAGCCCTTATCTTTCTCTGTGTCCGATTAAAACTCCATACCCATAAGTATTGCGTGAGTGTTAGCAATTGTGAAAGACTAAATGATAGTTGAGTATGTGGACTTGCTGAAAAGCTCTTATATTGACTCTTTCCGATGTTATGATAAATTGCAATTGCTTCAATGACCGAGATCATAGTTTGTTAGTTTTCAATGAAGTTTCTGATTCATACTTGACATTGTGAATAGATTGTTACTTTAGCATATGAAATCATATGACAATATATAAGAATGATCATGATGCCCTCATGTCCATATTTTATTTTATCGACACCTCTATCTCTAAACATGTGGACATATTTTTCGTTATCGGCTTCCGCTTGAGGACAAGCGAGGTCTAAGCTTGGGGAGTTGATACGTCCACTTTGCATCATGCTTTTATATCGATATTTATTGCATTATGGGCTGTTATTACACATTATGTCATAATACTTATGCCTATTCTTTCTTATTTTACAAGGTTTACACGAAGAGGGAGAATGCCGGCAGCTGGAATTCTGGGCTAGAAAAGGAGCAAATATTAGAGACCTATTCTGCACAACTCCAAAAGTCCTGAAACTCCACGAGAGTCAGTTTTGGAATATATTAAAAATATTGGGCGAAGAAAGCACCAGAGGGGGGCACACCCTGTCCACGAGTGTGGGGGGCGCGCCCTAACCCGTGGGCGCGCCCCCTGCCTCGTGGGCCCCCTGGCAGGCCTCCGGTGCCCATCTTTTGCTATATGAAGTCTTTTTCCCTGGAAAAAATCAAAAGAAAGCTTTCGGGATGAAGTGCCGCCGTCTCGAGGCGGAACCTGGCGAAACCAATCTAGGGCTCCGGCGGAGCTGTTCTCCCGGGGAAACAGCCCTCCGGGAGGGGGAAATCATCACCATCGATCCTCTCATCGGGAGGGGGTCAATCTCCATCAACATCTTCACCAGCACCATCTCCTCTCAAACCCTAGTTCACCTCTTGTATCCAATCTTTGTCTCAAAACCTCAGATTGGTACTTGTGGGTTCCTGGTAGTGTTGATTACTCCTTGTAGTTGATGCTAGTTGGTTTATTTGGTGGAAGATCATATGTTCAGATCCTTTATGCATATTAATACCCCTCTGATTATGAATATGAATATTATTTTTGAGTAGTTATGTTTGTTCCTGAGGACATGGGAGAAGTCTTGCTATAAGTAGTCATGTGAATTTGGTATTCTTTCGATATTTTGATGAGATGTATGTTGTCTTTCCTCTAGTGGTGTTATGTGAATGTCGACTACATGACACTTCACCATTATTTGGGCCTAGAGGAAGGCATTGGGAAGTAATAAGTAGATGATGATTTGCTAGAGTGACAGAAGCTTAAACCCTAGTTTATGCGTTGCTTCGTAAGGGGCTGATTTGGATCCATATGTTTCATGCTATGGTTAGGTTTACCTTAATACTTCTTTTGTAGTTGTGGATGCTTGCAAGAGGGGTTAATCATAAGTAGGATGCCTGTCCAAGGAAGGGCAGTACCCAAACACCGGTCCACCCACATATCAAATTATCAAAGTAACGAACGCGAATCATATGAGCATGATGAAAACTAGCTTGACGATAATTCCCATGTGTCGTTGGGAGCAGTTTCCTTTATATAAGAGTTTTTCCAGGCTTGTCCTTTGCTACAAAAAGGATTGGGCCACCTTGCTGCACCTTGTTTACTTTTGTTACTTGTTACCCGTTACAAATTACCTTATCACAAAACTACCTGTTACCGATAATTTCAGTGCTTGCAGAGAATACCTTACTAAAAACCGCTTGTCATTTCCTTCTGCTCCTCGTTGGGTTCAACACTCTTACTTATCGAAAGGACTGCGATAGATCCCCTATACTTGTGGGTCATCAGTTCCGCTTCCAGTGGCCATTCCCTTTGAAGTAGAAGCACTCAGTTTTAGGCTTAGGTCTAGCTTCTGGCTTCTTCACGGGAGTGGCAACTCAATTTCCATTCTACTCGAAGTTCCCTTTCTTTCCCTTCTTCTTGAAACTAGTGGTCTTGTTAACCATCCACACTTGATGCTATTTCTTGATTTCTACCTTCGCTAATTTCAGCATCGCGAAGAGCTTGGGAATTGTTTTCATCATCCCTTGCATATTATAATTCATCACGAAGTTCTAGTAACTTGGTGATAGTGACTAGAGAACTCTGTCAATCACTATCTTATCTGGAAGATTAATTCCTACTTGATTCAAGCGATTGTAGTACCCAGACATTCTGAGCACATGCTCACTAGCTGAGTTGTTCTCCTCCATCTTGTAGGCAAAGTACGTGTCAGAGGTCTCATACCACTTAACATGGGCATGAGTCTGAAATATCATTTTCAACTCTTGGAACATCCCATATGTTCCATGTTGTTCAAAACGTTTTTGAAGTCCCGGTTCTAAGCCGTAAAGCGTGACGCACTAAACTATCAAGTACTCATCATACCGAGCTTGTCAAACCTTCATAACATATGCATCTGCTCCTGCAATAGGCATGTCACCTAGCAGTGCATCAAGGACATAATTCTTCTGTCCAGCAATGAGGATAATCCTCAGATCACGGACCCAGTCCACATTACTATCATCTTTCAACTTTGTTTTCTCTAGGAACATATCAAAAATAAAACAGGGGAGCTATACGCGAGCTATTGATTTACAACATAGATTTGCAAATACTATTAGGACTAAGTTCATGATAAATTAAGTTTAGTTAATCATATTACTTAAGAACTCCCACTTAGATAGATATCCCTCGAGTCATCTAAATGATTATGTGATCCAAATCAACTAAACCATGTCTGATCATCACATGAGATAGAGTAGTTTCCATGGTCAACATCTCTATGTTGATCATATCTACTATATGATTCACGTTCAACCTTTCGGTCTCCAGTGTTCCGAGGCCATGTCTGTACATGCTAGGCTCGTCAAGTTTAACCCGAGTATTCCGCATGTGCAAAACGGTCTTGCACCCGTTGTATGTGAACGTAGAGCTTATCACACCCAATCATCACATGGTGTCTCAGCACAACAAACTGTCGCAACGGTGCATACTCAGGGAGAACACTTATACATTGAAATTTTAGTTAAGGGGTCTGCTTATAATGCTACCACCGTACTAAGAAAAATAAGATGCATAAAAGATAAACATCACATGCAATCTAAATATGTGACATGATATGTCCATCATCATCGTGTGCCTTTGATCTCCATCTCCAAAGCACCATCATGATCTCCATCGTCACCGGCTTGTAACCTTGATCTCGATCGTAGCATCGTGGTCGTCTCGCCAACTATTGCTTCTACAACTATCGCTAACACATAGTGATAAAGTAAAGCAAGTACATGGCATTTGCATTTCATACAATAAAGCGACAACCATAAGGCTTCTGCCAGTTGCCGATAAATTTTACGAAACATGATCATCTCATACAATAACGTATATCACATCATGGCTTGACCATATCACATCACAACATGCCCTGCAAAAACAAGTTAGACGTCCTCTACTTTGTTGTTGCAAGTTTTACGTGGCTGCTACGGGCTTCTAGTAAGAAACGTTCTTACCTATGCATCAAAACCAAAACGGTGATTTATCAAGTTTACTGTTTTAACCGTCAACAATGACTGGCCGCAGTCAAATTCGATTCAACTAAAGTTGGAGAAACAGACACCTGCCAGCCACCTTTATGCAAAACTAGTTGCATGTCTGTCGGTGGAACCGTTCTCATGAACGTGGTCATGTAAGGTTGGTCCGGGCCGCTTCATCCAACAATACCGCTGAATCAAAATAAGACATTGGTGGTAAGTAGTATCATTGCCCACAACTCTTTGTGTTCTACTCATGCATATCATCTACGCATAGACCTGGCTCGGACGCCACTGTTGGGAAACGTAGCACGCAATTTCAGAAAAATTACTACGCTCACGCAAGATCTATCTAGGAGATGCATAGCAACCAGAGGGGGAGAGTGTGTCCACGTACCCTCGTAGACCGAAAGCAGAAGCGTTTGATAACGCGGTTGATGTAGTCAAACTTATTCTCATTCTGACCGATCAAGCGCCGAACGCACGGCACCTCCGAGTTCTGCACACGTTCAGCTCGATGACGTCCCTCGAACTCGTGATCCAGCAAAGTGTCGAGGGAGAGTTTCTTCAGCACAACGGCATGGTGACGGTGATGGTGAAGTGATCCATGCAGGGCTTCGCCTAAGCAATACGACAATATGACGGAGGCGTAAACTGTGGAGGGGGCGCCGCACACGGCTAACAATCGTTGTTCTATGTTCTAGCGGTGCCCCCCTCATATATATAGGTTGGAGGGGAGGAGAGGTAGCCAAGGGGGCACCCCAAGTAGGAGGAATCCTACTTGGGCGCCTCCCAATTTGGCCTCCCCCCCCCCCCTTCCATATTCATCTGGAGGGGAAATGAAGGAGGAGGGAGGGGAGAAGGAAGGGGGAGGCCGAATTGCTCCCCTTCCTTTCTCTCTTCCCCTTATTTTGGACTACATGGGGTGCACCAGCCCCCTAGGGGCTGGTCTGTCCCCTTCTAGGCCCATCAGGCCCATGTAGTTGCCGGGGGGATGCCCGGAACCCCTTCCGGTGATCCGATATGTACCCGGTACTCCCAGAACACTTTTGGTGTCCGAATGTCATCGTCCTATATATGAATCTTTACCTCCCGACCATTTCGAGACTCCTCGTCTGTCTGTGATCTCATCCGGGACTCCGAACAACATTCGGTCACCAAATCACATAACTCATATAATACAAAATAGTCATTGAACGTTAAGCATGCGGACCCTACGGGTTCGAGAACTATGTAGACATGACCGATACACCTCTCCGGTCAATAACTAATAGCGGAACCTGGATGCTCATATTGGTTCCCACATATTCTACGAAGATATTTATCGGCCGTACCGTAATGACTTGCCTGAGATTCGATCGTCGATATCTTCATACCTAGTTCAATATCGTTAATGGTAAGTCTCTTTACTCGTTGCGTAATACATCATCCTGTAACTAACTCATTAGTCACATTTCTAGCAAGGCTTATTATGATGTGTATTACCGAGAGGGCCCAGAGATACCTCTCCGACACTCGGAGTGACAAATCCTAATCTCGGTCTATGCCAACCCAACAAACACCTACAGAGATACCAGTAGAGCATATTTATAATCACCCAGTTACGTTGTGATGTTTGATAGCACACAAGGTATTCCTCCGGTATCCAGGAGTTTCATAATCTCATAGTCGAAGGAATATGTATTTGACATGAAGAAAGCAATAGCAATAAAACTGAATGATCAATATGTTATGCTAATGGATGGGTCTTGTCCATCACATCATTCTGCTAATGATGTGATCCCGTTCATCAAATGACAACACATGTCTATGGTTAGGAAACTTAACCATCTTTTATTAACAAGCTAGTCTAGTAGAGGCTTACTAGGGACACGGTGTTTTGTCTATGTATCCACGCATGTATCAAGTTTCGGTTAATACAATTCTAGCATGAATAATAAACATTTATCATGATATAAGTAAATGTAAAATAACAACTTTGTTATTGCCTCTAGGGCATATTTCCTTCCAAAGGATCTATGACAACATAACTTCTATGTGGAAATGAACAAACATTAATTATTACGTTGTCTTCCTTGTCCAACGTCAAAAAATTTGGCATATAATAATTTGATGGGGGCTCACAATCACAAAAGATGTCCAATATAGTATATTTGTATGTTAATATTATGTTCCCTTATTAATTCTTTCATGAACTGCATCATTGACCAATGTTATGTTTGTAAATCTCCAATAAAATTTTCTACTTATACTCTTCCTTATGTGATGTCATTACTTACCATAAGGTTAGGATATGATCTTTTTCATTTATTTCCTTTCTTTTTATTGAAACATGAAAGTAAAGAAAGCAAAACTGAAACTAAACTTTATTATATATCTGGCACACGATTACAAGGATAGATCACTAAGCAAACTCTTGAAAAGAAAGGATTGAACTCAACTTTTATTCATCTAAAGCAAAAAATAACTATGGATCGAACTAAGATAAGTAAAGGCAAAAGATAGTGGAAGTGATACGATACCGGGGCACCTCCCCCAAGCTTGGCACAAGCCAAGGGGAGTGCCTATACCCCGGTACTCAAGTTTCTTTTGGTGATGAAGAAGGAGGTGGTTGTGATGAAGTAGCGATCTTATCCTTCATGATCAAAAGATTCTACAATCCACGGATAACGCTCCGGAGGGTGATGATATGTTCTTGCAATAGAATATTTTCATGAGTGAGATATTTATTTTGCACACGAACTGTTTCATTGATCCAAAAGGCTTCAATAACAGTAGGGGTATGATGAGCATAGTAAGGTTTAAGGATATCTTCTTCTTCATCCTCGGCCGGCAGGGCTTGCTCGACCACCGGCGCTTGATCTCCAATGGCCTCCTTTCTCTTGCCCCCTTCGAGAGGTTCTTCGGGCTCCTCTCTCTTCAGCTCGATCTTCATCAACCAAGCATCCTCTTCTACGTTGTTGGAGGAGGGAGAAGACATGATGCCTAGCTTAACAGATCTGACCGAAAACAACAAGAAAAGAAAATAGAAGATTTCTCTGCGATATGATGGTCAATAGGTTCGGGGGGTATATAAAGATTTTTTTTATCTTGGGAAACAAGCAAACAGAAGAAAAACCGGAGTCCGAAAGGTGCCCGAGGTGGGCACAACCCACCTGGGCACGCCTGGCAAGCCAGGCATGCCCTGGTGTCTTTTGCCCACCAGGGACACCTTCCTGGTAGTTTCTTATTTTCCTAAATTTTTAAATATTTCAAAACTAACAAAAAAATATTTTTGCGGATTTTTCGGAGTCCATTTACATACCGTATCACGTACCTCCTCCTTTTCACGATTTTGGAGTGTTCCGGAAGGTTTCCTTTATGTGTTCTTCCGGTGTCATAGTTTGGATAATATTGCTTTTGAAGGAAATATGCCCTAGAGGCAATAATAGAGTTATTATTTATTTCCTTATATCATGATAAATGTTTATTATTCATGCTAGAATTGTATTAACTGGAAACATAATACATGTGTGAATACATAGACAAACAGAGTGTCACTAGTATGCCTCTACTTGACTAGCTCATTAATCAAAGATGGTTATGTTTCCTAACCATGAACAAAGAGTTGTTATTTGATTAACGAGGTCACATCATTAGTTGAATGATCTGATTGACATGACCCATTCCATTAGCTTAGCACCCGATCGTTTAGTATGTTGCTATTGCTTTTAT
The DNA here is from genome assembly GCA_032464435.1 of Aegilops umbellulata. Lineage (NCBI taxonomy): Eukaryota > Viridiplantae > Streptophyta > Magnoliopsida > Poales > Poaceae > Aegilops > Aegilops umbellulata. The sequence goes on along the minus strand of CP136055.1, from coordinate 314,212,478 downwards.
CCATGACTTATACATGTTCCTATGACTATGAGATTATGCAACTCCCGTTTGCCAGAGGAACACTTTGGGTACTACCAAACGTCACAACGTAACTGGGTGATTATAAAGGAGTACTACAGGTGTCTCCAAAGGTAGATGTTGGGTTGGCGTATTTCGAGATTAGGATTTGTCACTCCGATCGTCGGAGAGGTATCTCTGGGCCCTCTCGGTAATGCACATCACTCAAGCCTTGCAAGCATTGCAACTAATGAGTTAGTTGCGAGATGATGTATTATGGAACGAGTAAAGAGACTTGCCGGTAACGAGATTGAACTAGGTATTGGATACCGACAATCGAATCTCGGGCAAGTAACATACCGATGACAAAGGGAACGACGTATGTTGTTATGCGGTCTGACCGATAAAGATCTTCGTAGAATATGTAGGAGCCAATATGGGCATCTAGGTCCCGCTGTTGGTTATTGACCGGAGACGTGTCTCGGTCATGTCTACATTGTTCTCGAACCGTAGGGTCCGCACGCTTAAGGTTTCGATGACAGTTATATTATGAGTTTATGAGTTTTGATGTACCGAAGGAATTCGGAGTCCCGGATGAGATCGGGGACATGACGAGGAGTCTCGAAATGGTCGAGACGTAAAGATCGATATATTGGACGACTATATTCGGACATCGGAAGGGTTCTGAGTGGTTCAGGTATTTTCGGGAGTATCGGGGAGTTACGGGATTACGGGAGAAGTAATGGGCCTTGATGGGCTTTAGTGGGAAGAGGAAAAGACTGCTGCGCCCCCCCTCCCCTCTAGTCCGAATTGGACTAGGGAAAAGGGGGCCGGCCACCTTTCCTTCTCCTCCTATTCCTTCTCCCTTCCTCCCCTCTTGGTAGACTCCTACTAGGACTTGGAGACCTAGTAGGACTCCACACCCTGGCGCGCCAAACCCTAGGTCGGCCACCCCCTCCCTTGCTCCTTTATATACAGGGGCAGGGGGCACCCCATAGACACAGAAGTTGATCTACGGATCGTTCCTTAGCCGTGTGTGGTGCCCCCTTCCACCAAATTCCACCTCGGTCATATCGTTGCAGTGCTTAGGCGAAGCCCTGCGCCGGTAACACATCAAGATCGTCACCACGCCGTCGTGCTGACGGAACTCTTCCCCGACGCTTTGCTGGATCGGAGCCCGGGGATCGTCATCGATCTGAACGTGTGCCAAGAACTCGGAGGTGCCGGAGTAACGGTACTTGGATCGGTCGGATCGCGAGGAGAACGTACGACTACTTCCTCTATGTTGAGTCAACGCTTCCGCTTCGGTCTACGAGGGTACGTAGACAACACTCTCCCCTCTCGTTGCTGTGCATCACCATGATCTTGCGTGTGCGTAGGAAATTTTTGAAATTACTACGTTCCCCAACAGTGGCATCAGAGCCTAGGTTTTTATGGTTTGATGTTGTTTGCACGAGTAGAACACAAGTGAGTTGTGGACGATACAAGTCATACTGCCTACCAGCATGTCATACTTTGGTTCAGCGGTATTGTTGGACGAGACGATCCGGACCAACCTTACGCGTACTCTTACGCGAGACCGGTTCCCTCGACGTGCTTTGCACATAGATGGCTTGCGGAAGACTGTCTCTCCAACTTTAGTTGAACCGAGTGTGGCTACGCCCGGTCCTTGAGAAGGTTAAAACGGAGTCTATTTGACAAACTATCGTTGTGGTTTTGATGCGTAGGTAAGATGAGTTCTTGCTTAAGCCCGTAGCAGCCACGTAAAACTTGCAACAACAAAGTAGAGGACGTCTAACTTGTTTTTGCAGGGCATGTTGTGATGTGATATGGTCAAGACATGATGCTAAATTTTATTGTATGAGATGATCATGTTTTGTAACCAAGTTATCGGCAACTGGCAGGAGCCATATGGTTGTCGCTTTATTGTATGCAATGCAATCGCGATGTAATGCTTTACTTTATTACTAAGCGGTAGTGATAGTCGTGGAAGCATAAGATTGGCGAGACGACAACGATGCTACGATGGAGATCAAGGTGTCGCACCGGTGACGATGGTGATCATGACGGTGCTTCGGAGATGGAGATCACAAGCACAAGATGATGATGACCATATCATATCACTTATATTGATTGCATGTGATGTTTATCTTTTTATGCATCTTATCTTGCTTTGATTGACGGTAGCATTATAAGATGATCTCTCACTAAATTATCATACTAATAGTGTTCTCCCTGAGTATGCACCGTTGCGAAAGTTCTTCGTGCTGAGACACCACGTGATGATCGGGTGTGATAGGCTCTACGTTCAAATACAACGGGTGCAAAACAGTTGCACACGCGGAATACTCAGGTTTAACTTGACGAGCCTAGCATATAACAGATATGGCCTCGGAACACGGAGACCGAAAGGTCGAGCGTGAATCATATAGTAGATATGATCAACATAATGATGTTCACCATTGAAACTACTCCATCTCACGTGATGATCGGACATGGTTTAGTTGATTTGGATCACGTGATCACTTAGAGGATTAGAGAGATGTCTATCTAAGTGGGAGTTCTTAAGTAATATGATTAATTGAACTTTAATATTATCATGAACATTAGTCCTGGTAGTATTAGCATATCTATGTTGTAGATCAATAGCTCGCGTTGTTGCTTCACTGTGTTTATTTTGATATGTTCCTAGAGAAAATTGTGTTGAAAAATGTTAGTAGCAATGATGCGGATTGGATCCGTGATCTGAGGTTTATCCTCATTGCTGCACAGAAGAATTATGTCCTTGATGCACCGCTAGGTGACGGACCTATTGCAGGAGCAGATGCAGACGTTATGAACGTTTTGCTAAGCTCAATATGATGACTACTTAATAGTTTAGTGCACCATGCTTAAACGGCTTAGAATCGGGACTTCAAAGACGTTTTGAACGTCATGGACCATACAAGATGTTCCAGGAGTTGAAGTTAATATTTCAAGCAAATACCCGAGTTGAGAGATATGAAGTCTCCAACAAGTTCTATAGCTAAAAGATGGAGGAGAATCGCTCACCTAGTGAGCATGTGCTCAGATTGTCTGGGTACTACAATCACTTGAATCAAGTGGGAGTTAATCTTCCAGATAAGATATTGATTGACAGAATTCTCTAGTCACCATCACCAAGTTAGTAGAACTTCGTGATGAACTATAGTATGCAAGGGATGACGAAAACAATTCCCAAGCTCTTCGTGATGCTGAAATCGACGAAGGTAGAAATCAAGAAAAACATCAAGTGTTGATGGTTGACGAGACCACTAGTTTCAAGAAAAGGGCAAAGGGAAGAAGAGGAACTTCAAGAAGAATGGCAAGCGAGTTGCTGCTCAAGTGAAGAAGCTCAAGTCTGGTCCTAAGCCTGAGACTAAGTGCTTCTACTGCAAAGGGACTGGTCACTAGAAGCGGAACTACCCCAAGTATTTGGCGGATAAGAAGGATGGCAAAGAGAACAAAAGTATATTGGATATACAGATTATTGATGTGTATTTTACTAGTGTTCATAGCAATCCCTCGGTATTTGATACTGGTTCAGTTGCTAAGAAGTAGTAACTCGAAACGGGAGTTGCAGAATGAACAGAGACTAGTTAAGGGTGAGGTGACGATGTGTGTTGGAAGTAGTTCCAAGATTGATATGATCATCATCATACACTTCCCTATACTTTCGAGATTAGTGTTGAACCTAAATAAGTGTTATTTGGTGTTTGCGTTGAGCATAAATATGATTTGATCATGTTTATTGCAATACGGTTATTCATTTAAGTTAGAGAACAATTGTTGTTCTGTTTACATGAATAAAACCTTCTATGGTCATACACACCAACGAAAATGGTTTGTTGGATCTCGATCGTAATGATACACATATTCATAATATTGAAGCCAAAAGATGCAAAGTTAATAATGATAGTGCAACTTGTTTGTGGCACTGCCGTTTAGGTCATATTGGTGTAAAGCGCATGAAGAAACTCCATGCTGATGGAATTTTGGAATCACTTGATTATGAATCACTTGATGCTTGCGAACCATGCCTCATGGGCAAGATGACTAAGACTCCATTCTCCGGAACAATGGAGCGAGCAACAGATTTGTTGGAAATCATACATACTGATGTATGTGGTCCGATGAATATTAAGGCTCGCGACAAGTATCATTATTTTCTGACCTTCACAGATAATTTGAGCAGATATGGGTATATCTACTTGATGAAACATAAGTCTGAAACATTTGAAAAGTTCAAAGAATTTCAGAGTGAAGTGGAAAATCATCGTAACAAGAAAATCAGGTTTCTACGATCTGATCGCGGAGACAAATATTTGAGTTACGAGTTTGGTCTTCGATTAAAACAATGTGGAATAGTTTCACAAATTCATGCCACCTGGAACACCACAGCATAATGGTGTGTCCGAATGTCATAACCGTACTTTATTAGATATAGTACAATCTATGATGTTTCTTACCAATTTACCAATATCGTTTTGGGATCATGCATTAGAGACAGCTGCATTCACGTTAAAAAGGGGCACCATCTAAATCCGTTGAGACGACACAATATGTACTATGGTTTGGCAAGAAACCAAAGTTGTCGTTTCTTAAAAGTTTGGGGTTGTGATGCTTATATGAAAAAGTTTCATCCTGATAAGCTCAAACCCAGATCGGAGAAATATATCTTCATAGGATACCCAAAGGAAATTGTTGGGTACACCTTCTATCACAGATCCAAAGGCAAGACATTTGTTGCTAAGAATGGATCCTTTCTAGAGAAGGAGTTTCTCTCGAAAGAAGTGAGTGGGAGGAAAGTAGAAAACTTGATAAGGTAATTGTACCTTCTCCCTTATTGGAAAGTAGTTCATCACAGAAATCTGTTCTTGTGACTACTACACCAATTAGTGAGGAAGCTAATGATGATGATCATGTAACTTCAGATCAAGTAACTACCAAATCTCGTAGGTAAACCAGAGTGAGATCCGCACCAGAGTGATACGGTAATCTTGTTCTGGAAGTCATGTTACTAGACCATGACGAACTTGCGAACTATGAGGAAGCGATGATGAGCCCAGATTCCGCGAAATGGTTTGAGGCCATGAAATCTGAGATATGATCCATGTATGAGAACAAAATTTGTACTTTGGTTGACTTGCCCGATGATCGGCAAGCAATTAAGAATAAATGGATCTTCAAGAGGAAGACGGACACTGATAGTAGTGTTACTATCTACAAAGCTAGAATTGTCGAAAAAAAAAGGTTTTTTCGACAATGTTCAAAGTATTGACTACGATGAGAGTTTGTCACTCGTATCTATGCTTAAGTCTGTCCGAATCATGTTAGCAATTGCCGCATTTTATGAAATCTGGCAAATGGATAAACAAAACTGCATTCCTTAATGGAGAGTTGTATATGATACAACCAGAAGGTTTTGTCGACCATAAAGGTGCTAATAAAGTGAGCAAGCTCCAGCGATCCATCGATGGACTGGTGCAAGCATCTCAGAGTTGGAATATACGCTTTGATAAGTTGATCAAAGCATATAGTTTTATACAGACTTATGGTGAAGCCTGTATTTACAAGAAAGTGAGTGGGAGCACTACAACATTTCTGATAAGTATATGTGTATGACATATTGTTGATCGGAAATAATGTAGAATTATTCTGCAAAGCATAAAGGAGTGTTTGAAAAGAGTTTTTCAATGAAAGACCTCGGGGAAGCTACTTACATATCGAGCATCAAGATCTATAGAGATAGATCGAGACGCTTGATAAGGTTTTGCAATGAGTACATACCTTGACAAGATTTTGAAGTAGTTCAAAATGGAACAGTCAAAGAAAGAGTTCTTGCCTGTGTTACAAGGTGTGAAATTGAGTAAGACTCAAAGCCCGACCACGGCAGAAGATAGAAAGAGAAAGAAAGTCATTCCCTATGCTTTGGCCATAGGTTCTATAAAGTATGCCATGCTGTGTACCAGACCTATTGTATACCCTACCCTGAGATTGGCACGGGAGTACAATAGTGATCTAGGAGTAGATCACTGGACGGCGGTCAAAATTATCCTTAGTGGAATAAGGATATGTTTCTCGATTATGGAGGTGACAAAAAGGTTCGTCGTAAAGAGTTACGTCTATACAAGTTTTGACACTGATCCAGATGACTCTAAGTCTCAATCTGGATACATATTGAAAGTGGGAGCAATTAGCTAGAGTAGCTCCATGCAGAGCATTATTGACATAGAAATTTGCAAAGTACATGCGGATCTGAATGTAGCAGACCCGTTGACTAAGATTCTCTCACAAGCAAAACATGATCACACCTTAGTACTCTTTGGGTGTTAATTACATAGCGATGTAAACTAGATTACTGAATCTAGTAAACCCTTTGGGTGTCGGTCATATAGCGATGTGAACTATGGGTGTTAATCACATGATGATGTGAACTATTGATGTTAATCACATGGTGATGTGATCTAGATTATTGACTCTAGTGCAAGTGGGAGACTGAAGGAAATATGCCCTAGAGGCAATAATAGAGTTATTATTTATTTCCTTATATCATGATAAATGTTTATTATTCATGCTAGAATTGTATTAACTGGAAACATAATACATGTGTGAATACATAGACAAACAGAGTGTCACTAGTATGCCTCTACTTGACTAGCTCATTAATCAAAGATGGTTATGTTTCCTAACAATGAACAAAGAGTTGTTATTTGATTAACGAGGTCACATCATTAGTTGAATGATCTGATTGACATGACCCATTCCATTAGCTTAGCACCCGATCGTTTAGTATGTTGCTATTGCTTTTATCCATGACTTATACATGTTCCTATGACTATGAGATTATGCAACTCCCGTTTGCCAGAGGAACACTTTGGGTACTACCAAACGTCACAACGTAACTGGGTGATTATAAAGGAGTACTACAGGTGTCTCCAAAGGTAGATGTTGGGTTGGCGTATTTCGAGATTAGGATTTGTCACTCCGATCGTCGGAGAGGTATCTCTGGGCCCTCTCGGTAATGCACATCACTCAAGCCTTGCAAGCATTGCAACTAATGAGTTAGTTGCGAGATGATGTATTATGGAACGAGTAAAGAGACTTGCCGGTAACGAGATTGAACTAGGTATTGGATACCGACAATCGAATCTCGGGCAAGTAACATACCGATGACAAAGGGAACGACGTATGTTGTTATGCGGTCTGACCGATAAAGATCTTCGTAGAATATGTAGGAGCCAATATGGGCATCCAGGTCCCGCTGTTGGTTATTGACCGGAGACGTGTCTCGGTCATGTCTACATTGTTCTCGAACCGTAGGGTCCGCACGCTTAAGGTTTCGATGACAGTTATATTATGAGTTTATGAGTTTTGATGTACCGAAGGAGTTCGGAGTCCCGGATGAGATCGGGGACATGACGAGGAGTCTCGAAATGGTCGAGACGTAAAGATCGATATATTGGACGACTATATTCGGACATCGGAAGGGTTCTGAGTGGTTCGGGTATTTTCAGGAGTACCGGGGAGTTACGGGATTACGGGAGAAGTAATGGGCCTTGATGAGCTTTAGTGGGAAGAGGAAAAGACTGCTGCGCCCCCCCTCCCCTCTAGTCCGAATTGGACTAGGGAAAAGGGGGCCGGCCACCTTTCCTTCTCCTCCTATTCCTTCTCCCTTCCTCCCCTCTTGGTGGACTCCTACTAGGACTTGGAGACCTAGTAGGACTCCACACCCTGGCGCGCCAAACCCTAGGCCGGCCACCCCCTCCCTTGCTCCTTTATATACAGGGGCAGGGAGCACCCCATAGACACAGAAGTTGATCTACGTATCGTTCCTTAGCCGTGTGCGGTGCCCCCTTCCACCAAATTCCACCTCGGTCATATCGTTGCAGTGCTTAGGCGAAGCCCTGCGCCGGTAACACATCAAGATCGTCACCACGCCGTCGTGCTGACGGAACTCTTCCCCGACGCTTTGCTGGATCGGAGCCCGGGGATCGTCATCGATCTGAACGTGTGCCAAGAACTCGGAGGTGCCGGAGTAATGGTACTTGGATCGGTCGGATCGCGAGGAGAACGTACGACTACTTCCTCTACGTTGAGTCAACGCTTCCGCTTCGGTCTACGAGGGTACGTAGACAACACTCTCCCCTCTCGTTGCTATGCATCACCATGATCTTGCGTGTGCGTAGGAAATTTTTGAAATTACTACGTTCCCCAACAGCTTTCAACATTAATGGGCGTACCTGAGATATAATGTTTTATTCTTTGCCCATTGACAACCTTCGGGTTAGTACCTTCGGCATTATTTATTTTAATGGCTCCAGATCGATAAACCCCCTCAATAACATAGGGTCCTTCCCATTTGGAGAGGAGTTTTCCTGCAAAGAATCTAAAATGAGAGTTGTACAAAAGAACATATTCTCCAACTTTGAACTCACGCTTTTGGATTCTTTTATCATGCCATATTTTAACTTTTTACTTAAATAACTTGGCATTTTCGTAAGCTTGGGTTCTCCATTCATTTAGTGAGCTAATTTTAAATAACCTCTTTTCACCGGCAAGTTTGAAATCATAGTTGAGTTTTTTAATTGCCCAATATGCCTTATGTTCTAACTCAAGAGGCAAATGATAAGTTTTTCCATAAACCATTTTATAAGGAGACATGCCCATAGGATTTTTATATGTTGTTCTATAAGCCCAAAGTGCATCATCTAATTTCTTAGACCAGTTCTTCCGGGGCCTATTGACAGTCTTTTGTAAAAATTAATTTTATTTCTCTATTGCTAAGTTCAACTTGACAACTAGACTGAGGATGATAAGGTGATGCAATTCTATGGTTAACATCATACTTAGCAAGCATTTTGCGGAAAGCTCCATGAATAAAGTGTGAACCACCATCAGTCATTAAATATCTAGGGACTCCAAACCTTGGGAAAATAACTTCCTTAAGCATTTTAATAGAGGTCTTGTGATCAACACTACTAGTTGGAATAGCTTCTACCCACTTAGTAACATAATCAAAAACAACCAAAATATGTGTATACCCATTAGAGGAAGGAAAAGGTCCCATATAATGAAAACCCCAAGCATCAAATGGTTCAACAGCAAGATAATAATTCATAGTCATTTCCTGATGCTTACCAATACTACCAACTCTTTTACATTCATCACAAGATAAAACAAACTTACAGGCATCCTTGAAGAGAGTAGGCCAATAAAATCTGAATTGCAATACCTTCTGAGCAGTTCTGTCTCCCGCATGGTGCCCTCCATAAGCTTCGGAGTGACATTTTCATAGGATTTGTCCCTGTTCATGCTCAGGTACACAATGTCTAATAATACCATCTACTCCTTCTTTATAAAGTTGTGGGTCATCCCAAAAGTAATGTCTTAAATCACAGAAGATTTTTTTTCTTTTGTTGGTATGTGAAGCTAGGTGGTATATATTTAGCAACAACGTAATTAGCATAGTCAGCATACCAAGGAGTGTTATGAGAAACATTTATTGCAGCTAATTGTTCATTAGGAAAGCTATCATCAATAGGTTGTGGGTCATCAAGAATATTTTCTAGCCTAGAAAAGTTATCAGCCACGGGGTTCTCAGCTCCTTTTCTATCAGTGATATGTAAGTCAAATTCTTGTAGCAACAGAACCCACCTGATGAGTCTAGGTTTAGCATATTTCTTTTCCATAAGATATTTAATAGCAGCATGATCAGTGTGAACAATCACTTTAGAATCAATAGTGTAAGATCTGAATTTATCACAAGCAAACACCACTGCTAAGAATTCTTTTTCAGCAGTAGCATAATTTCGTTGAGCATTGTCTAGAGTTTTGCTAGCATAAGGATTAACATTTTAATTTCTTATCAACTCTTTATCCCAGAACAGCACCAACAGCATAGTCACTAGCATCACAAATCATTTCAAAATGCAAGTTCCAATCAGGTGGTTGAACAATAGGTGCAAAACTCAAGGCTTTCTTAAGTGTTTCAAAGGCTTCTACACAATCATCATCCAAAACAAATGGAACATCCTTTTGTAAAAGATGTGTAAGAGGCCTAGAAATTTTAGAGAAGTCATTAATAAACCTCCTATAGAAACCAGCATGACCGAGGAAACTACGAATACCTTTAATATCTTTAGGACATGGCATTTTCTCAATTGCATCAACTTTAGCTTTATCCACCTTAATACCTCGTTCAAAAAATTTATGCCCCAAGACAATACCTTCATTAACCATAAATTGGCACTTCTCCCAATTCAAGACACGATTAGTTTGCTCGCATCTCTGCAAAACTCGATCAAGGTTGCTTAAGCAATCAACAAAGAAGTTCCGTAAATGGAAAAATCATCCATGAAAACCTCAACAATCTTTTCAAAAGTCGAAGAATATAGCAGTCATACATCTTTGAAAGGTACCAGGTGCATTACATAAACCAAAAGGCATACGTCTATAATACATAAGTTCCAAAAGGGCAAGTAAAGGTGGTTTTCTCTTGATCAGGTTGTGAAGCAGGTATTTGAGAAAAACCAGAATATCCATCAAGGAAGAAAAAATGTGTGTGCTTTGACAATCTTTCTATCATTTGATCAATAAAAGGCAGAGGGTAATGATCTTTTCTAATATGTTTATTTAATTTTCTAAAATCAATTACCATTCTATAGCCAGTGACAATTCTTTGCGGAATAAGTTCATTCTCATCATTAGGAACAACAATAATACCACCCTTCTTAGGGACACAATGAATAGGACTTGCCCATCTACTATCAGCTATAGGATAGATTATACCTGCTTCTAGAAGCTTTAGTATTTCAGTTCTTACCACTTCTTTCATCTTAGGATTTAAGCGTCGTTGGTGATCAACAACGGGTTTAGCATCAGGTTCCATATTAATTTTGTGTTGACAGGGAGTGGGACTAATGCCCTTTAAATCATCAAGAGTATACCCAATAGCAGCTCGGTGCTTCTTCAGAACCTTTAGTAATCTTTCTTCTTCATGTTCTGAAAGGTTAGCACTAATAATAACAGGATATATCCTTTTCTCATCAAGATAAGCATATTTCAAAGTGTCTGGCAATTGTTTTAATTCAAACGCAGGATTACCTTTAGGTGGAGGAGGACCTCCTAGAGTTTCAACAGGAAAATTGTGTTTAAGCAGAGGATGTTGTTTGAAGAAAATCTTATCTATTTCATTTTTTTCATGCATATGCATATCATTCTCATGGTCTAGCAAATAATGTTCTAGTGGATCAGTAGGAGGCACGACAGTAGAAGAAAGACCAATTATTTCATCCTTACTAGGCAATTCTTTCTTATGATGCTTTCTACTAAACTTAGAGAAATTAAACTCATGAGACTCATCACCAAAACTTACACCGCGGTTTGTTTCTCACAATCTATTTTAGCTTTAACGGTGTTCAAGAAAGGTTTACCAAAGATAATGGGACAAAAGTCATCTTGTGGGGAACCAAGAACAAGAAAATCAGTAGGGTATTATAACATCTATGTCTTCGATTTCAGCGGGTGCTATGTCATTCATAATCTCTTGATATAAGGTAAAAGGAATAGCACTCATGCTAGCACCTATGTCACATAAACCATGATAACAGTGATCTCCTATCTTAGACAATATGCATACCAACAACGAGTCTATGTTTATCCTTTTCATCGGGTTTGGCAATTCTAGCAGCTTCATCACAGAAGTAAATAGCATGCCCATATAAATTTTCAACCAAGAGATCTTTAACCATAGCAACACTAGGTTCTACCTTGATTTGTTCAGCTGGTTTAGGTGTTCTAATATAGCTTTTATTGACCAAAGCTTAATATAAGCAGTAGGAACAACTGGATCAACACTATAAATAATAGGTTCATCTTTAGCCCTTACCAGTTCTTTAATTTCTTCTTTAATAGGTGGGTGATATTTAAACCACTTCTCCTTAGGGAGATCAGCATGAGCAACAAATGATTCACAAAAGGAGGCTACTATCTCAGAGTCAAGTCCATATTTAGTGCTAAACTTTTGAAAAGCATCGGTATTCATAAAAGATTTAACACAATCATACTTAAGCTTATTACCTGACTCTTTACCTTCGTCGAGTTCCCAATCTTCAGAGTTGCATTTAATTCTTTCTAAAAGATCCCACCAGAATTCAATAGTTTTCTTCATAAAGGAACCAGTACAAGAAGTATCAAGCATGAATCGATCATCATGAGAAATTCGAGCATAAAAATTCTGAATGAAAATTTCTCTTGAGAGCTCATGATTGGGCATGAATATAACATTGACTTAATCCTCCCCCAAGCTAGAGCGATACTTTCTCCTTCACGAGGCCAAAAATTATATATGTAATTTCGATCACGATGAACTAGATGCATAGGATATTTTTTTTCGTGAAACTCCAATTTCAATCGATTCCAATTCCAAGATCCAATATCATCGCATAGCCTATACCATGCCAATGCTTTTCCCTTCAAAGATAAAGGGAAAACCTTCTTCTTAGCTTCATCTCCGGGTAAACCTGCAAGCTTAAATAATCCACAAATTTCTTCCACATATATCAAGTGCATATCAAGATGTCCGGTTCCATCTCCTACATAAGGACTAGCTAGCAGTTGTTCTATCATACCCGAAGGAATTTTATGACCAATATTTTCAGTAGGTGCAGTAGGTTGAGGAGTGACTAATTATGGTTCCGGTCGAGGTGAAGATACCCCGAACAAATCCCTCATTGGATTGTTTTCCATAGTAACAAGTGTCAGGAAATTTCAGCACGTAGTAATAATTTTTCCTTACCAAGAGCACTTCACTCCCTGGCAACGGCGCCAGAAAAGAGCCTTGATGACCCACAGGTATATGGGATCAATGGTAGTCCTTTCAATAAGTAAGAGTGTCGAACCCAACGAGGAGCAGAAGGAAATGACAAGTGTTTTTTAGGAAGGTATTCTCTGCAAGCATTGAAATTATAAATAACGAGTAGTTTGATAGCAAGATAATTTGTAATGAGCAAGTAACGATAATAGTAACAAATGTGCAGCAAGGTATCCCAATCCCTTTGAGTCAAAGGATAGGCCAAAACAGTCTCTTATGATAAGCTAAGCGTTCTTGAGGGTACACGGGACTTTCATCTAGTTGGTTTGATTTGTGTTCGCTACTTTGATAATTTGATATGTGGGTGGACCGGTGCTTAGGTGTTGTTCTTACTTGAACAAACCTCCTACTTATGATTAACCCCCTCGCAAGCATCCGCAACTACGAGAAAAGCATTAAGAATAAATTCTAACCATAACATTAAACTTTTGGATACAAATCAGTCACTTGCAGAATAGCGCATAAACTAGGGTTTAAGCTTCGGTCACTCTCTCAACCCATCATCTAATAACTACTCCACAATGCATTCCCTTAGTCCCAAATATGGTGAAGCGTCATGTAGTCGACGTTCACACGACACCACTAGGGGGATCACAACATACATACCATCAAAAAATTGAACACATATAAAATTCACATGATTACTTGCAACAAGATTTCTCCCGTGACTCAAGAACAGAAGTAGCTACTCAAAAATGATAATCATGATCAAGATCAGAGGGGTATTAAATAACATATTGGATCTGAACATATAATCTTCCACCAAATAAACCATATAGTAATCAACTACAAGATGTAATCAACACTACTAGTCACCCACTAGTACCAATCTATAGTTCAGGTACAAATATTGAACACGAGAGATGAACTAGGGTTTGAGAGGATATGTTGCTATTGAATATGTTGATGGAGATTGCCCTCCCAAACATGGGAGAGTTGTTGGTGAAGATGATGATGATGATTTCCCCCTCCGGGAAGGAAGTTCCCCCAGCGGAATCACTCCGCCGGAGGGCAAAAGTGCTCCTGCCCAAGTTCCGCCTTGAGACGGCGGCGCTTCATCCCGAAAGTCCTCTCCTTATTTTTTTTCTAGGTCAAAATGACTTATATACTAGAAGAGGAGCACCGGAGGTGGGCCGAGGAGGGCACAACCCACCAGGGCGCGCCTGGTCTCCCTGGCACGCCCAGGTGGGTTGTGCCCACCTGGTGGGGCCCCTCTGGTAGTTATTTGCTCCATTATTTCTTATATGTTCCATAAAAATCTTCGTAAAGTTTCAACTCATTTGGAGTTATGTAGAATAGGTAGCCTGGCGTAGCTTTTTCAGGTCCAGTTTTCCTGCTACCGGAATTCTCCCTCTTTGTGTTAACCTTGCATATTATGAAAGAAAAGGCATTAGAATTACTCCAAAAAGCATTATTATGCATAAAAACAATATAAATAACAGTAGGTAAACATCATGCAAAATGGACGTATCAGTATTCATGTTGTAGCTTATGGCGAGTGTAAGCCTTTATCTGGTATTCTCATCTATTCAGTACATGGTATGTTGTAATGATATCCACCTTGCTATGCACTCGAAATGCGATTCTGACCCAATCATGGATTCAACACGTGATCGGAATGGAATTGCATCTTGGGCGTTACACACTAGGCCTAATACAATTGCATACAGGAAAAAAAGGACGCACTGCATAAGCAGGGATGGATTCAAGGGAGACGAGGGGGGTGAGACCCCCCCTAACGACTGTGTCCCACGTTAAAAGCGATGAGTTGATCGCTAAATTTTCGTGCTAGGAAATTGCTCATGAGTTGCTTCGCCCCCCCCCCCTATGCGCTTACCATGGCCTGGGCCATGTATTGTTTTTTTTAAGTGAGCCCATGTATTGTTTGTCCAAGCGATTGTAACCTAAAGGCCCAAATCCCAGTAAAGGAAAGAGGGAAAATAACCCACCAGTAAAGCAAATGGGCCAGGCTAGGAAGCAGTACACGCACACGTTTCCAACCTGCTAAAAAACTGCTCCTGCGATCTGAGTCCGCCGCCGGCTGCCTGCTAGATCTTCTATCGAATATATCCGTCGAGGAGGGAATAACAGGGACTAGGGAAGAGGAGAAGAAAGCATTATTGTGTCGATCCAACAACTTATTCTAGCATGTTTTTACTGCCGGCCACACGTATGAGCAACCAAATGAGGAAAAGGTTAGGTTTTTACTTATAGCATTAGATTTAATTGTCTTTCAAAGGATTTGATCCAGGAATCCTAATATCATCGCCACCGCTCTCTTGTTGCCACCAACCATCACCAGGAATCATTGTTTTTGTGGCCTATATCTTCCGTGCGTCCAAACTCGAGCAAATGGCAATGCTGCGTTGGCCGACGTTAATCATCCATGGCAGCAATAGATCGTTTCTCAAGGTATAAACATAGTATTAGTTCTTTTTTAACATCAACATATTATTATTGCCTGATATGGTAACCCCTAATGCATTAGTTAGTAGCAGTTGTAGTTACATGTCTTTACTCGATGATAGATAGAGATCTAATTTATCTTTTATACCAGATTAGTTGTACTTGTCTAGATAAAATAAATAAATAGAAAGAATAGAATATATTGCTCTTTTCAAACCATTTGCTTCAAGTGTAAACCTTGCACTAAAAATCCGAATTCAACACACTAATCATAGAGATAAATTTTTGCCAACAGTTGCAAAATATGTGTAGTTTTTGCATGTGCAACTATTACAAAATATACATTGCAATTTTATGTGAGACTTGATATACGTATTATGTTTGTGATAGTTATCCCTTTCTCCCCCCCCCCCCTTGTTCAAATCCTGGCTCTGTCCCTGTGCATAAGGGCAACACCATTGCCAAAGGCAAACAAAGCACACACACAAACCTGAGATGCTATGAAAAGCTAGCGGGGCGACGTACGCCAGTGGCGCGTAAGGTCGAAGCCGCAGGCATCGCTGAGTAAGCTCAAAGAAATCTCGACGACACCGAGTAGGCTCGAAGCCTCAATGACGAGTAAGCTCGAAGAAGCCCCTGCAAAACGAAGCGAGAGAAGGCTAGTTTGCACCGCATCTGACGAACGTCACAAAATAACAAATTTATTTGAAAGCTCAACCGACTTAGAAAAAATGCCGAAACACCCTGACTTAAGCAGGCCGAGCACCTCACATGGCAGCGGTCACGCCCCAAACCGGCTTGAGTGAACGAGGTAGGCAACCAGGAAACATACAACCGAAATGCACACCGAGCCAAGTGGCGGCGTGCGAAGGGCGCGCACGCCAATCCAGCCATGCCAGCGATGTGCAAACGCCGCGTACACCGTCTGTCGTGTCCGAACAACCCGACGTGGGCGCGAGGATGCAGACAGGTAGTCCGGATAGTTCGGCACGCGCGGTCGCCACGCAAAACTACCGCATGACGATGGCCCCTCTGTTGGGGAGCGTAGCATGCAATTTCAAAAAAAAATCATATGATCACGCAAGATCTATCTAGGAGATGCATAGCAACGAGACGGGGAGAGTGTGTCCATGTACCCTCATACACCAAAAGCAGAAGCGTTAAGTTAACGCGGTTGATGTAGTCGAACGTCTTCATGATCCAACCGATCTAGTACCGAACGTACGGCACCTCCGAGTTCAGCACACGTTCAGATCGATGACGTCCCTCGAACTCTTGATCCAACAGAGGGTCGAGGAGAGTTTCGTCAGCACAACGGCGTGGTGACGGTGATGGTGATGTAATCCGCGCAGGGCTTCGCCTAAGCACTACGACGCTATGACCGGAGGAGTAAACTGTGGAGGGGGCACCGCACACGGCTAAGAGAACAATTGTTGTGCTTTGGGGTGCCCCCTGCCCCTGTATATAATGGAGGGGAGGAGGAGGCTGGCCACCAAGGGGCGCTCCAAGGGGGGTCCTACTAGGACTCCACTCCTAGTAGGATTCGTCCCCCCCCCCATTTTTTTCTTTCTCATGGAGGGGAAAGAGGGAAAGGAGAGGGAAGAGGAGAAGGAAAGGGGGCGCGCCCCCTCCCCTAGTCCAATTTGGACTCCCTATGGGAGGGGGCGCGGCCACCCCTTGTGGGCTGCCTCCCCTCTCCCCTATGTCCCATGAAGGCCCATTACTTCCCCGCGGGGTTCCGGTAACCCCTCGGTTCTTCGATAAATATTCAAAATGTCCCGAAACCATTCCAGTGTCCGAATACCTTCATTCAATATATAAACCTTTACCTCTTGACCATTTCGAGACTCCTCGTCATGTCTGTGATATCATCCGAGACTCCGACCAATCTTCGGTTACCAAAACACATAACTCATAATACAAATTGTCATAGAACATTAGCGTGCGGACCCTACGGATTCGAGAAGTATGTAGACATGACCGAGACACATCTCTGATCATAACCAACAATGGAACCTGGATTCTCATATTGGTTCCTACATATCCTACGAAGATATTTATCGGTCAAACCGCAATAACAACATACGTTATTCCCTTCGTCATTTGTATGTTACTTGCCCGAGTTTCGACCGTCAGTATCCTCATACCTAGTTCAATCTCGTTACCGGCAAGTCTCGTTACCCATTCCATAATGCATCATCCCATAACTAACTCATTAGTCACTTTGCTTGCAAGGCTTATAGTGATGTGCATTACCGAGAGGGCCCGGAGATACCTCTCCGATACTTGGAGTGGCAAATCCTAATCTTGATCTATGCCAACTCAACAAACACCTTTGGAGACACGTGTAGAGCATCTTTATAATCACCCGTATTCGGGAGTTGCATAATCTCATAGTCAGAGGAATATGTATAAGTCATGAAGAAAGCAATAGCAATAAAACTTAACGATCATTATGCTAAGCTAAAGGATAGGTCTTGTCCATCACATCATTCTCTAATGATGTGATCCCGTTCATCAAATGACAACACATATCTATGGTCAGGAAACTTAACCATCTTTGATTAATGAGCTAGTCAAATAGAGGCATACTAGGGACACTCTGTTTTGTCTATGTATTCACACCTGTACTAAGTTTCCGGTTAATACAATTCTAGCATGAATAATAAACATTTATCCTGATATAAGGAAATGTAAATAACAATTTTATTATTGCCTCTAGGGCATATTTCCTTCGCTCTCCCATTTGCACTAGAGTCAATAATCTATATCACATACTAATGATTCTAACACCCATGGAGTCTTGGTGCTGATCATGTTTTGCTCGTGGAAGAGACTTAGTCAACGGGTCTGCAACATTCAAACCCGTATGTATTTTGCAAATCTCTATGTCTCCCTCCTTGACTTGATCGCGGATGGAGTTGAAGTGTCTCTTGATGTGTTTGGTTCTCTTGTGAAATCTAGATTCCTTCGCTAAGGCAATTGCTCCAGTATTGTCACAAAAGATTTTCATTAGACCCGATGCACTAGGTATTACACCTAGATCGGATATGAACTCCTTCATCCAGACTCCTTCATTTGTTGCTTCTGAAGCAGCTATGTACTCCGCTTCACATGTAGATCCCGCAAAGCCGCTCTGCTTGGAACTGCACCAACTGACAGCTCCACCATTCAATATAAATACGTATCTGGTTTGTGACTTAGAGTCATCCGGATCAGTGCCAAAGCTATTTACGTAACCATTTACGACAAGCTCTTTGTCACCTCCATAAATGAGAAAGATATCCATAGTCCTTTTCAGGTATTTCAGGATGTTCTTGACCGTTGTCCAGTGATCCACTCTTGGATTACTTTGGTACCTCCCTACTGAACTTATAGCAAGGCACACATCAGGTCTAGTACACAACATTGCATACATGATAGAACCTATAGCTGAGGCAAAGGGAATGACTTCCATTTTCTGTCTATCTTCTACAGTGATTCACCCTGTGCACTCGGTTTTCTCAGTTTGATTCGGTTCGGTTTATACGGTTTTTATACTTCGGTTTATGCGGTTTTATACATAGATACGGTTCGGTTTCGGTAATAACCATTTAATTTCAGTTTGGTTTCGGTAATAACCGAGGTTGACGCAAATTTTGAACGACAAATAATTTTTTGGTCACATGATTCAGTTCATGTATGTAGGATAGATTTTTTATTGTGTGTACTGTGTACATAGATTGGATCGTTACATGATGAGCATTAGGTGGCAACAAATATGAGAGATTAGGCCGGTTTTGGAGGTCCACGTGAATTTTTCCTAGGCATTACTAGTAGATGGCAGCACATAAGACTGATTACAAGAAGGGAAGAGGAAGCAGCAAAAGGAGGAAAGAGAGAAAATCATGCGCATCTTCAATGGACACGAGGCCATGACCCACCTGGTGGGCCCTTTCCAGGCCGATCCTCCCAAGTCCTGACAAATTGATCAGTATTTGTTTTTAGAGGTGACAAAATAGATCGGCTGCCTTTTTCTGAGAAATAATAGATCGGCTGCCTGGAGGAGACGAAACGAAGCACTCTGCGTGTGGCTCGCTCGACAAAAGCTGCCTTATGGGCCAGATAGTTTGAGGCCCAAACAAGCATGCATGCGATAGGAGGTGCTCTGGTCAGTTGGAGCTACTAAGATTAGTACCACCTTGCCAGTCGAGCAGCAGTGCGGTGGGCTAACAGCTATAAAAGATGGGGTCCCTGAAGGGTTGGACTCATATCATAGGGTATTAAATCAGACTTCGGTTATTTTGGTTTAATCGAATGGTTTTCGGTTTCTAACCGAAAAAACCAAATGTTAAATGGTTTCTAGAATTGGAAACTGAAACTGAAACTGGAAACTGAAAAAACCGAAGTTTCGGTTCGGTTTGGTTTTTTTGGTTCGGTTTGTGGTTTCCGGTTCGGTTTTGCACACCCTGAGCAGTGATCGGGCATTGAGTCTGACTCAATTTCACACCTTGTAACACAGGCTAGAACCCTTTCTTTGACTGGTCCATTTTGAACTTCTTCAAAACTTTATCAAGGTATGTGCTTTGTGAAAGTCCAATTAAGCGTCTTGATCTATCTCTATAGATCTTGATGCCCAATATATAAGCAGCTTCACCGAGGTCTTTTATTGAAAAATTCTTATTCAAGTATCCTTTTATGTTATACAGAAATTTTGTATTATTTCCAATCAATATGTCATCCACATATATTATTAGAAATGCTACAGAGCTCCCACTCACTTTCTTGTAAATACAGGCTTCTCCAAAAGTCTGTATAAAACCATATGTTTTGATCACACTATCAAAGCTTATATTCCAACTCCGAGATGCTTACACCAGTCCATAAATGGATCGCTGGAGCTTGCACACATTGTTAGCACCTTTAGGATCGACAAAACCTTCTAGTTGCATCATATACAACTCTTCTTTAAGAAATCCATAATCATAAAATGCGGCAATTGCTAACATGATTCAAACAGACTTAAGCATCCTACGGGTAAGAAGGTCTCATCGTAGTCAACTCCTTGAACTTGAATCTTTGGCAACAAGTCGAGCTTTGTAGACAGTAACATTATCGTCAGCGTCAGTCTTCTTCTTGAAGATCCATTTATTCTCTATGGCTTGCCGATCATCGGGCAAGTCAACCAAAGTCCACACTTTGTTCCCATACATGGATCCCATCTCATATTTCATGGCCTCAAGCCATTTCGCAGAATCTGGGCTCATCATCGCTTCCTCATAGTTCGTAGGTTCGTCATGGTCTAATAACATGACTTCGAGAATAGGATTACCATACCACTCTGGTGCGGAACGTACTGTGGTTGACCTATGAGGTTTGGTAGTAACTTGATTTGAAGTTTCATGATCATCGTCATTAACTTCCTCACTAATTGGTGTAGGCATCACTCGAACTGATTTCTGTGATGAACCACTTTCCAATTCGGGAGAAGGTACAACTACCTCACCAAGTTCTACTTTCCTCCCAGTCACTTCTTTCGAGAGAAACTCCTTCTCTAGAAAGGATCCATTCTTAGCAATGAATATTTTGCCTTCAGATCTGTGATAGAATGTGTACCCATCAGTTTCCTTTGGGTATCCTATGAAGACGCATTTCTCCGATTTGGGTTCGAGCTTATCAGGTTGAAGCTTTTTCACATAAGCATCGCAACCCCGAACTTTAAGAAACGACAACTTAGTTTTCTTGTCAAACCACAGTTCATATGGTGTCGTCTCAACGGATTTAGATGGTGCCTTATTTAACGTGAATGCAGCCGTCTCAACGCATAAACCTGGCTCAGATGCCACTGTTGGGGAACGTAGCATGCAATTTCAAAAAAATTCCTACGATCATGCAAGATATATCTAGGAGATGCATAGTAACGAGAGGGGGGAGTGTGTCCACGTACCCTCATAGACCGAAAGCGGAGGCGTTAGGTTAACATGGTTGATGTAGTCGAACGTCTTCAGGGTCCAACCGATCTAGTATCGAACGTACGTCACCTCCGAGTTCAGCACACATTCAGCTCGATGACGTCCCTCTAACTCTTGATCCAGCAGAGGGTCGAGGGAGAGTTTCGTCGGCACGATGGCGTGGTGACGGTGATGGTGATGTGATCCGTGCATGCTTTGCCTAAGCACTACGATGCTATGACCGGAGGAGTAAACTGTGGAGGGGGGCACCGCACACTGCTAAAAGAACAACTATTGTGCTTTGGGGTGCCCCTGCCCCCGTATATAAAGAAGGGGAGGAGGAGGCTGGCCACCAAGGGGCGCGCCAAGGGGGGGAGTCCTACTAGGACTCCACTCCTAGTAGGATTCGCCCCCCCCCCCTTTTCCTTTCTCATGGAGGGGAAAGAGGGAAGGGAGAGGGAAGAGGAGAAGGAAAGGGGGGCGCGCCCCCTCCCCTAGTCCAATTCGGACTCCCTATGGGAGGGGGCGTGGCCACCCCTTGTGGGCTTCTTCCCCTCTTCCCTATGGCCCATGAAGGCCCATTACTTCCCCGCGGGGGTTCCGGTAACCCCTCGGTTCTCCGATAAATATTCGAAACGTCCCGAAACCATTCCGGTGTCCGAATACCTTCGTCCAATATATCAATCTTTACCTCTCGACCATTTTGAGACTCCTCGTCATGTCCGTGATCTCATCCGGGACTCCGAACAATCTTCGGTCACCAAAACACATAACTCATAATACAAATCGTCATCGAACGTTAAGCGTGCAGACCCTACGGGTTCGAGAACTATGTAGACATGACCGAGACACAGCTCCGATCAATAACCAACAGCGGAACCTGGATTCTCATATTGGTTCCTACATATCCTACAAAGACCTTTATCGCTCAAACCGCAATAAAAACATATGTTATTCCCTTTGTCATCGGTATGTTACTTGCCTGAGATTCTATCGTCGGTATCCTCATACCTAGTTTAATCTAGTTACCGGAAAGTCTCTTTACTCGTTCCGTAATGCATCATCCTATAACTAACTCAGTAGTCACATTGCTTGCAAGGCTTATAGTGATGTGCATTACCGTGAGGGCCCAGAGATACCTCTCCGATACTTGGAGTGACAAATCCTAATCTTGATCTATGCCAACTCAACAAACACCTTTGGAGACACCTGTAGAGCATCTTTATAATCACCCAGTTACGTTGTGACATTTGATAGCACACAAGGTGTTCCTCCGGTATTCGGGATTTGCATAATCTTATAATCAGAGAAATATGTATAAGTCATGAAGAAAGCAATAGCAATAAAACTTAACGATCATTATGCTAAGATAATGGATGGGTCTTGTCCATCACATCATTCTCTAATGATGTGATCCCGTTCATCAAATGACAACACATGTCTATGGTCAGGAAACTTAACCATCTTTGATTAACGAGCTAGTCAAGTAGAGGCATACTAGGGATACTTTGTTTTGGCTATGTATTCACACATGTACTAAGTTTCCGGTTAATACAATTCTAGCATGAATAATAAACATTTATCATGATATAAGAAAATATAAATAACAACTTTATTATTGCCTCTAGGGCATATTTCCTTCACACTCCCCCGCCGACCCGGCCATGCCAACAACCGAACAACCCGACGTGGGGTGAGGACGCTGACAAGCGGATCCAAATGGTCTGTCACGTGCATGCGCAACGCATAACCATTGCATGACGATGGCCCCGCGCTCGCCCGCGGTCCACCTGCCATGCACCGCCAGACGGGTTGTTTGGGCAGGCCGGAGAGCCCCCAAGAGGCCCCCGATGCACGCCACCTAAAAACAGACGAAGCAGAGGGGCCTCTCGCCTTCGAAGCTCCCCAGAGGCGGGTTTCCATCATCCTTTATAGGAGTAATAATGGGACAAAACACTGAACAGAACTTTACACACATACAGTCGTAGGAAAACATAACACTATTTGCAAAAAAAACATAACACCTTTAGCCACTTACATAAATGAAAACACTAAAAATCTAAGGGCATGGCAATTTATATTGACACGATGATGTCAAATTTAGTGTGCAAACATGACAATTTTCTAACAATAAATGAAGGACCCTAATAATTATCACACGTGTGGTACGAACACAGAACAACTCAAAAAGTTTTTTATGTAAGTTTAGTGACACGGGGATGACAACTTCTTTTTGGATGGCAAGTTTCAGTTTCTTTTATGGGTTTTTTTATGACAACTTTAGTTGTAAAAAACTTCAGGATCGGAGTGCTTCATACCAAACGTGTGACACTTATCATTTGAGAAAATAAACTGAGGCAAATTTGCCACGCTCGTCAACTTAACTTGCCATTCTCGAAGAATATAATTTGCCATGAAAAATGTTTGATTTGCCATCATGAAAAATCTCACGTCACATTTATAGTGGAGACCTCGGCGGCGGCGCCCTCCATCACGCGGATTTCCTGAAATTTTTATTATTGATAATTAGTATTATAGTAATTCGGAAACTAATAAACATTAATGAGAAATTTGAAAAATAGCAAGTATGCTAGGAATAACAACATCCAAGGCTGGACGCCGGTAAGAACAACGTCCAAGGATGGACGCTCTTATAAATAGCGTCAACTGTTTGGTTCGACCAGAACCCTCAACCACCTCCACAGGACCAAAGCTAGACTCCGCCACCTCTAGCCCGCCGAAAATGGCGCTCCAGCAACGCACCACTCTTCTTTCGCTCACCGTTATCCCTCTTTGCCAGCTCCGATCATCGTGCCTCACTCGCAATGATGATCCGCTGAACCCCTTTGCCGCCGGGGCCGCAGCTGCCCAACTCCAGCAGTTATATCCTCCTCAGCAAGGACCTCCCCGACCTCTTCCTTGTTACGCTCAGAGCCATCTCTAGCAACACTGACTACTAACACGTCATCGTGAGCTCTCTCTCCACCCTTCTCGCTCTCCTACACTAGGCATGCACAATTGTGTCAGTGCATGTGTTGTGAATTTGCGTGAATATTTGTGCATGGTGATGTGAATTCGAGTCGGTTTCTATTGAAAGAGGCTTACCTCGCTTTATAGATAAAGCAATGATCATACAACTCAATGCATACAACTCGACACCACACCACATACACCCGAGACAGGATAAAACAATGCAAGAGAACAACGACACCACCACAACCCACTCCAAGCTCACAACAAGAATACAAAGAGAGTTCCGCGAGAAGCGATCGAAGTGCTCCACCATGATAGAGGCGTCACAGAGAGACGATGTTGCGCCCGACGAACCATGGACTCCAAGACGATGCCTTCACCAAGGGTGCGACACCGGAGCACCGCCACCGCAGATCCAAAAAGATCATGGTTTTCACCTTGAGTAAACCGAAGGAGGAGAGTAGCCGCAATGCAGCCTTCACGAAGGTAACGACGTCCACAGCTTCCGCCTCCGCCAGCCTGGATCAAGCCAGACAAGGATTACCCTCTGGCACACACTCTTTGCCTTCGAGACCACCATTGTTCACTAGACACTAGACACAATGTCGCACGCACGCCCATGGCAAGTGATAGCCGCCCGCAGTCCACGATCTGCACTGTCGCATCCAGTAGCCCGTGCAACCCACAGCCTGAGCCGCCCGCGCCACCACGCCGCCCATCATACCGCTGCCACACCGCCGTGCGTGACCGCTTCGGTGCACTGCCACGCCCATTGTCCAACATAGCGTCCATGCATGCCTGCTCAATCTGGTCCGCACCCGACCTCCTGTGCATGGAGCCCTCTGGCAACGACTAGGGGGGAGGGAAAGGGGTGTGGGAACCCCGACAACGGTTGCTAGGGTTAGCCTCCCGGTAGCTCGCGGGAGTGACGCAGAAGGGAGAGGGGAAAGAGGAGAGGCCTCTTGCCTAGGTCACCACTCGAGTTGTTTTTTTAGTAGCAAGGAGTGTGCCGAAGCACAGTGTCCATGGTTAATTGCTGGAGGCTTTCGCCCCCAAGGCAGACCAGAAAGCAATTAAGTTTCACGTGTAGAATGTACAATTAGACTTGCTTGCGACAGTTTTGGTAGCTAATGAGTTTGATATACATACATTCATGTATTTCAAGACCATTTCTCGTCTAATTTGCAAAAGCAAACTGTGCTAGAATGACGAAATAGGCGTTCAATGATTTGTTATCGATGCCTCAGAACCATCACAAAATATCCAAAGCTCACATATTAAATTTATTAGAGGAAATACTCTCTTAAATAAGAGCACATGAACGCTGTTTATAGTAGCGTCCAGCCGTGGACATCATTCGCAATAGCGTCCAGCCTGGACGCCGTTGTCCATAGCGTCCTTCCTATTTTGCAAATTTTCACCCACTAATTATCAATTTTCTAATTGCTGCAGTACTAATTACTATTAATAAAAAAATGGGTGGATTTCGCTGGCGTTCTGTAGCGCTCGGCCTTGCAGCACAAACGTCAAAGGAAGCTGGAGTGCTGGACATCTCCTCAAAAGAAAGAACCACAGGAAGCTGGACACTACTAGTCCGGATCAGATTATCCAACATTCAACAAACGACTGCTTCTGCGGATAGCGAGAGCCGAGAGCGGCCAGGTGTCTCAAGTGGCCCCTGCCGTTCGCGTTTGATCCGTGCCATATCGCCATGCATGCGCCCGCTCCAGCGCAAAAGCCGAGGCCGCGCACCACCGGCCCCCACGGAGACCCGCTCTCGATCAGCTCGATCGGCGCCATTATCTTAACTGCCATCACGCGATTACGGATATATAGCCGGCGGCCGGCCACCGCTGCCGCACGTACGTCCCCTTGCGCGCGGCCATCCACCACCACTGTGCTTCCCCTTGCGCGCGACGACCGTTCGTCCGTCCACTCGGCCATGGCGCCCCCACCGCTCCACCTCCCGCCCTACTTAGCCCCCACCTGGCCCTCCGGGCGCCCCCGTCCCGCGCCATCATTCAGGTCACCGTCACCGCTCCACCCCTTCTCCGACCTCCTCACCGAGGCGCTTGGGGCCGAGAGCTTAGACCCCGACGACGTCGCCATGGACGGCGTCCCCGCGGTCGAAGGCCGGGCCCAGCCTTGCAAGAGGCAGCAGCAGCACCTCGACGGCGTCGACGACGAAGCCGACCAAGGGTCCGTGATGCCGAGGCGGACGAGGAGCGGGAGGGCGTTCCCGCCGCCGATATCGGTGATCGGCAAGGGCGGCCGGCCGTGGCTGATCCTCCGGGCGCACCGGGAGGACGGCCGGCTCGTGCTGCGGGAGATGCGGCTGCCGTCGCAGGAGCTGCTCCAGCCATGCAAGGAGGACGGGAGGTTCAAGCTGTTCATGCACCCTGAGACCGGTGGCCGATGCGTCGCCGGCGCGGGATCACGAGCCGCAACGGCCGTGGCGCAGGACTAGGAAAGCTAGCGCACTTTGAGGAGCCGATCGTCCAGATTGATTTGTAAATTAGTGCCTCGGTGACATCGTCACTCGAGTTGTTCCTCTCCTTCCGTTAACGTTGGTCGTGATCATCTTGCCTTCCCGTATAATCCATCCACGCATGGCTGGAACAATCGCAGCAAATCATCGCTCACGCGGTCAAGTGTCACTTGATCTAATCTGTTTCATTGCATGAGAAGTTCAATAACTGAGATACTGCATAGAGAGAGTTCAATCACTGAAACACAACAAACACCAATCGCATAAACAAACCATACAAAAAAAGTATACCATTTTCAGTATTACACTCAAAATCATAATGTAACTCAACTAGTTTTTATCCCAAAAGATTCTAATTTCAATACATACAGTCAAGGTTCACTTGTAAATGGAAGCTACTCCTATACACCTTAAAAATTTACGCAAAGGTCAACTCAACAAAAAATTACTCAAGGTAAAAAAAACATAATTGATGGCATTTTTTTTCACGAATACACATATAGCATATTATTTCATTGATAGAGAGTGAAAAGAGTACAAGGGGTGGATATCCATACTAGGTGCGCACTAGAGCATAGTAGCAGATACCCTAGAGTAGGAGCGAAGGGTTGCTCAACCCAAAAGATTTAGTCAATAGTCACAGGGATGACGCAATCGATGACGCGGCGCCCACCTTTCCCGAATGCTATGCCTCCTCCTTGATTGAGTTGATCATGGCCATGACAATGGTTGGGCGTTGTCGAAGATGCATGCATTATGATGCTTCCAGATGGTCCAGGCAATGAGGATGACGATCGAGTCCAGACCCTTGCGCATGCAAGATGGGGGTGGCTTCCATGGTAGACGACCACCACTCGAAGAAGGCGATTGTGCCATCGGGCATACTCTTGATGGGCATTATTTATGTGAGGAGGACCTAAGCTACTTTGAGCTTATTAGTGGAACAAGCCGTGTAGGTGGATCCAAAGTGTTTTTAGAAATGGCTTTCATATACTTCACTTTAGTATTAATAAAAATAAAAAATAAAAAATATTTTTTAGGGCAAAGGGTGTACATAGGCGGCACACATCTTTGGAGGCAGCTATCATACAACTTTGGATTAAAAACGTAACATTATTATGTTTCCAAAAAATCACAAAATCTTCTAAAAAAATCCAGGTATCACTTTCGCTAACACCGCAAGGTAGGTGGGCCCCAAAGACGTGCTTGTAATTCCTTAGTGTTTATTTTCGACCAACAAAGTTTAACCAATCCTGGCTTCCTCACAGAGTGTGTAAGGTTTGTGTTCTCTTACTCGGTCTGGCCAGATCTAGGGTGTTATTTAGGCCCTCTCGGGCATTTTCTTCTACAGGGGCTTTGCTTTGCAGATGGTTGCAGACATCTTTTGGTCTACATCGATGGTTTCTCGACTGTTGCTTCTACAATCTCCTAGATCTCAACAAGTTTATCAATTGAGATGGAGGCCCAGTCAGCATCAAACTTTTGCTCACAACACCTCGACGTTGGATGCCGGAGGAAGAAGACTTCCGCACCTTGGTTTGTAGTTTTCAATTTTTGTAGTAGTGTTTTTGCAAGGGTATGTGCTACTTGATATATGACCTTTGGTATTTTTGCAAAAGAAAAGAATTTAAATTTGGTCCTTGTAATCTCTACTACTATTAAACAATCGAGTTGTGGCAGAAACATTACATCTCAACCATACATCCGCCATCTCTCAATGGACCGGATTGCCTCAATGTTGTATCACATCATTTACCATTATTAATTAGCAATAATTACCATATGATCCACGCCATCATAATTACGCAATAATTACCACGATCTCGCTCTAACCTGGGTCTATTTTAATCGTATCAATTAACAAGAATTACCATGATCTACGCCATCATATTTCATAATTACGCAATAATTACCACGATCTCGCTCCAACCTGGAACTATTTTAATCATATCAATTAGCAAGAATTACCATGATCTACACCATCATTTTTTTTCCTGAAACTTAGCCTTGTGTGTTGCGTACATAGAAGGAAAATATCAATTAACAATAATTACCATGGTCTACGCCATCATTTTTTTCTTTCTGAAACTCAGCCTTGTGTGTTGCGTACATAGAAGGAAAATATTAATTAACAATAATTATCTTGATCTACGCCATCATGTTTTTCTAACTCAGACCTGTGTACTGCGTACATAGAAGGAAATAAGAAAAAGTCCTGGCCCATGTTCGCATGTAGGCCGAGAATAACATGGAAACCAAATCGCTGATTTCCCTGTTTGTTCGGATCACATGATCGATCAGCCTGACTTTGATCCGATCGTTCCCTGACTTTCGTCACTTCCTTCTTTTCGTTCACCTGTTTGAGTGTTCGGCCTCTTCGATGGCTCGACTCTTGGTTTGACTCTCCCGGTCTTCTCGTCCTGAGGAACGACGGCGACGTGGGCCTGCAGCGCTACACGGCCACGATAGGTACGAGCATGTGTCCTTACGCAGTCGCGTCCAGCGACCTATGCCTTCGCATGTACTGTTAATTACTCAAACTTGATGATAATCCTAATTAAACTGCTCGTACACGCTGATTTCCTATAACATATGCCATCATGGACAATACCTAGCTGGATTCAATGACATCATGGACCATATCATGAACAAAAGAAGCCAAGTCTTCTTTCTCGATGCTCCAGGAGGCACTGGGAAGACGTATTTGTTCAAGGCATTGCTTGCTAAGGTGCGTTCGATGGGTGAGATAGCCATTACCACTGCTACATCAGGTATAGCAGCCTCGATATTACCTGGAGGGCGTACTGCACACTCTAGGTTCAAAATACCCATTAAACTCACCGACAACAGCATGTGTGGTTTCACAAAGCAAAGTGGTACGACAGAATTGCTGAAAGAGGCGGCCTTGATAATTTGGGATGAAGTTGCCATGACAAAGCGTCAAGCCATGGAGGCGCTTGATAGGTCACTCCAGGACATAATGGGATGTGCTTTGCCGTTTGGGGGGAAGATTGTCGTTTTCGGTGGAGATTTTAGGCAGGTCCTTCCAATGGTTCCAAAAGGGACAAGAGCACAGATCATAGATGCTACAATACAGAGATCCTATATATGGCAGAAGATTCATAAGATAAACCTTACACGTAACATGAGATCACAAGCTGACCCTTTGTTCTCTGAGTATCTCTTAAGGATTGGCAATGGAACCGAAGAAACGATACGTGATGACTATGTGCGTCTCCCTGAGGACATTGTGATCGGTCATACTGATGATGAAACTGCAGTCAATAGGCTAATCGAAGAAGTTTTCCCCTCTCTTAGTGCCAATGCTAAATTGGGAGAGTACATGAGCTCACGTGCTATTCTTTCCACGAAGAATGACTATGTTGATGAACTGAATTCCAAGATGATTGACATGTTTCCTGGCCAAGAGAAGGTATACCATAGCTTCGACTCTATTGAGGATGACTACTCGAACAATTACCCGATTGACTTTGTGAATTCGCTCACCCCAAATGGATTGCCACCACATGTGTTGAAAGTGAAGGTCAATTGCCCCGTCATTCTGCTACGGAACCTCGACCCTCACAATGGCCTCTGCAATGGAACAAGGCTAATGATTAGAGCCTTCCAAGATAATGCAATTGATGCAGAGATTGTTGGTGGGCAACATGTTGGGAAGAGGGTCTTTATACCGAGGATCCCTTTGTCCCCATCGGAGGACATCTCGCTTTCCTTCAAGCTTAAGAGGAAACAATTCCCCATCCGCCTAAGTTTTGCAATGACCATTAACAAGGCGCAGGGCCAGACCATCCAAAATGTTGGCATTTATCTTCCCGAGCCGGTGTTCTCACATGGTCAGCTGTATGTTGCCTTGTCAAGGGGTGTATCAAGGCGGACGACGCGAATTTTGGCCAAGCCGAATAAACAGATTGATAAATCAGGAAAAAGCACCAAGAATATTGTCTATAGAGATGTTTTAGAGGGATGATGCAGGTTCGTTCTTCTTTGATTGATATTTATTCAAGCTATTTTGTAGCCAACCATACTTTGTTAGCTTTTTATTTTTTTATTTGAATCATCATTTTATTTAAATATATATGGGCATGCCAACAAATTCTGAAAAAAATTATATTGTTTTTGATTTACGAAACGTGTTTACAAGTCTGACATGGTTTCATGTTGTGAATTATGAAGTAGTTACCTATCGCTTCTGGAGATATGACCTTCCTAACTACTGATTAGCCACATACATGACTTTCCTAACTTGCTACTAATATTAATCAATTTATATTCCAAAAATAATTTGTGGTGTCAGGTATGTCTTTCACTCCTAAATAATATCAATGTTTACCTAAGAAATAAATATGGATTCTATAGTTAATGGCTTGGTAGAACTCTTGCTAAATTACATATAGATACTACAATGTGATCCAACTTTACACTATGCAGATATGAAAGGGAAAATCCAAATTGATGTGATACGGGATTCACACTGATGTTTCATGACTTTTGGTCCCTGTAATACTGGAATCAATCCAATCGCTTGTTCAGGTGTCAAATAAGAACATGTGCATGTTTCCAACACTTCTCTTCAGGAGTGAAACCGTTTTGCCACTGAAAACGAGCATGTGTCATTTGTCTTTCCTGTCATGTAAAAAACAAGTTTATTTCCCATAAACTAGAGTGAAAAATAGGGTAGACTGTTGGTTAATATGATATTCTATTTTTGTCAGATGCTTGAAATTTCTTTAACATTACTTTTAATGTTAATGTCATGTACCATCATATTTATCTCCAAACTGTGGCGTGAGGTTATATTGCCAGTTTATGTCATGTTCGGTTCACAAATATATATTGCCAATTCGTGCCTTTAAGCTTTGTTGGTAGATTCTGGTAGATTTTGTCATTTACAGTGC
The DNA here is from genome assembly GCA_032464435.1 of Aegilops umbellulata. Classification (NCBI taxonomy): domain Eukaryota; kingdom Viridiplantae; phylum Streptophyta; class Magnoliopsida; order Poales; family Poaceae; genus Aegilops; species Aegilops umbellulata. The sequence continues at coordinate 314,180,876 of CP136055.1, read as the reverse complement.
ATAAAATCTATTTCTACTTTTTGTGTAAACTTGACCTATACACAGTTTGACATTTTTAGACATTGTGCTTACATGTGCTTGCTTTCGCTATATTTATTATAGATAGTGTTCTGACAGATTTTATAAAGTATGTCGATAGTTGGATCATGTATCCTTGACTAGATAGACAAGTCCAAAGATTTACATTTTTCAGAGTGCATAACTGACACGCTAGATCCTAACTTTGACTGCTTGCATAACCAACATTCAGTTCAAGGAAGCTTCAGGTCTTACCTTGGAAATTTCTTTTACCTCTTCCATCCAACACCGACATGTTTTCCACCCTCGACACTTATGCCACCGCTCTTCTTCCTGCGATCCAATTTTCTCTCTATTTCATAACTCTATGATACGTGTGTTGCACGTGCATACTTACTAGTTTATTTAAATAAAATCAAGCAATACCTAATAAAGATGAATAAATGGTCATAGAGAAAATTACTCGTGTCACAAGTTAAAAAAAAGGAGACCACAAATTTATTGAATACTCTATAGTAAAGAAATTTTTTAGTCACCTCAAAAATACGAATTTGTCTAGTCATACTTCCTTTGTAATGGAGGTTTAGTAAATTCCAATCCAGTGAATGAAATTTATGAGTCTGGTCCTCGTGACATCAAAATACTCTTCATCCTATGTCCAATATGAACTTTTCAATTCTAGGCTCAAACGTGAACTAGGCATAGCTCACATGATTACATTTTCTGTGGTGGAACCTGTCCATTCAGATTCAAGTCTTAGATTTAACACAAGTGGTTGCATTTTTCAGTATGTATTCCAGGCTTTCCGGCGCTACTCTTTAAGTGGTATAATGCGAGCTTCAACTACAAGGCGTCTATAACAGACTTTGTCAATCTTAAAATCTGTCGGCTCAGTCTCTTGAAAAAACGCTCATATGAGTAGTATATACATGCATGTGTTTATAAAGATAAGTGTATGTGCATGTATGTGAGCGTCTGCTATGGTTATACTGTTTTCCTTAGAAAAAGGAAAAAAAAAGACTCGATTCATACCAAACCACAATGAAAGAAGTGCACTTTACCCACAATGGACTTGTTCTAGTTCACGTCACAATCCTAAACTTTGATTTGATTCAGTTTACTCTCATGAAACTCTGAAAACGTTCTCCTTCTTATAAAAGAATTTAACACGGTACAAATATAGATGTTCATATATACTCACATCTATAAATGTATAAACACATTTTATTCATGAATATCTCTTAAAGACCGAGCCAGCACATTATTTTGATATTGACGTCGTCGACCGTAAACGTTCTCCTTCTTAGTTGACCGAATTGCAAATGTGGAAACATAATTTTTGGGATTCAGGTTCAGTTCGTCCGGGAGAAGAGAACCTCTTCTTCCCGCACATTTCGCATCGCGTTCCAGGCTTCATAGCGCACAGCGCCGCCGCGGCGAGGTATCGGCATGGACTATGGCCATGGCGATGGCGAATCCCGCACCTCTTCCAACCTTCTCCTCGCAGTCCCGAACATTCACCCCAAGCATCTCACCGCGGAGCAGCAGAGCCATATCGCGCTCCCGAGCCCTAGCTCTAACCGCAACGACCGCGTGCTCCATCCGCCTCCGCGTGCGGGCCGCCAAAGACTGCTCGCCCCCGCCGTCGTATCCGCTCTCTGAGGTTCTCCCCTACGTCGCCGCGGAGTGGCGGACCATCGCGAAGGGGTGGGCGTGCGCCGCCGCCGCCGTGTACTGCCTCTCGCGCACGGTGCCCGCCGCGGGGCGCCTTCCGCGCGCTCTGGCCGCCGGCGTAGGCGGGGGCGTATCGGCGGAGGTTTCGAGGGGCGTGGTCGCGCTCGCGGCTTTCGCCTCTGCGCGCGCGGCCGCGGCGTACGTGCAGCAGGCGTTGCTCTGGGAGGCGGCGCTGCGGGCGGTGTGGCGCCTCCGGGAGCGCGCCTTCGAGCGTTTGCTTTCGCGTGACCTCGCGTTTTTCGATGGCAGAGAAGGGATGGCCGCAGGAGACATCGCGCACCGGATCACGGATGAGGCGGACGACGTTGCGGACGCTGTGTACTCTGTTCTCAATGTGAGGTTCTTGCACCCTGCTAGATAGACGTGTTTGATAAAATGTACGAAAGCTGTTTGGAGAAATGCTCCCTCAGCAGTCAGTATAATCGTTGATTGTAGAAATTCACTCCCTTTTTTGAACGTTCCTCATACTTGATAGTCATGGAATAGTGGATCGTTTTACTGCACTGGTAATTGTGCCATGCTAATTTTTATTTCTCATTTTCATGCAGACAATTGTGCCGACAAGCTTGCAATTGATAGCAATGGGTACTCAAATGGTGGCAATAAATCCCCAGCTCTCATTAGTTGCGGCAATGGTAACAAATCTCATACTAGTTTGGACTGCTCTTTCATGGTAACTTCTATAGTTATGTGTGCACTGTTTAATCTCCACTCTACATTACATGGATAGGTAATTCCATGCATGTCCATAGTCATTGCAAAGCTTGGTGAAAGACTCCGTCAAATATCCAAGGAGGCGCATCTTAGCCTCGCCATGCTCGCAGCCTATCTTAATGATGTATGGTTTAGTAGCACTCAACTAGTTCATATGACAAACATATACAGCCATGCACGGATTGTTATTTACTTGAATGCCCTTTGTAGGTACTTCCATCGATGCTCACTGTGAAGGTAAACAATGGGGAGCACAAAGAGATGTTAAGATTCCATGAGTTGGCTTTTGTTGATCTGAAGAATAATTTGGGTAAGAAGAAGATGAAAGCTCTCATACCTCAAGCTGTTCGTACTACATACATTGCAGGCCTGGTAGTGCTTTGTGCTGGTTCAGTAGCAGTTTCTGGAACCACATTTGATCCCGAGGGGTTTCTTTCTTTCCTAACAGCACTTGCTCTTTTTGTTGAGCCTATTCAGGTATCACAATCGCTGCTGAGCATTTACATTTGTCAATTCTTACCGTATGCTGTATCGTCGCTTATTTCCCCTGCATGAATGTTACTGAAGTACAAATAAGTGTATAAAACATTTGGATATTGTGTTAATATCATTTCTTGCATCGGATTGATAATGTTCATAGAATTGGGGGTCCAACTAATTAATCATTTGTCCTCTGAAGAAAAAAAATATTACATTTGACGGGATGCATACAGCATTTCCAACCCCCCCCCCCCTCCAAAAAAGACCCTGTTGCACCTGAAGAGTTATTGTACGGGAATATGCAAAATCAATTGTTGTTGCTTTTTATTTCTGCACCTGTATAGAAGCAAATATCATCAAGTTTTTATGATAAGTATAAGTATGATAATAAACTTAACTTTGACCATTAATTTTATCAACAAAAAGTGAGTTATATGCCATAAAAAGTATGTCATTGGATGCAAATTTCAAAGAACTTTCTAATGATATATTTTTTATGACATATAATCCATATTTTGTTGACCAAAATTATGAGTCAAAAATGGCCTTGTATAAGGGAATGGAGGGAGTATCGTTTTCTTTTGAGAATTTCATTTTGCATTATTAACTCTCTTTTTGAGAATTTCTGAGTATGCTTTGTATCATCATGTCTTATTGCATGTTGTCATGCACCACTTCCTTCCAACACTCTTGATTTGGTTCTCACGGGAATCTATTCCATGCATAGGATTTTGGCAAGGCATACAATGAATATAAGCAAGGAGAACCAGCATTAGAACGCATATTTGATTTAACAAGGTTCATCCCTGAGGTAATTGCCATCTGTTGTTAAGGACTGCTTTTTATTAAAATTATAAGATCCTCGAACAAATCATTAGTATTTTTTTATTAAAATTATAAGATCCTCGAACAAATCATTAGTATTTTTTTCTAAGGTTTCTTATGTATGTAATATATGTATTATTTTTGAGAAATGCGATATTCTTAAAAGTAATTTTCTTCTGGTTTGGATGATCATGGGGTTTTAGTTACGTTTTTCGAGTGAAAACCTGCTTGAAGGTAAAAGAATCTATTTTGGTTGTGTGAAATGAATTCCATAGCATATACCTTTGAGAAAGTATAATTTTGTGGTATTATGTTCTTGGATTTGAATTTCTGTTATCAAGGAAATTTTCTATCATAAGTCGCAACTCATACATCCATGCTACTTTCGTGTGCTGTAGGTGAGGGATAAACCAAGTGCAGTTCATTTAAATTCTGTTAAGGGAGATATTAAGTTCCATGATGTTACATTTAGATATGTTGCTGGTATGCCACCAACAGTAGATGGTGTGAATCTTCATATCAGAGCAGGAGAAACTATTGCTATTGTTGGACCATCTGGTGGAGGGAAAACCACTCTTGCCAAATTACTCCTCCGTCTTTATCATCCACAAAGTGGTATTGAACTGAACATCAGTAGTACATTGGTGCAGAATCTGTAAACAGTCTTACATGTTTCACCTTTTTAGCTCAAGTTTGGTATCATGAATTCGGATTTTCTTGGTTATCTAAACTTCATGTTTATCTTCTAAGATGGCTATCGATAAAATTCCCTTTTAGGATATATAGCTCTGGACAACCATGATATTCAAGACATTCAGTTGCAGTGCTTGAGAACACATATTGCGTTTGTTTCACAGGACCCGGTTAGTGCCTGTGGTGTATCATTTCCTTTTGCGTCTTTCCGGTTTCAAAGCATCTCATTTGGGGTATACGAAAGGATATCTTGGTAATCTTTTGTTTGCAACTCCTGACGGAACTCTGTTTTGGTGGTATCTCAGCTTCCAACACACATAATTTAATATTTCTACATGTTGGACTTAACACATTTTGCACTGCCACTGTTTTCATGCATGTTCATTTCTTCTTATTTCATAGATGTTATTTTCTGGTACAATTGCTAAAAATATTGCGTATGGCGACCCTGTGGGAGATATTAATATGAGAAAAGTTCAGAATGCTGCTAAGATTGCCAATGCCGATGAGTTCATTAAGATATTGCCAGAGGGATATGACTCGTATGTAGGACAGAGAGGTTCTAGTTTAAGTGGCGGGCAAAAACAAAGGTAAAATTCTCCCCAGCACAATGTCTGGCAGCTTTTTTTACTGAATTGGTTTCGATGTTTCATTCAACCCAACACCATGCGTATTTTCAATTATCAGGTTATCCATCGCAAGGGCAATCTACCAGAACTCTTCCATACTGGTACTGGATGAAGCAACGTCTGCTCTGGATAGCAGGTCTGAGCAGCTACTGAAAGAAGCACTGATGAATTTGATGGCAAGCCACACTGTAAGTGACGTATGCAGTAGGAGTATCATTCTTCAGAGATTTCTATGTCTGCCTGTTTTCATGATGTTCTCCCCGCATTTTCAGGTTGTCATCATTGCTCATCGGCTGGAGATGATCCTGATGGCTGATAGAATTGTTTTACTAGACGGCGGTAAATTTCGAGAGATCACGAGGTCGGCTTTCTTGTCCCTAGATGGCCGCTTCGGTTCACCACCAGATGTCCTGAGTCGAGAATTAGGAGAGGCTTGAGACTATGAGGGAAAAGTGGTTTGTTGCGCTGCAATGCGGACGCTGAGCCGCAGGCCCACAGGCCTGATTTGATGAGTGATCAGACGGTGGAAGCAGCATGTTTTCGTGGACACCTGTCGGCCAGAAAAGCTCCCTTGTAATAAGCGCATTTGGGCTTCCAAATCGCTGAACGTCAGGATCAGGTACCAATGCCACAAGAGAGAATCAGCAAATTAATTGTATGAAATGATAGACTTGACTGAACGACAAGTATAAAATCATGACTTGATTTCAATTCTTATGACCAAATTGTTTGGGACTGAAAGCCTTTGTTGTTACTGCTGCTGTTGTAATGTTAACTGCGGCAGCACAGCAACCACACAGGCACACAGCTACAAGTATAAAGCAATGCGAATCAGAAAGTTGCAACACAGGCACACAGCTGTGTTGCTCTGCCTGTAACTGTTAGCTGACGTAAATTGGGCAATATTAACTTTTCTATATGAAAAAAAGCACGCATACAAAGCAAAATCGTCACCAAAGTGTGTCTGCCTGTTTGGGCAATGTACAAAGCACTTGTTCAAGACATGCATATTCAACATGGACTATGAACTCCAGAAATATGCAATCCTGCCATATTCAACAAGCGGTGATGGTTTCATATCATATCAATGGAGTGGCCCTAGCAACATGGAGTATCAAAAGTAAGCTAAGCAACACAACGGATCCTATCCATGCCAAGGCCCAGTATGACCAATCATCAATCTTGCATATTGAACAGCTTAAACAACAGCTGACACAGGCCTCTCTATATTCCAAACTCGGCTACTCTGCTTCTAACCTCCTCAAGGAATGATCTGAAACCTGTAGAGCCATCCAGCAGAGTGCCATCCAGAGCCCGATCCTCAATCAGGTATTTCTCAAATGTTGTTGTATCATCACGTGCACCATGAATAAAAGCAAGCCTGGGAGTTAAGGTCCTTTCTTGCTTCAACCTATCGACCGTTGATCTCAACAGACCTACAAACATAAGTTCAGTGTTAGCATATGGGTTGGCTGAAATAAGCCATAACCATACATACTACTACATCCGTTCTTCTGTAGTTGAGGCCTTCAATATACGTGCAGAAATTAAAAAGTCATAAGAATAGAAATAGTACTCCTGATATAATAAGCCGTTTTAGATCACTAGTTTACAGAGGGAGTACGACTTAGGGAGGAAACACAGTAATCTCACGAAAACCAAGTGGCACATGAAAAAAGATGGTGCTGGACTCACAGTCACGCGGAGGAGGAAAGGGAATTGAAGGGCTGGCTGTAGGCAAGTAATACACCAAAAGGTCAGTGTAGGCGTCAAGAAGGAATATTGGTCTCTCACTGGTGAATACACTGCGACTTAGAGACTGGAGCACTTCTGCTTCTGTATCAGGAGAGGAGTACGAACTCAGTGTAGGACATATAGCTTGCCGGAGAGAAGCCGGTTCCAGTGCACTGTAAAGAAAAATATAATGTTGAACATTATTATAAGCAGTACTTGCGTAGCTCAAATAAACTACGGAATAGATAAACCCCGAACGTTCGGAATTTAAGCATGTCATCCCGAACTTTTTTTATGGCAACTTTAGTTGTTAACACATGGCAACTTCGTTCCAGTTCGTTTTTTTGTCAGAAAATTGCCATGTTTGTCAACATCGCCTTAACTAAAGTTGCCATGAAAAGAGTTCGGATTCGTTCGGGACTTATTGAGGTCCATAAACTACAGCAGTGAGAATAATCTGGATTTTGTAAAAAAAAATGTGGGAAGGTTGTGGAATTTTGTCGTTTCTTCCTGTGAGAACTTTAGGAACTGCATGGTAGCAAAATATATACTTTACCTGAAGAGGCACTGCAAATATGTCTGGTAATCTGGATGAATATGTTCATCCTGAACTTGAAGCAAGGGGCCTACTAGAAATGCAAATACAAGCCGTGCCAGAGGCTGCAATTGTGAGCAGTTTGAGAAATCAACGTCAATATCAGAAACTCCAGAATCAGCAGGTCTGACGTTCTTGTATGCCTTGTTGTACTGGGCAATGAAAATCGCCAACCAATCATGGAGCCATAACCTTGCTTCTACCACATCACTTAAAGAAGCCAAAATAACCTGGAAAATGAACTTTTTCAGTATCAAATGATCTTCTGCTTGATCTTCGGTGATAACTTTGGTTTTATTCGAGTCTAGAAATATAATTAGGTTTGACGATCATGAACATTTCTCTCCTGTTTTTACGGTCACCAAGCTTAGCATTTATAACTAAAATACCACAGAATGCCAAAACTACAATATACACATAATACACTACGTCCCTGCAGAATCATATTCATTAAACAAGCTGATTCAGATAAGGATTTAAGCTAGGCTAGGATTCCTTATGGTGAATTAATAGATTAGCATAGACTGCGGTCAAATTTAGCTTCTCTTCTTCCATATTAACAGAGTCCTGAGAGCATTTTGGAAACCCAGAACTCAAAACTTGTTGGGTTGGCTCGACTTCAATAAACCGGAAAGGCGGAAACTAGTGCCAGACAACCAGAGTAAACCTAGCTTCAGATTGCAGGGAAGAAGATAAAACAAGCCTGCCAAAATAGGGACCTGATAGCTCCTAAGCCTAGAAGGGTTGAATAAATATCAATCTTGTAATTGTTGACGAACATTCAAATAAAACCATTAGATGAATATTCAAATAAAACAGCTAAATGAATGTTTAAGTAAAATACAGAAACACTAAGCTTGTGACCAGCTGTATCCCAGACAAAGTTTCCTACCCATAATTTTCTTGTAGAGTTGCACTTAATTGATGTAGCGAGATGTTATAGTCCTACAGAGGCTGTGGCAACATTTGATTGCTATAACTTTCTTGTAGTGGCAATTAATTGATGTAGTAAGATGCTTTAGTCCTACAGTTAACAGCCTTCATGCTTACGACAAACAGTTTATCCATCAAAATTGTACTGCTGCCGTTACAATTTAGGGAGGAAATGCAGTAATCTGAAATAGAGGTTGTACCTGGTGTACAAGTATCGTCAATACCACATCTGGGTCAACAAAGTCATACAGGTCCCAGATATTAGCAGTTGTGTTGTACTGGATAGTCCGCACCCTTAGCCGCCTTTGTACTGAGAACTTAGATCTGGAAAAGGTGTATTTTTAAGTTACAAAATATGAAAATATAGATAACAATGTGTATAAAACTGCTGCTAACATGGAACATCTGTAAATTGACAAAAAGAAATTGCACACTGCAAATTGACAATTAGACAAACATTAACAAGCAAGTAATTAATTTGCAAGCCAGTATATCACAGAATCATCAAAAAATAACTTGGACAGCTCACACATAAGGACAATTGTCAGTATGCTTAAACTTATTGACACCAGAGGAATGGCATATCAAATATTACTTTAAGTTGTAAGAGCAAACAGTAACAATGTAACATACTACTCAGTATTCACAAATCTGTGACAGGCGATATGAAATTTACCTACTACCAGAATTTGAAGCATCATCTGATGTATCACCATGGTGTACTATCATCGTGTACTTAAATGCGATTTGGAGAATAGGAGACCTTGACTTCCTGCAGTTGCAAACATCAGGTTGTAAGGGTTTAGGAGATAACATACACGGTCAAAACTGTTTGGCTAAAGATTTTATACTGATTACAGTTCCCTTGTTTAGGCATGGAAGTTGTTATTGTTACTAAAATACATAAGAAAAGACCGGACTCAATCAACAGTTAGAATGTGTCTTATGATTTACTCTCTGGTCGGGGTATACAGGCCTGCCTCGTATTTCAAGTCTAACTTTGGCCACCGATTAAATAAGAAAATATGATCTATATATTGCATTCGAAAGATGTTTCCAACAGTTACTTTTTATGGAATAGCGCATATTTTCCTGGTTAAATCGGTGGTCAAAGTTAGACCCAAAGTACAATAGGGCCCTGTGTAACTGACCGGTGCTAGTAGTATCCTTTTTGTATTTCTATAGCATAGTTAGTAAGATCCCTGGTAGATAGTGCTTATACATTGTGTACTTTTTTAGTCTTTTTAAGAGCAAATCCCAGACATCCTAACTGGGAATTAGGTTGAAGCATCTAAAAGATGATAAGTTCATAGGGGAAAAAAGAATGGTTAGCTTTAATGCTGAAAATTCTAGTTTTTTTCCCTTTTGACAATGAATGGTATAGTTTGTTGGGTTTTCTCCTTGTATAGCATAGTTATCAAGATCCCCGGTAGATAACATGCTTATACACTGTGCACTTTTTTAGTCTTTTTAAGAGCAAATCCCAGACACGCTAATTGGGAATTAGGTTGAAACATGTAAAGGATGGTAGGTTTCATAGGAAAAAAAAAGATGATTAGATTCAATGCTGAAAATTCTAGTTTGTTTCCCTTTTGACAATGAATGGTACTCCCTCCATTCCACAATGCAGTGCGCCCGCGTTTCCCGAGATTCAAGTTTGACCGTAAATTTAACCAACGAGACCGACTGCGGCAGGAACAAAAATTATACCACTAAATTCGTATCGAGAGACAAATTCAGTGGTATAATTTTTACTCCCGCCGCACTTGGTCTCGTTGGCTAAATCTATGGTCAAAGTTAGATCTCGGGAAGCGCGGGCGCACTACATTGTGGAATGGAGGGAGTATAGTTTATCAGGTTTTCTCCTTCTCTTAGTAATGTGCTGAGCCCATCCTAGCTTGTTTTGTTTTACAAATATCTATAATATTTAGAAGTAGAGAAGGAACAGCTAGGATTAACTAGACATAAGCAATAGAAAAGGAAAGCCTCAGATTAATTTGGCATATATAGGTTAAAAAGAAGAACGGATTGATTGGAAGGAGACATCTAAATAACCATAACCAAGATAGTTTAGAAGGACGACCGGACAAGGAGAAGAAGTCGCAAATGTATCGTAAATCTATTCCTATGGTGCCATAAAGAAGATCCCATCTTTTTTTGCGGGGCGTAAAGAAGATCCCTCGAGTGGTACAGATTAGTGATGCATATAAACTACATCAGGGCTCGCAGTGTAGGTAATTTTCCTAACTTACTATTGATAAGAGGGATCACTAGTTCACTACTGTCCAATTTGTGTTCCAAACTTCCAATAGATTAAGACTTATTGTGGGCTTATCAATTTGAGCAAGTGTGTAAGGCAAACACTCTATGTAATGGGGTGGCAACGTGATGAACAAATCAATCATAGAATTAGGCCTATCGTTAGTCCTAAATCAATGGGCCTATCGTTTGTAATGGGGTAGACATTTTTTGTGGTCAATGATAGGCCTAAATCAATCATAAATCATGTTGACCACAAAAAATGCCACCCTACCTGTAGGGAAGAAAACAAATGTCTGATACAAAGATCTGGCTACAAATTGGCATAATTACTAGCAAGGCCCAACACTGTAAATGGATGATAGAGTTTCCTATTTGGTTATCTCTTTGAACCATGGAAATCTAAACTTTCAATTTGTCGGAGCAAAGAAGGAAAGTACCACATTGCTCCTAGTTAGTTCAAGTTCATCAAATTTTAACACATATAAGCACATATCTACAAAAGTTAGAAACAGCGTGACCTTTACCTGGAAAACTGAGAATCCTTTTCAAACTCAAAGTCGTAAGTGTAGCTAGCAAACGAATCACAGCAATTTATGTGCTGAACATGCATGTATTGAGGATCTGGAAAGAAATGACCATACTGTTGGACATGAATTAAACAATATCAGCTATAGGAACATATAAAAAGGTTCACTAGGTAAATGTGCATCTCTGTGAGTACTTACAGAATCAGCAATCTTGATCTCTGGAGATGTTCTCAACCGCAGTACACATCCAAAGGCATATGGACGCTTTAGCATTTTGTATCTGAAAAGTAAAAGCGGTGGATAAATGCATATTACTGCTTCACAGCTATATTGTAATCAATGGCTCAAAGCATGTGAACGACATGTGGACCATATTTTCACATTCTGCACATATATTCGTGTATAGATTGTATTTACCATGTACCAGGCATCCAACTACGTCAAACCCAGTCTGCTCAATTTATAGTATGGACATTTGGGGTAGTGCACAACCAACAATCAGATAATTTATTAGATACTTGGCATCAGGCAAGTCAACATGATCTAAATCTAAGGTTCAACAGTGGGTAGTAACAGAACCTGTTGCCCACAAAAGAATACTAGGAAGAAGCCTATTCAGATCTCACCGCCCCAGAAGGCCAGAATAAAGCCCTAAAGTTAGCCTTAACAAACAAAATCACTAAATAGACCTGAACGTCCATATATGTGATCCCAACATCATGGGGGTTCCAAGCACACCAATTTCTTGAGCTACACTAATGTACAAAGCATGAGCATATGTTATCCTATCAATCTGACTGGCCTACAAAGAGGAAGCAAATAACATAAACAGACCAAACAGTGCTTGAGAACTGAACCACATTAGGATATCTCCTAGTTGAGGAGGTACAGTTGGACTGCTGAATAAAAAGAGCACAGAGCCAGAGATGATGATTGAACTTACATATCTTGTGGAAGTGTTGATTCATCTGTATTTGAATACAGAAACAATGAGCCACCACTCTCAACACTCAGAACTTTTAGGGAAGTAAGATCAGTGTATTCATTTGTAATCGCGAAAAGGTCCACACATGCACCTGCTTGAACAGCACTAGCAGCCTGTGATATGGCAATCAGGATACCTCCCAAAATATTCTCAGAATGCATTGATCAATATTTATGCAAACCTACCAGATTTTTGTAGAAACTTGTCTCTTCGGGCAGTAATGTATTATTTGAATCCACCACTTTACCAGTATTGTGGTCCCCATTGCTTCTTGCGTCTAATTGGCCAGCCCCATAATTCGGAGGCCCAGATAAAAACACAAATATTCTAGCTGTTTCAAAAATTACCAGGAGAATGCATAATATTAGAACGCAAGGCCATGTACTTTAAAGAGAATAAGTATGTTTTCTACTAATAAAGCCTTAAAAATATATATCTTCTACTAATAAAATAACAGAATAGTAGTGTAATCAATACAATAAGATGCCAAGTTCCCTGCAAAAAAAATTACGTACCAAGTTCAAAGGTAGTTCCATTTTCCACACTTAGGTAGTTGACTAGAGCATCAATTGCTACCCCAAACCCACGGGTATGATGCAATGCGTGATCTTGAACTTGTGATGCAGTTGTTGCCCTTTCCCAGGAAGCTATTGGTTTGATTGTTTCTAGTGCTTCAGCAATGCGGTCTTTGAAAGTGCCGACCTGTTGAGATGTAATTAAAATAAGCATATACAGGAGAAACCAATGCTCTAGGGATACAGGTTGAGTAAATGATTGAACTGAAAATTGAAGGAATTAAATTAAGAGGATAATGTACATACAGGAGCCAAAAATGAACAAAATGGCATGACATCTTTAAGGTCCACGTGCAAGGTGCCGTCAGAATCAGGAGGGATAAAAACGTTTTTCACAATTGGTATTGGACCTTGAACATCATATAGTCCTATCTTGCTGCTAAACGTTAAAATCCCAAATAATGATCCTGGAGAAAGAGCTGCAAGGCATCAATAGATCAGTGTACACATAGCTGTATCATGTATGTCCTTTCAATAACAGAGTTGTATAAATAGATTAGCTCCTAAAGCTTGTGAGTGGATCTCACCTTCAAGAGCTGCCAGAAGAGCACTTTTGACTAGCTCCAAAAACTCCTCAGAAGCTAAAAACAACATGAAGAAATAAATTATGAGAAGAAAACATAAATAAGTGAGCTCTAAATAAAACAAAACAGAAGGTCTCAAAATTCTAGAGTTATTCTCATGAAAATCTGAAATATTTTGATCAGGACAACAGGCGCAAAAGGTGGAACCTATCCTAGCTAGACGAATTCAAGCTAAACTGGGATGGATTTGGATTCATTTGTCCATGCATCATGTTAGTGGAAAACAAAATCTACCAACATAACAGGATTTTGGATTGGTAGAGTTGCTCATTATAATGTTGCAATGATTTTCCCTTTTACAATAGTACAAAGGAAGCAACAAAAGAAAGGCGCACAGGGGTGCCATGAACACCACAGGAACCCCACGATCATACCAATCACTTACTGGACCAAACTAGGACTGTTCTATTCTCCATTCATATGTGGTAGAATCTTATTCGATGTTCATATTTTGCCATATTTATCAAGCTTAAAACTTAACAGCCATCCATTTCCCTTGTCAATTTATCACTCTTTTGGGTGGAGACGAAGGCGAGGGTACAACAAATAAGCTAGAACCATAAGGCGAAAAATCTTGAGATCATCACATCTTACAGGATAAGTCGATCGCTGCCACGTACACGGGCGTCGTCGCAGCCGCCGCCTCACCCTCCTCCCCTGGAAAGAAACACAAGCCCGTCATTTCACTGCACCACATTGCACCAGATCAAAACTGCGGAAGCCCTACCCGGGAGGAGGAGGTCGACAAAGGCGGAGCGCAGCTCGGGCGGGTCGTGGCTGCCGTCGCGCGCGTAGCGCGCGGCAGCGTCGGCGGAGAGGTCGTTGTCTTCCGAGCAGATGGGGCACGTCCACGACCAGCGGTGCAGCGAGCAAAGGGTGCTGAAGTAGGCGAAGCAGGACGTGCAGCGAGGGATGAGGTCGCCCTCGTCGCCGGTGACCGGAGAGGAGCCGCGCTCGTCGGTGGAAGAGAAGGGCGTGACGGCGACACCCCACGGTAGGCCCGAGGAGTCGAGGAGCGCGTTGTCGGAAGGGAAGTACGCGAGGCTCGGGCGCACCGCCATTGCTGCGCCGCGCGGTTTGGGATGTGGATCTGGTGGAGCGGTGACGTGAGAGAGATCTGACGAGGGAGACGGAAGCGCGGCTGCTCAAAGTGTCTGGGCAGTGTGGGTTTGCGCTGAACTCTTCTGCTGCGGCAGACGATCAGGACCGTCAACTTGCTAACGTACGTCTCGAAGGCTAGGTGAGCGTTGACTGTGCTTCTAGAGCTCGACCAGAGTCTACTCTACTCTGAGGCCATCTCCAACGCGGTCCATCGAAATGAACATCCAAATATCCTCACATACGTTCAGATATATCCACCGACAGCAGTGGGGGAGACGGCCATCTAAACATATACATCAAATATCTACTCCTCAGCTTCGCCCTCATTCATTCTTTCGAAATAGGGTTTTCCCCCGCTTTGTATTACAAATCAACCATCACCGCATTGCTGAGGCGAACAGCACATCAAGTCCAAAGATAAAACAAGAAGAACAAGAGAGAAACAAATGCCAACAGTGGCAGCTTGACGACACGTGAATGACCCCCTACCGCTGCGCCCTCTGAAGTAGTCCCACCACGCACCCAACACTCCGGAGCACCGCGTACCAAGCAACACCTTCAGGAAGGAGAGCGACGACAACGACGATGTTGCCCGGACTTGTCCTAGGGATTCCCCCGGCACGCGGAGGAAGAAGGTGAAAGGGGTCACCTGACGCCCTCCAAGGAGAGGTTGCGGCACCCACAGGCGTCACCGCGTCGGAGTCGGACGAGCCAACATGGATTTCTCCCACCCCCAGAACATCACTACCCGATCCCTTCGGAGTCTTCCACCCAGCACACGTCATCCGCCTGCGTGCGCCACCACGGTCTTGAAGCCACCCACGCCGTCTCACTGAGGCCACCACCGCGATGCCTAGAGGACAAAAAATGAGAACGCATGGAGCCAGGGGCGGCAGCACCGCGGCCGAGCGGGAGGGGACAACCTCCACCGCCCTCGTTCATTTGGCATGCATATTAGATCAATAGCAAATTATACAAAGAGAAAAGTATATTTTTCGTCCCTCTACTCTTGGTGAAGTCTAGATTTGGTCCCTTAACTTCAAAACCGGACAACTTGCACCCCCAACTACCGAAACCGGACAAGGTTCGTCTCTGGACTCGGTTTTGACCGGTTTTGGTGTTGACTCACCCCGGTTTTGACCGGTGCTCACTCATATTCATGTAATTTTTTTATATTCGTGAACTTTTGAAACCCACATACACTTTTCCAACTCCGCGTAGGTTTTTCAAGGGCGCGTATTTAAAAAGAAAATAAACATATTTTTTCATATCAGCGAACTATTATGAAGTTCGCGTACTTTTTTCAAATCCGTGATTTTTTAACATTTACGTACTTTTTCCAAATCCCCGTATTTTTCCCAAGTTTGTGTAATTTTATCAAATCCAAGTATTTTCAAAGCCATGAACTATTTTTTAAATCCGCATACTTATTTCAAATCCACATGTTTTTCAAAGTCCGCATTTATTTTCAAATCCGTGTTCCTTTTATAATCCATGAACTTTGTTTGAAATTCACGTACTTGTTTCAAGTTGAAATATTTTTTGAAATCCACATATTTTTGCGTAAAAGAAGTCCATATCCGCGTACTTTTTCCAAGTTCGCATAAATTTTTCAAATTCATGACCTCTTTCAAAAAAATGTACTCGAATATGAAAAGGCACATCAATTTTTAAAAATTAAATGAACTTAAAAAAACTAAATGAACTTTAAAAAAACACGCATATTTGAAAAAGGTACATGAACTTCGAAAAACTACGCAGATTTGAAAAAAATACACACATTTTAAAAAGGTTCATGTATTTGAAAAAAGTAACTGAATTTGAAAACATTACGTGGACTTGGAAAAGGTAGGCAATTTGAGTCGGAACGGTCAAAACCGGGATGGGACAGCACAAAAACCGGTCAAAACCGTAACCAAGGATGAATCTTGTCTGGTTTCAGAAGTAAAGGGTGCAAGTTGTCCGGTTTTAGAGTTGAGGGACCAAATCTAGACTCCACCAAGAATTGAGGGACGAAAAGTATACTTTTCTCTTATATAAATTGCAAACATATGCAATCACAACCAAAATATATCGGATATTCATAACTTTTGTACATGCGGCGGATCCCAAAAGGTTGTCAGTCCGGCTGTCTGTGCAAAAGAACTCATTTTTTGCTTTCCAGACGAGTTGTTCATGTCAGATTCTTCATCGTGCGGTCAGCTCCTCCAAATCGACCGTCAAGCGCTTCAACATCCTGGCACGATAGGCTTGCACGATCTTCACCACATGATGATCCAAGTCATACATCTTCATGGCCAACATCTGGTGTAATTTGAAGTGGCCGCGAGCTCAACCTTCTTCTCTTGGAGCTTAATCATCACGACGAACTTGTCAAACCTCTTGGCCTTCTTTTCCTTCTTTACGACATTGTGCTTGACTCATGTCTACTTCGTTATGATGTCCTTGAACCTTTTTGTAAACTTGGTTGTTGCACCTTCTTGCTTCTCCTTCTCCTCTCCTACTTCCTCCCCCAGATTCTAGCCATCCTTTTGGTCAGAGCAAGGCCTTTTATTGGATCACTATCTTCACCTACATTGAACATGATGGCGGTCTTGACGGAGTTGGCAACGACATTGAGCTACTTGGGTTGTGCATTTCAACGTCAACCAATAATACATGAAGAGAAAGTGTTTCTTCTCTACATTTTAGGAACAATGTGACCGCACGACCAGGCAACAAAGGAAATGCATGATCAACTTGTTGCATATCCGGCCAAATGACTAACACATAGAGCATATCCGATCAAATGACTAACACGTAGCTATAAATACCTAAATAGTTCATCCATACTAACTTATTTCTCTTGACATGCAGCCTATCCACCTCGTCAACCTATCCACCTCAGCTATTATGCCATGTCATCGCCTCTCTACAGCCTTCCTCTAAAAAAGTGGCCATTCGGTTTTTGTCCTGTGGTCTGTTTTTCTGCGCGTTCAATTTTCTATTGCTAGCAAGCTGGCAGCCCATAAGTCTAGCGTACATGGCAACCCATCCGTTTCCAATCGTTTTGTTTTCTGCCACTAGCGAACTAGCAATTAAAGCAGCCCATTATAAATCCACTAGAAACGACTGGACGGGAACTGATGTCGACGATCAAGAAAGAGTGTGTCATTCTTCTTCTCTTCCATGCATCTTCTTTTGCCCTCCCTATAAATTAGCTTGAACTCCACATGATCTCAATACTGCTTCTCCTTGCGATACATACAGTGGTCATCGTCTCCATTTTCCGTAACAAACGAGCCATTCTAAAAGACCAGATTCATCGTATCCTCCACCTCCCAGGCTCCCGCCGCGTTTTCCCTAATGAACAAAGCAGCGGTTCGTCTGCGCATCTCATCTTCAGCCGCCGCCGCCGGAATCCAGCTCTGCAATGCACGACCTTTTCACCACTCAAAGATGTGGCCCGATCTCGGCGAAATAAGGCCTCGACCTATTCAGGTGGGGTATTCCGGCGTGATCTCGACGAGGCATGGGGCGTGTCTCCGGACGATGTGTGTTTATCGCCTTCAAGATTTCGTCTTCAAGGACGGACTACAACTGCGACGCACAGAGCATCGAGCGATGGTGTTTCTTTGTGACGGCTTGGTCGTCCTTTGCCTATTGTACTACTGCAGGAGTACTACCTTAGTACAAGTCCAGTAATACTGCGGTGTATACCTTCAGAAACCCCTAAAAAATCCTTTCAAAAAAGATAAAATTTTGCCGGGCACCATCATCACCTATTATGTTTGTTCGATGCTTCAAGGGATGGAATTCCTACTATTTATTTCCCATGGCCATTGGCACCTTTAGTCCTAGAACATCTATGATTTTCAGGCATAGTTTTTCTTCTGTAGATGAATTTTATGTCATTGTTTTTGGAGGAACCCACCATTTAAGTTAATTCAGTATCTCTGCTCCTTTACTACTCTGCTTTGTTGGGAGATGCTCACTGAATTGCTTAACACAAGCTTTAATGCCGTGAATCAAACTAGCAACTGTGCAATTTTTTTTATATTAAGCATTTGATAGCTCGAGTGGTGCTATTCCAACACACTTAGATTTCAATGGTGCTGTTGTTGATTGTCTTAATGCCTTACATACTACATTAAAAGGGAAAGCTTGCAATTCCCTCTGCCCTCTTATCTCCATGTATATGTAGGTACCTTACTTAACCTGCTCAAGTAGCAGGTGATTGAGAGCATCTCCAGCCGTTGAGCCTGAGGGAGTCCTGGATTAGGGGGTGTCCGGGTAGCCGGACTATACCTTCAGCCGGACTCCAGGACTATGAAGATAAAAGATTGAAGACTTCGTCCCGTGTCCGGATAGGACTTTCCTTAGCGTGGAAGGCAAGCTTGGCGATGCGGATATTCAGATCTCCTACCATTGTAACCGACTTTGTGTAACCCTAACCCTCTCCGGTGTCTATATAAACCGGAGGGTTTTAGTCCGTAAGCCAACCCCAACATACAACAATCATACCATAGGCTAGCTTCTAGGGTTTAGCCTCCTTGATCTCGTGGTAGATCTACTCTTGTACTACCCATATCATCAATATTAATCAAGCAAGATGTAGGGTTTTACCTCCATCAAGAGGGCCCGAACCTGGGTAAAACATTGTGTTCCCCGTCTCCTGTTACCATCCGCCTAGACGCACAGTTCGGGACCCCCTACCCGAAATTCGCCGGTTTTGACACCGATATTGGTGCTTTCATTGAGAGTTCCTCTGTGTCGTCGCAATCAGGACGGATGTCTCTCCCCGTCTTTAAAGACGGCGCCGTTATTAAGGGAGCCTTGGCTGTCGGCCAAACTCTCCGGCTAGGTGGTTTTCTTATGACCGCCTGTTCGGCTGTTGCGCCGACGGTGACCTCTCGGGTCATCAAAAGCAATCTTCATGTCAGCTCGGAATTCGTCGAGCAGTTGGATCCAATGGAGCTCTCTTCCGTAAACGAGCTCTTGGATCGCATCGCCGCCCTGGGGGTCACTACGGATTACGACCGGGTTGGGCTTAAACCCGATCTAAGAGAGATTAATTCTCCCCAAGTCACCCATCATGTTGCCGTATTAGAGGCGCAGTGCGGCGACCCTTCGTCTATCCTAAGGACTAGCTATGTCCGGATTCCCGATCCCTCCAACCCGGTTAACCGCGGAGGGGAGGATGTAACTCAAGACCTGAACTTAGAATCAGGCAACGGGCTAGACTCATTGGACAACATCCAAGAATCCAAACTTCAGACTTCAGAAACTCCTTTGCCTCTGAGTCCCAGATTGGGTGAGGTCTCGGATTTAATTCCACCCACCTACCCGAACATAAGCGATCTATCCCAAATCAGGCAAAAGCCCGAAGAAACAGTACATCATTACTGGGGAAGATTCCTCCTGGTTATGAACAGGATAAAGGACTGCCGAGAGGAAGACGCAATCTCAATCTTCTGCAATAATTGCACGGACCAAGGAATCCTCAACGCCATAAGTCGTCGTGATATTACACGCTTTGCTGACTTGGCGTCCATAGTACAAAAGTACTGTGCGATGGAAAGCGCCTGGAAAACCGAAATAAAATTTTGGGACAATCCGGCCCTGAATAGAAACCTCGTCCGAAACAAAAGGGTGCATCATCGTCAGACACCCGGGTCAAAAACCAAAAAACCAAAACCCTCTACAGGGCATGGAACCGTACTGGAGGGATGGCTTAATGGACCCTGTAAAATTCATAGTACAGAGGACGCCACACCAACTCACAGCCTTAGAGCATGTTGGATAATCCGGCAGGCGGCCAAAATGGGCGAAGATCTCCTAATTCCGGAGACCACAGAAAGCCAGCTCAGGGATCCCAGTACACTTTTAACAGTCTTCGAGACTTTCGCATCAAATAATATGCGAAAAAGAACACTCCGCAGCCTCGCCGAAGTCTACCAAGTAGCAACAATAAACCCATGGAGTGACATGGTTATTACTTTTAATGTCAGTGATGAACCTAAATTCCGAACAGCTCGAGCACCAGCCGCACTGGTCCTCAGTCCAATAGTGGACAACTTTCGCTTCACCAAGGTACTCATGGACGGAGGCAGCGGATTGAACCTCATTTACGAGGAAACCCTTCAAAAAATGGAAATAGACTGGAACCGCATTGAG
Source organism: Aegilops umbellulata (assembly GCA_032464435.1). NCBI lineage: Eukaryota > Viridiplantae > Streptophyta > Magnoliopsida > Poales > Poaceae > Aegilops > Aegilops umbellulata. Next base: position 314,160,331 of record CP136055.1, on the reverse strand, counting down.
CGAAGCAGCACAACCTTTAGAGGAATAATCCCCAGTCGGGAAGCGCGCTGCACCGGAAAAATCACATTAGATGTGGTGTTCGGCACGCCGGATAATTATAGGCCCGAAGAGGTCACATTCCAGGTGGCCCCGTTCAGTAGCGGATACCACGCTCTGCTAGGGCGGGAAGCATTTACAATCTTCCAAGCAATACCCCATTACGGGTACATGAAGCTCAAGATGCCCAGGCCAAACGGAATCATAACTCTCGCTAGCGATCCGGACATAGCACTCCGCGTCAAAAACAAGACAGCCGCATTGGCCCTTGAGGCACTGTCCGAAGCCCTAGCGGCTGAGGAACTGACTACGCTGCGCTCCACGGTAAACAGGGACGATGTGATACTCGACAAAAGATCCAAGTCCACCTCCTTTAAACCAGCGGATGAAGTAGTCAAATTCCAGGTCCATCCAACAAACCCCAATAAAACAGCTTCCATCAGGGCACGACTAAACCCTGATGTAGACGCCGCACTGCGAGAGTTCCTACGTGAGAACTGGGACATTTTTGCCTGGCACCCTTCAGACATGTCAGGAATCCCACGCAGGCTGGCCGAACATAGCTTAAATATCCTAAAAGGATTCAAACCAGTCAAACAAGCCCTTCGGCGTTTCTCCGAACCCAAGAGACAGGCCATGGGAGAGGAGCTAGCCAAGCTATTGGAGGCCGGATTCATCAGAGATATAAAACATCCGGACTGGCTAGCAAATTTGGTGATGGTATCAAAGAAGGACAAATCCTGGCGCCTGTGCGTATATTTTAAAGACCTTAACAAGGCTTGCCCAAAGGATCCCTTCCCCCTCCCCCGCATCGATCAAATTATCGACGCCACTGCAGGACACGATTCGCTGTGTTTCCTCGACGCATACTCCGGCTACCATCAAATCAAGATGGCAGAGTCAGACCAGGCCGCAACGGCATTCATCACACCATACGGCCCATTCTGCTTCAACACAATGCCTTTCGGACTCAAAAAACGCCGGCGCAACATATCAGCGCATGATTCAGACATGTCTGGCAAACCAGATCGGCAAAACAGTGGAGGCGTACGTGGATGATGTGGTCGTAAAAACAAGACATGTCGAATCTCTAGTAGACGACTTGAGGCTTACATTTGACAACCTCCGAGCATATGACATCAAACTAAATCCGGAAAAATGCGCTTTCGGCGTTCCAGCCAGAAAGCTCTTGGGCTTCATTGTATCCGGTAGAGGAATCGAAGCAAATCCAGCCAAGATCCGAGCTTTGTCACAATTGGACATCCCAAAGGACCTCAAACAAATACAAAAATTAACCGGATGCGTGGCGGCTCTAAGCCGCTTTATCTCCCGTTTGGGAGAAAAGGCGCTACCCCTCTATCGCCTCCTTCGGCGCACCGAACACTTCGAGTGGACGGATGCCGCCACGGCCGGACTCGAGGAAATAAAAGCCATATTGGCAACAAACCCAGTCCTGGCCGCGCCAAACATCGGCGAACCAATGCTATTGTACATTGCAGCAACCCATCAAGTTGTCAGCGCAGTACTCGTCGTCGAGCGGGAAACGGACGGACACAAATTCCCCCTTCAAAAGCCGGTTTACTACGTGTCCACTGTCCTCACCCCATGCAAATCACGGTACCCACATTATCAAAAGATTGCATACGCGGTATTCATGGTATCCCAGAAGCTACGACACTACTTTTAAGAGTGTTCAATCACAGTAGCATCGGAAGTACCACTCAACGATATTATAAACAACCGCGACGCAATGGGCCGGATTGCAAAATGGGCCATCGAGCTCCTCCCGTTCGACATAACTTATAAGCCACGGCGAGCTATCAAGTCGCAAGTTTTGGCTGACTTCGTCGCAGAATGGACGGAGGCCGAACTCCCCAAAGAGTACGACACATACTCAAACTGGATCATGCATTTCGATGGCTCCAAAATGTTGGCCGGACTAGGGGCTGGCGTCGTTTTGACATCCCCCACAGGAGATACAGTTTAATATGTACTCCAGATTATGTACACGGACTCCAACAATGCTGCCGAATATGAGGCCCTTTTACATGGTCTCCCGATGGTAGTATCCATGGGCATTCAACTCCTGGAAGTGCGCGGGGATTCAAACCTCGCGATATCCCAAATAAATGGAGACTTCGATGCCAAGGATCCAAAAAATGGCAGCTTACCGCAACACCGTCTTAAAAATGTCAGCCCGGTTCGAGGGGCTCGAATTTCACCACATAGCCCGGGAAAACAATCAGGCGGCAGACGTCCTGGCACGCATCGGCGCGAAACGCGAAGCAGTCCCCCCCAACATCTTCCTGGAAAGGCTGTTCAAGCCATCCGTAGTATGGGAAGGGGAGCCTGGTAAAGACAGCCCGGACCCATCCGCACTGTCCGGCACCGAACAATCTGACATAATCGGCGGCTCTGCCAATGAAATTACAACTTCCGCCCACGTAATAATGGCCGTCACCGCCCCGTGGACAGAACCATTCCTAGCCTACCTCAATAGGCAGGAGCTCCCAGAGGACCAAAATGAGGCACGCTGCATAGTGCGGCGATCCAAGGCCTATAAAGTCCATGAGGGAGAGCTTTATAAGAAAAGCACTACCGGAGTCCTTCAAAGGTGCATCTCCGAAGAGGAAGGGCGGAACTTGCTGGCTGAAATTCATGCCGGACTCGGTGGTCATCACGCTGCAGCTCGGTCCCTTGTAAGCAAAGCTTTCCGTACAGGTTTCTATTGGCCGACGGCCCGGGTAGACGCTCAGGACTTGGTCCAACGATGCGTCGGTTGCCAGCCTTTTGCAAACCAAAGCCATATGCCGCCTACCGCCCTCCAAACTATCCCCGTCACTTGGCCCTTCGCGGTCTGGGGGCTTGACATGGTTGGACCCCTTAAAGGGGGAACTAACAAGAAAAAATACTTACTGGTCATGGTAGATAAGTTCACCAAATGGATAGAAGCCAAGCCTGTTAAGACGGTCGAATCCGGACCGGTGATAGACTTTATATCCGGGGTCGTACACCGTTACGGCGTCCCCCACAGCATCATCACTGATAACGGCACGAACTTTACGGCCGACGAGGTAAAACTCTGGTGCAAAAACATGGGCATCAAGCTCGATTATGCTTCAGTCTATCACCCACAAACTAACGGCCAGGTCGAACGTGCAAATAGTCTTATCATGAGCGGCATCAAACCCAGATTAGTGCGGGTGCGGTCCCTCAAGGAATCTAACACGCACTGGGTAGAGGAGCTCGACTCCGTACTCTGGGGGCTGCGGACCACGCCGAATCGCACCACCGGATACACACCATTCTTTATGGTGTACGGCGCAGAGGCAGTTCTGCCTTGCGACATAATTCATGACTCACCTCGAGTGCGCATGTACGAAGAAAGAGAAGCCGAGCTCGATCGGCAGGACAGTCTGGACGCCTTGGAGGAGGAGCGCGACGTGGCAAAAGCCCATTCCGCATTTTATCAACAGCAGGCTCGAAGATATCAAAGCAGAGAAGTGTGGGCCAAAAATTACAACGTTGGCGAATTAGTTCTACGCCTGTCGGACAAGAAACGGACAAACTCAAACCCAAGTGGGAATGTCCCTTCATAATCGACCAAGTCCTAACTGGTGGAGCGTACCGCCTGCGAGATGCCTCAGATAACCGACTCGAGCCGAACCCATGGAACGCAGCCCATCTCCGAAGATTCTACGCCTAGCGCCGGACTCTGTGTTCGTCTCCTTCCTCTGTCCATTTTTTGCATTTTCTGTCTTATATTTCTCTCCTTCCACCCTTTCTTTTTTTTATTCTTTCTCTCTTATAGCCATTAAAGGCTCAACAAGTGACGCGTTACTCGCGCTCACTACACCTGGGGGCTTCTTTAAACAGAAGCTTATTTATATGGGCTTCACGCCTAAAACATGTGTCAAACTTCCGCATGTACCTTTTCTTCACCATTATATGCATCGATATGACTTAAGTTTTGGCCAAGCTGGGTTGCCTGGCTCCTGTGCTTACCCCTACGTTCCCGATTGTTCGGCTAGGTGGTAAAGGGAGCACCTCTGCGATTGTTACTGCCGGATCAGCCGGATGTGTACCTCAGACTGGGTGAAGCCGAAAGCTAGCGTTCTTAAGGGAATATTCGGTCGGTGAACTAAAATATGACCTTTTTTACTTATTTATATATATGCCCCCAGATGCTTTTCCTGCGTTTGCAGTCCGGACATGCACTTTAGGGCATGCCTCCCAGAGAAAGGAACCACTAACGGAACTATTCTCTCTGGAAGATGTTTCTTACTAACCATGTAATATAACATAACTAGTTGGGCACTTGTCTGATAAAGCACTAATGACCCCTACGCCTGGTCTCCATGCATACCCCGGTTCTTACATAACCGCTAGGGTATTCGGACACACTCCGGACCGTCAGGTCCCGAGGTCGAAGCGAAAAGGTCGGCAACAACAAACGATCTACAATCCGGCTAGAAGGCATTACACATGTCAATTAAAAATTACATAGTCACTCTGACTGATTGTATTCCTCTTCAATACCATCTAACATGTTGTCTAATTTACAGTCCTGCTGGGAATACTTTGCGGCCAATTCTACTTGGCCGTATACTAAGCTTACAGGGATCTCCTTCCCATCGGGCCCTACAGGTCCGACCTCGGCCATGTGGTTTGGGTCAGCCTTTGTGTACCGCGTCTTCACCATGGCCCAGGCCTCCCCGCGCCTTGGCGGCAGGCCAATATCTTCCACAACCGGAAGCGCCGCCGCGCTCCCTTCAGCTTCTCTGCAAGCTCTCCAAGGCCCTCGAGCCTGGGGAGGGATGGCCATAAGGCTTGGGCGACTCCTTGCATCGCCTGCCAAACTCACTCGTGCAGTTGCGAGAGCTCGGGAAGGAGGTCACCCGTTGAACTGGGCATCTCCTCTGCAGGACGACCTGTTAGCATACCTACAGACATAACTCTGTTATTTGACTTCCTCGCCGAACTTTTTTTTCAGAGTTCGTTTAAGCACTTACTATATATGCTGCGTCCAAGCCGTTGATTCTCCTTAGTGGAGTCCGACAGCTGGGCACGGACATCTTTTAGTTCAACGCCCAGCTTGGTGTTGGCATCCTGAAGATCATTCTTCTCCTGCCTCACCTTTGTCAGCACGCTCTCCCCAGTCTCTAACTGGCGCAGAAGTTGTTGCTTTTCCGGATCCAGTCCGGCGCCATCTGCAATATGATTTGTCAGATTTGCACCCACGACGCACTTCGCAAAATATTTATCTTTCGAAGCGTAAATTACCAGAGGGGGTCTCCTTGGGCTCCCCTGCCGCGGCTAGTGCGGCCTCAAGTTAGGCTTTGCACTCTCCCAGCTCCTGGGACAGTAGAGTATTCTTTTCTGTAAGAGCCTGCATAACAAATGATCCTTAAATCAGTTATTCTAACTGTTTCAAGTCTCGGGGGCTACTGGTATATACATATTTACCAAAAAAATTCTTACCCGTATGTCTTTTACATATTGCTCCGTGGCTCTGGTTAAACCATTTTGAGCGGCACGGAGGTACGCATCTCCCGAATTGAAGGCATCCAATGCCTCTTGGGAGAAACAAGCGTCGCGAAGAACTGTCCGGCGACGCCTGTGGTTCATGGCACTCTCCACCTCGGAATTGGTGGCAGACAGCCTGTCCGCATCCTCTGTCGAAGGAGCGTCCGGTGCGCGCCTTGTGTTCGCCTCCGCTTCCGGGCCAGGCTTTGGGGCCTGGCTGGTGGAGGCGCGATTGGCAACCTCTCCGGATATAGTCCGGCGAGGTCTCTTCGTCCTGAAGAGAGCACGAGTGTTAATATGCCCTGAAGGAATAACACCTGGGAAAAAGATGGTGCGCTATACCTTTGCGTCGGCATCTCAGTCTGGACTACATTCCTTTTTACCCCGCGGGGTCCCGCGGCCCCTCGTTGGCTAGCCGCCGCAGGATCGGCCTCCCGCCTCGGAAACCTCCCCTGCAGAACACGGTCGTCAGGAAACTGAAGACACGTGAGGATGGATCCCTTTTCGAGGTACTGGGATTTCGGTCTCAATCACCTGGGAGGCCGGGATTAACCCTGGGTAATCGGTCGTATTGGCCACCAAGGTATTGTCCTTGCTTAGTTGATGAAACACCCCGTCAATCAGCTCCACCGATATGTCTGGATCCTCTTCGAAGTCCGGATCGAGGGACTGTTCTGGATCCTTGGGCTGTGGAGGGCGGCTGTTTATATCCTTTACTTCCTGACGCAGTTCCTGCGTTGAAGTCGTTAGACTACATATTTAATCATGGAAATATAAAACGGATGGGCGAGCAAAATTGTCCACTTACCCAACTCGAAGGGTTGTACATAGTAAATCCGCCCTGCGGGTTGACGCAGAGGAATTCCTCCTCTTCTCCCTTGAACAAAGAGGATAAGATCTTTACTAGAGCGGCAGCTGAGGCCGGCGCCTTGCGACTGTAACGGGTGGCGTCATCCTCCCCGTTAAAATCCCACATGGGGTGGCCTCTATACTGAAGCGGCTGCACCCCCCGCATAATGCATGCGGCCATGACTCCAATCATGGTTAGTCCGGAATGAGCCAATAGTCTTATCCGGCCCATCAGGTAAAGGACGTCCCTGTCACTTTCTCTCTCAGAGCTCCGCGGACGCCAGCTTAAGCATTTCTTTAAGGGAACACTGTTGAATTCGGGGAGACCGACCCGGATAGGATCCGGCAGCGGGACATCATCTATATAAAACCATTCCGAAGGCCAGTCCTCGGATGCCTTCTTTGGGGTTCCGGATAGATATCCGGTCCCAGCGATGCACCACACTTCGGCTCCGCCCACTTGATATATGGACCCCTCTTGAGAACGGGGCACCAGGCAGAATATCCTCTTCCACAGCGCGAAATGAGCCTCAACACCCAAGAATAGCTCGCAAAGGGCGACGAAGCCCGCGATATGCAATATAGAGGCGGGCGTGAGGTTGTGCAGCTGGAGGCCGTAGAACTCCAGAAGCCCACGGAGAAACAGATGAATTGGAAATCCAAGTCCTCTTATTAGATAAGGGACGAGGCATACCCGCTCTCCTTTGGAGGGATTGGGGGTGCTCTCCGCTTGCTCTCCGCCATTATAGGTGGCGAGTCCGGCTCGGACCGGGACCATATAGGCCTGAGGGAGAAATCCCTTGGCCTGAAGCGATACTAGCTCGCTGTGCGGGATGGAGCATCTCTCCCAGTCTCCAGGCTTAGGACTGGAAGGGCGAGAGGAGGAGCTGCGACGGCTGGCCATGGTAGAACGGACCTTTGCTAGAGGCGCTCTGATGATTACTCGCGGAAAGGAGAAGGTGTGGTTTGGATTTGAATCCCCATCCCTTTAAATAGGCGGCTCGTTTATGCGGCTAGGGGTATGAATGTAAAAACACTCAGACTTTTCGTATTCGTTGGACACGTGGAAGACGGCCATTATTGGGCGCAGAAGCCGAGAAGCGCCATATTACAAAAAACCGGACATTATTCAACAGGTACACGGAACTTGGAGAAGAACCCGCCTTGCAATGTCGAAGACACTCTGCGCGCCGGACTCGTCGTTATTGAAGCCTGGTTCGGGGGCTACTGAGGGAGTCCTGGATTAGGGGGTGTCTGGGTAGCCGGACTATACCTTCAGCCGAACTCCAGGACTATGAAGATACAAGATTGAAGACTTCGTCCCGTGTCCGGATGGGACTTTCCTTGGCGTGGAAGGCAAGCTTGGCGATGCGGATATTCAGATCTCCTACCATTGTAACCGACTTTGTGTAACCCTAACCCTCTCCGGTGTCTATATAAACCGGAGGGTTTTAGTCCGTAGGGAAGGATCCCAACATACAACAATCATACCATAGGCTAGCTTCTAGGGTTTAGCCTCCTTGATCTCGTGGTAGATCTACTCTTGTACTACCCATATCATCAATATTAATCAAGCAGGACGTAGGGTTTTACCTCCATCAAGAGGGCTCGAACCTGGGTAAAACATTGTGTTCCCCGTCTCTTGTTACCATCCGCCTAGACGCATAGTTCGGGACCCCCTACCCGAGATCCGCCGGTTTTGACACCGACAGAGCCCCCCAGGAGGCATTTTTTTCGCCTCCTGGGGGGCTGCCAGCGGAAATTTAGGCCTGGGGGTGATAAACTTTCCAGCCGTGTCCACCCCCAAGCCGTGCTCAGGCCGCGCCCGCCCTAGGCCACGGGTGGACCGGCCTCGCCGCCGAGCTCGAGCAGAGCAGCATGAGCCCCGAGCTCCACCGGCGCCGTCCTCGACCGGTGCTTCTGCCGCCTGCTGGTGCAGTGCGCCGCTGCCACCTCCGGCTAGGACCCATCCATACTCCGCGGAGGAAGTAGGCCTTCATGAGGCTCCCGTACACGATGCCATCGAGGACCGCCTCGCCACCAAGCTTGTCCTTCAGTTCTTGGTGCAGCTCCACTGCTTTGGCCCCATCCCCGGCTTCCACAAACCCGGCCATGAGGAGGTTGTAGACATGGGGATCCGGCCCGACGAAACCAGAGGCGAGCATCTCATCCTTGAGCGCGACGGCGTCGGCGAGGCGGCCGTGATCCGCGACGAGGCACCTGACGACGACCCGGTAGGCACCTGCGAGGACGGCGACGCAGGTTAAGGAGGAGGGACGGCAGTTGGAGTGGAGCGCGTGGCGGGTGAGCACCGCGGCCTCGTCGAGGTCGGGGGCCTGGGCGGTAGGGGAGAGGAGGGCGAGCGGGAAGAGAGGAGAGAGGTTGTGTGAGGCCGATGGTGGGCCAAGCGCAAGAAAAAGGCATCGCCGGCACGCCCGGCTGCTCACCTGGGGGCTGGGTTTGGGGTGGGACTGCCGGCACCAATTTTCTCTAAATCCGGCGAAAACTGAAGTTTTGGGGGCGTGAGTGGGAGCATATTTTACTGCCGGCGCTGAAAAAGTGGCCGTGGGGGCGTCTTGGGGGCCGGCTGGAGATGCTCTGATATGTTGCTTTCACCTACATCGTCATTTCTTGCAGGCACCTTCTTCTATTTTCTTTCAGCTGGAATATTATTTCGAGTTCTCCTAAAAAAATATTCATTGGATATGTCAATTGTGAAGTTCCATCTTCTTTACATATAATCTACATGCACAATGTTACTGATCTCCATCCAATCTCAGTGTGTGATCCATCAGAATTTTGTATAGCTTACATATAATGCCCAGACTCATTAGCGCATTCTAATATTTTGTAGAGATTTCATATTATCATTAGCAAGATGAAGCCTGAGTACGCTATCATCCCTTCATGTCAAGTACCCGCTACTACTATCCCTTAATGTCATTTGGAAAGAGGAAGTATGTTCGTAAGTGTGCTCACTAATTATCATATAAGCTACCAGAGATGTTAACGAAGACAAGAACAAACTAATGCTTCCAGTTTATTAGCAGATACGACTATATGTTGCAACACACCCTATTTTTTACGATTGCTTTTATATATGAGTAACTTGGTTATATTCTGTAGAACTTATATATGTAATAACATGCAGAAGATATATTCACAACAAGACTCACATATAATACACAATAAGTATACCAAAATGGCAAATTCCTTTCGTCGCATCTCCATTTGAGAATCCGGTTCCGTGTTGTTTATATACAATATTATTAATGTAAAGGATACGAGATTACTTATGCCATAACACTATATTTCTTTATAATCATATTGCAAGTATTGTGTCCATTCCAAAAAAAGTCATCTTAAGATCATATATCCATATTATTGAAACAAAGTTATTCCATTCATGCATTACCATGTGCATAGGACTAAGAATTCCCACAGCAACGCGCGGGGGAATTATCTAGTAGCAGGGAAAAAACTCAACCTCTTGGAATGCCGCGCCGCTTGGCTAGCGGACTTGCAGTTGTTTGTAGTAGCCGCAATACTTGCTTTGTGGCTGCTTGAATGGTGTACCATCGATTAGTGAGCGACTTCAGATTACTCGTTCACCACAAATCACAATAGGCACTAGGGCAGAACTTCTAGCGTATCTGGAATTGACAATTCATATCCTACCACAATTAGTTGGGTTATGTCTTCTTCAGTGCGAAAAATGCAATACCCCCTCTATTCCAAAGTGTAGTGCGGATAGCATTTTCTAAAAGTGAAACTTTGTTTAGTTTGACCAAGTTTAGTGAGAAAGGTATAAACAAAAATAATACCAAATAAATATAACATAAATATATGTTTAATGATGTATCCCATGATATTTATTCAATACTATCAATGTAGATATTTTCCTCCATAAATGTAGTCAAAGCTTAGAAAGTTAGACTTTTGAATTTTTTATGTGCCCTGTATTTAGGATTGGAGGGAGTACCTATCAGAAGGGCCATATATTTGTTCATAAACTTAGAAAACCTTTGCTTCATGTACATGTTTTCAAGGAAAATAAAATAGTAGAAAGGGGCTATCATACCTCGGTGATGTCATTGTCTAACAATTTGATACCACGAAGGCAAAGGCACCTTATTGTTTGATCAGAATAATTGCATTTCTATTTGGCCTTGAAATGATGGAAATCCGATCTGATTATCCAATTGGTAGGTCAAACGTGGATTGAGTTTGGAATTTGTAGCTAACGAAAGCGTAAAGAGGCTTGAAAAAGGAGCATATAACTTCATCAAATTTATGAAATAACATTTTTACTTTGCTTTGTCGATAATTTGATAGATGGATAGAATTTTGATGCAAGAAGTACTATCGTTACGTTCCTTCATAATACAAAACCATTGTAAACAAACAAGCATAGCAAACTCAACAAATCATGAAAGCCATAAATTGTAAATTTTTAATACAAGAAATTTCTTGAGCTTCTTGTTCAGGCTCGTCATTGAACTTAAGAAATTGTTGTGGGGATAAATATGAACAAAGACTGACACACATAGACATACATAACCGTCTTGTGAATTTCTAATATTTTTTATGAGCTCCTTGTCACACGAATGATGTGAGCTAATGTTACACGCATGTAGAACTGCTCACAACAATGGATATGAGCAAAGTCTTTGATGCACAAGCTACTGATGGGAGTAAGTGATATTGGAAAACTTCACATGTAGAATATGAAGAGTAAACTGAACATGGAGATAGTGACTTTGACAAAATGTTACCTTTCCAGATTTATCCAAATAAACCACCCTTTGTCGAAAAGATTTATCCAAAGAAAATGCAAGGAAGTGATGCCAATATCTAGATTTTGACAACTAATTGGTCCATGAGGCCCAAAATCCTTTTAGTTCGAAATCAGTCTGTTGCTTTCAAGTCTACATACAAATTTGTTTTCCTTTTTGACTATTAGTGTGAATAATGGTCAGATATGTGAAAAAGAAACATACACACACTTGTCAATGATGCCCTGGACTGCAGCAATAGAATAAAGTATCACAGAGTCGCTTCAATGGGAAATAGACCTCTAGCAACCAATACTATTCATCGCTAATATTGGAGAGGAGACCTTAATCTGAGCTAGAGTGCCCCGCATGCCCTGGAGAAAAGGGAGCTACCATGACGCCCACCAGCGCATCACAGAGGCAAGAAATCAGGGTGGATTGCTGTACTAAGGAGACGAATGGATTAGGATAACATACCTGCCTAAGGCCCTCTCCACTATAAGCATATTGTATAGGAGAATACCAGTGGAAGAAACAACCAACGTGTAGGGAGGACGGAATCATGACGACCTCTGTTGGAAAAGGCGACGCCATCAAACGCCTCGCTAGGCATAAGCGAAACTCTCGCACGACAATCAAGAATTTGTCCACTTAAATAATAAATAATGTGATATTGCACCGACAAGCTAAATGGACAATATTTCAATGGCAGTAGATAGCAATTTACCCACTTATATGCTCTAAATCAATATTGATACACGTATAGTATTTCAGATAGACTCTGATAGCAAAAATTGTATTTGCGTCTAGGCTGCGCCTAGGGCGCTAGGCAAAGGCCAACCGCCTCGCTTACGCCTATCACTCTCTTCAACCTTGGCGACGACCATCTGTATGGTTGCTTGCCTAGAATGCCGATTCTACCAATAGTGCTGCCAAGTCGTGATGGCTTGTGTCACTCGAGTTCAAACTTGGGGGAGGGAGACGCGCTCGGTTCCATGGCGCTGATCTAGGTCATTAGGAGGGGTGGTTCACCGTCATTGCCCTTCACTTTGGCTTCGTCGGTGCGGCAATTTGGCTTAGGGCAATATTGGAAGAAGGGGGCCGGGATAAGTAGAGGTCGCGTTGTGTTTCTTCGCTTGGATGTTGAATCGATCACATACAAAAGACGCAAGGCCCAATAGACTGGATTAACAGCAAATCAAGGATTTTGTCATGGGAGTAGAGGCCTAGCCCCGTGTAGCGTGATATTGCATACAAAAGCCCAGGCGGGATTAAGTGAAGATCCAATGCTCAGAGATGGCCATAAGTCCAGACTCGATAGGCAAAATGATGATGATCCGAGAGGGCTGGATTAGTGTACAGTTTTAATGTCTCAGTTTTTATATGTATCTAAATAAATAAAGAACCGTTCTTCTCATTCAACAATCAACAACAATTCCTCCCTCAAGATTTTGGAAGCTCCATAATACCCCCTCCATCTTAAAATAAGTGTCTCAAGCTTAGTATGACTTCATACTAAAGTTAATAAAAAGTTGGGACAGAGGGAGTACTACGCATACTACATCAAAAGAGCGTTTAATGATCAGATCTAAGACATTGTTTGGATGCATTTTTTTAATAATAAAAACGAAATTGCAATAGCCAGTGACCCATCTGAAAGCAGCCTCAATAGGAAAGAATGGAAAGCAATTTAATTAGATACGAATCAATATGAACGGGTACGCATTACAGGTGCTTTAATTAGCAGGTTGCAGAGCGCAACAAGCACATCGCAAAATCAGAGCTCAAACACCACACGGGTAGACAAGCAAATCAACCCAATGTAACACCAAACAATCCAATCCACAGCTGCAACATCATCACGAGCAGATGGGGCACCGGACGAGGCCGTTCTCGTTGCACTCGCCGCACTGGACCGTCTCCTTCCGCTCGCCGTCGACGCGCACCTTGCGGCTGCCGTTGCAGTCCCTGCACATGACGAACCTCACGCCGGCGCACCCCGCGCACCAGACTCGGGCCCGCGGCAGCCCCTGCAGCAGGGCCTTGAGCTTCCCCTCCTCCTCCATCCTCGTCACCTCGGCCGCGCCGCCGACGTGCTTGCCCCGGACGAACACCGCGGGCACGCGCAGCTCCCGCCCGCCCAGCAGCAGCCGCAGCTCCTCCCGGTAGCCCGAGTCCATGGACACGTCCCGCTCGATGACCTTCACGTCGTGGGCCTCGATCGCGGCGCGCACCGCGTTGCACTCCTCGAACGTCTTGCGGATGCCGCGGAGGGTGGTGGTGTAGAGCACGACCGCGTCCGCGCCGCCGGGCGGGCACTTGCCCTCCGCCACGATCGCCGGAATCACCTTCGGCTGCTTGGGCTTCTCGGATCCAATCACCCGCTTGATGTGCGCGCCTTCCTCCGACAGCTCGCGCTCGATGGACGCGAGGAGCTCCGGGTCGAACAGCGGGCTCAGGCTCCGGCGCGACGAGGACATGCCTCCGATCTCGGCCGCGCTGGGCTTCCGGGCGACCCGGGCGCTTCCCGGGGAGAATCTCTTGGACGCCCTGGACAGCTTGGAGTTGTCGATGGAGTTGTACGGGCGGAGGACCCTGTCCTCGTCGGCGACGTCGCTGGGCTTGCTGTTCTCCTTCCCGGAGCAACGCTGCAGCGGGCTGTTCTCCTTTCCCGGCGTGTTCCTCCGCTTCGCCGACGACCTCTTGGGCGACGAGAGGGCCATGGCGAGGACCCTGGCCGGAGACCAACGGCCGGGCTTGGCCGGCTTCTTGGCAGGCGAATCGGCGTCCTCCAGCCCGGCCATGATCTCCCACGCGTTGATCACCTCCATGCCGGACTCCGGCTTGGCCGCCGGAGCCGGCTTCTTGGCGTCCGGGACGACGAGGGGCGGCGGGCGCTTGGCGGACGCGCGCTTCCACTCCCGGCTTATCGGCTTCTCCTGCTCCTGCGGCAAGGGCAGGTCCTTGGCTCCAGCCGTGGCGGTGGCGCCGTGCTTGGCCTGCAGGTCGAGGACGCCGTAGGTGGTGGAGGTGAGGGAGACGACGTGGTCGACGCGGCCGCGCACGGTGGCGCGCGCGGCGCCGCTGCGGCCTCCGGGCCCGGGCGGGAGGAGCTTGGACGAGATGCACCCCATGGGCGCGGCGGCGACGGCGACGGCGACGGAGAAGGACTCCTCGCTGCTCTCTCTGACGGCGTTCTTTCCTCCTTTGGCTTTGTTGACCAGTGGGCGAGAGAGAATGCGGGCTGATGACTGGCTGGATCGAGGAGATTTTGTGGTGTTTGTAATGTGTAGTGGCGCAACGGTCGTCAAGTGTGTGCGCGCAGTTGCTGCAGATTTAGTTTTTCTTTTACTACTTTCCTCGTGTGGTGCGGTGCTCTCGTTCCATTCCAACGGTCGAATCGAATGGGGGAGACGGTTGGTGCCCGCGCCAGAGAAGAGGAGGGTCCGCAAACCGAAAAAAAGTGGCGCGGCCCGTGTCAGCATGTATATCTATCCGTTGAGTCGCGCACTCTTGGCTTGGGCTGGCCTCTCCGGCCTCACTGGGCTGGGTTCCCGTTTCATTTCATCTCGCGTGGGAGCCCATAAAGTCTGAGGCTTTTCAGTTTTACTTCTTTTTAAAAAGTACATTTATTTCATCGTTTCAGCCGCGTTCGTCTTTGACCAACCGTACTGTGGTTCATTTTTCTTCCCGGTGAGATAAATAATTTTACTTCTGGAGTACTATACCATATAGGAGTAGTACACATTGCCTTTGTTTTTTTCTCCGACCAGTGAGCGAGTGATAAGATTGTGCCCCAAAGAAAGAGTAAGTGAAACTACATACAAAAGTCAAACACCGATTTCACACAATGATACAAAAGAAAGAGACGGGTCCATACACACTGCACGAGAGAAGATCAAAGGTTGGTTTTGTTTAGCACGGGCGCAAGCAGGCAAGTACGCTGGTTGCCGCCTCGGCAACCGTGAATGTACAGCTGTTCCCGTGCCTACCAAAGCACGCAAGACTCACTACAACTCAAGATGTGTACACAACTGTTCCCGTGCCTCCTGTTCCTGGAGCACGCAAGAGATTCAAACCAAGCACCGCCCATCTCCATCCGGCCACCGCCGCGAAGCAATTTGCTTCACGTCTCCCAGACCCAGAACCGGCCGCGGGGGCGACAGGACGGGAACGTCCACCGTCGGCGACCCCGACACCGCGGGCTTCGATTCACTCGCCCCAGATTCACCTTCCTGACGGTCGTCTGAGTCAGAGCCGCATAGTAAATCCCGAAGCGCGGAGGTGACGCTGGCCCAGCACCCGCTCCGCTCCTCGACCTGCTCCTCCTCCCCGCGCGGCGCAGGCGCGGGCGTCGCCGCGCGACTCTCGGACCGCACAGCGCCAAAGCACGACACCTTCGGGGACGCAGGCTCCGTGCCCACGGCCTCGCTCGCGAATACCCTGGCCCCTGCGGCCGGCCGGCGCCAGCCGCGGCCGACCACGGGAGAGCGCCGCTGCAGCACGACCATCTTCCCGGCAGGCAGGACGCCCACCACGATTGCCTCCAACTCCAACCTCCTAGGCGCCCTCGACGCGCCCTTGTTACGCGTCGTCGTCTCTTCCGCCGCGGTCTTGGGGTTGGAGCTGCCCTTGGTCGACCCGTCCCGCTCCAGCGCCGCGCCGGTCGGCCCGGACCAGCCCCAGATAATCCGGCGCGACTGCTCGTGGGCGTTGGCGACGTCGACGTCGGAGGCGATGGTCTCGCAGGCGACCTTCGTCGACCTTGACTCGCCGCCGCCGACGCAGAAGAGGGACTCCAGATCGAGCTGTGGCATCCTTGCCTCTTCTTGCCTGCTGCTAGGCAACGGCTGTGAGTGATTTGATACTATCAGATGTGTGACTGACTGACTGGGAACTGGGACTCTGGGAGCCGGAGGTTTGGTATAAAAGGGAGGCGACAAAGGCGTGGAGATTTCGAAAGGTTGGCTTGGCTGAGGAGCGCCGCGACGGTGGCGACTGCCGAGTGCCGAGTGCCGTTGGGAGGGTCGTTGAGTGAGGTGCGGGTTACCGGGGAAGTTTTGGAGTTTGCTCCATGGAATGATGGCGTGTTTCAGCGCGCAGGTCAGCAGCTCTGCGGCAAGTGGATTTTCTCGTGTCCTCGAGCTGCCGAATGGAACCGCCAGGCGAGAGGTGTGACTGTGACGTACTGCCGGCTATGGGTTTCTTGGGTCACATCTGAATTGGTCTTTCTACTCAGTTTCTCGAGTGTTACTTGTGATTATCATATAAACTAAATTTGCATTAATTTATATATAAACTAAATTTGCATTAATTTATCACTTGGGTCCATAGCTCAGTTGTAGACAGGGCCGACCCACACATATACGGGGCCAGGGGCAAGATAAGAACAAGGGGCCCTTCTTGACAAACAAAAGCTCAGTTCTTCGGAATAAAAGTAAATATGGAGTACATAGCATATATTGGTGATCTTGGACTCTAAGACTGAGAATACTACTATTTATCCATCATGATAGTAATGAAACAATATAGCGCCAGAAAAAGATAAATTTCCTAATTGTCAGTGGACACATCTTTCTTTTTTGGCAAAACAAATAGCCTTGTCAAAGCTGGTTGCAACTTAAAACATTTGTGTTTCCATGAAATATAAAACTATTGACTGAACTTACATTTGTTTCTGGATCATCCCCGATCTACCATGTTCTTCACTCCAAAATTGTTTACCCAAAGAATAACTATCCTGCATAAGTCATAGTAAAGCAAAGCACACTGAGTATTTCATGTTTATATACTAACTATGATGATCAAAACATGTTAATACAGGGATCAAAAGCACCTGAAAACTGATTCATGTGGATGTAGGTGGCTTATCCGTACACCGCAGCAGTCAACACGAACAAAAAGACACGCCTGAAGTGCATAAATTTTCTCCCTTCTCCTAATCTCCTTCCTGAGGACTCTCTCACATTTGGATCCAATGGAAAGCAGAACAAAACACATGCAGATGTAATGGATGTGCGATCTGGAATTGTCTGTGCCGGAACGCAGAGCTATTTGTCAATCAATCTTTGAATTGAGGAACAAGATTATAAAGAAAGAAGAACAATAGAACATGTACCATCTCGGTCTCTCCAAAGTCCAGTTGGGGAGCGAGCAAAGCGTTGAGAGAGGAAGGAGAGCTGGTTGGGGAATGATTTCACGCCATAGCTTTCCATTAATGGCCGGCCGCGACGTTGGGAGCGAAGAGGCACGGGAGTGGCGGCGCCGTTCTTCGAGTCTGTGATTTGGGTGAGGAGAGGAGTCGCTGGTCCTTGATTCCTTCATGCGGTTTGCCTGATGGGCTGTTCCTTGGGCCTTCTTTTTTTTCGTGTATTTTCATTGGGCTAAGGCAGATTATGCTGCTTACCACTACCTGGACCGGGGCCCCTGCCTCCCGGGGGCCCAGGGCGGGCGCCCCGTTTGCCCGACCTATGGGCCGGGCCTGGCTGTAGAGCATTTGACTGCAGATCAAGGGGTCTCCCGATCGAACATGGATTACTCGGCTACTCATAAGAGAAGCACCAACTATCAGTGGATATTCAGCCAATAAAAAGTAAAGTGGTAAATTAATTTTTAACGATCTCGACGGCGTGAAGATTGCTTCCAAGGGCATCTCCAACACCGAACTGCAAATTGGACGGAGGACAGTCCCCAAACACTGATGCCACATGCCACCATCGAATGCTCCCGCATACATTTCAACCACTATTTAAATTAACCGGATGAAATTCATGCACACATGGCGGATTTCATATAAACCGAACGAAATTCATTACATTTCGGACATGTTTTAACTGAATACTATACCAGACTAAGATAAAACTAGTCTACAGTCGGTGTCGGCGGATATCCATTCCCACGACACGGATACCATTGACTAGTCTACAGCCGACTGCGGTGGAGCGTCCATTGTCTTCCCCATGTCTGGCAGCCCGCTCATCGGACTACCGTGGATCCCGGAGGTATAGCTTCAGCGCAAAGGGCGGCTCGCTTCCCCATGTTCGACAGCGTCGCTCATCGGAGTGGAACCGCCGGGATGTGCTTCAGCGGAGGGGAATGGGACGACAGTGACCTGCCACGGGGCAAGACACCGACCGTGGCAGGTCACCGACTGTGTACGCCGGCATCGCCTCGGCAGTGGCCTTCATGGGACCCAAGCGACAACATCCTTACATGCTCTACTTCTTCTCGATGATGGCGGCTGACGTGGATGTTGACGGTGTCCTAGACTAGGGAGTACCAACCTGGTTTGCCCAGAGTCCATAGGTCGAGTTTACAGCCAGCCGATCTCATGAGGAAGGACTCTGGAAGCCTCGAACTTAGACGTGACCAAGACGGACTCAGTCGAAGACTTGGCGTGTGAGGGAGTCCTGGATTAGGGGGTCCTAGGCCTGCCGGTCTATCCCTTGTGGGCCGGACTGTTGGGTCGTATTGCCAACAATAGGAGGCTAAGCTATGTGGAGACATCGTATCTGGACAGGAGGCTTTTTGGTTCCCTGGTGTGTCCTCCAAGTCACCATGGGAAGAATGGGCATGTTTATCCTTTCCTTGGAACCGACCATGTGAAGGAAATATGCCCTAGAGGCAATAATAAAGTTATTATTTATTTCCTTATTTCATGATAAATGTTTATTATTCATGCTAGAATTGTATTAACCGGAAACATGATACATGTGTGAATACATAGACAAACAGAGTGTCACTAGTATGCCTCTACTTGACTACCTCGTTGATCAAAGATGGTTATGTTTCCTAACCATAGACATGTGTTGTCATTTGATTAACGGGATCACATCATTAGGAGAATGATGTGATTGACATGACCCATTCCATTAGCTTAGCACCCGATCGTTTAGTATGTTGCTATTGCTTTCTTCATGACTTATACATGTTCCTATGACTATGAGATTATGCAACTCCCGTTTGCCGGAGGAACACTTTGTGTGCTACCAAACGTCACAACGTAACTGGGTGATTATAAAGGAGCTGTACAGGTGTCTCCGAAGGTACATGTTGGGTTGGCGTATTTCGAGATTAGGATTTGTCACTCCGATTGTCGGAGAGGTATCTCTGGGCCCTCTCGGTAATGCACATCACATAAGCCTTGCAAGCATTGCAACTAATGAGTTAGTTATGAGATGATGTATTACGGAACGAGTAAAGAGACTTGCCGGTAACAAGATTGAACTAGGTATTGAGATACCGATGATCGAATCTCGGGCAAGTAACATACAAATGACAAAGGGAACAACGTACGTTGTTATGCGGTCTGACCGATAAAGATCTTCGTAGAATATGTGGGAGCCAATATGAGCATCCAGGTTCCGCTATTGGTTATTGACCAGAGACGTGTCTCGGTCATGTCTACATTGTTCTCGAACCCGTAGGGTCCGCACGCTTAACGCTCGATGATAGTTATATTATGAGTTTATGAGTTTTGATGTACCGAAGGATTTCGGAGTCCCGGATGAGATCGGGGACATGACGAGGAGTCTCGAAATGGTTGAGACGTAAAGATCTATATATTGGACGACTATATTCGGACATCGGAAAGGTTCCGAGTGATTCGGGTATTTTCGGGGGTACCGGGGAGTTACGGGAATACGAGGAAGAAGCAATGGGCCTCATGGGCCAAGTGGTGGAAGAGAGGAGGCAGGGCGTGCGGCCCCCCTAGCCCAGAATTGGACTAGGGGGCCGGCCCCCCTTTCCTCCTTCCCTCTCCTTCCTTCTCCTTCTCCTTCTCCTTCCCTTCCTTCCCCTCTCCTACTTGGACTAGGAAAGAGGGGGGAATCCTACTTGAAGTAGGATTGCCCCCCTTGGGCGCGCCTCCTCCCTCGTGCTGACGGAACTCATCCCCAACACTTTGCTGGATCAGAGTCCGGGGATCGTCATCGAGCTGAACGTGTGTAAGAACTCGGAGGTGCCGTAGTTTCGGTGCTTGATCGGTCGAGCCATGAAGACGTACGACTACATCAATCGTGTTGTTATAACGCTTCCGCTTTCGGTCTACGAAGGTACGTAGACAACACTCTCCCCTCTCGTTGCTATGCATCACCATGATTTTGCGTGTGCGTAGAATATTTTTGAAATTACTACGTTCCCCAACAGTGGTATCAGAGCCTAAGTTTTTGATGTTATATGCACGAGTAGAACACAAGTGAGTTATGGGCGATATAAGTCATACTGTTTACCAGCATGTCATACTTTGGTTCGGCGGTATTGTTGGATGAAGCGGCCCGGACCGACATTACGCGTACGCTTACGCGAGACTGGTTCTACCGACGTGCTTTGCACACAGGTGGCTGGCGGGTGTCAGTTTCTCCAACTTTAGTTGAACCGAGTGTGGCTACGCCCTGTCCTTGCGAAGGTTAAAACAGCACCAACTTGACAAACTATCGTTGTAGTTTTGATGCGTAGGTAAGAACGATTTTTTCTCAGCCTGTAGCAGCCACGTAAAACTTGCAACAACAAAGTAGAGGACGTCTAACTTGTTTTTGCAGGGCATGTTGTGATGTGATATGGTCAAGACGTGATGAGATATAAGTTGTTGTATAATATGATCATGTTTTGTTGAAGTTATCGGCAACTGGCAGAAGCCTTATGGTTGTTTCTATTGCATAAGATGCAAGCGCCAAATAATTGCTTTACTTTACCGCCATGCGATAGCAATAGTTGCAAGAGCAATAGTTGGCAAGACGACCATGTGACGACACATTGATATAGATCAAGATGATGAAGATCATGGTGTCATGCCGGTGACGATAGAGATCATGATGGTACTTTGGAGATGGAGATCAAAGGCACAAGATGATGATGGCCATATCATGTCACATATTTTGATTGCATGTGATGTTTATCTTTTATACATCTTATTTTGCTTAGTTCGATGGTAGCTTTATAAGATGATCTCTTGAAAGTGCGTTATATCGACTAGAGGGGGGGGGTGAATAGGCGATTTTTATGAAATTCTTCACTGAGGAATTTGCTCGTGAGGAAATTCCTTAGCGAAGAACTACTAGCAGCGGAATAAGTACTCAGAGGTAAACATAGCAGATTACATGCATGGTAATCATGATGAAATGAAGACAAAGACAGAGTACAGAAAGCGTAAACATAGGATAGCACAAGATGAAGACAAACAGACTGAAGAAATTGAACTGAGGAAATTGAGAAAGTCTTCAGTCAAAGTCTTCAAACACAGATATGAACAAACACACAACACAGTAATGAGGAAATGAAAGTGTTGAGGAAATAGAACCAGTAAGCTTGGTGAAGACAATGATTTGGTAGACCAGTCCCAACTGCTGTCTCAGTTGTACATCTGGTTGGAGCGGCTGAGTATTTAAACTCGAGGACACCTAGTCCCGGACACACAGTCCTCACCGTATTCTCCTTGAGCTAAGGACACACAGTCCTCGCCCAATCACTCGTGGTAAGTCTTCAGGTGACTTCCAAACCTTCACAGACTCGGTCACTCGGCGATCCACAATTCCTCTTGGATGCTCTAGACCTTGACGCCTAACCGTCTGGAAGAAGCACAGTCTTCAAAGGTAACAAGCGTCGGATCCACGCAGGATCAATCTCTTCAGTGATGCTCAATCACTTTGGGTTTGTAGGTGTTTTGGGTTTGGGTTTGGATTTTCCTCACTTGATGATTTTCGCTCAAAGTCCTCGGAGGATGGGTTGCTCTCAAATGACAAGTGTCAAGTTCTCTCAGAGCAGCCAACCAGCTAGTGATTGTAGGGGGCGGCTATTTATAGCCTAGGGAGCAGCCCGACATGATAAGACATAAATGCCCTTTAATGATATGACCGTTATGTGGACAAGATATTTTGGGACAGCTGGCGCGCAGCACAGCAACGGTCGGAAATTTGAGGTACAAATTCCTCAGGGCTATCATGTTCCTCACTGTGTAGGCAATCCGCACTCGCGAATTCCTAACTCCTCAGTCAGAGCAAAGTCCTCAGTGACCAGAAGAACTGCGTCTCTGTCACTGAAGGATTTGACTGAACTGTATGAGATTTCCAATGGCTTCACTCGAAGGGATTGGTAGGTGTAGGATTTGAGTTGAGCATCACTTGGAAATTTTCTCCTTATTATTTCCTCGACCCCCTTTAACAGTACGGTGTTTCCTATGACTCAAGAAAGAGAAAATGAAACTATGAAAACAAAAGTCTTCACGCTTCATGTTCCTCGAATGAATACCAAGTATTCAAGGTCACACCAATTTCTTCACTTTCAAAGTCTTCAGAAAGTCTTCAAAATATCAAAGTCTTCAGTTGAAGAACTTCATTTTTAGGGGTCGACTTTCTCTGTAAATACCAAACTCCTCATAGACTTATAGACCTGTGTACACTCATAAACACATTAGATACTTAACCTATAAGTCTTCAATACACCAAAATCACTAAGGGGCACTAGATGCACTTACAATCTCCCCCTTTTTGGTGATTGATGACAACATAGGTTAAGTTTTCAACGGGGATAAATATATGGAGTGTAAATACTGATGTTGAGGAATTTGATTGCAAGATATAGAAGAACTCCCCCTGAAGATGTGCATAGTGAGGAATTTGCTTTTGAAGCAATGCACACTTGAAGAGTTGAATCATGGAGATCTCCCCCTATATCTTGTAATTCATACACGCATTTGACATATAATATGAAGAATTTGAAATGCATGATGAAATATGGTGCCTGATGTGATTCAGCATGCGTGCGATAATATTAACAAGGAATAAGCATGCAGAATAGCGCATCAAAGTATCAAAGCATAGTGCAACAAAAGTATCAGCGCACCATCGGGTTTAAGATTACAACTCGATCCAATAAAAGTTTTGGAAGAACGAGAGTTGTAACTTAGCAGAAAAAAACGCCCTTTATTATAGACCCGCTTGAAGACTAACTCAGATTTCTCCCCCGTTGTCATCAAATGACCAAAAGGATCGAAACTGAGGACTAACGCCCCTGAAGATATTCAAGTTGATGAAGGAGCGCCAGCGTTGTTGGGGTCAGTCGTTGATGTAGGGCCTGCCGCAGTGTCGTCCAAGTCTTCGTTTTCATCAGTGTCGCGTGATGAAGAATATGAACTGGCCACTGTCGGTGTCAAAACCGGCGGATCTCAGGTAGGGGGTCCCGAACTGTGCGTCAAGGTCGGATGGTAACAGGAGACAAGGGACACTTTATTTTACCCAGGTTCGGGCCCTCTCGGTGGTGGTAAAACCCTACTCCTGCTAGATTAATATTGATGATATGGGTAGTACAAGAGTGGATCTACCACGAGATCAAGGAGGCTAAACCCTAGAAGCTAGCCTATGGTATGATTGTGTATGATGATGGTTGTCCTACGGACTACAACCCTCCGGTTTATATAGACACCGGATAGGGTTAGGGTTACACAGAGTCGGTTACAATGGTAGGAGATCTTGAATATCCGCACGCCTAGCTTGCCTTCCACGCCAAGAAAAGATCCTTCCGGACACGGGACGAAGTCTTCAATCTTGTATCTTCATAGTCCTGGAGTCCGGCTGAAGGTATAGTCCGGCTATCCGAACACCCCCTAATCCAGGACTCCCTCAGTAGCCCCTGAACCAGGCTTCAATGACGACGAGTCCGGCGCGCAGATTGTCTTCGGCATTGCAAGGCGGGTTCCTCCTTCAAGTTCTTCAAGAAGATTACAAACACCAAAAATAGTGTCCGGCTCTGCAAAATAAGTTTCCACATATTGCCATATAGAGAATAATATTAACACAAATCAAAATTTGCTGACGTATTCCGCAGTGCGTCATAACACTGCGGCCAAGCTCTTTATATAAATTGTTTTCATTGTTCCACCTCAGCGTGTTTAGCGAGGCGGTTTCCTTGGCACGTCTTGTCAAAGTAGAGATCGTGTGCCCCTTTTAACGGGATTCTCATTAATACGGACGTGGGTAACCCAACCACGCCATTTACGACGGCGTTTGGGAGGCAAGTGAGTTTTATTAGGTAGGTGGGGACGCCTAACCGTACCTGCTTATATAAAGGGATAAGGATTCAACTTTTTAACCTACGCCTTCTTCCTCCTTTGCCAATCCATCTCTTGCGAACTCAAGCTCCAGCGCCCAAGTCCACTCTTCCTTCCTCAACCTTCTCCAACAATGTCCGGAGCGGGAGGCAAGTGGATGGTCTCCTCCGTTACGGAGGCTCAAGTAAAAAGGTTAAGGAAAGCCGGATACTTGTCCAAGGACATCCCGCATCGGCTTCCTGAGAAGGGGCAGCTTCTTCCTACCCCAGGGCCCCATGAGAGGGTAGTTTTTCTTCCCCACTTCCTCCGCGGACTGGGCTTTCCACTTCACCCATTTGTCCGGGGGCTCATGTTTTACTACGGCCTGGATTTCCACGATCTGGCCCCGAACTTTGTTCTCAACATCTCGGCGTTTATCATCGTGTGTGAGGCCTTTCTCCGCGTCCGCCCCCACTTCGGCCTCTGGCTCAAGACCTTCAACGTCAAGCCCAAGGTGGTGTCCGGCACCCAGGCGGAGTGCGGAGGCGCTATGGTTGTCAAGATAGCCAACGTCCTCTGGTTCGATGGCTCCCTCGTGGAGTCCCTAAAGGGGTGGTAGGCCGGGTGGTTTTACATCACCGAGCCCCGCGATCCGAAATGGGTCGCGGCCCCCGAGTTCAGATCTGGACCCCCCACGCGGCTCATGTCCTGGAAAGAGACAGGCCTGTCGTGGGGCAACGAGGAAGAAGTGACTGGGTTGCAAACGTGCATCCAGTCCCTGGTGAACAAGCCAATCCGGCTTGTCAATATAGTCCAGGTCATGCTCGTTCGCCTGATCCTCCCGTGCCAAGAACGGGATTTTACTTTGTGGGAATTCGACCCGGCGCAGCACCAAACCCTCAGTAGGCTCTTCGACACGACGTATGAAGACGTCTGGAAGGTGCTGACCAAAGGCGCTGAGTCCCCCACATCCGCCTCCGAGGATCGCGGATATAGCTCGCAGCGTAACGCTAGCGAGGTAAGCTATCTATACCTTTGACAAGTTCGTTAAGCTCTTCTTCATAGATTAACTCTATGCGGGATCTAAAACTCCCTTTACCTTTGACAGGCTTGGCAGGAGGTATCCGGACCAATTAACTGTCCGGCTCCTCTGCCCGAAGACCCGGCCCCAGCTCTCTTGGTGAAGCTGATGGCTCCGGCACCTTACGTGGTGCCGGAGAGGAAGGCCAAGAAGAAGAAAACCACCGGGACTCAAAAAAGTTCCCGCAACATGGTGGTGTCGGACTCGTCATCTGACGAGTCCGCAACGCTCTCCTCTCGTGAAAACGAGGAGGAGGAACAAGGAAGCTCTCCCCCCCAATGAGGGGAGCAAAGAGGAAGAAGGCCGCCCCAACAGGGGAGGCCGAGGGGTTGAGGAAAAGGAAAACCCCTCCGCTGGACTACTCCCACGACGCCGAAGAGGGCGAAGAGGAGTGGCTGGACCGAACCAAGCGTCCGGCGACATCGTAAGTGTTTACATACCAGAATGACTCGTGATATTCTTTTAATGCGCGGCTTTCCCTAATATCGAACGTAATTTATGTAGCCCGCCCCGGGCCGGACTCGACGATTCGTCGAGCGGCTCCCTGGATTCGTCGGACGTGGACTCTGTTCCGCCCGCGGTCTCCCCCTGCGGGGCGGACGACACCGAAGTGGCGCCCCGCCAAGCTTCGGGGCAGGAGGAGATGGTCCTGGAGGATCCACAAGGCAATCCTCCGGACCCCAGGAGTAAAGGGGATGAAACCCCCCAGGGCTCCAAGTCCGGCTTTGCGCCGGACACCACGCCGGACTCGACAGTCCCGGTCCGCGGTGGGAGAACTCCTTCCAAGAGGAGTAAGCCGTCTGAGCCGGCGGCCTCCGTCCAACCGGAGGCGCCGGACAATCTGCTGGAGGTGCTTAAGGGCGCCGCCATCGATGAGGAGCACCGTACTATTATGGGTACGGTGATCCAAAGGATTCAGTCCGCCAAGAGCGGACTGAATGAAGCTTGCGCTAGCCTTCTAACAGGCTTCGAGGTAAGTAAAAATATGTCAAATTATTTACCGCATAGACAGTAGCCCCTGATGCTCTGTTCGGTGTTCGGAAAGAAAAGCCGGATAGAGGATCTAGTAATTTTCGCAGGAGTCTAACAAAAAATGTCAAATATGCGTATGCATGCTTCACTGCTGTCCACCGCCGCACTGACTGCGCAGGTGGATGTCCTTAAAAAGGACCTCGGGCGGACCGAGCAAGAGCTCGGCCTTGCCAAACGACAGCTCGAGGAGAAGGAAGGTAAGAAATACCTAAAAAAAAGGTGCCTATAGAGAGGCGTGATTGCAGAAAGAAATAACAGGATTGTACTGCTTATTGTAGGGGCCGCAACCGAGGTGGCAACCCTGAAGCAGGCGCTGGCAGAGGCCGAAGAGAAAACGGCCGAGGAGCACGCCGAGCGAGAAAGGCTTGGGGTTCAGGTCGACGAGGTGCAGCAAGAGCTGCAAGCTCTCATGACAAAACATGAGGGTTTGGAGTTTGAGTCAAAAACGCAAGCAATTAAGCTCGCGTCGGCCGTCGAGACCGCCAAGAGTGCCAAGGCCGAAGCCCAAAAGGCCCTCCAAGAGTTGGAGGAGGTGAAAAAGATAGCAACAGGTAAGGCATTCTCAATGCAAAGTAGGAATATAAAAGTAAACTACCTATTACTTACCTGAATCCGGAGTTCTCCAGGGGCGTTCGCCGATCTTCCCCGCAGCGTATCCGACGCCGCCGCATTCTACCGAGCTGAAGAGGGCAGCTCAACGGAGAGTGTGTTCTGGTCTCAGTATTCTGAGGCCGGACACCCTGTGCCCTTAAGCGATCAGCTGAAACAGCTGGTCGAGCTCCACAAGGCGGCCGAACAGGCCATGAAGGGCTTACTAGTTCGGCTGTGGCCTGGAGAGGTCCTGCCTGGGAGCTATTTCGGGCTGGTGCGGCGGCTGGTGGAGGCCTGTCCACGGCTTGAGGTCATCAAGCGCTCCGTCTGCATTGAAGGTGCCCGGAGGGCCCTTGCCCGTGTAAGGGTACACTGGGGTAAGCTGGACGGAGAGAAGCTGGTGAAGGACGGGCCGCCGCAGGGGAAGGAGCATCGCAAGCCCGAGAACTACTACAAGGAAGTTCTTGCCGGAGCCCGCCTTGTCGCGGATGAATGTACTAAAGATGTAATATTTGAGTGAACTCGCTCGTTTGTATCCTGTGCGCTGAAAACTTGTTCATATGCGCAAAGCAATGCTTATTTAATTTAAAATATTATTTTCTGTGCGGCCGTTTATCAAAAATTTGAGAGATGGCCAGTCGTCGGCTTCTGCCCCCATGCCACTAGTGCTGGGGTGTTCGGGATAAACCTGAGGGCTCTTGTTCCCATAGTTGGGTCCTTCGAGGGAGGCGCTCAGCACAACGAACCAGGCAATCGGACTATAATGCTTGAACACTCTCACTTAACCATAGAACATTATAATTTTAAATTTCAGCGAAGCCCCTAGTTCGGAAGGCTGAATTTGGGGCGCTATCCACGCCTTTGGCCGGACATAGCCAGCTCCTCGCTCAAAGCGGCATAAGCCTTTAAGGACTCGAAAAACCTCTCGAACAGCGACCGGTCTCGCGCCTTATCATGACAGTCTGTTTTAGCTTTCTCCACTGAGGTGCTCAACCCACCTGATCTGGGGCACAATCGCAGTGGTTCTCCTAGTGCTACCTTAGCCGATAAAGCGGAACGTAAGGCACCAAAACATAGGAGCCGGGCAAACCCAACATGTGACCAAAATCATGACCCGGAGCCGATGCATATAGTGCTATAAGTTCGGGGTGCCGCACTTGTGAAAGTGTACGGACTTCTCACACCAGATAAAAGGGTAATGAAGCCCCTGGCGTGGTTTGCCGTACCATGGTGTACGGGTGCTATCATGTTATGTAATAAATATATACATATTCAAAAGAGGATAATGCAAAAAATAGACCAAAAGCTATGCATTGTTTTATAAAGAGGCTATCTATCAAAGCCGAACGATACAAGTATTGCGATGAGCAAAAAAGATATTAGACTATTTAACATGTCCTGACCAGTCACAGGCCGCGGAATTTAGAAACAGATATATTGCTCGAAATAGAGACCACCTGAGAGTTCCGGAATGCGGCGTAGCTTTGTCTGCTTTCCTGGATCTTGCATCGTCTGTGCGGCAACAATGCCGAATAGGTTATCCAGAGTATGGAGTCCTGAAAGTAAAAAAAAAGGTAAAAAAGAAAAATCTGGCAGCCCCTAGTACGTTTGACGCCGTGTTGTAGGCATGCCGTTAATGTGCCCCTCCCCCTGTGCCCATGGAATTTTAAGGGCGTAATTGTGTACTCGAGGTACTTGCTCCGCTATGTTGCGATGGCTGGGGTCGGGGCCGTATTGCTACGCTTGCTCTGATCGTGCCAGGTGGTCTTGTTGCAGGTTACTCCGGGCGCGCTTTGCATTGTCCGGTGTTTTAATGGCCGGACTGGAGAGTTGCCTTGAAAGACTGCTTTGTACTTCTGCTGCGAGGGCCGCCGTGTGTTCCTCTGTACGGATGGAGCGTTCTGTGTTTCCGCTAACCGTAATTACTCCTCGAGGGCCTGGCATCTTGAGCTTGAGATATGCGTAGTGCGGCACCGCATTGAATTTAGCGAATGCGGTTCGTCCGAGCAGGGCGTGATAGCCACTACAGAACGACACTATATCGAAGATTAACTCTTCGCTTTGGAAGTTATCCGGGGATCCGAAGACCACATCAAGTGTTATCGAGCCTGTGCAATTGGCCTCTACACCTGGTATGACGCCTTTAAAGGTCGTCCTTGTGGGCTTGATCCTTGATGGATCTATGCCCATTTTCCGCACTATATCCTGATAAAGCAGGTTCAGGCTACTACCGCCGTCCATGAGGACTCTTGTGAGATGAAATCCGTGAAGGAAATATGCCCTAGAGGCAATAATAAAGTTATTATTTATTTCCTTACATATCATGATAAATGTTTATTATTCATGCTAGAATTGTATTAACCGGAAACATAATACATGTGTGAATACATAGACAAACAGAGTGTCACTAGTATGCCTCTACTTGACTAGCTCGTTATGTTGGGGAACGTAGTAATTTCAAAAAAATTCCTACGCACACGCAAGATCATGGTGATGCATAGCAACGAGAGGGGAGAGTGTTGTCTACGTACCCTCGTAGACCGAAAGCGGAAGTGTTATATCAATGTGGTTGATGTAGTCGTACATCTTCACGATCCGACCGATCCAAGCACCGTTACTCCGGCACCTCCGAGTTCTTGGCACACGTTCAGCTCGATGACGTCCCCCGGGCTCCGATCCAGCAAAGCTTCAGGGAAGAGTTCCGTCAGCACGACGGCGTGGTGACGATCTTGATGTACTACCGACGCAGGGCTTCGCCTAAGCACCGCGACAATATGACCGAGGTGGAATATGGTGGAGGGGGGCACCGCACACGGCTAAGGAACGATCACGTTGATCAATTGTGTGTTCTGGGGTGCCCCCCTGCCCCCGTATATAAAGGAGCAAGGGGGGAGGGCCGGCCGGCCCTAGGGGCGCGCCAAGGGAGGGGGAGTCCTCCTCCTAGTGGGAGTAGGACTCCCCTTTCCTAGTCCAACTAGGAGGGAGAAGGGGGAAAGGAAGGAGAGGGAGAGGGAGAGGGAAAGGGGGGCCGCGCCCCCCTCCTTGTCCAATTCGGACTCCTCATGGGGGGGCGCGCGCCACCTCCTGGCGCGGCCCTCTCTCTCCCCTCGCGGCCCAATAAGGCCCATACTTCCCCCCCGGGGGGGTCCGGTAACCCCTCCGGCACTCCGGTAATATCCGAAACCTCTCGGAACCATTCCGATGTACGAACATAGCCGTCCAATATATCAATCTTTATGTCTCGACCATTCCGAGACTCCTCGTCATGTCCGTGATCACATCCGGGACTCCGAACTCCTTCGGTACATCAAAATGCATAAACTCATAATAACTGTCATCGTAACCTTAAGCGTGCGGACCCTACAGTTCGAGAACAATGAAGACATGACCGAGACACGTCTCCGGTCAATAACCAATAGCGGGACCTGGATGCCCATATTGGCTCCTACATATTATACGAAGATCTTTATCGGTCAGACCGCATAACAACATACGTTGTTCCCTTTGTCCATCGGTATGTTACTTGCCCGAGATTCGATCGTCGGTATCCAATACCTAGTTCAATCTCGTTACTGGCAAGTCTCTTTACTCGTTCCGTAATACATCATCCCGCAACCAACTCATTGGTTGCAATGCTTGCAAGGCTTATGTGATGTGCATTACCGAGAAGGCCCTGAGATACCTCTCCGACATTCGGAGTGACAAATCCTAATCTCGAAATACGCAAACCCAACAAATACTTTCGGAGACACCTGTAGAGCACCTTTATAATCACCCAGTTACGTTGTGACGTTTGGTAGCACACAAAGTGTTCCTACGGTAAACGGGAGTTGCATAATCTCATAGTCAAAGGAACATGTATAAGTCATGAACAAAAGCACTAGCAACATACTAAACGATCGGGTGCTAAGCTATTGGAATGGGTCATGTCAATCAGATCATTCAACTAATGATGTGACCTTGTTAATCAAATGACAACTCCTTTGTCTATGGTTAGGAAACTTAACCATCTTTGATCAACAAGCTAGTCAAGTAGAGGCATACTAGTGACACTCTGTTTGTTTATATATCCACACATGTATTATGTTTCCGGTTAATACAATTCTAGCATGAATAATAAACATTTATCATGATATGTAAGGAAATAAATAATAACTTTATTATTGCCTCTAGGGCATATTTCCTCCAGTCTCCCACTTGCACTAGAGTCAATAATCTAGATTACACTGTAATGATTCTAACACCCATGGAGTCTTGGTGCTGATCATGTTTTGCCCGTGGAAGAGGCTTTAGTCAACGGGTCTGCCACATTCAGATCCGTATGTATCTTGCAAATCTCTATGTCTCCCACTTGGACCAAGTCCCGGATGGAATTGAAGCGTCTCTTGATGTGTTTTGTTCTCTTGTGAAATCCGGATTCCTTCGCCAAGGCTATTGCTCCAGTATTGTCACAAAAGATTTTCATTGGACCCGATGCACTAGGTATGACACCTAGATCGGATATGAACTCCTTCATCTAGACTCCTTCATTTGCTGCTTCCGAAGCAACTATGTACTCCGCTTCACATGTAGATCCTGCCACGACGCTTTGTTTAGAACTGCACCAACTGACAGCTCCATCGTTTAATGTAAATACGTATCCGGTTTGCGATTTCGAATCGTCCGGATCAATGTCAAAGCTTGCATCAACGTAACCCTTTACGATGAGCTCTTTGTCACCCCCATATATGAGAAACATTTCCTTAGTCCTTTTCAGGTACTTCAGGATATTCTTGACCGCTGTCCAGTGATCCACTCCTGGATTACTTTGGTACCTCCCTACTAAACTTATAGCAAGGCACACATCAGGTCTGGTACACAGCATTGCATACATGATAGAGCCTATGGCTGAAGCATAGGGAACATCTTTCATCTTCTCTCTATCTTCTGCAGTGGTCGGGCATTGAGTCTGACTCAACTTCACACCTTGCAATACAGGAAAGAACCCTTTCTTCGCTTGATCCATTTTAAACTTCTTCAAAATCTTGTAAAGGTATGTGCTTTGTGAAAGTCCAATTAAGCGTATTGATCTATCTCTATAGATCTTAATGCCCAATATGTAAGCAGCTTCACCGAGGTCTTTCATTGAAAAACTCTTATTCAAATACCCCTTTATGCTATCCAGAAATTCTATATCATTTCCAATCAGTAATATGTCATCTACATATAATATCAGAAATGCTACAGAGCTCCCACTCACTTTCTTGTAAATACAGGCTTCTCCAAAAGTCTGTACAAACCCAAATGCTTTGATCACACTATCAAAACGTTTATTCCAACTCCGAGATGCTTGCACCAGTCCATAAATGGATCGCTGGAGCTTGCATACTTTGTTAGCTCCCTTTGGATCAATAAAACCTTCTGGTTGCATCATATACAACTCTTCTTCCAGAAACCCATTCAGGAATGCAGTCTTTACATCCATTTGCCAAATTTCATAATCATAAAATGCGGCAATTGCTAACATGATTCGGACAGACTTAAGCATCGCTACGGGTGAGAAGGTCTCATCGTAGTCAATCCCTTGAACTTGTCGAAACCCCTTTGCAACAAGTCGAGCTTTGTAGACAGTAACATTACCGTCGGCGTCAGTCTTCTTCTTAAAGATCCACTTGTTACTTGATCTAGTAGGTTCGTCATGATCTAGTAGCATGATTTCCAGAACAGGACTGCCGTACCACTCTGGTGCGGATCTCACTCTGGTTGATCTACGAGGTTCAGCAGTTACTTGATCTGAAGTTTCATGATCATCATCATTAACTTCTTCTCTGATTGGTGTAGATGTCACAGAAACCGGTTCCTGTGATGAACTACTTTCCAATAAGGGAGCAGGTACAGTTACCTCATCAAGTTCTACTTTCCTCCCACTCACTTCTTTCGAGAGAAACTCCTTCTCTAGAAAGGATCCATTTTTAGCAACAAATGTCTTGCCTTCGGATCTGTGATAGAAGGTGTACCCAACTGTTTCCTTTGGGTATCCTATGAAGACACATTTCTCCGATTTGGGTTCGAGCTTATCAGGTTGAAGCTTTTTCACATAAGCATCGCAGCCCCAAACTTTAAGAAACGACAACTTTGGTTTCTTGCTAAACCATAGTTCATAAGGCGTCATCTCAACGGATTTTGACGGTGTCCTATTTAACGTGAATGCGGCCGTCTCTAGAGCATAACCCCAAAATGATAGCGGTAAATCTGTAAGAGACATCATAGATTGCACCATATCTAGTAAAGTGCGATTACGACATTCGGACACACCATTGCGCTGTGGTGTTCCGGGTGGCGTGAGTTGCGAAACTATTCTGCATTGTTTCAAATGTGGACCAAACTCGTAACTCAAATATTCTCCTCCACGATCAGATCGTAGAAACTTTATTTTCTTGTTACGATGATTTTCAACTTCACTCTGAAATTCTTTGAACTTTTCAAATGTTTCAGACTTGTGTTTCATTAAGTAGATATACCCATATCTGCTTAAATCATCTGTGAAGGTGAGAAAATAACGATATCCGCCACGAGCTTCAATATTCATCGGACCACATACATCTGTATGTATGATTTCCAATAAATCTGTTGCTCTCTCCATCATACCGGAGAACGGTGTTTTGGTCATCTTGCCCATGAGGCACGGTTCGCAAGTACCAAGTGATTCATAATCAAGAGGTTCCAAAAGTCCATCAGTATGGAGTTTCTTCATGCGCTTTACATCGATATGACCAATACGGCAGTGCCACAAATAAGTTGCACTATCATTATCAACTCTGCATCTTTTGGCTTCAACATTATGAATATGTGTATCACTACTATCGAGATTCATCAAAAATAGACCACTCTTCAAGGGTGCATGACCATAAAAGATATTATTCATATAAATAGAACAACCATTATTCTCTGATTTAAATGAATAACCGTCTCGCATCAAACAAGATCCAGATATAATGTTCATGCTCAACGCTGGCACCAAATAACAATTATTTAGGTCTAATACTAATCCCGAAGGTAGATGTAGAGGTAGCGTGCCGACCGCGATCACATCGACTTTGGAACCATTTCCGACGCGCATCGTCACCTCGTCCTTTGCTAGTGTTCGCTTAATCCGTAGTCCCTGTTTCGAGTTGCAAATATTAGCAACAGAACCAGTATCAAATACCCAGGTGCTACTGCGAGCTCTAGTAAGGTACACATCAATAACATGTATATCACATATACCTTTGTTCACCTTGCCATCCTTCTTGTCCGCCAGATACTTGGGGCAGTTCTGCTTCCAGTGACCAGTCTGCTTGCAGTAGAAGCACTCAGTTTCAGGCTTAGGTCCAGACTTGGGTTTCTTCGCTTGAGCAGCAACTTGTTTGCTGTTCTTCTTGAAGTTCCCCTTCTTCTTCCCTTTGCCCTTCTTCTTGAAACTGGTGGTCTTATTGACCATCAACACTTGATGCTCCTTCTTGATTTCTACCTCCGCAGCCTTTAGCATTGCGAAGAGCTCGGGCATAGTCTTATCTATCCCTTGCATATTATAGTTCATCACGAAGCCTTTGTAGCTTGGTGGCAGTGATTGAAGAATTCTGTCAATGACACAATCATCCGGAAGATTAACTCCCAGTTGACTCACGTGATTGTAATACCCAGACATTCTAAGTATGTGCTCACTGACAGACCCATTCTCTTCCATCTTGCAGCCATAGAACTTATTGGAGACCTCATATCTCTCAATCCGGGCATTCTGTTTGAATATCAACTTCAACTCCTGAAACATCTCATATGCTCCATGGTTCTCAAACCGTCGTTGAAGTCCCGGTTCTAAGCCGTAAAGCATGGCACACTGAACTATCGAGTAGTCATCAGCTTTGCTCTGCCAGACGTTCATAACATCTGGTGTTGCTCCAGCAGCAGGCCTGGCACCTAGCGGTGCATCCAGGACGTAATTCTTCTGTGCAGCAATGAGGACAATCCTCAAGTTACAGACCCAGTCCGTGTAATTGCTACCATCATCTTTCAACTTTGCTTTCTCAAGGAACGCATTAAAATTCAACGGAACAATAGCACGAGCCATCTATCTACAATTAACATAAACAAGCAAGATACTATCAGGGACTAAGTTCATGATAAATTTAAGTTCAATTAATCATATTACTTAAGAACTCCCACTTAGATAGACATCCCTCTAATCTTCTAAGTGATCACGTGATCCAAATCAAACTAAACCATAACCGATCATCACGTGAAATGGATTAGTTCTCAATGGTGAACATCATCATGTTGATCATATCTACTATATGATTCACGTTCGACCTTTCGGTCTCCGTGTTCCGAGGCCATATCTGCATATGCTAGGCTCGTCAAGTATAACCCGAGTATTCCGCGTGTGCAAAACTGGCTTGCACCCATTGTAGATGGACGTAGAGCTTATCACACCCAATCATCACGTGGTGTCTGGGCACGACGAACTTTGGCAACGGTGCATACTCGGGGAGAACACTTCTTGATAATTTAGTGAGAGATCATCTTATAATGCTACCATCAATCAAAGCAAGATAAGATGCATAAAAGATAAACATCACATGCAAATCAATATAAGTGATATGATATGGTCATCATCATCTTGTGCTTCGTGATCTCCATCTCTGCAGCACCATCATGATCACCATCGTCACTGGCGCGACACCTTGATCTCCATCGTAGCATCGTTGTCGTCTCGCCAATCTTATGCTTCTACGACTATCGCTACCGCTTAGTGATAAAGTAAAGCATTACAGGGCGATTGCATTGCATACAATAAAGCGACAACCATACGGCTCCTGCCGGTTGCCGATAAGTCGGTTACAAAACATGATCATCTCATACAATAAAATTTAGCATCATGTCTTGACCATATCACATCACAACATGCCCTGCAAAAACAAGTTAGACGTCCTCTACTTTGTTTGTTGCAAGTTTTACGTGGCTGCTACGGGCTTAAGCAAGAACTCATCTTACCTACGCATCAAAACCACAACGATAGTTTGTCAAATAGACTCCGTTTTAACCTTCTCAAGGACCGGGCGTAGCCACACTTGGTTCAACTAAAGTTGGTGAGACAGTCTCCCGCAAGCCATCTGTGTGCAAAGCACGTCGAGGGAACCGGTCTCGCGTAAGCGTACGCGTAAGGTTGGTCCGGGTCGTCTCATCCAACAATACCGCTGAACCAAAGTATGACATGCTGCTAGGCAGTATGACTTGTATCGTCCACAACTCACTTGTGTTCTACTCGTGCAAATAACATCAAACCATAAAACCTAGGCTCGGATGCCACTGTTGGGGAACGTAGTAATTTCAAAAAATTTCCTACGCACACGCAAGATCATGGTGATGCATAGCAACGAGAGGGGAGAGTGTTATCTACGTACCCTCATAGACCGAAAGCGGAAGCGTTATATCAACGTGGTTGATGTAGTCGTACGTCTTCACGATCCGACCGATCCAAGCACCGTTACTCCGGCACCTGCGAGTTCTTGGCACACGTTCAGCTCGATGACGTTCCCCGGGCTCCGATCCAGCAAAGCTTCAGGGAAGAGTTCCGTCAGCACGACAGCGTGGTGACGATCTTGATGTACTACCGACGCAGGGCTTCGTCTAAGCACCGCGACAATATGACCGAGGTGGAATATGGTGGAGGGGGGCACCGCACACGGCTAAGGAACGATCACGTTGATCAATTGTGTGTTCTGGGGTGCCCCCCTGCCCCCGTATATAAAGGAGCAAGGGGGGAGGGCCGGCCGGCCCTAGGGGCGCGCCAAGGGAGGGGGAGTCCTCCTCCTAGTGGGAGTAGGACTCCCCTTTCCTAGTCCAACTAGGAGGGAGAACGGGGAAAGGAAGGAGAGGGAGAGGGAGAGGGAAAGGGGGGCCGCGCCCCCCCTCCTTGTCCAATATTCGGACTCCTCATGGGGGGGCGCGCGCCACCTCCTGGCGCGGCCCTCTCTCCCCTCGCGGTCCAATAAGGCCCATACTTCCCCCGGGGGGGGGGGGGGGGGGGTTCCGGTAACCCCTCCAGCACTCCGGTAATATCCGAAACCTCTCGGAACCATTCCGATGTCTGAACATAGCCGTCCAATATATCAATCTTTATGTCTCGACCATTCCGAGGCTCCTCGTCATGTCCGTGATCACATCCGGGACTCCAAACTCCTTCGATACATCAAAATGCATAAACTCATAATAACTGTCATCGTAACCTTAAGCGTGCGGACCCTACGGTTCGAGAACAATGTAGACATGACCGAGACACGGCTCCGGTCAATAACCAATAGCGGGACCTGGATGCCCATATTGGCTCCTACATATTCTACGAAGATCTTTATCGGTCAGACCGCATAACAACATACGTTGTTCCCTTTGTCCATCGGTATGTTACTTGCCCGAGATTCGATCGTCGGTATCCAATACCTAGTTCAATCTCGTTACCGGCAAGTCTCTTTACTCGTTCCGTAATACATCATCCCGCAACCAACTCATTGGTTGCAATGCTTGCAAGGCTTATGTGATGTGCATTACCGAGAAGGCCCTGAGATACCTCTCCGACATTCGGAGTGACAAATCCTAATCTCAAAATACGCCAACCCAACAAATACTTTCGGAGACACCTGTAGAGCACCTTTATAATCACCCAGTTATGTTGTGACGTTTGGTAGCACACAAAGTGTTCCTACGGTAAACGGGAGTTGCATAATCTCATAGTCAAAGGAACATGTATAAGTCATGAACAAAAGCACTGGCAACATACTAAACGATCGGGTGCTAAGCTATTGGAATGGGTCATGTCAATCAGATCATTCAACTAATGATCTGACCTTGTTAATCAAATGAAAACTCCTTTGTCTATGCTTAGGAAACTTAACCATCTTTGATCAACAAGCCAGTCAAGTAGAGGCATACTAGTGACACTCTGTTTGTCTATATATCCACACATGTATTATGCTTCCGGTTAATACAATTCTAGCATGAATAATAAAAATTTATCATGATATGTAAGTAAATAAATAATAACTTTATTATTGCCTCTAGGGCATATTTCCTTCACGTTAATCAAAGATGGTTACGTTTCCTAACCATGAACAAAGAGTTGTTATTTGATCAACGGGATCACATCATTAGTTGAATGATCTGATTGACATGACCCATTCCATTAGCTTAGCACCCGATCGTTTAGTATGTTGCTATTGCTTTTATCCATGACTTATACATGTTCCTTTGACTATGAGATTATGCAACTCCCGTTTACCGTAGGAACACTTTGTGTGCTACC
The DNA here is from genome assembly GCA_032464435.1 of Aegilops umbellulata. Lineage (NCBI taxonomy): Eukaryota > Viridiplantae > Streptophyta > Magnoliopsida > Poales > Poaceae > Aegilops > Aegilops umbellulata. The sequence continues at coordinate 314,122,106 of CP136055.1, read as the reverse complement.
AAACGTCACAACGTAACTGGGTGATTATAAAGGTGCTCTACAGGTGTCTCCGAAAGTATTTGTTGGGTTGGCGTATTTCGAGATTAGGATTTGTCACTCCGAATGTCGGGGAGGTATCTCAGGGCCTTCTCGGTAATGCACATCACATAAGCCTTGCAAGCATTGCAACCAATGAGTTGGTTGCGGGATGATGTATTACGGAACGAGTAAAGAGACTTGCCGGTAACGAGATTGAACTAGGTATTGGATACCGACGATCGAATCTCGGGCAAGTAACATACCGATGACAAAGGGAACACCGTATGTTGTTATGCGGTCTGACCGATAAAGATCTTCGTAGAATATGTAGGAGCCAATATGGGCATCCAGGTCCCGCTATTGGTTATTGACCGGAGACGTGTCTCGGTCATGTCTACATTGTTCTCGAACTGTAGGGTCCGCACGCTTAAGGTTTCGATGACAGTTATATAATGAGTTTACGAGTTTTGATGTACCGAAGGAGTTCGGAGTCCCGGATGAGATCGGGGACATGACGAGGAGTCTCGAAATGGTCGAGACGTAAAGATCGATATATTGGACGACTATATTCGAACATCGGAAGGGTTCTGAGTGGTTCGGGTATTTTCGGAGGTACCGGGGAGTTACGGGAATATGAGGAAGAAGCAATGGGCCTTGATGGGCCTTAGTGGGAAGGACCAGGAGGTGGCGCGCGCCCCTCCCAAGCCCAGTCCGAATTGGACAAGGGGTTTGGGGCGCGGCCCCTCTCTCCCTTCCTTCCCCTCTTCCCCTCTTTCCCCCCTTGACCTAGTTGGACTAGGAAAGGTGGAATCCTACTCCCGGTGGGAGTAGGACTCCCCTGGCGCGCCCAAACCTAGGGCCGGCCTCCTCCCTCCCTTGCTCCTTTATATACGGGGGCAGGGGGCACCCCATGGACACACAAGTTGATCTTCGTGATCGTTCCTTAGCCGTGTGCGGTGCCCCCCTCCACCATATTCCACCTCGAATATATCATTGCAGTGCTTAGGCGAAGCCATGCGCCGGTAGAACATCAAGATTGTCACCACGCCGTCGTGCTGACGGAACTCCTCCCCGAAGCTTTGCTGGATCGGAGCTAGGGGTGCGTCATCGAGCTGAACATGTGCCAAGAACTCGGAGGTGCCGGAGTAACGGTGCTTGGATCGGTCGGATCGGGAAGACGTACGACTACTTCCTCTACGTTGTGTCAACGCTTCCGCTTCGGTCTACGACGGTACGTAGACAACACTCTCCCCTCTCGTTGCTATGCATCACCATGATCTTGCGTGTGCGTAGGAATTTTTTTGAAATTACTACGTTCCCCAACAGTGGCATCCGAGCCTAGGTTTTTATGGTTTGATGTTTTTTGCACGAGTAGAACACAAGTGAGTTGTGGACGATACAAGTCATACTGCCTACCGGTATGTCATACTTTGGGTCAGCGGTATTGTTGGATGAGACGACCTGGACCAACCTTACGCGTACGCTTACGCGAGACCGGTTCCCTCGACGTGCTTTGCACACAGATGGCTTGCGGGAGACTGTCTCACCAACTTTAGTTGAACCGAGTATGGCTACGCCCGGTCCTTGAGAAGGTTAAAACGGAGTCTATTTGACGAAGTATCGTTGTGGTTTTGATGCGTAGGTGAGATTGGTTCTTGCTTCAGCCCGTAGCAGCCACGTAAAATTTGCAACAAACAAAGTAGAGGACGTCTAACTTGTTTTTGCAGGGCATGTTGTGATGTGATATGGTCAAGACATGATGCTAAATTTTATTGTATGAGATGATCATGTTTTGTAACCGAGCTATCGGCAACCGGCAGGAGCCGTATGGTTGTCGCTTTATTGTATGCAATGCAATCGCCCTATAATGCTTTACTTTATCACTAAGCGGTAGCGATAGTCGTAGAAGCATAAGATTGGCGAGACGACAACGATGCTACGATGGAGATCAAGGTGTCGCGCCGGTGACGATGGTGATCATGACAGTGCTGCGGAGATGGAGATCACAAGCACAAGATGATGATGGCCATATCATATCACTTATATTGATTGCATGTGATGTTTATCTTTTATGCATCTTATCTTGCTTTGATTGACGGTAGCATTATAAGATGATCTCTCACTAATTATCAAGAAGTGTTCTCCCTGAGTATGCACCGTTGCGAAAGTTCTTCGTGCTGAGACACCACGTGATGATCGGGTGTGATAGGCTCTACGTTCAAATACAACGGGTGCAAAACAGTTGCACACGCGGAATACTCAGGTTATACTTGACGAGCTATGCATATAAGATATGACCTCGGAACACGGAGACCGAAAGGTCGAGCGTGAATCATATAGTAGATATGATCAACATAATGATGTTCACCATTGAAACTACTCCATCTCACGTGATGATCGGACATGGTTTAGTTGATTTGGATCACGTGATCACTTAGAGGATTAGAGGGATGTCTATCTAAGTGGGAGTTCTTAAGTAATATGATTAATTGAACTTTAATTTATCATGAGCGTAGTCCTGGTAGTATTAGCATATCTATGTTGTAGATCAATAGCTCGCGTTGTTGCTTTCATATGTTTATTTTGATATGTTCCTAGAGAAAATTGTGTTGAAAGATGTTAGTACCAATGATGCGGATTGGATCCGTAATCTGAGGTTTATCCTCATTGCTGCACAGAAGAATTATGTCCTTGATGCACCGCTAGGTGACAGACCTATTGCAGGAGCAGATGCAGACGTTATGAACGTTTTGCTAGCTCAATATGATGAGTACTTAATAGTTTAGTGCACCATGCTTTACGGCTTAGAATCGGGACTTCAAAGACGTTTTGAACGTCATGGACCATACGAGATGTTCCAGGAGTTGAAGTTAATATTTCAAGCAAATACCCGAGTTGAGAGATATGAAGTCTCCAACAAGTTCTATAACTAAAAGATGGAGGAGAATCGCTCAACTAGTGAGCATGTGCTCAGATTGTCTGGGTACTACAATCGCTTGAATCAAGTGGGAGTTAATCTTCCAGATAAGATAGTGATTGACAGAATTCTCTAGTCACCATCACCAAGTTAGTAGAACTTCGTGATGAACTATAGTATGCAAGGGATGACGAAAACAATTCCCAAGCTCTTCGTGATGCTGAAATCGACGAAGGTAGAAATCAAGAAAAACATCAAGTGTTGATGGTTGACGAGACCACTAGTTTCAAGAAAAGGGCAAAGGGAAGAAGAGGAACTTCAAGAAGAACGGCAAGCGAGTTGCTGCTCAAGTGAAGAAGCTCAAGTCTGGTCCTAAGCCTGAGACTAAGTGCTTCTACTGCAAAGGGACTGGTCACTGGAAGCGGAACTACCCCAAGTGTTTGGTGGATAAGAAGGATGGCAAAGTGAACAAAAGTATATTTGATATACATGTTATTGATGTGTACTTTACTAGTGTTTATAGCAACCCCTCAGTATTTGATACTAGTTCAGTTGCTAAGAGTAGTAAATCGAAACAAGAGTTGCAGAATAAACAGAGACTAGTTAAGGGTAAAGTGACGATGTGTGTTCGAAGTAGTTCCATGATTGATATGATCATCATCGCACACTCCCTATACTTTCGGGATTAGTGTTGAACCTAAATAAGTGTTATTTGGTGTTTGCGTTAAGCATGAATATGATTTGATCATGTTTATTGCAATACAGTTATTCATTTAAGTTAGAGAACAATTGTTGTTCTGTTTACATGAATAAAACCTTCTATGGTTATACACACCAACGAAATGGTTCGCTGAATCTCGATCGTAGTGATACACATATTCATAATATTGAAGCCAAAAGGATGCAAAGTTAATAATGATAGTGCAACTTGTTTGTGGCACTACTGTTTAAGTCATATTGGTGTAAAGCGCATGAAGAAACTCCATGCAGATGGAATTTTGGAATCACTTGATTATGAATCACTTGATGCTTGCGAACCATGCCTCATGGGCAAGATGACTAAGACTCCGTTCTCCGGAACAATGGAGCGAGCAACTGACTTGTTGGAAATCATACATACCGATGTATGTGGTCCGATGAAAATTAAGGCTCGCGACAAGTATCATTATTTTCTGACCTTCACAGATGTTTTGAGCAAATATGGGTATATCTACTTGATGAAACATAAGTCTGAAATGTTTGAAAAGTTCAAAGAATTTCAGAGTGAAGTGGAAAATCATTGTGACAAGAAAATAAAGTTTCTACTATCTGATCGCGGAGACGAATATTTGAGTTATGAGTTTGGTCTTCAGTTAAAACAATGTGAAATAGTTTCACTACTCACGCCACTTGGAACACCACAGCATAATGGTGCGTCCGAACGTCATAACCGTACTTTATTGGATATAGTACAATCTATGATGTCTCTTACCGATCTACCACTATCGTTTTTGGGGTTATGCATTAAAGACAGCTGCATTCACGTTAAAAAGGGCACCATCTAAGTCCGTTAAGACGACACAATCAGAACTATGGTTTGGCAAGAAACCAAAGTTGTCGTTTCTTAAAATTTAGGGTTGCGATGCTTATGTGAAAAAGTTTCAACATGATAAGCTCAAACCCAAATCGGAGAAATATGTCTTCATAGGATACCCAAAGGAGACAGTTGGGTACACCTTCTATCACAGATCCGAAGGCAAGACATTCGTTGCTAAGAATGGATCCTTTCTAGAGAAGGAGTTTCTCTCGAAAGAAGTGAGTGGGAGGAAAGTAGAAAGACTTGATAAGGTAATTGTACCATCTCCCTTATTGGAAAGTAGTTCATCACAGAAATCTGTTCTTGTGACTTCTACACCAATTAGTGAGGAAGATAATGATGATGATCATGTAACTTTAGATCAAGTTACTACCGAATCTCGTAGGTAAACCAGAGTGAGATCCGCACCATAGTAGTACGGTAATCCTATTCTGGAAGTCATGTTACTAGACCATGATGAACTTGCGAACTATGAGGAAGCGATGATGAGCCCAGATTCCACGAAATGGTTTGAGGCCATGAAATCTGAGATATGATCCATGTATGATAACAAAGTATGGACTTTGATGGATTTGCCCGATGATCGGCAAGCCATAGAAAATAAATGGATCTTCAAGAGGAAGACAGACGCTGATAGTAGTGTTACTATCTACAAAGCTAGAATTGTCGCAAAAGGTTTTCGACAAGTTCAAGGTGTTGACTACGATGAGAGTTTCTCACTCGTATCTATGCTTAAGTCTGTCCGAATCATGTTAGCAATTGCCGCATTTTATGAAATCTGGCAAACGGATAAAACAAAACTGCATTCCTTAATGGATTTATTAAAGAGTTGTATATGATGCAACCAGAAGGTTTTGTCAATCCTAAAGGTGCTAACAAAATGTGCGAGCTCCAGCGATCCATCTATGGACTGGTGCAAGCATCTCGGAGTTGGAATACACGCTTTGATAAGTTGATCAAAGCATATAGTTTTATACAGACTTGCGGTGAAGCCTGTATTTACAAGAAAGTGAGTGGGAGCACTACAGCATTTCTGATAAGTATATGTATGACATATTGTGGATCAGAAATAATGTAGAATTATTCTGTAAAGCACAAAGGAGTGTTTGAAAGGAGTTTTTCAAAGGAAGACCTCGGTGAAGCTGCTTACATATTGAGCATCAATATCTATAGAGATAGATCAAGACGCTTGATAAGTTTTTTCAATGAGTACATACCTTGACAAGATTTTGAAGTAGTTCAAAATGGAACAGTCAAAGAAAGAGTTCTTTCCTGTGTTACAAGGTGTGAAGTTGAGTAAAGACTCAAAGACCGACCATGGCAGAAAATAGAAAGAGAATGAAAGTCATTCCCTATGCCTCGGCCATAGGTTCTATAAAGTATGCCATGCTGTTTACCAGATCTATTGTATACCCTACACTGAGTTAAGCAAGGGAGTACAATGGTGATCTAGGAGTAGATCACTGGATAGCGGTCAAAGTTATCCTTAGTGGAATAAGGATATGTTTCTCGATTATGGAGGTGACAAAAGGTTCGTCGTAAAGGGTTACATCGATGCAAGTTTTGACACTGATCTGGATGACTCTAAGTCTCGATCTAGATACATATTGAAAGTGGGAGCAATTAGCTAGAGTAGCTCTGTGCGGAGTATTGTAGACATAGAATTCGCAAAATACTTACGGATCTGTATGTGACAGACCCGTTGACTAAAATTATCTCACAAGCAAAACATGATCACACCTTAGTACTCTTTGGGTGTTAATCACGTAGCGATGTGAACTAGATTACTGACTCTAGTAAACCCTTTGGGTGTTGGTCACATATCGATGTGAACTATGGGTGTTAATCACATGGTGATGTGAACTATTGCTGGTAAATCACATGGCGATGTGAACTAGATTACTGACTCTAGTGCAAGTGGGAGACTGAAGGAAATATGCCCTAGAGGCAATAATAAAGTTATTATTTATTTCCTTACATATCATGATAAATGTTTATTATTCATGCTAGAATTGTATTAACCGGAAACATAATACATGTGTGAATACATAGACAAACAGAGTGTCACTAGTATGCCTCTACTTGACTAGCTCGTTAATCAAAGATGGTTATGTTTCCTAACCATGAACAAAGAGTTGTTATTTGATCAACGGGATCACATCATTAGTTGAATGATCTGATTGACATGACCCATTCCATTAGCTTAGCACCCGATCGTTTAGTATGTTGCTATTGCTTTTATCCATGACTTATACATGTTCCTTTGACTATGAGATTATGCAACTCCCGTTTACCGTAGGAACACTTTGTGTGCTACCAAACATCACAACGTAACTGGGTGATTATAAAGGTGCTCTACAGGTGTCTCCGAAAGTATTTGTTGGGTTGGCGTATTTCGAGATTAGGATTTGTCACTCCGAATGTCGGGGAGGTATCTCAGGGCCTTCTCGGTAATGCACATCACATAAGCCTTGCAAGCATTGCAACCAATGAGTTGGTTGCGGGATGATATATTACGGAACGAGTAAAGAGACTTGCCGGTAACGAGATTGAACTAGGTATTGGATACCGACGATCGAATCTCGGGCAAGTAACATACCGATGACAAAGGGAACACCGTATGTTGTTATGCGATCTGACCGATAAAGATCTTCGTAGAATATGTAGGAGCCAATATGGGCATCCAGGTCCCACTATTGGTTATTGACCGGAGACGTGTCTCGGTCATGTCTACATTGTTCTCGAACCGTAGGGTCCGCACGCTTAAGGTTTCGATGACAGTTATATAATGAGTTTATGAGTTTTGATGTACCGAAGGAGTTCGGAGTCTCGGATGAGATTGGGGACATGACGAGGAGTCTCGAAATGGTCGAGACGTAAAGATCGATATATTGGACAACTATATTCAGACATCGGAAGGGTTCTGAGTGGTTCGGGTATTTTCGGAGGTACCGGGGAGTTACGGGAATACGAGGAAGAAGCAATGGGCCTTGATGGGCCTTAGTGGGAAGGACCAGGAGGTGGCGTGCGCCCCTCCCAGTCCCAGTCCGAATTGGACAAGGGGTTTGGGGCGCGGCCCCTCTCTCCCTTCCTTCCCCTCTTCCCCTCTTTCCCCCCTTGACCTAGTTGGACTAGGAAAGGTGGAATCCTACTCCCGGTGGGAGTAGGACTCCCCTGGTGCGCCCAAACCTAGGGCCGGCCTCCTCCCTTCCTTGCTCCTTTATATACGGGGGCAGGGGGCACCCCATGGACACACAAGTTGATCTTCGTGATCGTTCCTTAGCCGTGTGCAGTGCCCCCCTCCACCATATTCCACCTCGAATATATCGTTGCAGTGCTTAGGCGAAGCCCTGCGCCGGTAGAACATCAAGATTGTCACCACACCGTCGTGCTGACGGAACTCCTCCCCGAAGCTTTGCTGGATCGGAGCTAGGGGTGCGTCATCGAGCTGAACGTGTGCCAAGAACTCGGAGGTGCCAGAGTAACGGTGCTTGGATCGGTCGGATCGGGAAGACGTACGACTACTTCCTCTACATTGCGTCAACGCTTCCGCTTCGGTCTACGAGGGTACGTAGACAACACTCTCCCCTCTCGTTGCTATGCATCACCATGATCTTGCATGTGCGTAGGAATTTTTTTGAAATTACTACGTTCCCCAACAATCCGTCCACGATTGGGTCGACGACCAGTGCAGCAAAACCGCCGTGACGGATGCTAGTGGGGTGGTCCCTTCGATCGAAAGTGATCGGGCAGGAGGACCATGGGTTGAACTTTGGGGCGACTGGCTCCATCGCGTATACGTCCCGTAGCGCACGCTTCCTCTCCCGCTTGGGAATGTGGGTCGCGTATATCATGTTCACCGTCCGCACTTGTGGGGGAAACCCTTTCTGTCCATTGTTGTTCGGCGGCCTGGGCTCCTCCTCGTCGTCGCTGTTCAGCCCCTTGTCCTTGTGTTCGGCTCTTAACTTGCCTGCCTGCTTGAATACCCGACAATCCCTGTTGGTGTGATTGGTTGGCCTTTCGGGGGTGCCATGAATCTAGCAGGAGCGGTCGAGTATCCGGTCCAAACTGGACGGGCCCTGGGTATTCTTTTTAAATGGCTTTTTCCGCTGACCGGATTTATATCCACTGAATCTGGCATTAACTGTCGTATCCTCATTGCTGTCGTTGCTAACGCGACGCTTTTCATTATTTCGACGTGACCTACCACTTTTGTCCTTGGTATCCGAATTACCGGGCTTCTTCGATAAGTTGTTGCTGCGAGTTAGCCAGGTATCTTCGCCCGCGCAAAAGCGGGTCATGAGTGTCGTGAGGGCTGCCATGGTTTTCGGCTTTTCTTGTCCCAGGTGCCGGGCAAGCCAATCGTCGCGGATGTTATGTTTGAAGGCTTCTAGGGCCTCTGCGTCCGGACAATCGACTATCTGATTTTTCTTTGTTAGGAACCGTGTCCAAAATTGCATGGCCGATTCTTCTGGCTGTTGAATTATGTGGCTTAGGTCGTCGGCGTCCGGTGGCCGCACATAGGTCCCCTGAAAGTTGTCGAGGAATGCGGCTTCCAGGTCCTCCCAAGAACCGATTGAGTCCGCTGGTAGGCTGTTAAGCCAGTGCCGGGCTGGTCCTTTAAGCTTAAGGGGTAGGTATTTGATGGCGTGTAGATCGTCGCCACGTGCCATGTGGTTGTGAAGGAGATAATCCTCAATCCATACTGCCGGATCTGTCGTACCATCGTACGACTCGATATTGACGGGTTTAAAACCCTCTGGTATTTTATGATCCATTACTTCGTTTGTGAAGCATAGTGGGTGTGCGGCGCCCCTGTACTGGGCTATGTCACGACGCAGCTCGGAAGAGCTGTGCCTGCTGTGTTCGGCCCGGCCGGATTTACTGTGTCCGGAGTGAAGATCATCACGTGTCGTCGGGCGTCCGCGCGATCCATAGATCGATCTTGTTTGCTTTGCTTTATCCTCCAGTACGCCTCGCAGGTCTGGCTCGTTTTCCCGTGCCTTATTTGAACGGCACCGGGGCATGGCTTGCTTAAGGGTTCGACAGGCCTCTCTGTCGCGGCCACGGGGTGGCCGGTCTGCCATGTCATATGCTTCCCCCTCTGATTGGGGTAGCGGCCTGTGCTTAGGATAATTTTTGGAGGGGTGCCCGAGTTCATACTCTTTGGCCGCAAGGACTTCAGTCCATCTATCAGCTAGCAAATCTTGATCAGCTCTAAGTTGTTGCTGCTTTTTCTTTAGGCTGTTGGCCGTGGCTAGAAGCCTGCGTTGAAAACGCTCTTGTTCGGCGGGGTCTGATGGTACGACGAATTTGTCATCGTCGAGGCTTGCCTCGTCTTCGGAGGGAGGCATGTAGTTATCATCCTCAACCTCTTGCTCTGCCGCTCTCTCCTGAGGGCTGGCTTTTCCATCTTCCTGCGCCGAATCTTGCTGGTTCTGGTGTTCTTCGGCGCTGTTCGGGGTAGTATTATCTCCCGTGCCGGAATCACCGTTTCTGCTGTGGCGGGATTTAGGGCGGCGCCGTTGGCGCCGGCGTTTTGGCGGTTTTTTCGAGTTGTCGTCTTCCGCTGTTCCATCGCCATCCGCATCCTTTGGAGCATCCACCATATATATGTCATATGACGAGGTGGCGGTCCAACGCCCTACAGGTGCTGGTTCTTGTTCGTCTCCTCCTTCGTCGTCCATACCGTCGAAGTCTTCGCAGCCGAAGTCAAGCATGTCGGTTAAATCGTCGACAGTGGCTACTAAGTGGGTGGTGGGTGGGCTTTGAATTTCTTCGTTGTCCGAATCCCAACCTCGCAGACCATAGTCCGGCCTGGGCTCTCCTGATAAAGAGAGAGACTTGAGAGAATTCAGGATATCACCGAAAGGTGAGCACTGAAAGATGTCCGCGGCGGTGAACTCCATTACAGGCGCCCAATCAGATTCGATCGGCGGGGGCACGGAGTGCTCGGAGTTCGGAGAAGAGTCCGGCTCCTTGGAGTTCTGGGCCGTGCGGAGTACGGGGCTGGCGTTCGGCTCGATCGCCTTTGAGAACGCAGCCCCTGAGGTGACGTCCAACCATTCATCCTCGGAGAACGCAGCGGGCTCCGAGTCAAGGATCGGGGCCGGGGTGTGTGCGGCCTCCAGGGTACTATTCGAAGGCAGAGCTATATCATGCCCCTCGAAATAGTGCGGCGCGCTTGGCTGTGGCTCGAACCCGTCGAAGATCAAGTCTCCGCTGATATCGGCCGTGTAGTTTAAGCTTCCAAACCTGACTTGATGGCCAGGGGCGTAGCTTTCGATCTGCTCCAGGTGACCAAGCGAATTGGCCCGCAGAGCGAAGCCGCCGAAGACGAAGATTTGTCCGGGGAGGAAAGTCTCACCCTGGACCTCATCGTTGTTGATCATCAAAGGAGCCATCGGGCCTAAAAGCGACGACACAGAGGAACTCTCAATGAAAGCACCAATGTCGGTGTCAAAACCGGCGGATCTCGGGTAGGGGGTCCCGAACTGTGCGTCAAGGTCGGATGGTAACAGGAGACAAGGGACACTTTATTTTACCTAGGTTCGGGCCCTCTTGGTGGAGGTAAAACCCTACTCCTGCTAGATTAATATTGATGATATGGGTAGTACAAGAGTGGATCTACCACGAGATCAAGGAGGCTAAACCCTAGAAGCTAGCCTATGGTATGATTGTGTATGATGATGGTCGTCCTACGGACTACAACCCTCCGGTTTATATAGACACCGGATAGGGTTAGGGTTACACAGAGTCGGTTACAATGGTAGGAGATCTTGAATATCCGCACGCCTAGCTTGCCTTCCACGCCAAGAAAAGATCCTTCCGGACACGGTACGAAGTCTTCAATCTTGTATCTTCATAGTCCTGGAGTCCGGCTGAAGGTATAGTCCGGCTATCCGAACACCCGCTAATCCAGGACTCCCTCAGCCACCAAAGAAGGAACTGGGACCTTCTTGTATTTCTTCGGAGGAGGTGCAGACCAGGCAAATTCTTCATTGAGACCCATTTTCTTCAAATCATCAGCGCTGTAAACTTGAGACAGAACAACCCAGGTGTGGTTGAGGGTTTCATGAAGGTAGTAGTGGTTTTTCTTCACTGTATTATGTGTCGCAGTCATGTTGTGAAGAATTGAACCAAACTGACGCTTGACCCATTTGTGATTGCGATCAACCTTTTGATGAAGACTGAGGAGTAACTCACGATCAGTCATCACCCTGGGTGCTGTGGCTTGAGGATTTGGCTTGGTAGTGTTGGCGGCAGTGTCATGTGTGGCAGAGTCATCATTGGTGGAATATGATGCGGCCTTGCGAAATTGACCATCCAATGGACGAATGCCTTCATCGATCACAGCAGTGGCCTTGCCCTTTTCTTCAGCTGAGGAAAATGTCCTTTTGAGGACTTCAATGGGAGGCAAGTAGCTGCAGTGGTTCAGAGTTTCAGCTTTGTAGTTGAGTGAAGACCTTGTCCTGATGAATCTCATAATCCAAGGTGCATAAGGCTTCAACTCAAATGGTGACATAGCAATGTTGGCCAGAGTCCTCATGAAGAAATCATGGAAGTTGATGGGAACGCCATGAATGATGTTGAAAAGCATATTCTTCATGATGCCAACGACTTCTTCATCGGTCGAGTCGTGGCCTTTGATGGGACTCATTGTCTTCGTCAGAATGCGATAGACAGTCCTTGGCACATACAACAATTCCTTGACGAGGAATGTGGTTCGAGGGGCCTGCCCTGGCTTCAAAGGCTTCATGAGCACTTGCATATAGTGATTTGAAAGCTCAGGTTCGTTGTAAAGACAACGTGCATCTTCACTGGGTGGACTCAGAGGAAGGGCACGAAGCAATTCAGATGCTGCGGCCTTATGATGTGTGTTCTCAGTCATCCAGTCCAGAACCCATGAATTCACATCTTCAGAGTTGCCGGTGATGTGCAGTGTTGCATAGAACTGAAGAATGAGTTCTTCATTCCAATCGCATATGTCAGTGCAGAAGTTGAGCAGCCCAGCATCGTGAAGAACACTGAGGACTGGCGTGAAGCACGACTGTAACATCCCAAATTTTCAATTTGGAATGTTATACATTAGATCATCATGCATATCATATTTTCTTGCATTTTGGTTGATCCTAGAAATTTCACGCAACTCAAGGACCCTCGGAGAGAATTGGAGATTTCGTTATTTTCATATTTGAGTTTTCTCAAATTTTGAAAAGAGGATCATTTGATTTTATTTATTTCATCTTCAATTATTTTTCCAATATCAAAAACATGAGAGAGGAATAATATGACTTTCGCAAATTTAGGAAAAATGAAGATTTAATAAATAAATCAAATTTTGGATTTTCCGGAGTTTATTTGCATTTTATTGGATTACGGAAAAATGCGTGTTTTTAAAATATTGCATTTAGGCCCCGGGTAAAAGTTCATTTTGTTTGACTCATTTTTAGGAGTCGGGAAGAATTAACTTCGGGATTTTTGAAGTTCGATTAGATTTTCTTTTATTTGTTACTCTGCGCGCGTATCTATTAAAAAAAACCTGCAGCGCCCGACTGGGCCAAGGGCCCAGCCGAGCCGGCCCACGCCGCCGCCCCGCCTCGCGCGCGCGCCCGCGCGCAGCCGCCCGCCGCCGCCGCCGAGTCCGAGCCAGACTCTGCCGCCCGCCGCCGCCCTCTTTCTTGCCCCTCCCCCAAGTCACCTCCTCCCCCCTATAAATACCAGCCCCCCCTCTCCTCCCCACATCGCCCCGCCCCGCCCCCACAGCAGCAGCAGCAGCAGCCGCCGCCGCCGCGCCTCGCCCCGCCGCCGCTCGCCAGCGCCGTCCGCCGCCGCCGCCGCCTGCCGCCACCGCCCGCGCCTCGCCCCGCGCTGCCCCGCCGCCCCGCCGGAGCCCCTCGCCGAGGTAGCTGCCGCGCCGCGCCCCTCCCCTCGGTTCGGTTTTTTTTAAAAATCGTTCCGGTTTTCTTTTCATTTCGATGTTTCGGTTTTTTTCGAAACCCTAGATCGGTTTTTTCGTTTTTTTCGGTTTAGTTGTATAGCGAGCGTTCGCCGGACCGTTCGTCTTAACGAACGTGATCACCGGTTATTCTCGGTTAACGAACGTCCGTTCGTTTAACCGTTCGTCGTTTTCTTTTTTGTCGGATTTATTCCGTGATTTTTCTGATCGCGATTTCAGATCCGATCTTCTTTCTAGTTTATCTTCTCGCTCGTTTATCGGAATCAGGTGATTCAAGCGTCTGGATTTTCATTTCGAAACCGCCGTTCCGACTAATCAACTTACACAAGTTTTTGCTACTGTAAAATTTGACCTAGTTTCAACTTGCTAGAACCGAGTTGTTTTCGTCCGCCGTTGATTTCCGTTGTTTTGTTCGGTTCGTTTTCTCTTTGCAACCGGAGTTCTTAAGTTGAACTTTATGGTTTGATCTTTTGTTCGAGTTTTACCTGTGCATTAGATGAGTACTTATTGTATGCTTGTTGTTTGTCTGCGATAGATCACCCGGAGTGCGCCGCCTGTTATTTCGAAGCTCTAGGTTTCGCAGATCCTCAGCAAGGCAAGTAACACTTTGATCATACCTTCTCATTGCCCAATTTTTATTGCATTAGATCAGTCCTCAAACATTGCATGATTAGGATCTAATTAAATTGTTGGATGGGAAGTAGTTGAGGTAGTACCTATTACCTGTTTTACTTATGAAACCTTTGGGAGTTACTTCTACGTTTGCTTATTATGCCATGCTATGCTAGTAGACGTGGATTGGGTGAGTGATATCCATGACAGATGTGAGTTATGTTAATAAATGGTTTATCTAAGGTGGCAACTTAAACACACATCTGGGTGGACTGAGGCACCTGGTTTCTATCAGGACTTGCCTGTTTTTCTTTGGACCGCCACCCAGGCTCAAAGGGATCATAAGATCATTCATGCTAGTAACTTCCGTGTGCAGCCACAAGCCATTATGGGCTCTGGCATAGTTGATTAAGTCGTGCGAACTCTTACAAGGTAGACTAGCAGATGTAGGGGAAAGTAGGTGTACCGGTCTATCCAACGTAAGGTGCTAGCGCTTCTGAAAGACTATGTCTCGGTCATCCGTTTCTCAAACACCATGTAGTGCGAGAAACCAAATGGAGGCGATCGAGTCTTGTGGGGAAAAGTGCACAAACCTCTGCAGAGTGTACAAACAAATCATGATTAGCCGTGTCCCCGGTTATGGACGCCTTGAGTATCTAGTACTTGAATATCATGTGAATCTCATCATGTTACTTCTAATTAATATTGTTGGGTTTTAATTGTTCACTTAATTGGGATCGGAATGCTGTCAACCATTCTCGATGTTTCAACCACCATGATAGTTAAATAAAATTTATTCCTTTGCAGTAGGGAAAAATTGGCTTTACGCAAAACTGTAACCATAGAGCTTTCCACCAGCCATATATGCATGTAGTATAGGCATATTCATTCAATATTCTCTATGTGTTACATTGCCAGCATATTCCATGTGCTGACCCGTTTTCGGGCTGCAACTTTCATGTTGCAGACTTTTCAGACGACGAGTAAGGTGCTTTTAGGTCGTGGTTCTATACTCAGTGATGCCGTTGGAGTTGATGGACTCACTATTCTTCCAAGTCATCCGTTGTTATTGTTATTAGATGGCCTTAAGCCATATTTATTGTAATAATTTCTCTTTGAGACACCGATGTAATAAGTGTGTGATTGCTACTCTGTTATAAATCCTTCGAAGTACTGTGTGGTGTCAGCATTACTGATTCAGGGATGACACCGGAGCACAGAGACTTGACCATCTGAGGTCGGGTCGCTACAGAGATGGTATCAGAGCACACGCTGACTGTAGGACACGAGCACTAAGTTAAAGCCATAGATCACTATTCTCCTCTCATTTTCTAACTCCTCATCTTTTCTGCTCTTTTAGGATGACGGACGCGAAGATCAAGTACGCTCAACCGGATGAAGGCACACCTTTTGGATTTCACTTGAAGGAAGTCACCAAGTACCTGAACATTGGACTACCAAGCTTCATCGGGACCTTCAACGCCACTCTGCCTGAAGAGGAGCGCTGGAAGATTCAAGCTCACGTTCCGGGAAGGACATTCGCGCCAATCACGAAGCCCATAGATAGTGTTTTCAGTGCACCAACCTGGAGTCTGGGAAAGAGCATGGCAGCTCATATCACCATGGGACGCATTGGAGAAGTTTATCAAGAAGACCTCAAGGACACTATCTACCAGATTTGTGGACGCCGAGATGAACAATGGGAGATAGTCAGCACCAAGAAGGATAGATCCATTGCAGCTTTCATCCAGGAGTTAAACCAGCACATTCGACGCCAAGAGAACCAGATGTGCGATGATATGATAGAGTTGAAGAAGGCGAAGGCAAGGATCATCGAGCTAGAAGGAGAACTGAAGGGTACACGCAAGGACTACATGGACGAGATCGTAGCTCTAGCAAGGCACAATGTCGATCTTAAGCAGGAGATTGAAGAACTCAAGGGGAAATTAGCATCTAAGAAGGAAGACAAGTACGTCGCATGTCCGGACAACTACATCATCATCGACGACACCGATTCGGATCCAAGTGAACCCGACTTTGAATACGAAGCTGGAGCAGACATCATGGAGTCTTCCACCGATTCAAATTTCTAGATGACCACCAATTATTAGTAGTATTTTCCCCCATGTATACATTATAGTTCGAGCACTTTTGCGATAGTTCTAGACCGTTTGTATGCCCTTGTTTGAATTGAATGAAGTGATTTTGTGTGCAATTGTCTCATGTGCATTTGGGTAGTGTTTTCTCCTTAGACCTCACTCTATTCTTAATTCTCATCTTTTCTAAAACCCTCAGATATCTCCGAGACGTGACAATGGATTTCCACCAAAACTCACTCAGTTGATCCAGCAGCAGAACCAATTGATGCAGTTGTTAGTCCAGAACCAGCAGAACAACAACAACAACAACAACCCTCCGCCGCCGCCACCTGTTGATCACCTAACCCGTTTCCTTAGGCTGAATCCACCGGTGTTTTCCAGTAGCACCGAGCCAATAGTAGCAGACGATTGGCTCCGCAAGACAGGAAGGGAGTTGACCACTGCAGGATGCACAGATGTTGAAAAAGTGAAGTTTGCCGCACATCAACTTGACGGACCCGCGGCATCATGGTGGGAGAATTTCACAGCCACTTACCCAGTTGACACTGTCACATGGGATCAGTTTCAGCAAGCTTTCCGCACTGCCCATGTTTCAGCAGGAGCTATGGCCATGAAGAAGCGTGAGTTTCGCAACTTACGCCAAGGAGGAAGGACAGTTGGCCAGTACGTTGACGACTTCAGCAAGTCAGCACGTTATGCCCCAGATGACGTTGCTATGGATGCAGCTAAGCAGGAGAAGTTTCTAGAAGGACTGAATGATGAGCTAAGCATGCAATTGATGGTAGCAAGTTTCAACAACTATCAGGAGTTGGTAGATCGTGCCATCATGATTGAAGGGAAGCAACAGCAGATTGAGAACCGCAAGAGGAAGTATGGACAGGGGAAGTATAACTCTGGAGCCCAGCAGAAGCCCCGTTTTACCCCTAAACTGGGAGTTCAGTTTCAGCATACCCATGGAGGAGGTAGTTCGCACAACCATAATGGCCACAAGAATGGTAATGGGAATGGAGGAAGCAACAGCCAGAACCGTACCACCCCATCCACCCCAGCCAAGAGAGATCTGAGTCAAGTCACCTGTTTCAAGTGTTCCAAGACCGGACATTACGCCAATGAATGTCCTGAAGGCCAAAATGGCAATGGAAGCTCTGGAAAGAAGCCAAACCCTTTCAATAGGGGACAGGTGAACCACGTTAGTGTGGAGGAGGTTGAAGCTCAGCCTGATGCAGTAATCGGTAAGTTTTTGGTTAAGTCATTTAATGCACTCGTTATTTTTTATACTGGTGCATCGCATTCATACATATCAAGGGGATTTGTGGAAAAGTATAGCCTGCCCACTAAGATTCTTAAAACACCTATGCTAGTAAGCTCGCCAGGAGCAGAGTACATGGCCAGACAAGGATGTTTTCAAGTGCCATTAAGTATAGGAAGGCATGTTTTTCCAACGGATTTAATCATTCTGGAATCCCAAGGTTTGGATGTAATTCTCGGTATGGATTGGTTGTCCATGTATGGAGGAAGCATCGATTGCGCCAGTAAGACAATTTTGCTTACAACGCCCGAAGGAAGAAGGATCAAGTATGTATCCCGACATACGCCAAACCGGACACAAGTAAACTCTTTATCAGGAGTTGTACAGGAGGAAGTACCAGTAGTAAAGGATTTTCCTGATGTATTTCCTGAGGAATTGCCAGGCATGCCACCGGATAGAGACATTGAGTTTTTGATTGAGCTTTTGCCAGGCACTGGGCCAATATCGAAGAGACCGTACAGGATGCCCGCACAAGATTTGGTGGAAATTAAGAAGCAGATTAAGGAGTTATTGGATAAAGGTTACATTCGCCCAAGTTCTTCGCGTTGGGGATCACCCGTCCTTCTAGTGGAGAAGAAGGATGGATCATTAAGGATGGTTGTTGATTACCGTGGATTGAATGAAGTAACCATCAAGAACAAGTACCCACTACCAATGATAAATGATCTGTTTGATCGTTTGCAAGGAGCTAAAGTGTTTTCCAAGATCGATTTGCGATCAGGGTACCATCAGTTGAAGATTCGAGAGCAGGACATACCCAAGACAGCTTTTACCACGAGATACGGATTATATGAGTATACCGTTATGTCCTTTGGACTGACTAACGCACCTGCCTATTTTATGAACCTGATGAACAAGGTATTTATGGAGTTTTTGGATAAGTTCGTCGTAGTGTTCATTGATGACATTCTGATTTTCTCAAAGAATGAAGAAGAGCATAAGGAGCATTTGCGTTTGGTTTTGGAAAAACTAAGGGAACATCAGTTATATGCCAAATTCAGCAAATGTGAGTTTTGGTTAAAGGAAGTTGGATTTCTTGGACATGCTATATCCGGAGAAGGGATAGCAGTTGACCCCACAAAGGTTGAGACCGTAACCGAATGGGAAGCACCAACGACAGTTGGAGAGATCCGGAGTTTTCTTGGACTCGCAGGATACTGCCGGAGATTCATTGAGAATTTCTCAAAGATTGCAAAGCCTATGACTGAATTGTTGAAGAAGGATACCAAGTTCAATTGGACTGAGGAATGTGAGGCCAGTTTTCAGGAGTTGAAGAAACGATTGGTTTCCTCACCAGTGTTGATTCTGCCAGATCAGACCAAGGATTATGAGGTGTATTGCGACGCTTCACACCGAGGACTTGGAGCAGTGCTTATGCAGGAGGGAAGAGTTGTTTCGTATGCTTCACGACAACTGAAGCCCCACAAATTGAATTATGCCACGCATGATTTGGAGTTAGCAGCCGTGGTGCATGCATTAAAGACATGGAGACATTTCCTCATAGGAAATCATTGTGAAGTATATACGGATCACAAGAGTTTGAAGTATATTTTCACGCAGAAGGAGTTGAACCTCAGACAAAGGAGATGGTTGGAACTCATCAAGGATTATGATATGAGATTGCATTACCATCCAAGAAAGGCTAATGTAGTACCTGACGCATTGAGCCGTAAGAGTCATGTCAATACCCTAATGACGGGAGAAATACCAAGGGAGTTAGCAGAAAATCTTCGTGAGCTATGTTTGGAAATAGTTCCAAGAGGCTATGTAGCAGCATTGGAAATTCAATCTACCTTGATGGATAAAATCAGAGAAGCTCAAAAAACTGACAAGGAGATTGCAGATATAAAAGAGAAAATGAGCGAAGGAAAAGCAAAGGGATTTCGTGAGGATGAGCACGATACCCTATGGTTTGAGGACCGTGTTTATGTGCCCAATGACCCGGAGATCAAGAAGTTGATTCTGCAAGAGGCACATGATTCACCCTATTCGATTCACTCAGGAAATACCAAGATGTATTTGGATTTAAAGGAAACATTTTGGTGGACCGGAATGAAGAAGGATATTGCAGCATATGTAGCAGTTTGTGATGTGTGTCATAGAGTAAAAGCAGAACATCAGAAGCCAGCCGGATTGTTACAACATTGCTGATACCCGAATGGAAGTGGGATAAGATAGGCATGGATTTTATCACAGGACTACCCAGGACAAAGGCAGGCTATGACTCGATATAGGTAGTAGTTGATCGTTTGACGAAGGTAGCACATTTCATCCCAGTTAAGACCACTTACACCAGTGCTAAGTTGGCCAAGATATACATGACTAGGATCATTTGTTTGCATGGAGTTCCGAGGAGTATCGTATCAGATACAGGAACCCAATTTACCTCAAAGTTTTGGAATCAGTTGCATGAAACTTTAGGAACCAGACTAGAGTTCAGCACGGTTTTTCACCCGTAGACGGATGGACAGACTGAGAGAGTCAATCAGATTTTGGAAGATATGCTGAGAGCCTGTGCACTAGATTATGGATCTAGTTGGGACGATAACTTGCCATATGCGGAGTTTTCTTATAACAACAGTTACCAAACCAGTTTGAAGATGGCACCTTTCGAAGCTTTATATGGAAGGAGGTGCAGGACATCGTTGTCATGGGACAAAGTTGGAGACCGTCAGTTCTTTGGACCAGATCTGATTAAGGAGTCTGAACGGAAAGTTAAGTTGATTCGCTATAGGCTCAAGGTAGCCCAATCCAGGCAGAAGAGCTACGCAGATTCTAAACACAAGGAGACAGTTTACGAAACCGGAGACATAGTTTATCTTCGAGTATCCCCACTTCGAGGAGTTAAGCGCTTTGGAGTTAAGGGAAAGTTAGCACCGCGTTTCGTTGGACCGTATAAGATTTTGCAACGTATGGGAGAAGTCGCTTATAAGTTGGAATTACCAGAGGGACTGTCAGGAGTTCATGATGTATTCCATGTTTCCCAGCTGAAGAAATGTCACGCCGAGATGGCGGAGGTACCGCTAAGAGATACAGTACCGCTTGAAGCGATTCAGTTGAAGGATGACTTACCGTGTGAAGAGAAACCAGTCAAGATCCTCGATTCTGCCAGCAGAGTTACCCGCAGCAAGGTTATCAAGTTTTGCAAAGTTCAGTGGAACCACCACTCAGAGGATGAAGCCACCTGGGAGAGAGAAGAATATTTGCTCAAGGACCACCCTCACCTATTTTCTAGCCAACCCGAATCTCGAGGACGAGATTCATCTTAAGGGGGGTAGGTTTGTAACATCCCAAATTTTCAATTTGGAATGTTATACATTAGATCATCATGCATATAATATTTTCTTGCATTTTGGTTGATCCTAGAAATTTCACGCAACTCAAGGACCCTCGGAGAGAGTTGGAGATTTTGTTATTTTCATATTTGAGTTTTCTCAAATTTTGAAAAGAGGATCATTTGATTTTATTTATTTCATCTTCAATTATTTTTCCAATATCAAAAACATGAGAGAGGAATAATATGACTTTCCCAAATTTAAGAAAAATGAAGATTTAATAAATAAATAAAATTTTGGATTTTCCGGAGTTTATTTGCATTCTATTGGATTAGGGAAAAATGCGTGTTTTTAAAATATTGCATTTAGGCCCCGGGTAAAAGTTCATTTTGTTCGACTCATTTTTAGGAGTCGGGAAAAATTAACTTCGGGGTTTTTGAAGTTCGATTAGATTTTCTTTTATTTGTTTTTCTGCGTGCGTATCTATTTTAAAAAAAAAACCCCGCAGCGCCCGACTGGGCTAAGGGCCCAGCCGAGCCGGCCCACGCCGCCGCCCAGCCTCGCGCGCGCGCCCGCGCGCAGCCGCCCGCCGCCGCCGCCGAGTCCTAGCCGGACTCTGCCGCCCGCCGCCGCCCTCTTTCTTGCCCCCTCCCCCAAGCCACCTCCTCCCCCCCTTTAAATACCAGCCCCCCTCTCCTCCCCACATCGCCCCGCCCCGCCCCCGCAGCAGCAGCAACAACAGCAGCCGCCGCCACCGCGCCTCGCCCCGCCGCCGCTCGCCAGCGCCGTCCGCCGCCGCCGCCTGCCGCCGCCGCCCGCGCCTCGCCCCGCGCTGCCCCGCCGCCCCGCCGGAGCCCCTCGCCGAGGTAGCCGCCACGCCGTGCCCCTCCCCTCAGTTCGGTTTTTTTAAAAACCGTTCCGGTTTTCTTTTCGTTTCGATGTTTCGGTTTTTTTTCGAAACCCTAGATCGGTTTTTTCATTTTTCTTTCGGTTTAGTTGTTTATCGAGCTTTCGCCGGACCGTTCATCTTAACGAACGTGATCACCGGTTATTCTCGGTTAACGAATGTCCGTTCGTTTAACTGTTCATCGTTTTGTTTTTCGTCAGATTTATTCCGTGATTTTTCTGATCGCGATTTCAGATCCGATCTTCTTTCTAGTTTATCTTCTCGCTCGTTTATCGGAATCAGGTGATTCAAGCGCCTGGAGTTTCGTTTCGAAACCGCCGTTCCGACTAATCAACTTACACAAGTTTTTGCTTCTGTAAAATTTGACCTAGTTTCAACTTGCTAAAACCGAGTTATTTTCTTCCGCTGTTGATTTCCGTTGTTTTGTTCGGTTCGTTTTCTCTTTGCAACCGGAGTTCTTAAGTTGAACTTTCTGGTTCGATCTTTTGTTTGAGTTTTACCTGTGCATTAGATGAGTAC
Source organism: Aegilops umbellulata (assembly GCA_032464435.1). Lineage (NCBI taxonomy): Eukaryota > Viridiplantae > Streptophyta > Magnoliopsida > Poales > Poaceae > Aegilops > Aegilops umbellulata. Next base: position 314,099,915 of record CP136055.1, on the reverse strand, counting down.
TTATTGTATGCTTGTTGTTTGTCTGCGATAGATCACCCGGAGTGCGCCGCCTGTTATTTCGAAGCTCTAGGTTTCGCAGATCCTCAGCAAGGCAAGTAACACTTTGATCATACCTTCTCATTGCCCAGTTTTTATTGCATTAGATCAATCCTCAAACATTGCATGATTAGGATCTAATTAAATTGTCGGATGGGAAGTAGTTGAGGTAGTACCTATTACCTGTTTTACTTATGAAATCTTTGGGAGTTACTTCTACGTTTGCTTATTATGCCATGCTATGCTAGTAGACGTGGATTGGGTGAGTGATATCCATGACAGATGTGAGTTATGTTAATAAATGGTTTATCTAAGGTGGCAACTTAAACACACATCTGGGTGGATTGAGGCACCTGGTTTCTATCAGGACTTGCCTGTTTTTCTTTGGACCGCCACCCAGGCTCAAAGGGATCATAAGATCATTCATGCTAGTAACTTCCGTGTGCAGCCACAAGCCATTATGGGCTCTGGCATAGTTGATTAAGTCGTGCGAACTCTTACAGGGTAGAGTAGCAGATGTAGGGGAAAGTAGGTGTACCGGTCTATCCAACGTAAGGTGCTAGCGCTTCTGAAAGACTATGTCTCGGTCATCCGTTTCTCAAACACCATGTAGTGCGAGAAACCAAACGGAGGCGATCGAGTCTTGTGGGGAAAAGTGCACAAACCTCTGCAGAGTGTACAAACTAATCATGATTAGCTTGTCCCCGGTTATGGACGTCTTGAGTATCTAGTACTTGAATATCATGTGAATCTCATCATGTTGCTTCTGATTAATATTGTTGGGTTTTAACTGTTCACTTAATTGGGATCGGAATGCTGTCAACCATTCTCGATGTTTCAACCACCATGATAGTTAAATAAAATTTATTCCTTTGCAGTAGGGAAAAATTGGCTTTACGCAAAGCTGTAACCATAGAGCTTTCCACCAGCCATATATGCATGTAGTATAGGCATATTCATTCAATATTCTCTATGTGTTACATTGCCAGCATATTCCATGTGCTGACCCGTTTTCGGGCTGCAACTTTCATGTTGCAGACTTTTCAGACGACGAGTAAGGTGCTTTTAGGTCGTGGTTCTATACTCAGTGATGCCGTTGGAGTTGATGGACTCACTATTCTTCCAAGTCTTCCGCTGTTATCGTTATTAGATGGCCTTAAGCCATATTTATTGTAATAAGTTCTCTTTGAGACACCGATGTAATAAGTGTGTGATTGCTACTCTGTTATAAATCCTTCGAAGTACTGTGTGGTGTCAGCATTACTGATCCAGGGATGACACCGGAGCACAGAGACTTGACCATCTGAGGTCGGGTCGCTACAACGGCATAGACTCCATATCCACATGAGGAATATGTGCATGGTCGAAGACTTTGTCCTTGTTGAAAAGCACTGTGGAATAGAAATTTGCTTGGCTTGCTGTCCAGAAACGCCTCTTCCTTATGCGAGCAGAGTCATAGGGGTTGTATTCAGTGAAGAACACGTGCTCACCAAAGAAGTCTTCAGCCTTGAATTTTTGCTTCTTTGAGAACGGATCCTTTGGCTTTGGTAGAGGAGTGTCAGTGCGTTGCATCACTACCTCAGGAATCACGATCTCAGGTTCTTTAGGCTGAGGAATTTCTGGTTCCTCCTCAGGTGCAGTCACCTTTTCAGCTTCAACAGCAGTTTCTTCAGCACTAGTGGCTGGAATTCTTCATTCACAGATGCAGTGGGATGAGTTTTTTCAGAGCCCAATGGAACAGTTGGTGCAGGGGAGTGAGGAATTTGCTGCAGTGGGGTGAAGAGTGGGGAATTGGGGTGCTGACTTTCCCAAAAGTCGTCATTCATCAACGGAATTGTGCTTCCAATATCAACATCTTCATCATCAATTTCTTCAACACCAGCCTCTTCAGCATCAAACTGAGGCATTGGTCATGAGACCAGTGGGGTTGAAGGGATTGCATCCACTTCAATTTCTTCATCAATCTGCTCTGAGGAAGCAGCAGATTGAGTTTCTTCATCTGATCCACTTGGGATCACATAATCTTCACCAAAAGGAACAAGGTCCTTTGATGGCATGGATGAGATAGGAATGGCATCAATGGGATTTGCAAACGAGCTAGTCAGTGGCTTCATCTTCTTGGGAGCTGAAGATTCTGAAGCATTTGATGCCTTCCTTTTCTTCACTGCAGCTCGCTTTGCAGCCTTGGTTTTCTTCACATCTAGTGCAGAAGGAAGAATAGGAGTTGGTGTAGGTGCAGGTGGAGCTGAGGAATCTGGTTGATTTTCTTCAGGCGCAACTGATGCAGTTGCCCTGGTTTCTTCAGTTTCTTCAGGCGCACCACTAGTGGATGCCCTGGCAATTTCTTCAGTGGCTGGAGCAGTGTCATCAGCCCTGGAACTGGCATTTTCTTCAGCAGCCTGAACTTCATCAGCGGTGCTGGCATGTTCTTCAGTTTGCTGAACAGATGCTTCAGCGTGAGGAACTTCTTGTTGTGTTGAGGCTGCACCCTTGGTGAAGGTATCACTCAGCCTCACAAATCTGACCTTGGCTCCTTGCCAATCAGCATAGTACGAGTCAAAGTTGTCGCTGAGGGCTTTGATCTCAGCCTGCATCTTGACGAGTTCCTCAGGTGTCATCTTGACAACATTTTTCTTCAGCAGTTTCTCTTTGCGATACTGTGATTTCTTGATCTCTCTGGCCCTATCATATTTCCACTTCTCCTCTTGGATGAAGTGAGTCAGCATGTGACTTTGGCCGGGTGTCAGCTTGAAGTCAGGCATAGGTGTATTGGGATCCTTATGCCAGAGATCAATATAATCGAGGATCGCCCTTGGATCCAATAGCAGGGGCACAGGTGTGCCTTTGGCTTTAGCAGCCCTTTCTTGGCGGTCTCTGATGATTTCAGTAAGTTCTTCTTCATCAGCTTCATCATCATCAGATGGCACAGTGAAGACTACCTGCTTCTTCTGAGGACTTGGGCGAGTGCCGCGTCCAGCAGTAGCCTTTTTCTTCAGCAGAGAGGGTCCAGCTGAGGAATTTGGTGCAGCTGAGGAACTAGCTGAGATACCAGAGGCAAGTGAGGTGCCAGTAGTCCTTTGGCACGAGGCCAGATGCACAGGTGCTGAGGACTTTGTCGGGACAGCTGAGGACTATGGAGGTGGTGCTGAGGACTTTGGTGGAGCAGGAGCAACATGAGGAATTTGCTTTGAAGATTTTGAGGTGTCTGACCGTGAGGGCATTGAAGAGGAACTTGGCCGTGAGGGCATTGTTGATGAAGCACTTGGCTTGCGAGCGGGCTTCTTGAGCATCGCTTTCCTCGGCTTGGCAGAAGCCTCAGTGGCAGCAGCAGCAGCAGAGTCTTCATTGAATTTCCTCACTGCTTCTCTGGCTTGCCTTGCCAGTTTAGCTTGGCGCTTGGCCCATTCCTCAGGAAAATCCTCACCGCGTTTGAGGCTAGTGGGATCAGCTTCTTGGCCAGGTGCCAATGGGGCTCTTGGGCATGGAGGATTCAGTGCGAATTTCTTCACATACTTAGGAGTGACGTATCTGTACTCCCTCCATTCACGTGCCCATCTCCGTTCAATCCTCTGGATTCGCACCTTGCGCTGATTTTTATCTTCTTTGCCAAACTTGGCTTCATCAGGCGTGGAATACTCTTTATAAATATCCTCAGGGATTTCAAATGCAGTCATGACCTCAGGCTTCTTTCCCCCTTTCTGTGGCCTTTTACCTTCAGCCATTTTCTTCAGTTGAGGAATTTGAACAATTGAGTTCTCTGAAGAAGTATGCAACTTTTCTTCGAGGAACGCTGCAAATGAGTTAAGTTGATGAGAACCTAATGATTCAGCAGCGGACATGTGTACCTGTGAACAGAGTATAGTTGCGAGGAATTTGGAGAGGTCATATGCGTTCTCAGAGGGTTTTTCATAAAGAACAAGTTTGAGGAATTTGACCAGATTCGTCTTGAGGAATTTCACTAAGCGCTTTATATCTTAGGTTCCAGAGTTGTATAGATCGAAGATCCACACAATTGAGGAATCTTGAAGAAAATGAGGCTTAGGGAAATGAATCAAGAACAGATAACATGTGAGGTGTTTTGTGTGTGAGGAGTTGAAGAATAAAACACCTTTGAAGATTTTGTAGAAAAGTTCCAAATCAAAGAGGACAGTAAAATTAGCTTTTAATTACCCTGAACGAAGAACACGACGAACTGTGAGTTGAAACAGTGAAGTTTGTCGATGCAGATCTTCCACGCCCTAACTTGGCGGAGGAAGACATCTACGGCGGCGGCGGAGGTGAAGATTTCTGCGGTCGGCGCGAGTACGACGGCGACGAGGTCGAGGCAGTGAAGCTCTTCCTCACCGGCGACGATGGAGTAGCGACGACGCTAGGGTTTGGAAGCTCGAGCGGGAGAGTGAGATCGAGCGGGGTAAAAGAAGTGAGGACGGCGACAGGGGTATTTATAGCCACGGTGAAAAACAGCTCGCCCGAAGATTTAGGACGAATATGCCCCTGGCCGTTCTCCTTCTCGCGACATGTGTCACCCACGTACTGTGTAGTGGAGACCGTGTAAGATTGTGGGTGGATAAAATAATGCATCCTGGGATGCGGAACGGTTTGAGCGGCAAAACCGAAAGTTTGGATAAGATTAGTTTTAACGTTTCGTTCGCAATTTCTTCAGCTGACAAGGACACAGTGAAGAATTTGAATGAGTTTCAAACAGAACGCACATGAAGAATTTGTGAATAGATTGGATTGATTATAGCATAGAGGGGAAGGGTCCGATCACATTCACTTAGCAGAAAGACCAACTTGAAGAAATAGCTATAAGTGAATGCTGTAGAGGACATAAACTCACATATATATATATATATATATATATATATATATATATATATATATATATATATATATATATATATATATATATATAGCCAATAAAGAAAAACGACGGCACAAGTGAAGACTTTGCAAAGTTGAAGAATTTGAAAAACTGAGGAATTTCATAAGTTGAGGAAAAAACTCAAACTGAAGATTTTCAACTTTTGTGGTGGCGTGACCCACCGTATAAGAATGATGATTTTAGACACCGCGTACAATTATCGTAGGGCTCTGAGAATCAAATTCTTCATTAATTTCTTCACACTTAGAGTGTTATTCTTCATTGATTGAAGAAAAACGTTTCTTCATGTGTTGCACATCTAATTCATCAATTTCGCATAAGTGTTAGGATGAGTGCGTTTTCAAAGTACATTCAAAGATTCTAAGATATTTAGCTCACACCGCAACTTGCTAAATATCTTATCATCCAAGGGCTTAGTGAAGATATCGGCTAGCTGTTCTTCAGTCTTCACATGCTTAATAGAAATGTCGCCCTTCAACACATGATCACGAAGAAAATGATGACGAATCTGAATGTGCTTTGTCTTCGAGTGCTGATCTGGGTTGTGAGCAATCTTGATGGCACTCTCATTGTCACAGAGGAGAGGCACATTCTTCACGTTGATGCCATAGTCCTTGAGCGTTTGTGTAACATCCCAAATTTTCAATTTGGAATGTTATACACTAGATCATCATGCATATCATATTTTCTTGCATTTTTGATCGATCCTAGAAATTTCACGCAACTCAAGGACCCTCGGAGAGAGTTGGAGATTTCGTTATTTTCATTTTTGAGTTTTCTCAAATTTTGAAGAGAAAGGGATCATTGGTTTTGTCGGAGTTTGTTTGCCTTTTATTTGGATAGGAAAAAATGCGTTTTCAAAAATTGCATTTTAGGCCAGGAGAAAAGTTCTTTTTGTTCGACTCATTTTTAGGAGACGGGGAAAATTTACTTTATTAGTTTTGGAGTCCGGTAGATTTTCTTTTCTGTGTTTTTCCGCGCGCGAAACCGATTTAAAAAAAAATTCCCGCGCGCCTGGGCCAAAGGCCCAGCCGGCCGGCCAGGCCATCGCCCGCGCGCGCCAGGCGCCAGGATAGGAGGCCGCTGCCGCCTCTCTTTTGGAAAGTCCTAGTAGGACTTTTATCCTACTTTCGTTATTCCGTTTTTGTTTCTAAGATCTTTCCTACTCCTATTCTTATTCCTTGATCCCTCCTCCAAGTAAACCCCCCCTCCCCAATATAAATACCCCCACACCCCCCCTCTAAATCATCAAACCAAAACCCCAAGCCCCCACCCCGCGCCCTCACCCGCGCCGCTGCCGCCAGCGCCGCCGCCGCACACCGCCGCCGCCGCACACCGCCGCCGCCGCCGCCCTACACCGCCGCCGCCGCCACCCCACGCCGCCGTTCGCCGGAACCTCGCCGAGGTAGCCGCGCCGCGTCTCTTTCTCTTTCATCAGATCGTTTTCTTCTAATCGTTCCGATTCTTTTCTTCTCTTACGATTCGTTTTCTTTCCGGTTCTTTTCTAAACCGTTCCGGTTTGCTAGATCCGTTTTCGTTCGGTTTTCTCTTCTAAAACCCTAGATCGGATTCGTTTTCTTTTCCGATTTAGTTGCCTTGAGACCGTTCACCGGACCGTTCGTTCTAACGAACGTGATCACCGGATTCTTCTAGGTTAACGAACGTCCGTTCGTTCAACCGTTCTTCTTTTCTTCTCGTCGGATTTATTCCGAAATCGCAATCTCAGATCCGATCTTCGTTCTAGTTTGTCTTCTCACTCGTTTATCGGAATCAGGTGATTCAAGCGCCTGGAGTTTCGTTTCGAAACCGCCGTTCCATCTAATCAACTTAAAAAAGTTTTTGCTACTGTAAAATTTGACCTAGATTCAAATTGCTAGAACCAAGTTGTTTCTTCCGCCGTTTGTTTTCCGTTCGTTTTCATTTTCTTTTGCAATCGGAGTTCTTAAGTTGAACTTTTGGTTCGATCTTTTATTTGAGTTTTACCTGTGCATTAGATGAGTACTTATTGTATGCTTGTTGTTTGTCTGCGATAGATCACCCGGAGTGCGCCGCCTGTTATTTCGAAGCTCTAGGTTTCGCAGATCCTCAGCAAGGCAAGTAACACTTATATCATACCTTTCTACTACCCAGTTTTATTGCATTAGATCAATCCTCAAACATTGCATGATTAGGATCTAATCAAATTGTGGGATGGGAAGTAGATGAGGTAGTACCTATCACCTGTTTTACTTATGAAACCTTTGGGAGTTACTTCTACGTTTGCTTATTATGCCATGCTATGCTAGTAGACGTGGATTGGGTGAGTGATATCCATGACAGATGTGAGTATTGTTAATTAATGGTTTTATCTAAGGTGGCAACTTAAACACACATCTGGGTGGATTGAGGCACCTGGTTTCTATCAGGACTTGCCTGTTTTTCTTCGGACCGCCACCCAGGCTCAAAGGGATCATAAGATCATTAATACTAGTAACTTCCGTGTGCAGCCACAAGCCATTATGGGCTCTGGCATAGCTGACTAAGTCGTGCGAACTCTTACAGTGGTAGACTAGCAGATGTAGGGGATGTAGGTTGGTACGGTCTATCACAACGTAAGGTGTGAGTGCTTATGAAAGACTATGTCTCGGTCATCCGTCTCTCAAACACCATGTAGTGCGAGAAACCAACGGAGGCGATCGAGCCTTGTGGGGAAAAGTGCGCAAACCTCTGCAGAGTGTACAATCTGATCATGATTAGCCGTGTCCCCGGTTATGGACATCTTGAGTATCTAGTTCTTGAATATCATGTGAATCTCATCATGTTACTTCTAATTAATATTGTTGGGTTTTAATTGTTTATTTAATTGGGATCGGAATGCTGTCAACCATTCTCGATGTTTCAACCACCATGATAGTTAAATAAATTTATTCCTTTGCAGTAGGGAAAAACTGGCTTTACGCAAAACTGTAACCATAGAGCTTTCCACCAGCCATATATGCATGTAGTATAGGCTTATCATTCATTATTCTCTATGTGTTACATTGCCAGCATATTCCATGTGCTGACCCGTTTTCGGGCTGCAACGTTTCATGTTGCAGACTTTTCAGACGACGAGTAAGGTGCTTTTAGGTCGTGGTTCTATACTCAGTGATGCCGTTAGAGTTGATGGACTCACTTATCTTCCAAGCCTTCCGCTGTTATCGTTATTAGATGGCCTTAAGCCATATTTATTGTAATAAGTTCTCTTTGAGACATCGATGTAATAAGTGTGTGATTGCTACTCTGCTATAAATCCTTCGAAGTACTGTGTGGTGTCAGCATTACTGATCCAGGGATGACACCGGAGCACAGAGACTTGACCATCTGAGGTCGGGTCGCTACAATTTGCTTCATCCATAGTAATTGAGCACACCAAGAACCAGCAACAATGTACTCAGCTTCAGCAGTAGACAGTGATACGCAGTTCTGTTTCTTCAAGGACCAACAGACCAAGGATCTTCCGAGGAAATGACAAGTACCAGATGTTGACTTGCGGTCCACACGGTCACCAGCATAGTCAGAGTCTGAATATCCAATGAGATCAAAATCCGAGCCCTTGGGATACCATAATCCTAGTGTTGGTGTGTGAGCTAGATATCGAAGAATATGCTTCACAGCCTTATGGTGTGATTCCTTCGGTGCAGCTTGAAATCATGCACACATGTAAACACTAAGCATTATATCTGGCCTAGATGCACATAAGTACAATAAAGAGCCAATCATGGAGCGGTATACCTTATGATCAAAGTCAATACCATTTTCATCAGTGCATAGATGACCATTTGTGGGCATAGGAATTTTGATGCCTTTGCAGTCTTGCATGCCGAATTTCTTCAGGACATCCTTGAGGTATTTCTCCTGAGATATGAATATGCCATTGCGTTGTTGACGAATTTGAAGACCTAAGAAGAATTTCAACTCTCCCATCATAGACATTTGATATTCTTCACTCATCATATAGGCAAATTCATCACTATAACGTTGGTCAGTACAGCCAAAGATGATATCATCAACATATATTTGGCACACAAACAGTTCACCATCATAAGATTTAGTAAAGAGAGTGGGATCGAGTGAACCGGGTGTGAAGCCTTTCTTCATGAAGAATTCCTTCAATGTATCATACCACGCCCGTGGGGCCTGCTTGAGACCATAGAGGGCCTTGTTAAGTCTGAAGATTTTGTCAGGATGTTTTGGATCTTCAAAACCTGGGGGTTGAGCAACATATACTTCTTCCTCAAGCTTACCATTAAGGAATGCACTTTTCACATCCATTTGATATAAGATGATATCATGATGGTTAGCATAAGCAAGTAATATGCGAATAGCCTCAAGTCTAGCAGCAGGTGCAAAAGTTTCATCGAAATCAATTCCTTCAACCTGTGTGTAGCCTTGAGCTACTAGTCGTGCCTTATTCCTCACCACAACACCATTTTCATCTTGCTTGTTGCGGTAGATCCACTTTGTACCAATGATGTTATGCTTGCGAGGATCGGGACGATTGACTAGTTCCCATACGTTGTTGAACTTGAACTGATGTAATTCTTCTTGCATGGCCTGAATCCACTCAGGCAACAGAAATGCTTCATCTACCTTAGTGGGCTCTGTGATAGAGACAAAAGCAAAGTGTCTACAAAAGTTAGATAGATGTGAGGCTTTTGAGCGTGTGAGAGGACCTGGTGCTCTTATGTCATCAATGATCTTCTCCACTTGCACTTCTTTTGCAACGCGAGGGTGAGCTGGTTGTCGTTGAGGAATTTGATCAGCATTTTCTTCAGCATCAATTTCCTCAGCATTTTCTTCAGGTGCATCAGCTCGACGTTCTTCACGTTCTGGAATGAATTCTTCAGCAGATTCTTCAGTAGGAATGACATCTTCAGTAGCCTTGTGCTTTATAGAATCCTCAGGTGCTGGTTCATCTAACACAGAAGGTAGGTGCTCTCTTTGCGAGCCATTAGTTTCATCGAACCGCACATCTATAGTTTCAACAATCTTGTGAAGAACATTGTTGAAGACTCTGTAGGTGTGCGAGTCCTTTCCGTAACCAAGGATAAAACCTTCATGTGCTTTCGGTGCAAATTTAGAGTTGTGATGAGGATCTCTAATCCAACATTTAGCACCGAAGACTTTGAAATAACTCACATTGGGTTTCTTGTTAGTGAGGAGTTCATAGGCAGTCTTCTTGAAGAACTTGTGAAGATATACTCTGTTGATGATATGGCACGCAGTATCAATTGCATCAACCCAGAAACGACGAGGGGTTTTGTACTCATCGAGCATAGTGCGAGCCATCTCAGCAAGAGTCCTGTTCTTGCGCTCCATGACGCCATTCTGTTGAGGAGTATAAGGAGCAGATAACTCATGAGTAATACCAAGTTCATCAAGATAGTCATCGAGACCCGAATTCTTGAACTCAGTGCCATTGTCACTTCTGATGTGCTTGATCTTCACACCAAAGTTGGTTGAAGCCCTCGAGGAAAATCGTTTGAAGACTTCCTGCACTTCAGTTTTGTAAGAGACAAGGTGTACCCATGTGTAACAAGAGTAATCATCAACAATAACAAAGCCATATTGAGATGCTTCATTCAAAACAGAGGAATAATGATTAGGACCGAAGAGATCCATGTGAAGCAATTCGAATGGACGAGTAGTGGTCATGATAGTCTTTGCTGGATGCTTGGCCTTTGTCATCTTTCCAGCTTCACAGGCACCGCATAGGTGATCCTTGAGGTATTTGACATTCTCAATGCCAATGACATGCTTCTTCTTCGCAAGCGTGTTCAAATTCCTCATGCCTGCATGACCAAGTCGTCGATGCCATAGCCATCCTTCTGAAGCTTTTGCGAGTAGGCACACGGCTGGTTGTGAATCTGCACAGAAATCGACAATATACAAGTCTCCTCTCCTAAAGCCTTCGAAGACTTTGGATTTGTCAGCTTCCATAATCACCACACTACGATACTTGCCAAAGACAACAACCATATCAAGATCACAAAGCATTGAGACAGACATAAGATTGTACCCTAAGGACTCAACAAGCATGACTTTGTCCATGTGTCGATCCTTTGTGATAGCAACTTTACCTAGACCCAATACCTGACTTTTGCTTTTATCAGTGAAGATGATATGCTTCATGTGTGATGATGATAAGGGAGCATCCATCAAAAGATTCTTGTCACCAGTCATGTGATTACACCCACTATCAAGTACCCACTTAGTGGCTTTGGGTTGATCATCCTGTAGATGAATTAGTGCAACTTACGACCTCATATACCTCAACAGTGAAGAATATGATATCCCAATTCATCAGATCAATTTCATCAAGCAGTAGAACAGATAAAACAGAGGGAGGACGTGTGAAATGAAAGTTCATTTCATCATGGTTAGCCTGCGTCCTTTCAGGCACCTTGTCAGGTCCCCAGCAAATTCTTCAGACGTTACATTACGTCTGGAGACCTGACCCTGCAGAAGAGATTAGTTCTTTTTCTTCACCACCCACATCTGAAGGGGTGGCAAAGAGTTCATCACTCTGCGAGATCCATGTGGGGAATTTGATCCCCTTGAGGAATTTGGTCCGTATGAGGACTTGGATCCATATGAAGAATTTGGTCCATATGAAGAATTTGATCTGGGGTTCCTTTTCTTCACAGGTGGTGTCATGAGGACATTCACCTGAAGACTTTCAAGGCACCTTTTGGGAACCCAGATTTTCTTCATAGGGGAACCGTTCCTGCAGTTAGTGCCAACATATCTAGCAAATACTTCACCATTCTGATTTTTGAACAGTTTATAGTTGGAGTCAAATGACTCATCAGAAGAATGAGAAGATTCACATGTATAGCCAGATAAATTAGATGGATCAACTGGAGGTCCCTTTGCAGCAACCCATGAGGTTTTGGGGTACTGCTCAGGCTTCCAATATGTACCATCAGCATTGATTTTCCTCTCAAAGGAAATACCCTCTTTCCTAGGGTTCCTGTTGAGGATCTGCTTTTTAAGCACATCACAAAGAGTCTGATGCCCTTTGAGGCTTTTGTACATGCCTGTCATGTACAATTCCTTCAGCCCTGCATCGTCAGTGATACTAGCAATGTCCTCAGATGAGGAATTAGTGATAGTAGAGACAGGTGAAGAATTTGTAACATTTGAAGCATTTGAACATTCAGGTGAGGAATTAGCAGATTCTCGTTCAATGCATTTTAAACATGGAGGAATGAATTCTTCCTGAGCAGCGCTGATTTGTTGAGCAAGTAATGAATCATGCTCCTTCTGAAGGTCTTCATAACTCACTCTTAGCTTCTCAGGATCTTGCTTCTTTTGAAGAAGAAAGCTTCTCATGATCAGATAAGAGAGTGTTATGATGACTTTGAAGGTTGTCAAACCTGGTCTGAAGTCTCTGAAGATTTTCAGTTAAGGCCTTAGTGCGATCCAATTCTTCACCCAACATATCATCACTTTTGTCTAACATGTTTTGAACCTTTTCAAAAGCCTTTTGTTGTTGCACAACAATCTTAGCAAGTTTAGAGTAGCTAGGCTTAAGATGTTCATCAGATTCATCCTCATTAGATTCAGAGGAGGCGTATTTGAGTACCTTAGCACCCTTTGCCATGAAGCAATAGGTGGGAGCGTAGTCATCACTGCCTTCATCAGCCTTGTTGGTGAGATCACTTTCTTCAGCGTTGAAGATGGATTTGCTGACGAATGCAGTAGCGAGGGCTAGGCTCGCCACACCAGACTCAGAGTCATTAGATTCCTCTTCTGCTTCATTTTCTTCAGATTCAGCCTCAGAGTCCATTTCCTTGCCAATGAATGCCCGAGCCTTCTTGGAGCTGCTCTTCTTGTGATACGAAGACTTTGAGGATTTTGATGATGAAGATTTTGAGGACTTCTTCTTTTTCTTCGCATCATTAGAACTGTAATCCTTGTATTTCTTCTTCTTTGATTCCTTTTCCCACTGACGACAATCTTGAATGTAATGTCCTGGTTTCTTGCACTTGTGACAAAGCCTCTTCTTATAGTCACTGGATGAGGAATCATTTCTCCTTGAGGGTTTTCTAAAGCGATCATGCCTTGAGAACTTCTGGAATTTCTTCACAAGCAGTGCTAGATCATGACTCAGTTCTTCAGGATCACCAAGGCTGCTACCAGAGTCTTCATCTTCGGACTCAGATACTACCTTGGCCTTCAGTGCACGTGATCTGCCATAGCTCGAACCATAGAGATCTCTCTTCTCAGCAAGCTGGAACTCATGAGTGTTTAACCTCTCGAGGATATCAGCGGGGTCAAGTGACTTGTAATCAGCACGCTCTTGTATCATCAGTGCTAGAGTGTCAAATGAGGAATCAAGCGATCTCAGCAATTTCTTCACCACCTCATGGTCGGTGATGTCAGTGGCACCAAGTGCTTGAAGCTCATTTGAGATGTCAGTGAGGCGATCGAAGGTTTGCTGAACATTTTCATTGTCGAGTCTTTTGAAGCGGTTGAAGAGATTGCGAAGAACATCAACTTGAGAGTCACGCTGAGTTGAAACTCCTTCATTGACCTTGGACAGCCTATTCCAGATAAGCTTTGCAGTTTCCAAAGCACTCACTCTACCATACTGTCCTTTACTCAGATGGCCACATATGATATTCTTCGCTTGGGAATCAAGTTGCTTGAATCTCTTCACATCGGTAGCGTTCAGTGAGGGTGAGACGGAGGGAACACCATTTTCCACAACGTACCAGAGATCATTATCAATTGCCTCAAGATGCATGCGCATCTTGTTCTTCCAGTAGGGGTAGTCCGTCCCATCAAAGGTAGGACACCCAGCAGAGACCTTGATCATACCTGCGGTCGACATAACTAAAACTCAGGCGGTTAAACCAAAATCACACAGAACAAGGGAGTACCTTGCTCTGATACCAATTGAAAGTGCGTTATATCGACTAGAGGGGGGTGAATAGGCGATTTTTATGAAATTCTTCACTGAGGAATTTGCTCGTGAGGAAATTCCTTAGCGAAGAACTACTAGCAGCGGAATAAGTACTCAGAGGTAAACATAGCAGATTACATGCATGGTCATCATGATGAAATGAAGACAAAGACAGAGTACAGAAAGCGTAACCATAGGATAGCACAAGATCAAGACAAACAGACTGAAGAAATTGAACTGAGGAAATTGAGAAAGTCTTCAGTCAAAGTCTTCAAACACAGATGTGAACAAACACACAACATAGTAATGAGGAAATGAAAGTGTTGAGGAAATAGAACCAGTAAGCTTGGTGAAGACAATGATTTGGTAGACCAGTTCCAACTGCTGTCTCAGTTGTACATCTGGTTGGAGCGGCTGAGTATTTAAACTCGAGGACACCTAGTCCCGGACACACAGTCCTCACCGTATTCTCCTTGAGCTAAGGACACACAGTCCTCGCCCAATCACTCGTGGTAAGTCTTCAGGTGACTTCCAAACCTTCACAGACTCGGTCACTCGGCGATCCACAATTCCTCTTGGATGCTCTAGACCTTGACGCCTAACCGTCTGGAAGAAGCACAGTCTTCAAAGGTAACAAGCGTCGGATCCATGCAGGATCAATCTCTTCAGTGATGCTCAATCACTTTGGGTTTGTAGGTGTTTTGGGTTTGGGTTTGGATTTTCCTCACTTGATGATTTTCGCTCAAAGTCCTCGGAGGATGGGTTGCTCTCAAATGACAAGTGTCAAGTTCTCTCGGAGCAGCCAACCAGCTAGTGGTTGTAGGGGGCGGCTATTTATAGCTAGGGAGCAGCCCGCCATGATAAGACATAAATGCCCTTCAATGATATGACCGTTATGTGGACAAGATATTTTGGGACAGCTGGCGCGCAGCACAGCAACGGTCGGAAATTTGAGGTACAAATTCCTCAGGGCTATCATGTTCCTCACTGTGTAGGCAATTCACACTCGCGAATTCCTGACTCCTCAGTCAGAGCAAAGTCCTCAGTGACCAGAAGAACTGCGTCTCTGTCACTGAAGAAATTGACTGAACTGTATGAGATTTCCAATGGCTTCACTCAAAGGGATTGGTAGGTGTAGGATTTGAGTTGAGCATCACTTGGAAATTTTCTCCTTAGTATTTCCTCGACCCCCTTTAACAGTACGGTGTTTCCTATGACTCAAGAAAGAGAAAATGAAACTACGAAAACAAAAGTCTTCATGCTTCATGTTCCTCGAATGAATACCAAGTCTTCAAGGTCACACCAATTTCTTCACTTTCAAAGTCTTCAGAAAGTCTCCAAAATATCAAAGTCTTCAGTTGAAGAACTTCATTTTTAGGGGTCGACTTTCTCTGTAAATATCAAACTCCTCATAGACTTATAGACCTGTGTACACTCATAAACACATTAGATACTTAACCTATAAGTCTTCAATACACCAAAATCACTAAGGGGCACTAGATGCACTTACATCTCTCACTAAATTTCAAGATAAAAGTGTTCTCCCTGAGTATGCACCGTTGCCAAAGTTCGTCGTGCCCAAACACCACGTGATGATCGGGTGTGATAAGCTCTACGTCCATCTACAACGGGTGCAAGCCAGTTTTGCACACGCAGAATACTCAGGTTAAACTTGACGAGCCTAGCATATGCAGATATGGCCTCGGAACATTGAGACCGAAAGGTCGAGCGTGAATCATATAGTAGATATGATCAACATAGTGATGTTCACCATTGAAAGCTACTCCATTTCACGTGATGATCGGTTATGGTTTAGTTGATTTGGATCACGTGATCACTTAGATGATTAGAGGGATGTCTATCTAAGTGGGAGTTCTTAAGTAATATGATTAATAGAACTTTAATTTATCATGAACTTAGTCTTGGTAGTATTAGCATATCTATGTTGTAGATCAATAGCTCGCGTTGTTGCTTCCCTATGTTTATTTTGATATGTTCCTAGAGAAAAACTATGTTGAAAGATGTTAGTAGCAACGATGCGGATTGGATCCGTGATCTGAGGATTATCCTCATTGTTGCATAGAAGAATTATGTCCTTGATGCACCGCTAGGTGACATGCCTATTGCAGGAGTAGATGCAGACGTTATGAACGTTTGGCTAGCTCAATATGATGACTAATTGATAGTTTAGTGCACCATGCTTAACGGCTTAAAATCGGGACTTCAAAGACGTTTTGAACGTCATGGACCATATGAGATGTTCCAGGAGTTGAAGTTAATATTTCAAGCAAATACCTGAGTTGAGAGATATGAAGTCTCCAACAAGTTCTATAGCTAAAATATGGAGGAGAATAGCTCAATCAGTGAGCATGTGCTCAGATTGTCTGGGTACTACAATCGCTTGAATCAAGTGGGAGTTAATCTTCGAGATAAGATAGTGATTGACAGAATTCTCTAGTCACCATCACCAAGTTAGTAGAACTTCGTGATGAACTATAATATGCAAGGGATAACGGAAACGATTCCCGAGCTCTTAGTGATGCTGAAATCGACGAAGGTAGAAATCAAGAAAAACATCAAGTGTTGATGGTTGACAAGACCACTAGTTTTAAGAAAAGGGCAAAGGGAAGAAGGGGAACTTCAAGAAGAACGGCAAGCAAGTTGCTGCTCAAGTGAAGAAGCCCAAGTCTGGTCCTAAGCCTGAAACTAAGTGCTTCTACTGCAAAGAAACTGGTCACTGGAAGCGGAACTGCCCCAAGTATTTGGCGATAAGAAGGATGGCAAAGTGAACAAAGGTATATTTGATATACAGATTATTGATGTGTATTTTACTAGTGTTCGTAGCAACCCCTCGGTATTTGATACTGGTTTAGTTGCTAAGAGTAGTAACTCGAAACGGGAGTTGCAGAATGAACAAAGACTAGTTAAGGGTGAAGTGATGATGTGTGTTGGAAGTGGTTCCAAGATTGATATGATCATCATCGCACACTCCCTATACTTTCGGGATTAGTGTTGAACCTAAATAAGTGTTATTTGGTGTTTGCATTGAGCATGAATATGATTTGATCATGTTTATTGCAATACGGTTATTCATTTAAGTAAGAGAATAAATTGTTGTTCTGTTTACATGAATAAAACCTTATATGGTTACACACCCAATGAAAATGGTTCATTGGATCTCGATCGTAGTGATACACATATTCATACTAGTAGAATGCCCGTGCGTTGCCACGGGGATTTAGAATATTTTGTTAGAGTTATATATAAACATAAAACATGTTAAATTTTACATGTATAGAAAAGATAGCCAGGAACAATTGGGTAATAATTGAAATCCACTTTACTTGCGATTTAGGATGATAGAAAAGCTAATTTGACGATGTATACATAGAGAAATATGATCTTACAAATAATTTGTTATAAATTATGATCTATTTGATGCGCTTATTATATTCTCGCACAATATCAGGGATTGTTGTCATTACCTTCGTTCACACAATATTTGAGAAGTATAATAAAAACTTCTTTCTCAAGTAATAACCACCCTACACAAGTAATATATGTAGTTAGCACCAATATTTCACGTGAAAAGTCTAAAATGTGCAATGGAGTATACACATCATGCAAACTGGACGAACCAATTCTTTACCGTTCCATGAGAACATAAGATCAAATACAAAATAGCGAGACATTTCCCTGCAATTGAATAAATTAATATTATTTTGAATATAGGGATAGCAAAAATAAATGCTTGTATCTTTATGATAATAAAATATATAAATTTACTCGGCTGTACCCGTTAGAATACCAACCAAAAATATACATTGCCATCTAGATATATCAAATTTCCCGTAAGGTTGCGCTATTTTGCGTGCTTCGTTGAATTACTACCGGCCAAAAATATACAATCCATATTTAGAATATATTTACGTTATTAGATACTCCATGAGTCCCAAAATAAGTGTCTCAATTTTAGTACAACTTTGTACTAAAGTTAGTACAAAGTTAAGACACTTATTTTGGGACCGAGGGAGCATTATATATAATTTATATTTTTAAGGACAAACTTTATGCGATTGTTCTTACACCATCACGCAAGAACATATCACCCTTACAAGGCATTCCAACTCGTTGTTTGATAACAAGGCATCTCCAATGTCCACGAACTTGGTTTTTTTGCGGCAAACATGATTGATTCAATGACTGTAATATCTCTAGGAGTATATAAAAAATAAAAGTAAGACTAAAACAACATATTCTATTTAAAAAAAACTGTTTTTTACCGCATGGACAGTGCCATTCTTTCTCACTCTCTTCCCTCATAGCCTCTCGTTTGATCCTGTCCCCGACACCTCCCTTCCATCGACGGCGTTGCTATATCTTCCTCTCCCCCCATGACATTGGTCAGCCTCTCCTCTCGCCACAAAATCTCTCCTCGACTGCACTGGCTAAGACTGTCCCATGTTGTACCCATAGCCTCCCTTTCCTCGACGATGTCGCCCATACCCTCCTCCCCCCGCCACGGCGTCGTCAGTCGGCTTCTCTGGCGACAACCTTGCGCTGCCGCATCGGCTCCGAGCTCACACGCCCGCCGATCTAGCAGCCTGGTCATCCAGATCCGGCTGTTCGGTGCAGAAGGGCTCGCCGCTGATGGCACCCTTCTTTTAGATGTGACATGGCAAGGAGGGACGACGCCCTCATCATCTACACCGAGCACAACAACAGGAGGGACGACGCCCTCATCATCGACATCCCAATTTTCTGTCTCTTGTTCTCTTCTACTACAGGTTAGCCGCACTTGTTCTACATGTACTACTCTAGTGAACCTTTTGGGATATCATGTGCTGAATGAAGTGTTGCAGAAGGGATGGCTTGGCCTTTCTTTGTCATGAACATGTTAGATTTGCTGGATTAGCATGCTTATTGTGACAGATCTGAGCAAGGTTTCACTGGTAATCAGCCCCTGCATCCTCGGGCCACCGCTACACTCTCTTAATTGAGATAATTTGGGTCGCCATAACAATTCTAAATATTCTTGGGGTTAGCCATAGTTGTTACACCAATAATATCAAAGCTGATTTCTGTTTAGGGATGCTTTACGGCGAAAGTTCATGTACTACAGTCTATAGTTTTGTGTAATGTGAGTATAAACTGCATGCCTTGATGTGTAATTAATTCTGATGCTGGAGCTGTGAGGCTGTGGAGAGAGAGAGAGAGGATGGGCCTTCTTGGAGTCTGGATTTGATATTACCTCCGTCTCAAAAAGTTTGTCTTAAATTTGTTTAGATACAGATGGGACAGAGGGAGTATTATAGAAGAAGCAGTTGTCCATCTGGAAGCAGAGAGGGCATCGCTCTTCTACACTGAGCAAGCCGATAAGAGCTTCTACAATAGTCTGCTTAAGTGCATGATGATGTATGTGTAGTTCTAAAGACATGTGTGTTTTGTTCCTCCCAAGGCCTTGGGAAGCTTTTGTAAAATGTAAGGAACCAAGGATAGTGAGCATTGCTAATAACATTTCACAAATTGTCGGTCACATATTTCTCTTCCTACTCTCCCTTCCATCAGCCACCCTCGACAACAAATAGAAACCGCGACAAAGTTTGACAAATGGAAACACCAAACTTGCAATGCAGTGATGTTCGGCTTCATTTCTAGCTCACTGTTAGGAATCACATGATCATGATCAACCATCATGATAACATTAAGGGATAAGTAAATAATCGATAATCCTTAATCTAGTCTGCTATAAGATCTATCCTTAAGTTCCTAATATTCAGATCTTCCAAGTGGGAAAACTCTTAGCCGAGCGATGTAGGCATGAAAGCAACAACAACATTTAATATTTCATAAATAATCGTGGGAGGAGTACATATAAAAAAACAAATAAAACAAAATATGACACATCAGAGCTTTCATGCTTAAATAATCAAAGGGACAACTATAGGTATGCATTCTTATGTAATTTCATTCCAAACATATGTTAATTCAACATAGCACTTATGTATTACTCACCCAATCTGCCTACCCATTATTAGAATTTCACAAAAGGGTAGCCCGGTGCACGTAGCTCCCACTTGCGCGGGGTCTGGGGTAGGCTCCGACCACTTTGGGTCTATTGTACACAACCTTTACCTACATTTGTGTAGGAGGCTATTTCCAGCACTCGAACCCATGACCTCATGGTCACAAGGCAACTCAGTAAACGTAAAATATATAATATCCATCACAACAGTGAGTATAATCATTTATGTAGCAAGAGAACTCACTAAACGATCAACTCAATCAATTATGAGCACTGAACATCAAGATCATCAAGATTTGGGTCTAGCATTTCGCCAATAATCGTTTCAGTTTTTTAATTCCTTTCTTCTCTTCCTGTATGCATGATCATCAAGCTTTGGATGCATGATCAGTGTGATAACCTAACAGAAGAATGTATCATCTAAGATGTGCATTACTGCCATGAACGCATTCCTTCAGGATCATGTTCTCCATCAGATCAAACAACAGGAACCCCAAAACATAAAGATAGTAAGAACTCATCAGGAGAAACAAAAACAGGGAAGGTAGAAAAGCGTGGTGGGTGAACCTATCGTGTCCTTCCCAAGAATCACCGGAGCCTAGCAGTGTGCCCGTGGCTTACGCAGCCGGGCAGCTGCAACTCCCAGCGGGAGGTGCCCTCCTGCTACTCATGGTCCTGTCGCCACTGCCCGCATGGCGAACTATCACGATGAGGGAATCGGCTTAGCGGGCACGGTGCCACAGAGCAAGCACCTGCTTGTGAAGCTCGTAATGTTGGACTGTGGGCGAAGTCGCGCCGGAGTGCGGTCGCTGGCAAATTCTGAACTCTTGCGCCGAAGCACCCTGTAGAAACACATATCAACTAATGCCTGCCAAATTCTGAACTCTTCACTGTTCCGATGCAGCATGCACATCTTCCCAAATCCTAAAAGCAAACGTGCAAGCAAACAAGATCCCACAGTAGATATACTATAAAGTAACTCCAGAGAAATGATAACTTGCTTTTTCTGAATTACCACAAGCCTCAAGAACTTCGATATTATCTCAGAATATTCCTGGAGGCGACAAGTGAGACATGTAAATCATCAATACGTGACCTGCGGTGATTCAACTATAACAACACGAAATGCAGCAGATGGGATTAATAACTTGATGTAACGCTTGAGTTTGATTAGTTTACTAATAAATTTGATTTTTTTCTTTGGTACATAAGGCCACTCACTGGAAAAAGAATTGTTGTGAGGACTGAGAACAGGCAAAATGAATCCATTAGACAAAATATACGTAAACATGCATGAATGAGAATTTTCATCGTAGAATAAGTACAAGGAGTATATCAAACTGCTTACTTACCGCAAAGATGAGATGGTCAACATAAAAGAGTGCATTATCCAAAGCCGAAGACGCACATCATTGGTAGAAACTTCATGCCGAATCAGACAACGGCAAAACTGAAGAGCCTTGATTGCTGCTTCATCATCTATAGAGTGTCAAAAGAAGCTCATCCTGAACTTCCCAAAGCACATATATGATGTAAAAGAAGACCTGTTTAAAACATACTGTGTTTTACATGCTCTGCTTCACATTTTAATTGTAACTTCTAATAAATAGATATAGAATTATTGTGAACACATCAACAGAAGTTGCTGAACTTCTATGGAGGATTTAAACAATCAAAGAACAAACGACAACTATGGGGAAGCCCAAATATACATATTCCCCTTTTATTTCCCATCCGTTGTTTTACAATGTAAAAACACAAATACCAAAACAGATATTAGACCAATTTTATGTCCTTGGATCAGAAATAACCATGGTGATTGAGATCTAGATTCTAGAGTGAAAAGGTTAGTCCAAACACAACATCGTTGACATGTTTGATTTTTTTACTCACCTGCATAACAAGAAGATTAAGCAACACCATTGTCATGTTTCTCCAGCTCCCCATGTTATTGAACACTGATGTAGGTCTAAGCACCTTCATTGCCTCCAGTGGCACATTTGCTAATGCAACTGGCTATTTCCCTCTATAATTGACTCTTTGCCACCATCTTTATAGTGGTACACAGAAATTATTGATGTTCACTTAAGCTGATAGAAAATATACCTGCAAGAATACACAAACCACCGCCAATGCATTCAGGAAAACATAAAATCAGTATATTAAATTTTAACAAAAAATATATTAATTCAGCCGCCCAATCCACAGATTGACAGGGACATAGTTGCCTCCCCTCCCAGTGCAGCTTCAGCAGAGATAATTGACTCCTCAATACTCTTCCTGATCCTTCTCTTCTACTCCTTGACTCTTCCTCCCCGTCTCCTTCTCCTGCCCTCCTGTACTTTGCAAAATAATGAACAAAAAGCATAAATGACTCTTCGTTGGCTCTCTTTCACTGTAAAAAGCCTATAGTGTTTTACAATGCAAATGTATCGGTGTATCAATTCAAGTGTATATCATTCTAATCTTATTTACATGTTCAAAACAATTGTACCTCTGCATGACTGGATATAGGTTCACAACACAGGCATCTCCAAATATGAGAACTGGCGGAAGTAGTAAGTAGTAAGAATTCATTGTGAACATATCAGGAACCAAAATTCTTGAGGCCGCAGTTCTCCTTGCTATGTATATGACAAACTGACATTGCAAACATCACACAAACATACGATTCAGGGCATGGTAAGTGGAGAATTTGGATCCCATACCTCATGCTATAGCAACCAGGTGCACCGATCTAGTTGAGGAGCGGTGGATTTGGGGGACCAATAAGGGGTAGTACCACCCTTGATCAATCTTCGGGTCTTTTCCCTCAAGATATTCATCTGCATGATTTGCATTCACACCTTTAGCTGTGTTCCTATGGTTTCTAAACGGGGAACGTTCCGATGACCCTGGTAAAGAGGCATCAGGATGATTATTCTCCATTCATGAAATTTATGAAAAAAACAGACATGTTAAAGGGCATTGAAAAGTAATGAAGTAAGTAAAATCACTATAGTAGTGAAAATGAAATATTATGATCAGGAACATGTGTGTTTCTAAATATCGCCTGAAGGCAAGTCTGTGGGTACATCAGGAACAAAAGCAACCTTTTTTGTATGCAATCCCAAAGCTTATTTACCTTTTAAATCAGACCAGTTTGTTGTCCAGTTAACAAAGTAGCTCCCGACCAAAATCTGAAGCAGTGCTCCATTCCTGCAATTCATACAAAATAAATACTTCGTACATCTTGTGCGGTAAACCATCAAAGAGGTGGTTTGCGTCACTCCATGGTTCAGAGCAATTGCCAACCAAAGAGCTCCACAATGTCCAAAGCGCTTAGCACGGCCTCCTGCAGGTCCGCTATGAGGAATAGAGAGTGCGTCGCAGCAACCGTCGGGCGGCGTGTGGCTTGGGGAGACGCGGTGAATATTAAAAGGGAGATGGCACCAAGTAGTTTCTAGTTTACCTGGCCGAGGTTGACACGAGCTGCCGGAGCGCCGACTCCAAGATGTCGAGGAGAGTGCGGCAGGAGATGCGAGCAGTTGTCATCATCCCTTGGTCCGTTGGAGGGTGAGGCCTCATGCGAGTGGGATAGTAGGGACGACAGCGTGCAATTGGGAGCGTGCTGGTGCCGGCGTCCAAGCTAGAGGTGTCGGTGGGCGCGTGGGAGCAAGATCGTGGCAGCGGCCATGTGCAAGTGGCGGCTCCTCTCAACGTGTGTCCCGACGGTGACCTGGAGGTCCGCAATGAAGGCGGCGGCAGCTCCTCTCGTACCCCGGCGGCGGCGGCTCCTCTCTGATCTCGGCGGCAGCGAAGGGCTCCGCTATGGCAGCGCGGGCGGACTGCAGAGGAGTCGTCGGCGTCGGATGCGACGGCGCGGGCGGAGTACCAAGGAGTCGCCGGCGTCGGACAGGGGCTGGGGCACAGAGGAGTCGCCCTGGTCGAGGAGATCGTAAAGGGGAAGAGGACGGCTGCGCGAGTACATGATCAGGAAAAGCCTCGGGAGGATAGCACGTCCTCGAGAGGAGGGAAGCACGTGAATGTAGGCGTTAATGGGAGGAAGGAGCAAAGTATGGAAGGGGATCGGTGGAAAAAATAAATCGGAGAGATAGGTGATCTAATTGGAAGGTGATCTCATGCATATGGTATTTTTTTCTGAATTCTTAGTTACCAAATATTTACATGATTGAATTCAATCAACAGCTGCCAAAGCAAGCACGGATAAATGGAAAGAGGGTCGGACGCGATTCAGTTTTAATTGCGAAGTAGAAAAAATTTAACGTGAGAGAGATGGTAGGATAGGGGACGAAAAATACCCGGTCGAAAAAACCCGGACGGAAGTGGTGGGACGAAAATAAACCGTACCAGGCTACCAACTGCTCCATTAGGAGTAGAGAATATTGAAACCAAAATATGAAAAGTTAATAATGATAGTGCAACTTATTTGTGGCACTGCCATTTAGGTCATATTGGTGTAAAGCGCATGAAGAAACTCCATGCTGATGGGCTTTTGGAATCACTTGATTATGAATCACTTGATGCTTGCGAACCATGCCTCATGGGCAAGATGACTAAGACTCCGTTCTTCGGAACAATGGAGCGAGCAACAGATTTGTTGGAAATAATACATACTGATGTATGCAGTCCGATGAGTGTTGATGCTCGCGGCAGGTATCGTTATTTTCTGACCTTCACAGATGATTTGAGCAGATATGGGTATATCTACTTGATGAAACATAAATCTGAAACATTTGAAAAGTTCAAATAATTTCAGAGTGAAGTAGAAAATCGTCGTAACAAGAAAATAAAGTTTCTACGATTTGATCGTGGAAGAGAATATTTGAGTTACGAGTTTGGTCTTTAGTTGAAACAATGCGGAATAGTTTTGCAACTCACGCCACCTGGAACACCACCGTGTAATGGTGTGTCTGAACATCATAATCACACTTTACTAGATATGGCGCAATCTATGATGCGTCTTACTGATTTACCGCTATCATTTTGGGGTTATGCATTAGAGACAGTTGCATTCACGTTAAAAAGGGGCACCATACAAATCCGTTGAGATGACAGATTATGAACTGTGGTTTAGCAAGAAACCTAAGCTGTCGTTTCTTAAAGTTTGAGGTTGCGATGCTTATGTGAAAAAAGTTTCAACATGATAAGTTCAAACCCAAATCGGAGAAGTAAGTCTTCATAGGATACCCAAAGGAGACAGTTGGGTACACCTTCTATCACAGATCCAAAGGCAAGACATTCGTTGCTAAGAATGGATCCTTTCTAGAGAAGGAGTTTCTCTTGAAAGAAGCGAGTGGGAGGAAAGTAGAACTTGATGAGGTAACTGTACCTGCTCCCTTATTGGAAAGTAGTTCGTTGCAGAAATATGTTCCTATGACTCCTACACCAATTAGTGAGGAAGCTAATGATGATGATCATGTAACTTCAGATCAAGTTACTACCGAACCTCATAGGTCAACAAGAGTAAGATCCGCACCAGAGTGGTACGGTAATCCTATTCTGGAGGTCATGTTACTTGACCATGATGAACCTACGAACTATGAGGAAGCGATGATGAGCCCAGATTCCACGAAATGGTTTGAGGCCATGAAATCTGAGATGGGACCCATATATGTTGGGGATATTACTACTGGGCGTAAACCGGCCTACCTGGGCCGGGTTAACTTCATCGGTAGTCCAAAGGTGTTAAAGCCCAGAAGCTAGATAAAGGCCCAAGGCCATAGTCGGTTCAGCACGTGTAGCCGTAAACCGATGTGTATATGAACTTGTATTGTAAGTTAGGAATAGGAAGAGGCCAACCCGGATACGAGTATGAACCGGAGATTGGGACTCTGTGAACCGACGGGCGTCACCCGTGTATATAAGGGGGCGACCTGATGGCGGTTCAAGGACAGAGAACACAACTCGAGACCTAGGCGAAGCTTGTTTGCTCCCTAGTCATCGAGACCCCATCAACTCCATCACAAACTAGACGTAGGCTTTTACCTTCATTGAAGGGGCCGAACTAGTATAAACCCTCTGCGTCCCTATGTCCGCTTTAACCCCTTCGAGTTAACCCGTTGCGATGGCTCCACGACTAAGTCCTTTCGCTAGGACATCTGCCGTGACAAACCCACGACAGTTGGCGCCCACCGTGGGGCTATCGCACGATGGTTTCAAGTTCTTGGAGGGCTGCTTTGAAGGACTCGAGGGATACGCCGTGGGTCGGATGACCAAGAGTCATCGCGGCAAGATCTACATTGACGATGCAGGCTGGGGCCCCGAGGCCGGCTCAATTGAGTACGGGTACCGGGTCCCTTTGGTGGCATACATGTCTTCATCGGCAAGATCGGTGAACCGGGCCCTGAGCTGGACACCTGCACCGACCTCGTCGAGACAGCTCAGCGTGCGCGACCTGCCCGGGCTAAACCGGCCGTGAAACGTGCCTTCGTGGGAGTCATCCATGGAGGAAGCTATGAGGACGGATCAGGATATGG
This sequence comes from Aegilops umbellulata, assembly GCA_032464435.1. Lineage (NCBI taxonomy): Eukaryota > Viridiplantae > Streptophyta > Magnoliopsida > Poales > Poaceae > Aegilops > Aegilops umbellulata. Next base: position 314,073,558 of record CP136055.1, on the reverse strand, counting down.
TGATGAAACCGTCGTTTACTCTGGCGACGAGTCATCGACCGGAGAAACTGAGTCGTTGTATCAACTACAAGATGGCCGGATTGGGGGCTGTTCCGATGGCGACAGTATTCCGGACCCCTCCGATCTGCCCAACCGGGTTGGAATATTCATGGCCGGTACACAAGCAACACCTCACTCATCGACGGCCGCGACAATGATTTCCGGTTCAGCAGCGGCAACGGCTGCCGGAGCAGGAGGCTCTGTGCGCCCGCCGGCTCAAGTGTTATCCGATCTATTCGACGCATTGGCTGCACTCATGGCGGAGGCTAATCCGGCGGATCAGGATGCTCATAACACAGAGATTGCAAAGGTGAGAGAGCAGATTACCCAGGCCAAAGCAGATCTAGCAGCTGAAGAGGTCAGGATGACTGCGGAGCGGGCTGCTTTGGACGCGCAAGCCTATAAACTCATGCTGGACCAGAACGCCTCACAGGAAGTCATGAGGAGGAAGTACCGATCTCGTTTGCCCTCGGTTTTTGAAGGAAGGGACCTTTTCAACACCCTTGGAGCAGGGACCAATAATCAACCAGTGGTAAATCGGGCGGAGGCGCCCGGGACGGGTGCGCCGGTTCAACCCCGTGTAATAGATCTACCCCGTCATAACACTGGAGTACCGCAGGTTGTGCCCACACCTCCGGATCATTATTCCAATCCGCTGGATAACCTTGTTGCAGCAGCGGCACGGTTGTAGGCTGTTCCGGTCGAGGGGGATTCATTGCAGGCGACAGAGACATGCCGGGTCAAGGAGCTCCTCAGGACGGCGTTGGTCCAACAGGAAGCGTATTCGTACAGCCGTGAGCGGATTCATTCTACCCCATGTCCAAGCCGGAGTTATAGCAGACATGTGGAGGAGCCAACTGAGTCAAGTAATGCACGGCATGGAGCGCCCCGTGGCAACAATCCGGCTGCCGATGCCCAGGAGGTGGTAGACCGGGCCCGAGTGCGCAGGGAAGCCGAGTTAGCAGCACAGCATCATACTCGTCAGCTTACGCCGGTTCGTCCCACCACTTCGGTTGAACCGGGACTCACTTCTAGTGCTTTGGGAGTGCCTTGCCTTATCCCCGCTTTACGCAATGTGCGCCTGCCTAAGGATTTTAAGGGCCCGTGCAAGGTGCCAAACTATACGGCGGATCAACCCCTGGAGACATGGGTGGAGAGTTATGAGATGGCCATGGAGATGCTTGATGTAGATGAGGCGGCATGTGCAAAATATTTCACCATGATGCTTGAAGGGACATCCCGTACTTGGTTAAAGAGCCTGCCGCCCAATTCTATCGGTTCATGGGCCCAGTTGCGAGCCCGGTTCATCAATAATTTCAAAGACACGTGTAAGCAACCCATGTCGATAGTGGATTTAGCTGCCTGTGTCCAAGAGGAAGGAGAATCAACGACTCATTGGGTGCGTAGGGTCTCACGAGTTCTGCATTCATCAGACCGCATCAATGCGGACACCGCAGTTATAACCTTGGAAGGCAATTGCCGGTTTGGACCCTTGAAGCTGAAGTTAGGACGGATGAAGCGCCATTGTACTGACATGGGAACTCTTATGGCCGCTTTGGTAAAGTACGCTGATTCTGATAGTACCAAGGATCCCAAGTCTGACGATGAAAAGACAGGGAAGGGAAAAAGGAACAGCAACTTCAAAGGTCAGCAACATCACTCAGCAGGAAACGGTGGTGGAGGCAAGCGTAAAGCGGATGGCAACATGGATTTTGTGGCTAATACTAACGTGCAGGACAGGGGCCAGCGACGTAAGGGCAAAAACCGCAGTGGAGCGCCTAGTCCTAATCCGGAACGCCTAAACTATCTGTTGAACCAGCCCTGTCCAAAGCATGGGACAAGGGAGGAACCAGCAAACCACCTTTGGAAGGATTGTTATATTATGCAGGAGTTCAAGAGCTCCAATGCTTTCCGGTATGACCCCAGTTCTGGTGGTGGTTCTGGATCCGGACCAGGTCACGGTGGAGGAAATTCCGGTTCAGGATTTAATGGTAATCCGGGCGGACATAACAGTCAGCCTAATCAGAATAATCAGGGTGGTCACAATCAGCAACAGCAGCAGTCGGGTTACCAGAGCAATCCGAAGCAATTAAATAGTGGGCAATATCATGTGTTCACCACTAGCTTGGACAAGCAGGACCGGAAGGTCCAGAAGCGGGCAGTTAATTTTGTTGAACCGGCCGTGCCCCGGTATCTGCGCTGGTCAGAGCAGCCAATCATATGGAGTAGAGAGGATCACCCTCCCCGGGTTGACAATCCGGGTCAGTTGGCTTTAGTGGTGGCGCCTCAGGTGGGAGGTTATAAGTTCACCAAAGTGCTCATGGACGGAGGTAGCAGCATTAACATCTTATACTATGAGACTTTCCGTTGAATGGGGCTAACAGATAAAGATCTCCGACCTTCGAATACGGTTTTTCATGGTGTGGTACCTGGCAAGTCAGCATACCCCGTTGGGAAGATAGCGTTGGAAGTGGCCTTTGGAGATGATCATGATTCCCGATCAGAGACACTGACGTTCGAGGTGGTGAAAATCCAAAGCCCGTATCACGCCCTGTTCGGTCAACCGGCCTATGCCAAATTCATGGCACGACCCTGCTATGTGTATCTGCAGCTCAAGATGCCAGGTCATAAGGGGACCATCACGGTTCACGGAAGCTGCAAGGTCGCTTTGGAATGTGAAGAAGGAGATGCGGCTTACGCAGAATCGGTTTGTGCCACTGAGGAACTCAAGTATTATAAGGACAATGTTGATCCGACGGATATGACTCCTTTAAAGAAGCCAACTACGGAGCATGATCCGGCCCTGAAATTTACATCAGCCGCTGAGACTAAACTTGTTGACTTCGTACCTGGTGATTCGTCCAAGCAGTTCAGCATCAGTGCCAATCTGGATCCGAAATAGGAAAGCGCGCTCATCGAGTTCATCCATGAGAATCGGGACATCTTTGCATGGAAGCCTTCTGACATGCCAGGTGTACCGAGGCAACTCGCTGAGCACACTCTTAATGTGGATCCTCAATACAAACTGGTGAAACAGTTCCTCTGCCGGTTCAATGAAGAAAGGAGAAAAGCTATTGGAGAAGAGGTGGCCAGGCTCTTAGCAGCTGGCTTCATCATTGAAGTTTTCCACCCTGAGTGGCTTGCTAATCCGGTGCTGTTCCTTAAGAAAAACGGCACCTGGCGCATGTGTGTGGATTATACTGATCTTAATAAGGCCTGTCCTGCGGATCCTTTTGCCCTCCCCCATATTGATCAGATTATTGATGCTACGGCGGGTTGCGAGCGTTTATGTTTCCTGGATGCATATTCCGGCTATCATCAGATCAAAATGGCAGTTAAGGACCAGGAGAAGACAGCGTTCATCACTCCCTTTGGAGCCTTCTGCTACGTATCTATGCCTTTTGGGCTCAAAAGTGCCCAGGCAACCTATCAACGATGTGTGCAAAATTGTCTCCACAAACAGATTGGCCGTAATGTGCATGCTTATGTGGATGATATTGTGGTTAAGTCAAGGAAGAAGGATACTTTGGTCGATGATTTGAAGGAAACCTCTGATAACCTAAGGACGCACAAGATGATGCTCAATCCAGCCAAATGTGTTTTTGGTGTACCGGCTGGCAAGTTATTGGGTTTTCTGGTGTCCAACAGGGGAATTGAGGCTAATCCGGAGAAGATCACGGCTATCACTTCTCTGGCTAAACCGAAGTGTATTAATGATGTTCAACGTTTGGCTGGCCGGATTGCCGCGTTGAGCCGGTTTATCAGCCACCTTGGTGAGAAAGCAATCCCGTTGTATTAGATGTTGAAGAAGACGGATCAGTTCGTCTGGAGTTCTGCCGCTGATCAGGCGTTGGAGGACTTAAAGCGGCAATTGGCCAGTCCGCCTGTGCTCGCCGCTCCCATTGACAAGGAACCATTGCTACTGTATGTTGCTGCTAATGCTCGCGCGGTCAGTGTAGCTATTGTGGTGGAGCGGAAGGAGGCGGGCAAAGAGCATCCGGTTCAGCGTCCGGTTTATTATATCAGCGAGGTGCTTATTGAATCCAAACAAAGGTATCCACATTGGCAGAAGCTGGTGTATGGAGTTTTTATGGCAAGCCGGAAGCTGAAGCAGTATTTCCAAGGGCATCCCATCACAGTGGTCAGCGCTGCCCCCTTGGGTGATATCATCGAGAACCAGGAAGCAACGGGCCGGATTGCCAAGTGGGCTATAGAGCTTGGGCCGCACGGTTTGAAATACGTGCCTCGGGCGGCGGTGAAGTCCCAAGCACTTGTCGATTTCATCAATGACTGGACGGAGCTGCAGGCCCCTGAAGAGAAGCCGGATCACACATATTGGACCATCCATTTTGACGGATCACGGCAATTGGAGGGCTCGGGGGCTGGAGTCGTATTAACTTCCCCACGAGGTGACAAGTTTTGTTATGTTCTCCGCTTAATGTTCCCTTGTACTAACAATGCAGCTGAGTACGAAGCCTTGCTCCATGGTCTCCGGATGGCTAAAGAGATGAACTTAAGCCGGGTTAAGTGCTTCGGTGACTCGGACCTGGTGGCTCAACAGGTGTCTGGTACTTGGGATTCTAAAGACCCACTCATGGCTGCATATCGTCGTGAGGTTGATACTGTTGCAGGTCACTTCAAGGGTTATCAGGTGGACCACGTGGACCGCCGGAAGAACGAAGCGGCGGACACTTTGAGCCGGCAAGGCTCACAGCGTAAACCGGTTCCGCCCAATGTTTTTCTTGATATACTGCACAACCCATCAGTTCAACTACCTGGGGAAGCAGATTTGGCAGTTCCTGATCCGGAGGCTCAGTTGGTGGCAGCACTCCACGTCATTCCGGATTGGACACTTCCCTACCTGGCGTACATGAACCGGGGCGAGTTACCAAAGGATGAAACTCTGGCCAGACAAATAATACGGCGGTCCAAGTCCATGACAATCGTAAATGGCGAGTTGCATCATTGCAGTGTATCAGGAGCATTTCAACGCTGTGTGTCTCCTGAGGAAGGCTGTGAAATTTTGCGTGAGATCCATGAAGGGGATTGTGGTCACCATGCCGGTTCAAAATCTCTGGTGGCTAAGGCGTTCCGCCACGGTTTCTATTGGTTAACTGCCCATGCTGATGCGGAAGATCTGGTCCGACGATGTGATGGTTGCCAGAAATTTTCAAGACGCGCTCATGTTCCGGCTCAAGAACTGAGGATGATTCCAATCACTTGGCCGTTTGCAACCTGGGGGTTGGATATGGTTGGGCCTTTCAAAAGGTCCAAGGACAAGAAGACCCACCTCCTGGTGGCGGTTGATAAATTTACAAAGTGGGTGGAGGCAGAACCTGTTAGTAAGTGTGACGCAGCCACCGCGGTTCAGTTCATCAAAAAGGTGATTTTCCGGTTTGGCTTTCCACACAGTATCATCACAGACAATGGTACCAATTTGTCCAAGGGTGCCATGAAAGAGTTCTGCGAACGAGAGCACATCTGCCTTGACGTGTCATCAGTGGCGCACCCACAGTCCAATGGTCAAGCAGAAAGAGATAATCAGGAGATCTTGAGAGGCATCAAGCCCCGGCTTATGGTTCCTTTGCAGAGGACGCCGGGTTGTTGGGTTGAAGAGTTACCATCCGTGTTATGGAGTATTAATACTACACCCAACAGATCGACAGGATACACGCCGTTCTTCATGGTTTATGGAGCAGAGGCGGTCCTCCCTAGTGATATCCGTCATGGTTCACCTCGTGTTGCGGCTTATATTGAAGCGGACAACGAGACGGCTCGACAAGACGCTTTGGACCGGTTGGATGAAGAGCGAGACATAGCAGCTGCCCGCTCAGCGATTTACCAACAAGATCTCCGTCGTTATCATAGTCGTCGGGTCAGGACCAGAACCTTTCAAGAAGGAGATTTGGTGCTTCGACTTATTCAAGATCAAACCGATATGCATAAGTTATCTCCGCCTTGGGAGGGACCTTTCGTGGTCAACAAAAATCTGCACAACGGGTCATACTATCTGATTGATATTCGAGAGCATAAGGATTCACGTAAGTCAGAGGAGGAGACCAACAGGCCGTGGAACATAGCTCATCTTCGGCCTTACTATACTTGAGCCATTGGCTCTGCTTATGTACATATTATTACAATGTATATATTATAAATACAATAAACCGGATCCTCAGCTAAAGCGGGGTATCTGTTCGTTTATATCATGTGTGGTTACATGGAGTTGTTCTGTTTTAAAGTGACCTCCGGTTTACCCCTTGCAAAAATTAAAAATATCACCTGGGGGCTCGGTCATGTCTGAACCGATGCAATACCTTTTGATAGGCGAAAGCCACCAGATCACTTGGGAGCTCGGTCGTGTCCGAACCGATGCAACACGTTTTGATCGGCGAAAGCCACCAGATCACTTGGGGACACAGTCAAGTCTGAACCGGTCACGCCTCTTGATCGGCCTAAAGGCCTTAGAGTCACTTGGGGGCTTGGTCGAACCCGAACCATTGCCATGCCACGTGATCGGCGTAAATGCCACGGTTTCATTTTGGGACCTGGCTGACTTGAACCACATCTACGCCTACTGGGAGCTTGGTCGTGTCCGACCATGGTAACACCATCTGATCGGCTCAGTAAAGCCTCTTTTTTTGCAAACGGTTCTGTCATTGCCTTTTGCTTCACATATCTTTTCTTGATAAAAATTGCTGTTTTGTTTTTGGTTGCGTTTTTAAACCGACAGCGTTTTACACTGGTTCAAGCAGCCAAATTGGCGGAACACGGTCCATTTTTACACCGGAGATTATTTACCCGATTTGGTTTTTTCTGTTAACATCCCTTTTTTGAGTAACAAAATGTTTTAAAGCACGGTTTACACAGTAAACCGGTGTTATGTATGCAGGAGGTGTTTTCTCCCATGACGGTTTAGGGTTATTAAACCTCCGTTTCAAGATTGGCTAACACCTACTTCATGCCCAATAATGGCAGGAGATATAAATTGGCAATGTCGATCTTCCAAATAAAAGTATCAGCACAGATGCACGAAGGCATCTCAAGAAGCAAAAGTATTGTCTATCCTATTACAAGGCAGCATGGTGCCCAAATAAGATCATTGTTTTCTTGGCAGAATATAATAAGGCAGCTGGATAAGCCTACTTCCGGTTCACGCCTGCTCGCCGCCCCGGTTTGACTGTTGTGGGTCATCCTGCGCCGTTTCAGCTTCCTCATCCCTACCCAGTGGCTGGAAGTCAACAGTGGTCCAGTCGATTCCCATTAATGCTTGAAAGACAGCCTCCTCATGGATCAGTGAAGACGGTTCAATATCACGAGCGTAAGTATGCTTACAGATTGGAGGAATTAGGTTCTCCGCTTCAGGGATTGGTGCAGCCACTCGTTTGTTCTGATCATTATACTAAGCTTGATAGTGCGACAAATCAGCTTCTTCTGCCAATTGGCAGGCCAGAGGGCGCACTGACCGGTTTATCACTCTTAGATCCTCTTCATTGAACTCTGAGCCATCTTCTTTCAAGCTGGGATAGCCTTGAGCTGCGTCAACAGGATCAAAATCAGGCACCCATGCTTTGGCCCAGATTAAGGCATTGATGGCTCCGGTTCGAGCAGCAGACTTTTTTAGCTCCTCAATCCGAGCAGGAAGCATTGACAATCTCTTAAGCGTATCTTGAATCAAGGAGGGTGCTAGATTATTATGTGACGCAGTTGAGATAATCCGCTGCGCCCCAGTGAACAGCTGCTCGGTTAAGGTATAGGCAGCTTTCAGCTTCATTCGCACATCCGACCCCAAGTGGCTAATGCGGGTGCCTGCAACATGATAGAGCGGTTCACAAAACCGGACCTATTATAAGAGGATCAAGATTATCATAGAAGTCACAGGATATTTACCAAAAATGGCGGCAGTCATTGCATGCACTTGTCGCTTCACGCTGGTCAATTCATCTGTTACCGGTTTAAGGGCAGCCTCAGCGTCTTCAATCTTCTTGGTTAAAGTGGCCTTTTCTGTGGCCCAATCAGCCTGTTCCTTCTTGAAACCCTCCTTCAGCTGTTCCATGGTGCTTAAAGCGCTGGTTAACTCCTCCTTTGCCTTGGAGGTTTCAGCTTGTTGGGTTTTCAAGTTCTCCTGAAGGTCGGCAACTTGGTTTTCTTTGGCCTTTAGTTCAGCCTGCATTCAGACAGTTATACGGTTTAACAAATGATGCAGAAAATGAAGTACCAACCACATAACAAGTTATGCACTTTGTACTTGGGGGCTAATGCCTATTTGATCTACAGCTGTCACCTGATTGCAAAGTCCCAAAGCTCAATACAAATATTCAACTTGGCACTTGGGGGCTAATGGCTATTTGTTCAATATTCTTTCTGATGATATTGTATGAAGATTGAAAGTCTCGGTTCAACTACATTAAGTTGAACCGACCCTTGGAGGCTACATCAGTGAATTTCGAAGTATTCAAGCTTATGTTAGTAAGTCTCGGTTTCACTACATCAAGTTGAACCGACCCTTGGGGGCTACATCAGTGAACTTTGGAGCGTTGAAGTTTTATGTCAAGACCCGATTCAATTATAATAAGTTGAACCTTCCCTTGGGGGCTATATTGGCAATATACCGGAACAAGGACATGGAAATTACCTCAAGTTTTTCCTTCATAATCTTTACCAGACCAGCCTCATAATCACGGCTAGTATATAGCCGGTTCAAATAACCAGAGTGAAGGTCTTGGGCGTTCAGAGCAGCGTACGTCGCCAGATCAACATCCCATTTGCCTTTGCTCATGGCAGAAAATTCTTCTTTGGTAGTATGCTTGGCTAAAGCGACGGGATTCCCTGGCTCGGAACGACCAATGCCGGTGATTATGACTTCATCATCCTTAGACTCGCCGGTTTGCACGGGCGCAGTCGATTTATCGGCAGGTTTGGAGGGACTGGTGGATCTCTCAATCCGGATGGGGTTGGCAGGCTGGTCAGCAAGACCGGAGGCGTTAACAAAACCTTCTTCAGCAGTAACGACTTCATCCTGTACTAGCGGGTCATTGGCCACATCTTCCTGGATGACCGCTTCAACATTTGGGTGGCACTCGGTTCAGGAGCAGTCTCTTCTCCAGCCGCTTTATCCAGGCGGGCTTTTTTGCTCGGCCTCGGTTTAGCCCTGAAAGGATATGCAAAGTTAAAAATGATTTATGTTGCAAGATAAAATACCAGGAACCTTATGATAAGTGCAAGTTTACCCAAGCACGGTTTTTAGTGGAGGCAGCTGGGTGCCAGTTGACTCGCCAGAGGATGAGTGGGAGGTAACCTGATAATCGGAGTTAGATGGGTTAAGCGGTTGACGAAAACAACCCGCTTTAGGACAAATACTGACAAGCAAATCAGAGACCTCTGAGCGACGTCTCCGAACCGGATTGTTCGGTAAACCGGTGGAGGTAACTACCTGGCCACTATGCCGAGTCGTGCGGCGCACCTCATGCTGTCGGGTCTTCATAAGAAAGTTGGGATCCAAGTAAACAAGAGGCTGAGAAAATTTAACTTTTCAGTTTGCCTGACGGATTTTTTGTGAAGGCAGAGGACTTGAATCGGAAGAAAGAGTAATTACCTCTACATCATCAGCATGGCTAGCTTCGGCGTCGTCCTGACAAATATTATTATCAATAAGGTGCATAAAAAGTAAACCGAGGGAATCAAGTTCTGCCTCAAGGTCCGGATTACCCACATCGTCATCAGCAGGCGGATCAGAAGATGCGGTGGTCTTCCTTTTGTGGGCAGACTTCTTAACGACCTTTGTCTTAGGTCGGGTTGGTTTTTCTGCCTTCTCTTGTAGAAGCTTCTTGCTCCAAAACGGATCATTGCCTTGTGTCAAACCGATATTGGTATCAGTAATAAGTAAGTACAATAGTATCAGAGCTAGTGAAAGGGAAAATTCAGGCTTACAGCTGGCGGTTTGTTGATGGCGCAGAAAGGAAGCAGGCCGGTATGGGCGCAGACATGCTCCGGTTCGTTCAAAATTTTCTTCAGAGCTTCTGTGACTTCTTCATCAGTAAGCTGTATGTTTACATGCCGCAGCGGATCGTCAACACTGCCCGTGTATTCACACATCAAACCGGAGCGTTGGCTGAGGGGCAGTATACTCCAGGATATCCAGCAACGGGCAAGATCAACTCCTGTTAAACCGTTGGCCATAAAGGCTTTGAGCTTGGACAGTTGGGGAGCGTATTTCATCCTCTCTTTGCCAGTCAGCCTCTGAGGAAAGGGGTGTGTGTTGCTAAGCCATTCCGGACGAAAACCAGGCAAGGGATTCTCATTAGCAGGGGAGGTGTCTTTGCAATAGAACCAGGTGTTATTCCACTCCTGAGGATGACTGTGCAGTTTCGCATGAGGATAAGTGACCTCTTTCCTTTTTTGAATCGCCACGCCACCCAGCTCCATATTGGAACCGTCAGGAAATTCTGTACGGCGGTTCAGATGGAAACAATCTCGGAATAGCTCCACTATAGGTTCCTCTTGAAAGAACACCTCACAGAGCACTTGGAAATGGCATATATTGGTGACAGAATTGGGGCCAATATCTTGTGGATGAAGCTGGAAGTTGGCTAAGACATCCCGGTAGAATTTTGAACCGGGCGGATTAAAACCCCGGGCTAGGTGATCCGCAAAGACTACAACCTCTCCTTCTCGAGGTGTGGGAGGACACTCTTTGCCTGGGACCCTCCAGTGGATGGTGTTTTTACTGCTTAAAGCGCCGGTCAAGACCAAATTGTTCAGCTGCGTTTCTGTAACCCGAGAAGGAGCCCAGTTGCACTCATACACTTGTTTAGCCATGGAGGAGTCTATAGAACAAAGCGTTTTCGGTTTAAAATTGTGTTGGGTACAGGATATATGCTGGTATGACCAATGTTAAACCGGAGGAAGTTAAACCGGAGTTTGCAAAGCGGCATAATTGGTTAAGGAATTCTGGCGGTTCAACAAGGGGACTAATGGTGTATACCAGTTTGGTATTTCTATTCTACAAAGTTAAACCGCTGGATCTAAATGATGAAACAGTTGGGATTGCGGATGAACAAGTGTGCGGAAACAGATTTCACAAAATTCTATTATAGCATTGGATCTGGCGCGCGCTCTTAAAAGGGATAAATATTCAAGACCTAGAAGGAGTTGTGCAGTCATGGATCAGATCTACGGTCCGAAGATATTACGGTAAAGGCGGATGCTAAAAACTACCGTTGTATGGGGCAAAGGTTCATAGATTCATCTGAAGATCTATCTCGTTTGAGCTCGAAGCAGACGAAGAACACTAGAAGAACATGGAAACCCTAAGAACAGATCTGAGCTGAAAATAGCAGAAGACTTACCAGAGCTATGGAAATGCGGGGGATCGCCGCGGTGCTCTGGTACGTTCAGGATGACGCAGCGGCCTAGGTCGATGCAGAAGTTGACGACGGCGGCTGGCTTGAGGAAGACGAAGCAGAAGGGCACACAAGGGAAAAGGAAATGACCTCTCGGTCCTATTTATAAGGAAAAGGGATATGTGTCAGGCGCGAGAATCAAGGAGCCACGAAGCGGAGCTGACGCCTCGATTGTTGCAGATCTATTAAATAAGAAAGTATCACTTCATAATGGCAGATGACGTCATTCCGGTTTACAGCGACCAGAGAAGATGATGACACGACGGTTCAACAATTACGAGAAGATGTTGAAAGTGAAGATTTCTGCTAAGGATTGACATGAACCCATTCAAATCAATCTGGGTCCTAATGTTGGGGATATTACTACTGAGCGTAAACCGGCCTACCTGGGCCGGGTTAACTTCATCAGTAGTCCAAAGGTGTTAAAGCCCAGAAGCTAGATAAAGGCCCAAGGCCATAGTCGGTTCAGCACGTGTAGCCGTAAACCGATGTGTATATGAACTTGTATTGTAAGTTAGGAGTAGGAAGAGGCCAACCCGGATACGAGTACGAACCGGAGATTGGGACTCTGTGAACCGACGGGCGTCACCCGTGTATATAAGGGGGCGACACGATGGCAGTTCAAGGACAGAGAACACAACTCAAGACCTAGGCGAAGCTTGTTTGCTCCCTAGTCATCGAAACCCCATCAATTCCATCACAAACTAGACGTAGGCTTTTATATTCATCGAAGGGGCCGAACTAGTATAAACCCTCTGCGTCCCTGTGTCCGCTTTAACCCCTTCGAGTTAACCCGTTGCGATGGCTCCACGACTAAGTCCTTTCGCTAGGACATCTGCCGTGACAAACCCACGACAATATATGAGAACAAAGTATGGACTTTGATTGACTTGCCCAATGATCGGCGAGCCATTGAGATTAAATGGATCTTCAAGAGGAAGACGGACGCTGATAGTAGTGTTACTATCTACAAGCTAGAATTGTCGCAAAAGGTTTTCGACAAGTTCAAGGTGTTGACTACGATGAGAGTTTCTCACTCGTACTCTATGCTTAAAGTCTATCCGAATCATGTTAGCAATTGCCGCATTTTATGAAATCTGGCAAATGGATAAACAAAACTGCATTCCTTAATGGATTTATTAAAGAAGAGTTGTATATGATGCAACCAGAAGGTTTTGTCGATCCTAAAGGTGTTAACAAAATGTGCAAGCTCCAGCAATCCATCTATGGATTGGTGCAAGCATCTCAGAGTTGGAATATACACTTTGATAAGTTGATCAAAGGATATAGTTTTATACAGACTTACGGTGAAGCCTGTATTTACAAGAAAGTGAGTGGGAGCACTACAGCATTTCTGATAAGTATATGTGAATGGCATATTGTTGATCGGAAATAATGTAGAATTATTCTCCAAAACATAAAGGAGTGTTTGAAAGGGTTTTTTCAAAGAGAGACCTCGGTGAAGCTGCTTACATATTGAGCATCAAGATCTATAGAGATAGATCGAGACACTTGATAAGTTTTTTTAATGAGTACATACCTTGACAATATTTTGAAGTAGTTCAAAATGGAACAGTCAAAGAAAGAGTTCTTGCCTGTGTTACAAGGTGTGAATTGAGTAAAGACTCAAAGCCCGACCACGGCAGAAGATAGAAAGAGAATGGAAGTCATTCCCTATGCCTCAGCCATAGGTTCTATAAAGTATGCCATGCTGTGTACCAAATCTATTGTATACCTTACACTGATTTTGGCAAGGGAGTACAATAGTGATCTAGGAGTATATCACTGGACATCGGTCAAAATTATCCTTAGTGGAATAAGGAAATATTTCTCGATTGTGGAGGTGACAAAAGGTTCGTCGTAAAAGGTTACGTCGATGCAAGTTTTGACACTAATCCAGATGACTCTAAGTCTCACTCTGGATACATATTGAAAGTGGGAGCAATTAGCTAGAGTAGCTCCGTGCAGAGCATTGTTGACATAGAAATTTGCAAAATACTTACGGATCTGAATGTGACAGACCCGTTGACTAAATTTCTCTCACAAGAAAAAATGATCACTCTTTGGGTGCTAATCACATAGCGATGTGAACTAGATTATTGACTCTAGTAAACCCTTTGGGTGTTAGTCACATGGAGACGTGAACTAATCACATAAAGATGTGAACTATTGGTGTTAAATCACATGGTGATGTGAACTAGATTACTGACTCTAGTGCAAGTGGGAGACTGAAGGAAATATGCCCTAGAGGCAATAATAAAGTTATTATTTATTTCCTTATTTCATGATAAATGTTTATTATTCATGCTAGAATTGTATTAACCGGAAACATGATACATGTGTGAATACATAGACAAACAGAGTGTCACTAGTATGCCTCTACTTGACTAGCTCGTTGACCAAAGATGGTTATGTTTCCTAACCATAGACATGTGTTGTCATTTGATTAACAGGATCACATCATTAGGAGAATGATGTGATTGACATGACCCATTCCATTAGCTTAGCACCCGATCGTTTAGTATGTTGCTATTGCTTTCTTCATGACTTATACATGTTCCTATGACTATGAGATTATGCAACTCCCGTTTGCCGAAGGAACACTTTGTGTGCTACCAAATGTCACAACGTAACTGGGTGATTATAAAGGAGCTCTACAGGTGTCTCCGAAGGTGCATGTTGGGTTGGCGTATTTTGAGATTAGGATTTGTCACTCCGATTGTCGGAGAGGTATCTCTGGGCCCTCTCGGTAATGCACATCACATAAGCCTTGCAAGCATTGCAACTAATGAGTTAGTTGTGAGATGATGTATTACGGAACGAGTAAAGAGACTTGGCGGTAACGAGATTGAACTAGGTATTGAGATACCGACGATCAAATCTCGGGCAAGTAACATACCGATGACAAAGGGAACAACATATGTTGTTATGCGGTCTGACCGATAAAGATCTTCGTAGAATATGTGGGAGCCAATATGAGCATCCAGGTTCCGCTATTGGTTATTGACCAGAGACGTGTCTCGGTCATGTCTACATTGTTCTCGAACCCGTAGGGTCCGCACGCTTAACGTTACGATGACAGTTATATTACGAGTTTATGAGTTTTGATGTACCGAAGGAGTTCGGAGTCCCGGATGAGATCGAGTACATGACGAGGAGTCTCGAAATGGTCGAGACGTAAAGATCGATATATTGGACGACTATATTCGGACATCGGAAAGGTTCCGAGTGATTCGGGTATTTTCGGGGGTACCGGGGAGTTACGGGAATACGAGGAAGAAGCAATGGGCCTCATGGGCCAAGTGGTGGAAGAGAGGAGGCAGGGCGCGCGCCGCCCCCTAGCCCAAACCGAATTGGACTAGGGGGGCGGCCCCCCTTTCCTCCTTTTCCTCCCTCTCCTTCCTTCTCCTTCTCCTTCCCTTCCTTCCCCTCTCCTACTTGGACTAGGAAAGAGGGGGGAATCGTACTTGGAGTAGGATTGCCCCCCTTGGGCGCGCCTCCTCCCCTTGGCCGCCTCTCCCCCCTTGCTCCTTTATATATGGGGGCAGGGGGGCACCCCATAGACAACAATTGATCCTTGAGATCTATTAGCCGTGTGCGGTGCCCCCCTCCACCATAATCCTCGATAATATTGTAGCGGTGCTTAGGCGAAGCCCTGCGACGCTAGACATCAAGATCATCACCACGCCATCGTGCCGAGGAAACTCATCCCCGACACTTTGCTGGACCGGAGTCCGGGGATCGTCATCAAGCTGAACGTGTGCAAGAACTCGGAGGTGCCGTAGTTTCGATGCTTGATCGGTCGGGCCGTGAAGACGTACGACTACATCAACCGCGTTGTTATAACGCTTCCGCTTTCGGTCTACGAGGGTACGTAGACAACACTCTCCCCACTCGTTGCTATGCATCACCATGATCTTGCGTGTGCATAGGAATTTTTTTGAAATTACTACATTCCCCAACACCATGTGTAAACCCTAGCACCCCTAGTGTCTACATAAACCACAGGGTTTAGTTCATAGAAGAGGAACAACTATCATCCTACTAGTTTAGGGTTTAGTTCATCTGATCTCGTGGTAGATCGACTCTGTAATCCTCATATACACCAGCAATATAATCAAGCAGGCCGTCGGGTTTTACCTCTTAGAGAGGGCCCGAACCATGGTAAACATCGCGTCCCTAGTCCCTTGTTCCCCATTGATCCAAGATCCACAGCTCGGGACCCCCTACCCGAGATCCGCCGGTTCTGACATCGAAATTGGTGCTTTCGTTGAGAGTTCAGTTGTTGGATCGCCGAAGGATCGATGGCTCGCCTGATCATCGGAGATGACATCAACACCGGGGACATCTTCGTCCCCGCGCAGCTTTTTGCGTTCGGCAACATCGTTCTGCACGCCGACTCGACCGATCATCTCGACAAGGTCGACAGTTCCGCCCCTGAGCACCAGATCAGGTTTGGTAACTTAGAGTACGTCACCGATGCTCGATCTGATCTTCACTGGCTTCTCGGCTTCATTTGAGACGCCCACGGACCTCGAAGCATCAACCTTGGGGCCTCTTCCTGATCCGACCTTTGGATCGGCTCTCACTTCGCAACCGGCTTCAAGCCTGGACGCGGCCACCACGTCCGAAGACCGGGTGTTACCCACGGCCGGAACCACCCTCCTCACCACGGATCTGGCTTTGAGCCTCGACGTAGGTTCGGCATCAGAAGACCAGGAGTCAGTCCCGGCCGGGCTCACCCCTCGCCTCACTACCACACCGAAGGTGGACTCTGAAGAAACCCCGTACACCAATCCATCCAGTCTCGCCCTTGAGGCAGGACACATGGAATTTTACGTCCCACCCACCACCCACTTAGTAGCCATTGTCGAATACTTAACCAACATGTTGGACTACGCCTCTGAGGAGGCCGACGACATGGACGATGACAGTGAAGCCATGGCCCACACTGACGCTGCCCCTCCCGTCATTGGCCGATGGACGGCCACCTCCACCAATGACGTTTACATGGTGGACAATCCCAAGGACAACAGTGATGGCGCTAATGGGGATGGCACCCCCAGCAGTGACAGTAACAAGCCTGGCAAGGAGCCTCCCAAACGCCGGAGACAACACCGACGATCCAAGGGACGTCGAGGCAGGAAAAGCAACACGGTCACCGGAGAGGGCGACACCTCGAACAACGCAAAAGAGTCGGCGACCCTGTCCCTGAGTACCAGCCTGATGGCTCAGAGGGGCATGAGGGTCAGTATAACCCTGAGGACCCCAATGATTCCAAAGACAGCAACTACATGCCTCTCTCCGAAGAGGAAGTCAGCCTTGGAGCTTAAGATTTTATCGTTTCAGAAGATCCATTGGAACAAGAGAGGTTCAAGCAACAGCTCATAGCCACCGCGTGGAGCGTGAAGTAGAAGCAGCAATAGATAAAGGCCGAACAAGACACCCTCAACGACAGATGGACAAAAGTCCTAGCTGCCGAAGAAGGGTACGGCTACGAGCGACAAATGAAGAGCTACCCCAAGCGCAAACTGTTGCCGCAATTCGACGACGAGGCCCTTGAGCCCGTACCGCCCAAACAAACTCAAGGCGACCAGCCAGACCACCCCCCTCGAGGACGGGACAGGCCGGCTGGAGAGGCCAAACATGCACCCGTCCACCCTTGTCAAAAAGGCAAGGAGGCAGCACAACTAGAATACCGATATGATCTATGACACGACCTAGCCGCTAGAGCAGGTCAATCAAGATCCATTTATGGATCCAGAGGATACCCTCCCGATAGATGGGATGGATACAAAGCGTGGCTCGGTTAGAACGATAGAGCCCGGGAGCTGCACCAAGCCTAGATGGAAACCGAGCTCCGACGCGATGTAGCCCGGGTAAGGGGCGTCGCTCACCCCGTGTGCTTTACTAATGAGGTGATGCAACACCAGTTCCCGGAAGGGTTTAAACACGTCAACATCGGGCCATACGACGGGACTACGGACCAGGCCATGTGGATCAAAGATTTCCTTATCCACATTCATGTGGCTCGAGGAGATGACCTCCACGCCATTAAATATCTACCGTTAAAACTCAAAGGACCAGCTCAGGATTAGTTGAATAGCCTCCCTGAAGACTCCATAGGAAGCTGGGAGGAGCTCGTGGATGCTTTCCGAGCTAACTTTCAAGGCACCTATGTCCGGCCTCCGGATGCCGATGACCTGAGCCATGTAGTCCAATAGCCCGGTGATTCAGCCTGACAATTTTGGAATCGGTTTTTGACCAAAAAGAACCAGATCGTCGATTGTGCGAACGCCGAAGCCATAGACGCATTCAAGCATAGTATCCAGGACGAATGACTCGCACGCCAGCTCGGCCAAGACAAGCCGAGGACAATGGTGGCGCTTACCTCTCTCATGACCCGCTTTTGCACGGGAGAAGATAGTTGGCTGGTGAAGGAAATATGCCCTAGAGGCAATAATAAAGTTGTTATTTTATATTTCCTTATATCATGATAAATGTTTATTATTCATGCTAGAATTGTATTAACAAGAAAGTTGATACATGTTGGCTGGTTGCTCGTGGGCGGTAGACGGATAGATGGTCGGCACCGAAGTAGGTTTCTCGGCAACCACACATGATTAATGGAGGGACACGAATGGACGGGTTGTCTCTTGAACATGGAGCACACATGATTAATGGAGGGAGACGAATGGACGGGTTGTCGTTTGAACATGGAGAAAGCCCATGCACCGGAAAGCGGTGTGGGCGACACTCTTGGCCAGCGTGCCGCTTCAATGTCAGCTCCAGTGAGAGGTCGCGTCTGATCTGGGACGACATGAATGCAGCACTGACGCTTTGGAACGGCACTGGCCGCTTTTGGCGAGAAAGGGCGTGGGCAAGGGAGAGGGTTTTGGGTGAGGTCAGGTTGTCGGGTGCTTGCATGGCAGCGGTGTGGACACTCGCAAAGCCCCCTAATTTGCTTCTAGTTTGCAAGAAAAAAGATGTTCGGACCAGCTCGCGGATGGATACAGGACCACGTTGGATGGCAAAACACGTCCAGACAGCGTGATCCAGACGATTGCGGGCGGTTTGAGGGTCCGCGTTGCTGATCTCCTAAACAAACATACGAAGAACCAGCTACCCACAACAATCTACACCACAAGACAGTGACCACATCATTTAAGGGGAAGGGGAAGAGCGGTAGAGAGAATCATACATGCAGAATGTCAATGCCGGACTTTCCATGAAGATGTAGAGAAAACATTTGTTAGCTGAACCAGAATCAACTACACCATAATTCATCAAGAGAGATTAAACAAAACAAAAGTTTCAGCATTTCCCACCACATATGATTTCGTTAGCAACAATAAGTTCATTTGCAATGAGTTGCACCATTCTTTAGTTCATAATGAAAGGAAGCTTTGTATAACACTAATAGTAATAGAACATGCCAGCTTGAAGGTAGCATCATTTTGGTCGAAGAGAAGGATTTCTATTTTTTATGAGGATATGCATCTCTAACATCCAAAGAAAATAACCAAAATGTGAAAACCATCTCATATTCTTTGTTGATCACAAAATCGACATAAATTCCTTACAAAAATGAGTATCATGGATGCATGACATGTAAATCAAACAAAGAATATAACTTGGCAATGACTTGATACAAATTATACAACTTATTTCATGTGAACTGCTCTGTATTGGAATAAATACACTACTTATTTTAGTTCTACTTGACAATGTTTTTACATTTATACAGCCAAAAAAAATTAAAGTATGTTTTAAACCTCAAATTTGCATTTTCAACATTTTTTAACAGTCTCGATGGTATGAAGTTTGATTCTGAGTTCGGGTTTTACCATCTCAGTGTGAGAATTAGTCTCTCTCAAAGAGACTAAAAATATGCCTTCAACCTCAAAACTCGTTGTTTCAACTATTATTTTTCAATCTCTATAACACGTAGATTGACTAGAACAAATACTGCCCACCACACAAACGCCAAACGATCCACCGATATAAACAAACATGGGAAGAACCAACTGCCCACGACAATCGAACCCACAAGACAGCGACCACACCACTTAAGGGGAGGGGGAAGAACGGTAGAGAATCATACATGCAAAATGTCAACCTGTGACTTTCCATGAAGATGTAGAGAAAACATTATTATAGCTGAACTAGAATTAACTACACCGCAATTCATCAAGACAGATTAAACACATGAAGAACTAGCTACCCACGACAATCAACCCCACAGGACAAGACCTCACTACTTAAGGGGAAGGGGAAGAGCGGTAGAGAGAATCATACATGCATGCAAAATGTCAACGTGGGACTTTCCATGAAGATGTAAGGAAAACAGTATTTTAGTTGAACTAGAATCAACTACACTATAATTCATCAAGAGGGATTAAACAAAATAAAAGTCTCAGCATTTTCCACCATATATGATTTCATTGGCAATAAGTTCATTTGCAATGAGTTGTGCCATTCTTCAGTTCATAATAAAAGAAAGCTTTGTATAACACTGTTAAACACATGCCAGCTTGAAGATAGCATCATTTTGGTCGAAGAGAAGCATTTCCATATTTATGAGCATATCGATCTCTAACATGCAAAGAAAAGTACCAAAATGTGAAAACAATATCATATTCTTAGTTGATAAAAAAATGCAACATAAATTCCTTAAAAAAATGTGTGTCATGGATGCATCACATGTAAAACAAACGGACAAATATAACTTGTCAATGACTTGATACAAATTATACAACTTATTTCATGCGGAGTGGTCTGTATTGGAATAAATACGTGATTCAGCTTGCACCTTTTTTTTGTTCTATTGAAATGTTCTGTGATTTCGCAATCATAATTTATTAGGTTAACAAATTGAGTTTCATCATTCCCCGGCAAAATCAGCAATAGCATTTTAAGCAAAAAATCATTAAAAAACTATGACTGCGTCAGAACGTATTTGCCGCTCAATTAATGATCTATGTGGGTGAAGGTTTAAATACTATTTTATAATTCATCAACATATGTTCACAAGGGAATATCTCCACCATTGATATGTTTAAAAGCTTGCAGTTAGAACTAATAGGCACACTTGCAAATATATGGGGCGGAGTACTTGAGGGCGGAACACGACACAAACAGGATATAGAGATTCCTCCCAGCGCATCGAAGCATCGAAAACAAAGAAGTTCATACCCAACTCCAAGATTATCTTGCTGAGCATCAATGGCTACTCCATAGCATTTGATTGTTGTGTTTCTATGAGAGCATCTTCAATAGTTGATGTAAAATACATCATCAAATTGTGATTCGAGTAAAATTTATATCACCAAAAAGTGATTTTTATATATCATAAAAAACCTACAGGTCCAACATATGATGTAAGATAGGTGTTGCAAAATACATCATGGTTGTCTTCTTGTGGGTGCCCTATTTGACATCATGTGTTGGAGGACTTCGTGATGTAAAAGTAACACTTGGTGATACAAATTTTGCTCCAGCAGTGTGGTCCCTTGATGATATAAAATTTGCTCGACAACATCAAGTGATGCAAATTGGCATGAGTTGGTGGCTTATTTTACATCACACCCTATCCCTCGAGTAAAGATATTTGCATCAATATCATCTATTGGAGTAGTGTTTTTCCACTGGTGATGTAAAAAGTGGCCCCAACATATTTTACATCATCTATTGGAGATGCTCCTCATGCTTATTACTTCATTTGGAACCTTTCGTGTGTTTAAATTTGAATAATTTGTCTTGTCAACTTTTATCATCATGTTTTGGATTTAATATGTAGTTGAAATGTAGTACGTAAACAAAAACTTAGAAAATTTGGCGAAGATTTTTGTTAAGGAGTTAAGTTTTAGGGGTTTGGCTAGGAACCATTTTTATTTAACTCCTCAAATATAAATACTTAATGTATAAAGGTCGTTTGAGCGAAAAATGCCAAAGGAGCTCGAGCTACAGGGAGCTCATTTTCAAATTTCCCACAGTGTGAATTTTCTTTTTTGATTCTTTTGTGAACACACATACACATAAGACAAATAAGTATTTTCAAAATGTTCCCCTTACTTTTGTTGTTGGGCTGGAATTTTGTTTTCTTTACACCCTACAAATTGTAATATTTTTAAACGAAATTCCATAGGTTTGCGTGGGACACATATATGTTTTAATCGATTTTTTAAAACAGTTAAATATGTTTTTTGAATTTTTTTAATACCGAGCTCTCGGTCATCAAAAGTCTGCACTCTCGTCTGAGATGATATGTTATGAGATGCTCTTGTCCCCGCAGCATCGTCTTGCGGCATAGAACCGCAACACGGCGCAGAGCGCATAGGTACGCCGTACGCCCCGCGTGGAAGAGCGCATCGTCAAGGGTTTCATCCAACACGTCGTGAAACAAGATTTCTCATTACGGTATTTTTAGGGGGAATTTCTCGTTACGAGTCGCAACTGGCGAGACACTCTTTCAACGTCAGTTCCTAGCCGCCTCTGCGAAGTCAGAGCAAGACGCACAGTTTTCATGATCATCACTGGATCGTAAAGTGAAACTTTGTTGATTAGCTTAACTATTCTTGTAGACAAAAGAAGGATCGATCACATCAACCCTCCCGGACCCATTTACAGACACCAAAGACCTAACACTTACTTAAACCAAATTCAGAGTAAGACCGATAAAGCAAACCTATAAAGCAGACCTATATGCTAACAGGACTTGCAGAGATAAACGACTACTATAACTTTCTCCTGAACCGAGAGCAAAGACATGGATCGAGGCGCATCGACCAGGCTTACGGCTTCCCGTTCCCCTTCTTCTTCCAGAACCTGCGGTAGAACTGCACGGTGCGGCCGTTGAGCGGCTGCGTCGGCCTGTTGTTGCGCCGGTAGCCTTCCTCCAGGGGCGCGATCAGGGCGGCAGCCTGCCCCATCGCCATCTCCCTCACCTGCACCAGGTTTCTCCCAGGTTCAAACATCAAACGAATTCAGAGCACAAGCTGCGGTTCAGCGCTAATCCTCCTTTTCGAAAGTAAAAAAGTTAACTGGTTTGGAGGCCGGAGACGACGTACCCTGCCGTGGATGTTCCAGATGACGTTCTCGGTGCACGGCGGCGTGGTCAGCGACCCGACGTACCGGTAGTACATGTTGGCGTAACGCCGCAGCGGCCACATGTTCACGACTCCGGCGGGGATCGGAGCACCTTTCTCGGCCCTGCACGCCTCCACGTAGAGCTCCGATAGCTTATCCTGCAGCTGCCATCCATCAACGGGCCAAATGGTCAAATCTAGAAATGAATCCGCAGTCAAGGCATATAAACTCTTTGAGGATCAAAACTCACCTGCATAAGGAAAGGGTCTGGCCTGCCGAGCCGGTACAGGATCGACACAACGGATATGTTGCCGTCGTCGCTGAAGTGAACCATGTGCTGCTCCACCGCAAACCTGCCACACGGGTGCACAAATCATGCTAAAAAACACGACGATCCATCTACTAGTATCTATCCTTTGTGCGCGTTTCGGTTTGCAAACCTTTCGCCGTTGATGGTGTGCTCCGAAGGAGAGTGCCAATGGATGTTGTCCAGCTTGTACTTCACCCCGTCGATCTGCACCGTCCCAGCAGCATCCTCGCATCGCAGCTGCATCGACCGATCGCACAGAAGAAGAAGAAGACGGTGAAACCAACGAGAGAAATCTGAATACGCGCGTAGACACGCAGCGAGAGGATGTATTAAAACAGAAACTGCTGAACGCAGAAGTCAGGTAAGCGGCGTTTGGTTGAGAGCAAAATTACCGCGATGTTGAAGATGTTGTCTACGAGGGTAGCATTCGCAGCGGTGTACTCCCTGTGAAGAGGCCCCAACATCGGGTTGTAAACCACGTCGCTGGTCCTGATATCAACCGGAGACTGGTACGTCCCCATGGCGCACTGCGTGAAGTTGGGGTCCAATCCCCCCCAGTGATCGGGGCCAAGAGGACCGGTGTACCCAAACTTGGCACCATCTGCTACGCATCAAGGAAGGATGGGCATATCATACATGACCAACGCAGTAAAACACTAACCGCAAATGTGCTAGGAAGAAGAATTAACGTACTGCTGTCACATGCAAGGGAGGTGAGAAAGCAAGCGCACAGCAGCAGCAGAGCAATGGCTGATGCATCTCCGTCGCGAGTACTCGCCATCTTCTCCTGCAACGGGTGTGTTCTTCGAAGTTAAGCCGCAGGTAGAACAGAAGTAGAATGCGCAAATAAATAGAGGGCGGACAGATGGAAAGATAGATATGGCTTAATTGTGGCACTGTGGTGGCCATCGGCCGGCCCGAGCTCCGCCTACCTCTGCTTTGCCAAGTGCGATGCTCTGGTCCTGCGAACAGTGGACGCGCCCGGTCTACTGGAGATGCAAGGTCCTGCAAAAAGACAGACGGAAGGTGAGGCGATTCCCTATACCCATCACAAGATCATGCGCAAAAGAGCGTAATCATGCAGGGCCTCGATCGAGACGAGATGAGGTCGTAGGCCGGGATGCTGATAGCCACACACCGTCACGTCAGAAGAACCCGAGTAGCCTTTCCAAAAGGCGAGTAGTCGACCTCGAGCTCTCGGTGCTGGAATCTTTCTTCCGAGACGAGACCCGAGCAAGAACGCGCGCTGCCGGTGAAGGTGCTAGCTAGCTCGAGTCTCCTATATATACACAGGGCAGGGCAGGGCAGGTCGCCACTTGCCGATGTGGCCCATCACTCTTGCAGAGAGTTACGGTGCGCGTGGGAGGAGTGGTGGCTGGTGCTCGCCGCGGTAATAGTAGCACGTACGTACGTGCTCAGCAATTTCACCGTGCATGCTGCATGCACGAGTCGTGCTTCAGAGATTGTTGGGCCACGTCCTCCACACCCTCAAGGCTCCGCCATGTTTCTGACTACGTCCTCCACGTCGTGTATGCAACTGAGGCGCGCGCGCGGCTCAGGTCCTTTGGCAGACGTCAATTTTTCCCGCGCTCTTTTGAACAATAGATCGTAATCACTTCGGGTCTCAAAAAACAAAAGAGACACCAGGGCCGTTTATTCTGCCTTGTCGCACCGTGTTGCGGGTCCGGTCATTTTTTATCTTCGTGAGAACAATAGATCATGGCCGATCAACGAGATATCCAATAAAGCCCTGCAATTAATCCAAACAGCAGGCAGTAACAGAACTGAGTGAAGAAGTGACAAGAACACCCGTTACTTTTGACAGCACTGTGAGACCAAGACCCATCACTAGCTAGAACCAAGAGACGTGCAAGGGGCAGGAAAACGTCGCTTATCTACGGGAATACGTACATCACACTATTCGAGACATTGCAAGCTTCAGGGACCATGGCACGTTCTGGAAGGAATCATGGATGAAATAATAGACGCGCCTGCTTGTCGTCTAAGAGGTTGACATTCATAAGTTGATCCATGTAGGCCTGGCATTGCACTGCCTACGACTTCAGCAGGCGCAAAAAGTTGACTCTCCAGCAAGATCAAGTGATCAACAGTAGTCAAGGGAATAATTGAATAGGGGTAGAGCCTATGGCAGGCCAAATATGTGACATGTCCGGCCACTTCAAATGCTAACCACGGGATTCTGGATTTACGTACTTCACATTTGCCGCCCCATGATCGGTTAGTGGGGGAGGATAAGGTCGGTCCATGGTGCTGTTTTTTTTTTTGGAAAATCATGGTGATGTTTAATAGTACGTGCAAAGCATCAGGCCATCAGGACGCACTGTTCACAAGAGTTGGATGCATAAAATGGCTCACAAAGTACAAGGACATGGAGTCCGACATGGAGATGCAAGATTAGCGATGCATGCGCAAATGGCTACAACCGCATGCACATGATTTCTCAAATTCGGCACTAACATTTTTACCGATGAAGCGGCCGTGACCATTTGAGAGTTAAAAGCATTAGCATTATGCCCTATGTCCAATTTGAGAGTTAAAAGCAGAAAACCACCACATTTGTGGTTATGTTTTCCAGCAAAGTTCCTATTTTTTTTGTAAAAGGCGCCGGTTTTTGGTAAACTTTTGCAAATAGAACTCATCGCTTGCTTTGCCGCGTTTGAGCGCGTTTCTGTGATGTAAGGACTGAGCGGACGGCGTTGTTTGAAATGAAGCTGGCCAAAACGAATTGGTCGACCCAGTCAGCCAGACAGACGCAACCACTCTCTCTTCTCTCACGCGCTCACGTGCTCTCTTCTCTACTCGCGTGGCCATCACTGACAAGGTTGCTCGTCGCGGGCCGCCATGGTGTCCTGGAACGACGACAACAACAAGGACTCCGCCGCCCAGTACATCTCCTCCCGCGACTCCGCTGTCAAGGTCAATACTGCTAGCGAGGGTTTTGATTTGGGTGTTTGGGGTTTTAGGGTTTCTGTGACTCCGGATCGATTTGAACTCGTTTCTTCGGTTGGTCCGGATCCTAGCTACAATTGATGACCCGAACTATTGTGGTGCTTACGACGAGGTGATGGTGATGTTTGAGCATGGGAAGCCGGTGGAGAGGTTTGTTGCATTCGAAGGGATTAGCACTGGGAGGAGGTTCATTGCTTGTGCCCTAACTACAAGTTAGCAAATATTTGGAATCTCTCAGTTTTAGGGTTCCTTGTGCACTATTTTATGCAAAATAGAAATTTTGTTCTAGGGTTCACTGTGCAATGTTCATGTTCACTGTTCATGTCAACTATAATTTGTAGTTTGACTATAGAAAAAACTCCATTTTACTACCCTGAATAAAGTGGGTGGTTCACTTTACCTCCTAATCTATTTTTCTGCTTCTTTTACCCCCTAAAACCCAAATTGGACAAAACACCCCCCCGGCTGGTTTTTCTCCATCCACTACTGACGTGGCACTAGTTGCTACCTCTTAAGCTTGCGTTGGTTTTTTCCCTTGAAGAGGAAAGGGTGATGCAGCAAAGTAGAGTAAGTATTTCCCTCAGTTTTGAGAACCAAGGTATCAATCCAGTAGGAGACAACGCACAAGCCACCGAATACCTGCACAAACAAACACCAACTTGCACCCAACGCGATAAAGGGTTGTCAAGCCCTTCACGGTTATTTACAGAGTGAGATCTGATATAGATGGATAAACGGTAAAGTAATATTTTTGGTATTTTTGGTTTATGGAACGGAAAGTAAAAGATTGCAAAGAAAGTCAATAGAAACCACAATTGTAGATCGGAAACTTATATAATGAAAAGTAGACCCGGGGGCCATAGGTTTCACTAGAGACTTCTCTCAAGATAGAAAGTATTACGGTGGATGAACAAATTACTGTTGAGCAATTGATAGAAAAGCGCAAAGTTATGACGATATCTAAGGAAATGATCATGAATATAGGCATCACGTCTGTGTCAATTAGACTGAAACGATTCTGCATCTACTACTATTACTCCACCCATCGACCGCTATCCAGCATGCATCTAGAGTATTAAGTTCATAAAGAACGGAGTAACACATTAAGAAAGATGACATGATGTAGAGGAATTAACTCAAGCAATATGATGAAAACCCCATCTTTTTTTATCCTCGATGGCAACAATAAAATACGTGTCGGTTCCCCTTCTGTCACTAGGATCGAGCACCGCAAGATTGAACCCAAAGCTAAGCACTTCTCCCATTGCAAGAAAAACCAATCTATTTGGCCAAACCAAATCGATAGTTCGAAGAGACTTGCAAAGATATCAAATCATGCATATAAGAATTCAGAGGAGATTCAAATAACATTCATAGATAAGCTGATCATAAACCCACAATTCATCGAATCTCGGCAAACACACCACAAAAGAGTATTACACCGAATAGATCTCCAAGAACGTCGAGGAGAACTTTGTATTGAGAATCAAAGAGAGAGAGAGAGAGAGAGAGAGAGAGAGAGAGAGAGAGAGAGTCATCTAGCTACTAGCTATGGACCCTTAGGTTTGTGGTAAACTACTCACGCTTCATCGGAGAGGCAATGGTGTTGATGTAGAAGCCCTCCATGATCGAATCTCCCTCCGGAAGGACGCCGGAAAAGACCCCAAGATGGGACCTCACGGGTACAGAAGGTTCCGGCGGTGGAAAAGTGGTTTCGTAGCTCCCTTCGTAGGTTTTGGGATATTTGTGAATATATAGGCGGAAGAAATAGGTCGGTGGAGTCACGAGGGGCCCACAAGGGTGGGGGGCGCGCCCTACCCCCTGGGCGCGCCTCCCGACCTTGTGGCCACCTCGTGGCTTTCCTGGCATGCACTCCAATCCCTCTGGATGTCTTTTGGTCCAAGAAAAATCATCGCGAAAGTTTCATTCTGTTTGGTATTCCTTTTTTGCGGAACTCTAAAACAAGGAAAAAACAAGAACTGACACTGGGCTCTAGGTTAATAGGTTAGTCCCAAAAATCATATAGAATATCATATTAATGCATATAAAGCATCCGAAACAGATAATATAATAGCATGGAACAATAAAAATTTATAGATGCGTTGGAGACGTATCAAGCATCCCCAAGCTTAATTCCTGCTCGTCCTCGAGTAGGTAAATGATAAAAACAGAATTTTTGATGTGGAATGCTACCTAACATATTTATCCATATAATTCTCTTTATTGTGGCATGAATGTTCAGATCCATATGATTCAAAACAAAAGTTTAATATTGACATAAAAACAATAATACTTCAAGCATACTAACAAAATAATTATGTCTTCTCAAAATATCATGGTCAAAGAAAGCTTATCCCTACAAAATCATATAGTCTGGCTATGCTCCATCTTCATCACACAAAATATTTAAATCATGCACAACCCCGATGACAAGCCAAGCAATTGTTTCATACTTTTAACGTTCTCACACTTTTTTCAACTTTCACGCAATACATGAGCGTGAGCCATGGACGTAGCACTATAGGTGGTATAGACGGTGGTTGTGGAGAAGACAAAAAGAAGGAGATAGTCTCACATCAACTAGGCGTATCAACGGGCTATGGAGATTCCCATCAATAGATCTCAATGTGAGTGAGTAGGGATTGCCATGCAACAAATGCTCGCTTGCTCACGAAGACCTAGGGCAATTTGTGGAAGCCCATCATTGGAATATACAAGACAAGTTCTATAATGAAAATTCCCACTAGTATATGAAAGTGATATCATAGGAGACTCTTTATCATGAACATCATGGTGCTACTTTGAAGCACAAGTGTGGTAAAAGGATAGTAACATTGCCCCTTCTCTCTTTTCTCTCTTTTTTTATTTGGGCCTTCCCTCATTTTTTTGGCCTCTTTTTTTTCGTCCGGAGTCTCATCCCGACTTGTGGGGGAATCATAGTCTACATCATCCTTTCCTCACATGGAACAATACTCTAATAATGAAGATCATCACACTTTTATTTACTTACAACTCAAGAATTACAACTCGATACTTAGAACAAAATATGACTGTATATGAATGCCTCCGGCGGTGTACCAGGTTTTGCAATGAATCAAGAGTGACATGTATGAAAGAATTATGAACGGCGGCTTTGCCACAAATATGATGTAAACTACATGATCATGCAAAGCAATATGACAATAATGGAGCATGTCAATAAACGGAACGGTGAAAAGTTGCATGGCAATATATCTCGGAATGGCTATGGAAATGGCATAATAGGTAGGTATGGTGACTGTTTTGAGGAAGGTATATGGTGGGTTTATTGTACCTGCGAAAGTTGCGCGGTACTAGAGAGGCTAGCAATGATGGAAATGTGAGAGTGCGTATAAACCATGGACTCAACATTAGTCATAAAGAACTCACATACTTATTGCAAAAATCTATTAGTCATTGAAACAAAGTACTATGCGCATGCTCCTAGGGAATAGATTAGTAGGAAAAGACCATCGCTCGTCCCCGACCACCACTCATAAGGAAGACAATCAATAAATAAATCATGCTCGGACTTCATCACATAACGGTTCACCATACGTGCATGCTACGGGACTCACAAACTTTAACACAAGTATTTATCAAATTCACAACTACTCACTAGCATGGCTTTAATATCACCATCTTCATATCTCAAAACAATCATAAGGATTCAAACTTCTTATAGCATTCAATGCACTTTATATGAAAGTTTTTATTATATCCCTCTTGGATGCATATCATATTAGGACTAAATTTATAACCAAAACAAATTACCATGCTGTTTTAAAGACTCTCAAAATAATATAAGTGAAGTGCGAGAGTTCAACAATTTCTATAAAATAAAACCACCGCCATGCTCTAAAAAGATATAACTGAAGCGCTAGAGCAAATTTGCCTAGCTTAAAAGATATAAGTGAAGCACATAGAGTATTCTAATAAATCGTGATTCATGCGTGTCTCTCTCAAAAGGTGTAAAGCAAGGATGATTGTGGCAACCTAAAAAGCAAAGTCTCAAATCATACAAGACGCTCCAAGCAAAACATATATCATGTGGTGAATAGAAATATAGCCTCAAGTAAAGTTACTGATAGACGAAGACGAAAGAGGGGATGCCTTCCGGGGCACCCCAAGCTTAGGCTCTTGGTTATCCTTGAATATTACCTTGGGGTGTCTTGGGCATCCCCAAGCTTAGGCTCTCGCCACTCCTTATTCCATGGTCCATCAAATCCTTACCCAAAACTTGAAAACTTCACAACACAAAACTCAACAGAAAATCTCATAAGCTCTGTTAGTATGAGAAAATAGATCACCACTTTTGGTACTGTGGTGAACTCATTCTTTATTTATATTGGAGTAATATCTACTGTATTCCAAGATTTCCATGGTTCATACCCCCCGATACTAGCCATAGATGCATCAAAATAAGCAAACAACACGCGAAAACAGAATCTGTCAAAAACAGAACAATCTGTAGTAATCTAGATAGTGCGCATACTTCCGTAACTCCAAAAATCCTGAAAAATTAGGTAGACCTTAACAATTTGTATATGAATCTACTGTAAAAATTGCAGAATTTTTCGACGCTCCTGTGAGTTTTAAAAATTCTGGGACTGAGCGCTTAAGTTTCTTTTTTTGGCAAGATCAAATCA
Source organism: Aegilops umbellulata (assembly GCA_032464435.1). NCBI lineage: Eukaryota > Viridiplantae > Streptophyta > Magnoliopsida > Poales > Poaceae > Aegilops > Aegilops umbellulata. The sequence continues at coordinate 314,043,085 of CP136055.1, read as the reverse complement.
ACTATTATCGTAAGCTATCCCAAAGGTCTTATTTGGCACAAACACTAATTAAAACACAAAACCACATCTAACTAGAAGCTAGATGAATTATTTAATGCAAAACTGTAAGTGCATCTAGTGCCACCCCTAGTTGGTTTTGGAGTATTGACGACAAACCTGGTTGAGGGACTAATGTGTTTGCGAGAATTGCAGGATAACACAGGTAGTAGTCTGATATGTCTCCAACGTATCTATAATTTTTTATTGCTCCATGCTATATTATCTACTGTTTTGGACATTATTGGGCTTTATTATTCACTTTTATATTATTTTTGGGACTAACCTATTAACCGGAGGCGCAACCCAGAATTGCTGTTTTTTTTGCCTACTTCAGAGTTTCGCAGAAAAGGAATATCAAACGGAGTCCAAACGGAATGAAACCTTTGGGAACGTGATTTTTAGGAAGATTATGATCCTGGAGACTTGGACCCTACGTCAAGAAACAAAGGAGGAGGCCACGAGCTAAGGGGGCGCGCCCACCCCCCCAGGGCGCGCCCTCCACCCTCGTGGGCCCCCTGTTGCTCCACCGACGTACTCCTTCCTCCTATATATACCTACGTACCCCCAAACGATCAGATACGGAGCCAAAAACCTAATTCCACCGCCGCAACCTTCTGTACCCACGAGATCCCATCTTGGGGCCTGTTCTGGAGCTCCGCCGGAGGGGGCATCCATCACGGAGGGCTTCTACATCATCACCATAGCCTCTTCGATGAAGTGTGAGTAGTTTACCTCAGACCTTCGGGTCCATAGTTATTAGCTAGATGGCTTCTTCTCTCTTTTTGGATCTCAATACAATGTTCTCCCCCTCTCTCGTGGAGATCTATTCGATGTAATCTTCTTTTTGCGTGTGTTTGTTGAGACCGATGAATTGTGGGTTTATGATCAAGATTATCTATGAACAATATTTGATTCTTCTCTGAATTCTTTTATGTATGATTGGTTATCTTTGCAAGTCTCTTCGAATTATTAGTTTGGTTTGGCCTACTAGATTGATCTTTCTTGCAATGGGAGAAGTGCTTACCTTTGGGTTCAATCTTGCAGTGTCCTTTCCCAGTGATAGTAGGGGCAGCAAGGCACATATTGTATTGTTGCCATCGAGGATAACAAGATGGTTTTTTTTATCATATTGCATGAATTTATCCCTCTACATCATGTCATCTTGCTTAAGGCGTTACTCTGTTTCCATGAACTTAATACTCTAGATGCATGCTGGATAGCGGTCGATGAGTGGAGTAATAGTAGTAGATGCAGGCAGGAGTCGGTCGACTTGTCTTGGACGTGATGCCTATATATATGATCATACCTAGATATTCTCATAACTATGCTCAATTTTGTCAATTGCTCAACAGTAATTCGTTCACCCACCGTAAAATACTTATGCTCTTGAGAGAAGCCACTAGTGAAACCTATGGCCCCGGGTCTATCTTCATCATATTAATCTTCCAACACTTAGTTATTTCCTTTGCTTTTTTACTTTGCTTTTATTTTACTTTGCATCTCTATCACAAAAATACCAAAAATATTATCCTACCTATCAGATCTCACTCTCGTAAGTGACCGTGTAGGGATTGACAACCCCTTATCGTGTTGGTTGCAAGGATTTATTTGTTTTGTGTAGGTGCGAGGGACTTGTGCGTAGCCTCCTACTGGATTGATACCTTGGTTCTCAAAAACTGAGGGAAATACTTATGCTACTTTGCTGCATCACCCTTTCCTCTTCAAGGGAAAACCAATGCAGTGCTCAAGAGGTAGCAAGAAGGATTTGTGGCGCCGTTGTCGGGGAGGTCTACACAAAAGTCAACGTACCAAGTACCCATCACAAACCCTTATCTCCCGCATTACATTATTTGCCATTTGCCTCTCGTTTTCCTCTCCCCCACTTCACCCTTGCCGTTTTATTCGCCCTCTCTTTTCCGTTTGCCTTCTTTTTCGCTTCCCTTTTGTTTGCTCGTGTGTTGGATTGCTTGTCTGTCACGATGGCGCTACCTAGATTTGGTGATCTTCACCTTAAAAGGTTAGAAGAGATCAAAAGCAATGTCAGGAGTTTTATGGTTTTGCAATTTGAGCATAATAATTTCTTCAGAAACAAGCTTAAGGAACAAAAAAGCTTTATGAGTTATATGAATAAAGAGCTCGATGATATGTCTAAAGAATTTGATGGTTTGAGATCCCAAATTGCTCATCTTGAAAAGTTGATAGCTGAAATATCGGATAAGCAGGCTACCTTAGTTAATAAGATGGCCGCTAAACTGGATTTATATGAAAATAAAGATGAAGATCTGAAAGTTATTGATGTGTCCCCAATTAAATCTTTGTTTTGTAATATGAATCTTGTAATGATGGGACTGAATATGATCCACCTTTACCTAGAAGGCGTTCCAAAAATTCGGAGTTTTTAGATCTTGATGCTAAAAGTGATAAAAGTGGGATTGAAAAATCAAAACCCTAGATACTAATAAACCCACCATTTTGGATTTCAAGGAATTTAATTATGAAAATTGCTCTTTGATTGATTGTATTTCCTTGTTGCAATGCATGCTAAATTCTCCTCATGCTTACAGTCAAAATAAAGCCTTTACCAAACATATCGTTGATGCTTTGACGCAATCTTATGAAGAAAAACTTGAGTTGGAAGTTTCTATCCCTAGAAAACTTTATGATGAGTGGGAACCTACTATTAAAATTAAGATTAAAGATCATGAGTTATATGTTTTATGTGGTTTGGGTGCTAGTGTTTCCACTGTTCCCAAAAGTTTGTGCGATTTGTTAGGTTTCCATGATTTTGAAGATTGCTCTTTAAACTTGCACCTTGCGGTTTCCACTATTAAGAAACCTATGGGAAGAATTAATGATGTTGTTATTGTTGCACATAGGAACTATGTGCCCGTAGATTTTATTGTTATTGATATATATTGCAATCCTTCATGCCCTATTATTCTTGGTAGACGTTTCCTTAGAACGATTGGTGCAATTATTGATATGAAGGAAGGGAATATTAGATTCCAATTTCCATTAAGGAAAGGCATGGAACACTTCCCTAGGAAGAAAATAAAATTATCATATGAATCTATCATGAGAGCCACTTATGGATTGCCTACGAAAGATGGCAATACCTAGATCTATCCTCGCTATTATGCCTAGCTAGGGGCGTTAAATGATAGCATTTGTTGGGAGGCAACCCAATTTTATTTTTAGTTTTTGCTTTTTGCTTCTGTTTAGGAATAAATATTTGTTCTAGCCTCTGGTTATATGTGTTTTTATGTTTTAATATTGTTTGTGCCAAGTTAAACCTATAGGATCTTCTTGGATGATAGTTATTTGATCTTGCTGTAAATTCTAGAAACTTTATGTTCACAAAAACAATTGTTAAAAATCACCAGAACGTGATAAAATACTGATTCCAATTTCTGCTGATCAAAAAACAAATTTCCTAGGTCTTCCTATTTTGGTAGATTTTTTGGAGTTCCAGAAGTTTGCGTTAGTTACAAATTACTATGGACTTTTCTGTTTTTGACAGATTCTGTTTTTCGTGTGTTGTTTGCTTATTTTGATGAATCTATGGCTAGTAAAATAGTTTATAAACCATAGAGAATTTGGAATACAGTAGGTTTAACACCAATATAGATAAAGAATGAGTTCATTACAGTACCTTTAAGTGGTCCTTTGTTTTCTTTCGCTAACGGAGCTCACGAGATTTTAGAAATACTTGTGTTAAAGTTTGTGATTCCCGTAGCATGCACGTATGGTGAACCGTTATGTGATGAAGTCGGAGCATAATTTAATTATTGATTGTCTTCCTTATGAGTGGCGGTCGGGGATGAGCGATGGTCTTTTCCTACCAATCTATCCCCTTAGGAGCATGCGCGTAATACTTTGCTTTGATAACTTGTAGATTTTTTGCAATAAGTATATGAGTTCTTTATGACTAATATTGAGTCAATGGATTATACGCACTTTCTTCCTTCCACCATTGCTAGCCTCTCTAATACCGCGCACTTTTCACCGGTATCATACACCCACCATATACCTTCCTCAAAATAGCCAACATACCTACAAGTCGGGATGAGACTCCGGACTATAAAAAAAGAGGCCATAAAAAAAGAGAAAAGGCCCAAATGAAAAAAATGAGAGAAAAAGAGAGAAGGGACAATGTTACTATCCTTTTACCACACTTGTGCTTCAAAGTAGCACCATGATCTTAATGATAGAGAGTCTCTCATTTTGTCACTTTCATATACTAGTGGGAATTTTTCATTATAGAACTTGGCTTGTATATTCCAATGATGAGCTTCCTCAAAATACCCTAGGTCTTCGTGAGCAAGCGAGTTGGATGCACACCCACTTAGTTTCTTTTGTTGAGCTTTCATATACTTATAGCTCAAGTACATCCGTTGCATGGCAATCCCTACTCACTCACATTGATATCTATTAATGGGAATCTCCATAGCCCGTTGATACGCCTAGTTGATGTGAGACTATCTTCTCCCTTTTTGTCTTCTCCACAACCACCATTCTATTCCACATATAGCGCTATATCCATGGATCACGCTCATGTATTGCGTGAATATTGAAAAAGTTTGAGAATGTCAAAAGTATGAAACAATTGCTTGGCTTGTCATCGGGGTTGTGCATGATTTAAATACTTTGTGTGGTGAAGATAGAGCATAGCCAGACTATATGATTTTGTAGGGATAACTTTCTTTGGCCATGTTATTTTGAGAAGACATAATTGATTAGTTAGTATGCTTGAAGTATTATTATTTTTATGTCAATATTAAACTTTTGTCTTGAATCTTTTGGATCTAAATATTCATACCATAATTAAGAAGAATTACATTGAAATTATGCCAAGTAGCACTCCGCATCAAAATTTCTGTTTTTATCATTCACCTACTCGAGGATGAGCATGAATTAAGCTTGGGGATGCCTGATACGTCTCCAACGTATCTATAATTTTTGATTGCTCCATGCTATATTATCTACTGTTTTGGACATTATTGGGCTTTATTATTCACTTTTATATTATTTTTGGGACTAACCTCTTAACCGAAGGCCCAGCCAGAATTGTTTTTTGCCTATTTCATAGTTTTGCAGAAAAGAAATATCAAACGGAGTCCAAACGGAATGAAACCTTCGGGATTTTTAGGAAGATTATGATCCAGGAGACTTGGACCCTACGTCAAGAAACAAAGGAGGAGGCCACGAGGTAGGGGCGCGCCCACCCCCCAGGGCGCGCCCTCCACCCTCGTGGGCCCCCTGTTGCTCCACCGACTTACTCCTTCCTCCTATATATACCTACGTACCCCCAAACGATCAGATACAGAGCCAAAAACCTAATTCCACCGCCGCAACCTTCTGTACCCACGAGATCCCATCTTGGGGCCTGTTTTGGAGCTCCGGCGGAGGGGGCATCCATCACGGAGGGCTTCTACATCATCACCATAGCCTCTCCGATGAAGTGTGAGTAGTTTACCTGAGACCTTCGGGTCCATAGTTATTAGCTAGATGGCTTCTTCTCTCTTTTTGGATCTCAATACAATGTTCTCCCCCTCTCTCGTGGATATCTATTCGATGTAATCTTCTTTTTGTGGTGTGTTTGTTGAGACCGAGGAATTGTGGGTTTACGATCAAGATTATCTATGAATAATATTTGATTCTTCTCTGAATTCTTTTATTTATGATTGGTTATCTTTGCAAGTCTCTTTGAATTATCAGTTTGGTTTGGCCTACTAGATTGATCTTTCTTGCAATGGAGAAGTGCTTAGCTTTGGGTTCAATCTTGCGGTGTCCTTTCCCAGTGACAGTAGGGGCAGCAAGGCACATATTGTATTGTTGCCATCGAGGATAACAAGATGGGGTTTTATCATATTGCATGAATTTATCCCTCTACATCGTGTCATCTTGCTTAAGGCGTTACTCTGTTTCCATGAACTTAATACTCTAGATGCATGCTGGATAGCGGTCGATGAGTGGAGTAATAGTAGTAGATGCAGGCAGGAGTCGGCCTACTTGTCTTGGACGTTATGCCTATATACATGATCAACCTAGATATTCTCATAACTATGCTCAATTCTGGCAATTGCTCAACAGTAATTCATTCACCCACCGTAAAATACTTATGCTCTTGAGATAAGCCACTAGTGAAACCTATGGCCCCCGGGTCTATCTTCATCATATTAATCTTCCAACACCTAGTTATTTCCTTTGCTTTTTTACTTTGCTTTTATTTTACTTTGCATCTCTATCACAAAAATACCAAAAATATTATCCTATCATATCTATCAGATCCCACTCTCGTAAGTGACCGTGTAGGGATTGACAACCCCTTATCGCGTTGGTTGCGAGGATTTATTTGTTTTGTGTAGGTGCGAGGGACTTGCGCGCAGCCTCCTACTGGATTGATACCTTGGTTCTCAAAAACTGAGGGAAATACTTACGCTCACTACAAAAAAAGACATATCCGTGACATTTTGGGCCGAACGAAAAAAATTTCTGTCATACATATGACACTTCTATGACGATAATTGTGACAAAACCCGGTATCATCATAGATGTGGTGGGCTCCTAATTCTATGACAAAAAATGGGCTTTTTGTCCTGGGCGGGCCGGAGACGCAGCTGCATGACATTCTTTGGGCCGTCCATGACAGAAAAAACCATGGTAGAATCGAGGGGGAGGAAAATTTCGGGGAGTTCCCGGTAACGGTGGGAGGTCGGGGCCCGAGCGATGCGCGTTTCTCTCGTACACGTACGCGCGTTTGTGTGAGGCGTTGGCTCTAACTGAACCCAAGCAAGGCTTTGGGCTCTAACTGAAACCGAGCGATTGCACTGCAGGCTACGCGTTACTGAACCCGAGCGATCGATCGATGGCTGTTAACTGAACCCGATCGAGTGATTCCTTCGCTACTGCTGCTAACTGAAGCCGATCGATGCTGCCTCTGGGATGAACAGTGAGCATTGCAGGGGGGGGGGGGTTGGATGGACAGTGAGCGGTGGCGTTGCCTCTGGATGAACAGGAGCCCGTGGTGTGGTGGAGGGCTGGATGAACAGTAGACGATGGAGGGGTGCCCGTGGAGGGGTGGTTGTGTTGGGGAACGTAGTAATTTCAAAAAATTTCCTACGCACACGCAAGATCATGGTGATGCATAGCAACGAGAGGGGAGAGTGTAGTCTACGTACCCTCGTAGACCGAAGCGGAAGCGTTGACGCAACATAGAGGAAGTAGTCGTACGTCTTCCCGATCCGACCGATCCAAGCACCGTTACTCCGGCACCTCCGAGTTCTTGGCACACGTTCAGCTCGATGACGCACCCCTAGCTCCGATCCAGCAAAGCTTCGGGGAGGAGTTCCGTCAGCACGACGGCGTGGTGACAATCTTGATGTTCTACCGGCACAGGGCTTCGCCTAAGCACTGCAACGATATATTCGAGGTGGAATATGGTGGAGGGGGGCACCGCACACGGCTAAGGAACGATCACGAAGATCAACTTGTGTGTCCATGGGGTGCCCCCTGCCCCCGTATATAAAGGAGCAAGGGAGGGAGGAGGCCGGCCCTAGGTTTGGGCGCGCCAGGGGAGTCCTACTCCCACCGGGAGTAGGATTCCACCTTTCCTAGTCCAACTAGGTCAAGGGGGGAAAGAGGGGAAGAGGGGAAGGAAGGGAGAGAGGGGCCGCGCCCCAAACCCCTTGTCCAATTCGGACTGGGCTTGGGAGGGGCGCGCGCCACCTCCTGGTCCTTCCCACTAAGGCCCATCAAGGCCCATTGCTTCTTCCTTGTATTCCCGTAACTCCTCGGTACCTCCGAAAATACCCGAACCACTCAGAACCCTTCCGATGTCCGAATATAGTCGTCCAATATATCGATCTTTATGTCTCGATCATTTCGAGACTCCTCGTCATGTCCCCGATCTCATCCGGGACTCCGAACTCCTTCAGTACATCAAAACTCATAAACTCATTATATAACTGTCATCGAAACCTTAAGCGTGCGGACCCTACGGTTCGAGAACAATGTAGACATGACCGAGACACATCTCCGGTCAATAACCAATAGCGGGACCTGGATGCCCATATTGGCTCCTACATATTCTACGAAGATCTTTATCGGTCAGACCGCATAACAACATACGTTGTTCCCTTTGTCCATCGGTATGTTACTTGCCCGAGATTCGATCGTCGGTATCCAATACCTAGTTCAATCTCGTTACCGGCAAGTCTCTTTACTCGTTCCGTAATACATCATACCGCAACTAACTCATTAGTTGCAATGCTTGCAAGGCTTAAGTGATGTGCATTACCGAGAGGGCCCAGAGATACCTCTCCCACAATTGGAGTGACAAATCCTAATCTCGAAATACGCCAACCCAACATCTACCTTTGGTGACACCTGTAGTACTCCTTTATAATCACCCAGTTACATTGTGATGTTTGGTAGCACCCAAAGTGTTCCTCCGGCAAACGGGAGTTGCATAATCTCATAGTCAAAGGAACATGTATAAGTCATGGATAAAAGCAACAGCAACATACTAAACGATCGGGTGCTATGCTAATGGAATGGGTCATGTCAATCAGATCATTCAACTAATGATGTGACCTTGTTAATCAAATGACAACTCCTTTGTCCATGGTTAGGAAACTTAACCATCTTTGATTAACAAGCTAGTCAAGTAGAGGCATACTAGTGACACTCTGTTTGTCTATGTATCCACACATGTATTATGTTTCCAGTTAATACAATTCTAGCATGAATAATAAACATTTATCATGATATGTAAGGAAATAAATAATAACTTTATTATTGCCTCTAGGGCATATTTCCTTCAGTCTCCCACTTGCACTAGAGTCAATAATCTAGGTCACATCACCATGTGATTAACTCACATCACCATGTGATTAACTCGATAGTTCACATCATCATGTGATTAACACCCATAGTTCACATCGCCATTTGACCAACACCCAAAGGGTTTGCTAGATTCAGTAATCTAGTTCACATCGCTATGTGATTAACACCCAAAGAGTACTACGGTGTGATCGTGTTTTGCTTGTGAGAGAAGTTTAGTCAACGGGTCTGCCACATTCAGATCCGTTATGTATTTTGCAATTTTTCTATGTCTACAATGCTCTGCCCGGAGCTACTCTAGCTAATTGCTCCCACTTTCAATATGTATCTAGATCGAGACTTAGAGTCATCCAGATCGGTGTCAAAACTTGCATCGACGTAACCCTTTACGACGAACCTTTTGTCACTTCCATAATCGAGAAACATATCCTTATTCCACTAAGGATAATTTTGACCGTTGTCCAGTGATCTACTCCTAGATCACTATTGTACTCCCTTGCCAAACTCAGTGTATGGTATACAATAGATCTGGTACACAACATGGCATACTTTATAGAACCTATGGCCAAGGCATAGGGAATGACTTTCATTCTCTTTCTATCTTCTGCCGTGGTCGAGTTTTGAGTCTTTACTCAACTTCATACCTTGTAACACAGGAAAGAACTCTTTCTTTGACTGTTCCATTTTGAACTACTTCAAAATCTTGTCAAGGTATGCACTCATTGAAAACTTATCAAGCGTCTTGATCTATCTCTATAGATCTTGATGCTCAATATGTAAGCAGCTTTACCGAGGTCCTTCTTCGAAAAACTTCTTTCAAACACTCCTTTATGCTTTGCAGAATAATTCTACATTATTTCCGATCAACAATATGTCATTTACATATACTTATCAGAAATGTTGTAGTGCTCCCACTCACTTTCTTGTAAATACAGGCTTCACCGCAAGTCTGTATAAAACTATATGCTTTGATCAACTCATCAAAGCGTATATTCCAACTCCGAGATGCTTGCACCAGTCCATAGATGGATCGCTGGAGCTTGCACATTTTATTAGCACCTTTAGGATTGACAAAACCTTCTGGTTGCATCATATACAACTCTTTAATAAGTCCATTAAGGAATGCAGTTTTGTTTTATCCGTTTGCCATATTTCATAAAATGCGGCAATTGCTAACATGATTCGGACAGACTTAAGCATGGATACGAGTGAGAAACTCTCATCGTAGTCAACACCTTGAACTTGTCGAAAACCTTTTGCGACAATTCTAGCTTTGTAGATAGTAACACTACTATCAGCTTCTGTCTTCCTCTTGAAGATCCATTTATTTTCTATGGCTTGCCGATCATCGGGCAAATCCATCTAAGTCCATACTTTGTTCTCATACATGGATCCCATCTCAGATTTCATGGCTTTAAGCCATTTTGCGGAATCTGGGCTCACCATCGCTTCTTCATAGTTCGTAGGTTCATCATGATCTAGTAGCATGACTTCCAGAACAGGATTGCCGTACCATTCTGGTGCGGATCTTACTCTGGTTGATCTACGAGGTTCTGTAGTAACTTGTTCTGTAGTTCTATGATCATCATCATCAACCTCCTCACTAGTTGGTTTTGACGTCACAGAAACTGGTTCCTGTGATGTACTGGTTTCCAACAAGGGAATAGGTACAGTTACCTCATCAAGTTCTACTTTCCTCCCACTCACTTCTTTCGAGAGAAACTCCTTCTCTAGAAAGGATCCATTCTTAGCAACGAATGTCTTGCCTTCGGATCTGTGATAGAAGGTGTACCCAACTTTCTCCTTTGGGTATCCTATGAAGACATATTTATCCGATTTGGGTTTGAGCTTATCAGGATGAAACCTTTTTCACATAAGCATCACGACCCCAAACTTTAAGAAACGACAACTTTGGTTTCTTGCTAAACCACAGTTCATATAGTGTCGTCTCAACGGATTTAGATGGTGCCCTATTTAACGTGAATGCAGCTGTTTCTAATGCATAACCCCAAAACGATAGTGGTAAATCGGTAAGAAACATCATAGATTGCACTATATCAATAAAGTACGGTTATGACGTTCGGACACACCATTATGCTGTGGTGTTCCAGGTGGCGTGAGTAGTGAAACTATTTCACATTGTTTAACTGAAGGCCAAACTCGTAACTCAAATGTTTTACCTCTGCGATCATATCGTAGTAACTTTTATTTTCTTGTTACGATGATTCTCTACTTCACTCTGAAATTCTTTGAACTTTTCAAACGTTTCAGACTTATGTTTCATCAAGTAGATATACCCATATCTGCTCAAATCATCTGTGAAGGTTAGAAAATAATGATACTTGTCGCGAGCCTTAATATTCATCGGACCACATACATCAGTATGTATGATTTCCAACAAATCTGTTGCTTGCTCCATTGTTCCGGAGAACGGCATTTTAGTCATCTTGCCCAAGAGGCATGGTTCACAAGCATCAAGTGTTTCATAATCAAGTGATTCCAAAATCCCATCAGCATGGAGTTTCTTCATGCGCTTTACACCAATATGACCTAAACGGCAGTGCCACAAATAGGTTGCACTATCATTATTAACTTCGCATCTTTTGGTTTCAATATTATGAATATGTGTATCACTACGATCGAGATCCAATGAACTATTTTCATTGGGTGTGTATGTCCATAAAAGGTTCTATTCATGTAAACAGAACAACAATTGTTCTCTAACTTAAATGAATAATCGTATTGCAATAAACATGATCAAATCATATTTATGCTCAACGCAAACACCAAATAACACTTATTTAGGTTCATCACTAATCCCGAAAGTATAGGGAGTGTGCGATGATGATCATATCAATCTTGGAAGCTACTTCCAACTTTCATCGTCACTTCACCCTTAACTAGTCTTTGTTCATTCTGCAACTCCCGTTTCGAGTTACTACTCTTAGCAACTGAACCAGTATCAAATACCGAGGGGTTGCTATGAACACTAGTAAAATACATATCAATAATCTGTATATCAAATATACCTTTGTTCACTTCGCCATCCTTCTTATCCGCCAAATACTTTGGGCAGTTCCGCTTCCAGTGACCAGTCCCTTTGCAGTAAACGCACTCAGTCTCAGGCTTAGGTCCAGACTTGGGCTTCTTCACTTGAGCAGCAACTTGCTTGCCGTTTCTTCTTGAAGTTCCCCTTCTTCCCTTTGCCCTTTACTTGAAACTAGTGATCTTGTCAACCATCAACGCTTGATGCTCTTTCTTGATTTCTACCTCCATCGATTTCATCATTATGAAAAAGTTCGGGAGTCGTTTTCGTCATCCCTTGCATACTATAGTTCATCACGAAGTTCTACTAACTTGGTGATGGTGACTAGAGAATTCTGTCAATCACTATCTTATCTGGAAGATTAACTCCCACTTGATTCAAGCGATTGTAGTACCTAGACAATCTGAGCACATGCTCACTAGTTGAGAGATTCTCCTCCATCTTTTAGCTATAGAACTTGTTGGAGACTTCATATCCCTCAACTCGGGTAGTTGCTTGAAATATTAACTTCAACTACTGGAACATCTCATATGGTCCATGACGTTCAAAACGTCTTTGAAGTCCCGATTCTAAGCCGTTAAGCATGGTGCACTAAACTATCAAGTAGTCATCATATTGAGCTAGCCAAACGTTCATAACGTCTGCATCTGCTCCTGCAATAGGTCTGTCACCTAGCGGTGCATTAAGGACATAATTCTTCTGTGCAGCAATGAGGATAAACCTCAGATCACGGATCCAATCCGCATCATTGCTACTAATATTTTTCAACACAATTTTCTCTAGGAACATATCAAAATAAACATAGGGAAGCAACAACGCGAGCTATTGATCTACAACATAGATATGCTAATACTACTAGGACTAAGTTCATGATAAATTAAAGTTCAATTAATCATATTACTTAAGAACTCCCACTTAGATAGACATACCTCTAATCCTCTAAGTGATCACGTGATCCAAATCAAACTAAACCATAACCGATCATCACGTGAAATGGATTAGTTTTCAATGGTGAACATCATCATGTTGATCATATCTACTATATGATTCACGCTCGACCTTTCGGTCTCCGTGTTCCTTAGGTCATATCTTATATGCATAGCTCGTCAAGTATAACCTGAGTATTCCGCGTGTGCAACTGTTTTGCACCCGTTGTATTTGAACGTAGAGCCTATCACACCCGATCATCACGTGGTGTCTCAGCACGAAGAACTTTCGCAACGGTGCATACTCAGGGAGAACACTTCTTGATAATTAGTGAGAGATCATCTTATAATGCTACCGTCAATCAAAGCAAGATAAGATGCATAAAAGATAAACATCACATGCAAATCAATATAAGTGATATGATATGGTCATCATCATCTTGTGCTTCGTGATCTCCATCTCTGCAGCACCATCATGACCACCATCGTCACCGGCGCGACACCTTGATCTCCATCGTAGCATCGTTGTCGTCTCGCCAATCTTATGCTTCTACGACTATCGCTACCGCTTAGTGATAAAGTAAAGCATTACAGGGCGATTGCATTGCATACAATAAAGCGACAACCATACGGCTCCTGCCGGTTGCCGATAACTCGGTTACAAAACATGATCATCTCATACAATAAAATATAGCATCATGTCTTGACCATATCACATCACAACATGCCCTGCAAAAACAAGTTAGACGTCCTCTACTTTGTTTGTTGCAAGTTTTACGTGGCTGCTACGGGCTTAAGCAAGAACTCATCTTACCTACGCATCAAAACCACAATGATAGTTTGTCAAATAGACTCCGTTTTAACCTTCTCAAGGACCGGGCGTAGCCACACTTGGTTCAACTAAAGTTGGTGAGACAGTCTCCCGCAAGCCATCTGTGTGCAAAGCACGTCGAGGGAACCGGTCTCGCGTAAGCGTACGCGTAAGGTTGGTCCGGGTCGTCTCATCCAACAATACCGCTGAACCAAAGTATGACATGCTGGTAGGCAGTATGACTTGTATCGTCCACAACTCACTTGTGTTCTACTCGTGCAAATAACATCAAACCATAAAAACCTAGGCTCGGATGCCACTGTTGGGGAACGTAGTAATTTCAAAAAATTTCCTACGCACACGCAAGATCATGGTGATGCATAGCAACGAGAGGGGAGAGTGTAGTCTACGTACCCTCGTAGACCGAAGCGGAAGCGTTGACGCAACGTAGAGGAAGTAGTCGTACGTCTTCCCGATCCGACCGATCCAAGCACCGTTACTCCGGCACCTCCGAGTTCTTGGCACACGTTCAGCTCGATGACGCACCCCTAGCTCCGATCCAGCAAAGCTTCGGGGAGGAGTTCCGTCAGCACGACGGCGTGGTGACAATCTTGATGTTCTACCGGCGCAGGGCTTCGCCTAAGCACTGCAACGATATATTCAAGGTGGAATATGGTGGAGGGGGGCACCGCACACGGCTAAGGAACGATCACGAAGATCAACTTGTGTGTCCATGGGGTGCCCCCTGCCTCCGTATATAAAGGAGCAAGGGAGGGAGGAGGCCGGCCCTAGGTTTGGGCGCGCCAGGGGAGTCCTACTCCCACCGGGAGTAGGATTCCACCTTTCCTAGTCCAACTAGGTCAAGGGGGGAAAGAGGGGAAGAGGGGAAGGAAGGGAGAGAGGGGCCGCGCCCCAAACCCCTTGTCCAATTCGGACTGGGCTTGGGAGGGGCGCGCGCCACCTCCTGGTCCTTCCCACTAAGGCCCATCAAGGCCCATTGCTTCTTCCTTGTATTCCCGTAACTCCCCGGTACCTCCGAAAATACCCGAACCACTCAGAACCCTTCCGATGTCCGAATATAGTCGTCCAATATATCGATCTTTATGTCTCGACCATTTCGAGACTCCTCGTCATGTCCCCGATCTCATCCGGGACTCCGAACTCCTTCGGTACATCAAAACTCATAAACTCATTATATAACTGTCATCGAAACCTTAAGCGTGCGGACCCTACGGTTCGAGAACAATGTAGACATGACCGAGACACATCTCCGGTCAATAACCAATAGCGGGACCTGGATGCCCATATTGGCTCCTACATATTCTACGAAGATCTTTATCGGTCAGACCGCATAACAACATACGTTGTTCCCTTTGTCCATCGGTATGTTACTTGCCCGAGATTCGATGGTCGGTATCCAATACCTAGTTCAATCTCGTTACCGGCAAGTCTCTTTACTCGTTCCGTAATACATCATCCCATAACTAACTCATTAGTTGCAATGCTTGCAAGGCTTAAGTGATGTGCATTACCGAGAGGGCCCAGAGATACCTCTCCCGCAATTGGAGTGACAAATCCTAATCTCGAAATACGCCAACCCAACATCTACCTTTGGTGACACCTGTAGTACTCCTTTATAATCACCCAGTTACGTTGTGACGTTTGGTAGCACCCAAAGTGTTCCTCCGGCAAACGGGAGTTGCATAATCTCATAGTCAAAGGAACATGTATAAGTCATGGATAAAAGCAACAGCAACATACTAAACGATCGGGTGCTATGCTAATGGAATGGGTCATGTCAATCAGATCATTCAACTAATGATGTGACGTTGTTAATCAAATGACAACTCCTTTGTCCATGGTTAGGAAACTTAACCATCTTTGATTAACAAGCTAGTCAAGTAGAGGCATACTAGTGACACTCTATTTGTCTATGTATCCACACATGTATTATGTTTCCAGTTAATACAATTCTAGCATGAATAATAAACATTTATCATGATATGTAAGGAAATAAATAATAACTTTATTATTGCCTCTAGGGCATATTTCCTTCAGGTTGAACAGGACCCGTGGTGTGGAGGGCTGGATGAACAGTAGACGGTGGAGGGGTGCCCATGGAGGGGTGGTTGAACAGGACCCCGTGGTGTGGAGGGCTGGATGAACAGTAGACGATGGAGGGGTGGTTGAACAGTAGCCGGTGGACTAGCGCGCGGTGGAGGCTGGATGAACAGGAGCCCGTGGAGGCTGGAGGAGGTCGATGGTGGAGATGAACAGTATCCCGTGGAGTCCCGTTTTGCGGGACGGCACACCCCTCCCGATCAACAGGACCCCCGTTTCGACTGTAGGGCTCCAACACAAGTCTGTTTCCCCCGTTTTGCGGTACGCCACACCCCTCCCGATCAACAGGACCCCCATTTCAACCGTAGGAGGTCCGTTTCCTTCGTTTTGCGGTACGCCACACCCCTCCCGATCAACAGGACCCCGTTTCGAACGTGGTCGGTCGAACACACGGCTGTTTCCTCCGTTCTGTGGTACGCCAGGCCTCGTTTCCATCGCCTGTTCCGTCCAAGCCCTTCCGATGAACACGACCACGCATTCCGTTCCGACCCAGCCGGTTGGCTCCCACGTGTTCCGTTGCCTCCCGGTGAACACGATGCATTCCGTTGCCTCCCCATGAACACGAAGGATTCCTTTGCCTCCCCATGAACACGACGCATACCGTTGCCTCCCTATGAACATGACGACGACGCTGTTTCTCCGTTCCGACCCAGCCATGTACACGAGCCCTTGCCGTACGTATGCGCGAGTAGGCGTTCGAGACCCTTCCCGTATGTACGTACGTGGCCGTATTTTTTTTCTTGCACCCTGGCCGCTGTACGTACGTGTACATGCTACGTGTGCGCCTCTACTACGACACGTGCATGCCTCTACATCCACCAGTATATATGTACGTATATGTTCGCGACCAGAATGACAGCGCTACGTATGCTTCGACCAGGTGGGTCCCGACTGTTAGGCACTCCCTTGCCTGCGAAGATGTAGCTGGTGGGTCCCAGAAGTCAGGGGGTGAATCATTTTGTTTTGCCCGGACGCACTTCCTTGCGTGCGAAGATGTAGCTAGTGGGTCCCAGCAGTCAGGGGCAAACGTTTTTTCACGAAATACGGTGGCCCATCCGGTGGGTCCCCGCTGTTAGGTGGAGGAATAATTATTTTGCACGTAATAAAGAGGCACTTCCTTGCTGCGGCCGTGGACCCAGCTGTCAGCCTCTCCACGTACAGTCCACGTCTGATGGAAGCCGTTCCTTGATCACGTTGACCACGCCGCGCCGAGAGCACCAGGGCGGTGGACGACGGCGATGCCTAGGAAAGGGATGACGCGGAGCCGGGGAAGACACGACAATGGATGCCCACGTGTAGAGGAGTACGAGGGTTCACTGGTTCGCTGTGGTGTGAGGCTGCCGTCGCCGCAGAATAACAGGGGGTGTGGTGAGTAGAGGGATGGCCTGGCCAGTGGTGGGAGTAGTAGGGGGTGGTGAGGCCTCCGCCGCATCGCAGCCGGCCACGGGAGGCAGGAGCACGAGGCACGAACGACGCTTGTTTGGGCGGCTGGAGCAAGAAGACAAGAGGTTGAAGAAGCACTACGGCCGTTGGATGGACATCGTACGGTCACTGGAGCTAGAATCGTGCATATTGACTAAGTTGACAAAGCCCTCCGTCCCCGTCAACTTAGTAGGCCCACAAGTCAGCCTGCCACTATACTGGGTCCCAGCTAACATGGGGAGTATTCATTTTTTTGTGCGTAATAAGGAGGCACTTCCTTGCGTGCGAATATCTAGCTGGTGGGTCCGAGCTGTCAGCGGCGGTAACATTTTTTCGCAAAATACAGAGGCCCTTTCGGTGGGTCCCTAATGTCAGGTGGAGGAATCATTATTTTGCGCGTAATAAGGAGGCATTTCCTTGCGTGCGGCCGTGGACCTAGCTGTCGGCCTCTCCACGTACAGTCCACTTCAGATGCATGTCGGTTGTTGACCATGTTGACCAGGCCGCGCCGAGAGCACCAGAGCGGTGGACGACGGCGAGGCCTAGGAAGGGAACGACACGGAGGCAGGGAAGACTCGGCAGTTGTTTCCCACGCGGAGGGTTGTACGACTGTATGAGGGTTTACTGGTTCGTCTGCCGTTGCCGGAGAATAACAGCAGGTGTGAGTGAGTAGAGGGATGGCTAGGCCAGTGATGGGAGTACGGTGGGGCGGTGAGGCCTGCGCGGCAGCAGAGCCGGCCGCGGGGAGGAGGGAGCAGGCAGTCCCGCCAGCGCTTGTTTGAGCGGTTGGAGCAGGAAGAGCAGAGATTGAAGAAGCACGACGGCCAGTTGATGGCCATCCAACAGTCACTGCTTGTGCATCAACCATTTTTAGGAAAGCCTCAAATCTGTGGAAAACAGCATACAACTCATCTGCCATTATTTCTAATAATTTACAGCCCATTTGCTAATTATTAAGATTTTTGGAGCCCATATTCTTTATGTTAGCATTACAACCCATATTGTGGCCACGGTTAAAAAATTATACGGAATTTTGCATATTTCGGTGCGGTCCAAACTGTTTTTAATCCCGAAATTTCGACTCACCTTCAAACTGATTTTAAAAATAAATGTATATCAATATAAAATCCAACAAATTCTCCACGCATAAAAATTAATGTAATTTAAAATCTCCAAATGAAAAAAAAGATATTTGAAACTAATTGCCGGTTTAATGTGTTTTAAAAATGTACAGCCCATTTCTCATTACTGATGGGCCATTTTCTCGGCCAGCCGAATGAAAGCTCTCCTCGTCTTGAAAGATTTGCAACCCAACAGGCCTGAAAAAGCGACTTACTTGGCAAATCACAAAAAAACTGGGTTGTGGCCGTGGACCCAGCTGTCAGCCTCTCCATGTATAGTACTCTTCCGATGGAAGTCGGTCATTGACCACATTGACCACGCCACGCCGAGAGCACCAAGGCGGTGGACGACGGTGAGGCCTAGGAAGGGGACGACGTGGAGCCGGGGAAGACGCGGCAGTGGATGCCCACGTGGAGAGGAGTACGAGGGTTCACTGGTTCGGCTGCGGCATGACGCTGCTGTCACCGCAGAATAATAGGGGGTGTGGGTGAGTAGAGGGATACCCTGGGCCAGCGGTGGGAGTAGTAGGGGGCGGTGAGGCCTCCGCGGCATCACAGCCGGCCACGAGAGGCAGGAGCACGCGGCATGACCGGCGCTGCTTTGGGTGGCTCGAGCAAGAAGACCAGAGGTTGAAGAAGCACTATGGCCGTTGGATGGACATCGTACGGTCACTAGAGCTAGAATCGTTCATATTTATTAAGTTGACAAAGCCCTCTGTCCTCGTCAACTTAGTAGGCCCACAAGTCGGCCTCCCACCATAGTGGGTCCCAGCTAGCAGGGGGAGTATTCATTTTTCTGTGTGTAATAAGGAGGCACGGTGGGTCCGAGCTGACAGCGGGGGGGGGGGACGTTTTTTCGCGAAATACGGTGGTCCGTCCGGTGGGTCCTAGTAGTCAGGGGCTAATGTTTTTTTCGCGAAATACGGTGGCCCGTCCGGTGGGTCCCAACATTCATGGGGGAAACTTTTTTCCGTGAAATACTGGTGGCCCGTCCGGTGGGTCCCTGCTGTCAGGTGGAGGAATAGTTATTTTGCGCGTAATAAGGAGGCACTTCCTTGCGGCTGCCGTGGACCCAGCTGTCAGCCTCTCCAGGTACAGTACTCTTCCGATGGAAGTCGGTCGTTGACCACATTAACCACGCCGCGCCGAGAGCACAACGGCGGTGGACGACGGCGAGGCCTAGGAAGGAGAAAATGTGGAGCCGGGGAAGACGCGGCAGTGGATGCCCACGCGGAGAGGAGTACGAGGGTTCACTGGTTCGGCTGCAGTGTGAGGCTGCCGTCGCCGCAGAATAACAGGGGGAGTGGGTGAGTGGAGGGATGGCCTTGCCAGCGGTGGGAGTAGTATGGGGATGGTGAGGCCTCCGCGTTAGCACAGCCGGCCACGGGAGGCAGGAGCATGCGGCACGACCGGCGCTGCTTTGGGCGGCTGGGGCAAGAAGACAAGAGGTTGAAGAAGCACTACGGCCATTGGATGGACATCGTTGACCATGCCGCGCCGAGAGCACCAGGGCGGTGGACGACGGCGAGGCCTACAAAGGGAACGACACGGAGCCGGGGAAGAAACGACAATGGCTGCCCACGCGGTGGAGAGTACGAGGGTTGACTGGTTCGGCTGTCGTCGCCGGAAAATAACAGGAGGTGTGGGTGAGTAGAGGGATAGACAGGCCAGGGATGCGAGTATGATGGGCCCGTGAGGCCTTCCCGGCAGCACTGCCGACCACGGGAGGCGGGAGCAGGCGATTCCGACGGCGCTGGTTTGGGCGGCTGGGGCAGGAAGATCAGAGACTGAAGAAGCACGATTGCCGTTAGATTGACATCTAACGGTTTGACACTGGTAGAGTCGATTGTTGACTAAGATTCTTTTTTGAGAAACCTTGTGTATGCATGAACTTAGTAGGCCCACAAGTCAGCCTCCAAATATGTGGCAGACAACATAAAGCCCATTTGCTATTTTTTATAATTTGCATCCCATTTGCTAATTCTTAAGTAATTTATTACAGGCCATTTTCTGCCCAGGACCACGGTCAAAAAGTTCAACCTTATTTTGCATATTTCGGTGGAGTCCGAACTGTTGTAAACCCGAAATGATAAATATTTTTTAAGAACTTATTGATTTGCCAAAAAAATTGTTTTGTTTTTGTAAGCAAATAAGACGTGGGACAATTGAGTTGGTTTAAGGGAAAACCAGTGGTAAAAAAATCAGCGCTAGGTGGGAAAAAACAACAAAAGTAAGGATGTAAATATGAAAAGGGAATTTTATGTGTTTTCAATATAATGATACGTGTATATGAACTAGTAAAACTATAGGTAGAGATTAGAAAACAGATGTAGGACATGCGTTTCAAGAGGAAAATAGAACTGGGCTGTGTGTTTGATTCAGTAAAATAAAACTGCCTACGGATGTTGTAAGACAAAATATAACTAACGCTGGCGGGGCAGAGGCCAGTAGATACCTGCTGGATCTTTGTGCCTCGTTGTCGTCATGGGCTGGGCCTGTTAAAAACAAAACCAACACTGGGCAGTCTACAGCCCAGTTGAAACTTGCTCGACCTGAAAAAACAATATACGTGCTCAATAAATGAGAAAATTCTGCAAGTATAGACTGATAACTGGGATGCAGCATGGATATTGTTTTTTTATCGTGATAATAAGTGCATGCACTTGTTTCGAAAAAATTGGAGAACTGGGAATTCGAACGGCGGGTGCTTATGCTACCCATCAAATAAAAATCAGGTGCCTGAAAATTTGTTTCAAAACAAATGATTCAACTTTATATCCACGTCGACCCTTGGCATGATGGTTGGAAGCAAATGCAAGTTCATACCAAAAGATCGTTAACAACAATACCAACTTGCGGACGACAAGGTAGTACAACTACCAATACCAAACAAACTTATAATCTTTTTACTACTGGCCCTAGTGTTCGTCTGGTAGAAAATCTTGCAGAGGACTAACTCCTGCTCCTTCTCTTGCTCCAGGTCCCCGAGGTGGTATACTGGTGCATCACCTAGTTGTTCCTCTGCTGGTCGAAGTTCTTGTTGGTGTGCAGCACCAGAACCTTTTTTGCTACCCGTCTGCCGGCCGTTGACCATCACCGGCAAGGTATTGCCGGTCTTGTGCCACATCGCGTGCATGCAGCACTCTGACTGTATCTTACGACGCGTCCACGTGCCCCTTTTGAACGCCCTGGAATTGCGCTGGAAGAAATGCTTCCTTAGGCCACTCAGTGTGATACCTGCAATATTGTGGAATACAGGTTTTTGTGTACCTAGTTGGCATTTTCATAACATCTTTGGCATGTTGCAGTCACTTGTTTCACCTTTTATTAACTGTCAAATTGTAATTGCTTCACTAGGTCTGCGTCTAAAAAGAAAAATAGAGCTATAAACAAAGGAATATGTTTGTGCAACTAGACGACAGATCGGTGTCTTACCTGGAAGTTTCTCAGGTTGGGTGTAGCATATGTCGTGCTCGCTGTCGATGGTTGGTATGAACAAATCGATGAGAGACTGAAATCTCGCGTTGTCAGCACTCACTTTGGCCTCAAGGTGCTCAATTAATTAGGGCAAAGGTGGATGGGGCAGGGCACAAAAGGAAACCAGCGCTAGGAATCGGCAACGCGCAGACTAATACGAGAAAACTAAGAAAAAGTTATACGCAAAGTAAAAAGAATCGGAGGGAGTATTGTCGTGTATGCACACACCCTTCTTTCATTAGTTTAGATGAACCATTGATGATCAATTCGGACCAGTGCATGCGATTAATATTAATTTTACCTAAATAGATGGTGCAGAATAAACTACAACAACTAGATTTGCAACGACGGGATGCTGACGATATCTTCAAAGAACATTGCAACAGCAGCTAGGCTTCACAGCAACATATGGTAAGCCAGTGTGTTTTAGTACATGTGAAATGTAATGCGAGTGGGATGCTTTCTTGGCTTGTGCCCTCAATGTGTAATCCTACCGAATTACAAATAGTTCAGTTGTCTGCTTTGCTGTATTGCTTGATTCGAATGCTTATTTGTTGTTATGTTATACCTGAGTTGGCCAATATGTCAGTAGTGCCTGCTATACTATCATAACGAATTGCATGCCTATTTCATTTTAGTCCTTAAATTTTCCTCTCAACTTCATCACAAGACTGTCTTCGTAGTTTATATGAGGCCACACTGTTAAGTGCTTTCTCAGATTATTTCAACTGCTTAGATGCCTTGGCAACTTAAATATAGCGGCTGTACAATCCCTTTCAACTAGGGATGTCAACTGGGTCCGGTTTAATCCCGATTAAAGTCCACTAGTGGTATGATAGTTCAAAAGAGTTTTTGTTTTTTTGAGGAAAATGAACTAGGGAGGTAGCAAAAACTAACTAGATGGGACTGGCGGATGTCGTTTATCTGCCACTTACATCCCTAGTTTCATCTTACCATTTTAATTTCTTTTCAGCCGATGCTGCTTCGAACCATTTAAATATAGTTTGCCATGCTCGACAATAATTCGTCCGTTGTTTACTATGTAAGCTTACTGCCTGGATCATACGATAACTATCTCTTACTGATGTCCAGCGGAAACCTTTCAGGATGCTGTTCACACTAGGACACAATGTACAACCCCAGAATCTATTTGTGGAAGCAGTGCGCCATCCATGTTACCAGATGGTAGCAGTTCATAGGCAACACCGCCGGAGAGCAGTCTGAGCACAAATATTATAGTGCTTGAGGCTCTACTAGAGGCAGAAAGAGATGGTGTGGCTGCCATGAATGAGGTAATCTTTATCTTGAGGCTGGAAATTACGGAATTAGCGGCACGCATTATGCAAGAAACCCAAGAATTGGAGGAAGTAAGAATGTTGCATTTGAAGACGGAGGAGGTCCTGCTATTTCTGCTATCTGAAGCCCAAGATAATCCCGGTTCTTCTTTAGATACCAGTTAAAATTGTCATTAGATTATTGTACTTGCATGTTGTGTCATGTCTCTGAATGGATTATGTTGCAAGACCCTGTATGTTGTCCATGTGTTGTAATGATCCGAATTTTTTAGGCGAGGTAATCCTCAGTACTTGTATGATTGACATAAGGTGAACTATTTTTCGTGTGAGCATATTGTATTGGATGAAATAACTGTTTGACTCAGAGTGTATCCAACCTACTGAATTCGAAGATCACGAAATTTCTAAATCATAATCATATATAAAGGTGGAATAAATCTTTGTTGTGGTTTTGAATAAATAAATAACAAAATGTATAATTATCTGTGGATATTCGTAATCGAATACAAATTGGATTTGAATTTAGTTTGCCAGGTCCCAGGGCAAACGTGAATGCTAATTCTCCCAAGTTTTGAACGAAGCAGCTAAACACCCAGTATAATTTGTGGGCTTCCCGAAGCAAGTGTTTGCGAGATGGAAATTACTGTCTACCCCTGACACTTGGCATCCTTATCGACCGGATTTACACTATTGTCAATAGGGGTAGACTAGTAACTTCAATCAGACGTGACACGACGGCCTCTGAGCCCATTCAGACACGGTGGGCGCCAAACATGGGCGGCAAAACACATTTGATTCAAGCTCGTCCGAAAGACATGTGTCTCTTCCTCCATTTCCCCATTCATACACGGTGGGCGGCAAAACAAACTCTCCTCGTCCAAAATCGATGTAGGCTAATATTTTAAATAGGGGCAGATGTGTAACTTCCATCAGACATGACACAACCGCCCTACCTGTCAGCCCCGTTCATACACCGTGGGCGCCAACCGTGGGCGGAAAAACACCCTCTCCTCGCCCGAAATAGTTACCGGCAAATATTTGGGAGATGCGAGATTACCGTCCTATCCCCAACCGACGCGATGTCCGGAATTTTAAACGGGGGATAAGTTCGTAACTTTCCCCCATTTCAGAGAAGCGCGTCCCAAAGTTTGAGATCCCCCCTCCCC
The DNA here is from genome assembly GCA_032464435.1 of Aegilops umbellulata. Lineage (NCBI taxonomy): Eukaryota > Viridiplantae > Streptophyta > Magnoliopsida > Poales > Poaceae > Aegilops > Aegilops umbellulata. Next base: position 314,018,817 of record CP136055.1, on the reverse strand, counting down.
TCCATTTCCCCATTCATACACCAGCGGCGGCATGACAACCTCCGCACTGCAGCTAGCCTCCTCCGTCCGCCACCCCATCCTCCACCTTGCCGGAGCCGCTACCCCTACCCCGTCGTCCACTGCAAGAGATGGACGTCTCTCATCCACGGCGCTGGACCAGGATCCTTTCATCGCCTCCTCTTGCTTCATCGGGGCCGTTGTCCACCTTGTCGTTGCCGCTCCTACGACCGCCTCGTCCACGGCAACAGGATATATCCCCCGACCCGGCCGTCTGCCGTCTAAAGTGTTCTTCCCCGCCGCCGACAACCATCGCACACGCAACACCCTCAACGTATCAGCATAGGCCTACACGGCGTCGCAAGAGAGGTGGTACTCTTCCATATGTGATTAAGTTATTGATCTCACCCGGAAAATAGATCGTAATTTGTTTACTGTACTTTTCTTGTCCGTACCAAATCGTAGTGGCTAGTTGAAAGCAAACATTGGTTGCGAAGTAGCTTTCTCCGGTTTGCACCTTTAGATCCGTCATGGCACGGGCAGTATACTCGTAAATCTTATGGTTCCCCCCCTTTATATTCACTACCATCATCGTAGGTGCTTCGTGTCGTTCTAGCACTGCTCCTCAAGACCTCAACCCAAAGCTTACATGCTGAAATACGAATCTGATATGATGCTCATATCACTAAAACAGAGAATGTTTAATTGGTCACCTAATGTTCCTATATTCGTTTCGAAAAGCATGTGCGCCACCCACTGGTCCAGCTAGTTCCACTTTCCTGATTTTTCTCTTGATGCTTAGGGTTTTCCCCTTTTATCTACTCTACTATGATCTGCGTAGGTGCTTTCTGTCGTACTATCATTACTCCACCCTTCAAGCTAAACAACACAACACTCAGCATTCGAAAGCTTAGTTGTTCAAATATGATTGTGATATGATACTGATATTAGTTAATCGACACATTTAATTGGTTAGCTAAAGGTCCCACTTAATTTTCCAAATGCATGTCGCGACATATAGAGAGACAGCATAATTGCATTTCTTTGTCACTTATTGACTGTACTTTCTTGTCCATACCAAATCTTAGTTGTTATTTCAAAGCAAACATCGGTTGCTAACTACCCTTTGCGCGGTTTGCAGCTTCAGATCTGCCATCCCACTGCCACGGTCAACACTGTACTCATCATGCTTATGTTTTCCCCATTTTATGATGACCACAATCAACCTATGTGGTTCGTGTCGTAATAGCACTGCTCCACCCATCGAGCCAAACAAGCTTAGTTGTACAAATTCATATATGATATTATTGCTGATAATAGTAAAATTGAGAGATGTTTAATAGGTTAGCTAAATGTTCCTACTTTAGTTTCGAAATGCATGTGAGCCACATATGGAGAGACTGGAAAAATAGTATTTCTCTGTGCACTCTGGTTCATCATGGGTGTCCAACCGACATTGTATTGAAAGACTTGTAATATCTTCAATATGCTTGCTCTTCTGCTCTTATTTAAGATGATACTCTTCTCTTGCTGTCGACTGGTCAGGTTGAGTTGTTCTCCCTTAGTATATTTTGAATCTGTCAGGTCAGGTCGACTTGTTCTTCTTTACTATATGTTGAAGCTATCATCTGCGAAGTGTCATCACTTCTGGAGCTCTCATATTTTGAGTAGTAGGCCACATTATATTAATGCACACAACAAATTACAGCATGCATGGCATCTTTTAAAAGAATTGCAGAGATAGTACAAAGGGGTTTACAGGGAGGCAGTATTTGATTAGAATCACTTCTGCATTACAAAGAAAATCTCACTTGTTTTTATGTTTTCATGCATGTCAGATATTGAACATTATCAAAATGAATATGAGAATGGGCACACGAGAGGAATACTGTGGAATGATTCACTGGCTAACAAACTTGGCATGGTGGAGGATGGCCTATCTTATTCACCTATGAAGGTGCCTCCTCTAACTTTGCAAAGTTGTATTGGTTGCACATATTTTGCATCTGACCTCTTGCATTACTCTACTTTGTTACACCATCTGCTTAGTTTAAGCATCATATATGAGTATATGCCATACCTATCCATTTTCTGTACCTATTCCATGTGTCGTCACACTATGTTTTTTCAGTCAAATGTTGTTCTTTCGTAATAGATGTCCAAAAGGAAGAGGGTGTGTGCAGATCCTCAAGGCGTACAAACTAGGTATTTGGAAAAGGCAGTGATACCTGTTAAATCAGATAGATCAGCAGCCACAGAAAACACAAGCCCAACTGTGCCACACTTTACCCCTACTCCGGTGGCCAAACCCCTATTAGAACTGCTGGGAGCCCAGTGTCAAGTACGGTCTATGATATCAATTCAAAATTTGAACTCCTAAATTTCTGCTTGTGCCTTACATTCTCTCTTGTATGAAAACTAATTTCAGATGAATCTCCTTGCTCAAAGGATCATACGATCTCAAAACAATAATGGGCTCTGCATTGCTCTTGTCAGTACCTCTCTCCCTTTTGCCTTGTAACGCTGTACTTAACTAATTGCTATTTGATTATGTTTCATCAGTCTGCACCTGAGCTTCATTATCCTTCCAATATTATTTGATCTATATTTACTCTTTGCAAAATGTAGAATAATGGCAACGCTAATAAAGAATTTTCTTTGGGGAATTTATTGAATTATGCTTCCATCAACATGGAGAAGGGCTTTGTCCAACCCGTGTTAACATGTAATGTAAGTTCATCCTTCTCAAGCCTTCAAACTTTGTTCTAGTATAGATTTGGATAGGCATCATTTCCTCCACTACTGTTTGCTTTGCTGTTTACATCTGATTGGATGTTTGCAACAACTACCAGTTTCAAATTGTAGTTGTAAAAACATGTTCCTTATGTAGAACAGATCCATTTATTTGCTTATATAATTGTGAAACCTGTTACGTGTCTCCTTGTTTCTCTTTCAGACTCGTATCTCTTACGCCAGGCAGAACTTTAGGGAAGATAGTGAGCCAAACCATCTTGAGGACAGCGAGATGACCCCAAGGTCCTGTCTTGATGAAGACAGTGAGTTGAAGCTACTCACCAGCAGGTGTGAGACAACCTCTGTGCAGTCGCTGCCTCAATCAGTTCGACTTCTTCAGTCTCAACTTAAAGCGGAAAGGCTTGCTTCAGCTCAGCTTCGACCTGAAGTCAAAGATGCAATGAAAATGTCAGAGGACTGTCGTGCGCACCATCATGCCTTAAATCTAGTGTTGATGCATCTATCGTTGACACAACTGAGGTCTACTCAGCTTCTTCAGTTGTTTGGGGGGGCCCGACCTAGCCAGGCCTAGTGCCTTCTGAAGTGCTCTCAGTTTTGTATATTCTTTTGTCGGCGTGTTTATTTGCACTGGTGGTGAACTTTGATGCCCAGTGAATGTAATATGTGTGATAGCCGTGATAACCTAGCGTAAGTTGCTTGCTTATTTATTTCATTGTTGTCTTGTTTATTTGTTTGCTTGTAGTCATTGCAGTTCTTTTTCCGCGATTTGCTAGTGGCTGCAATAACCTATTTTTTAAAACTAGGCCACAATAACCGTGGGCTAATTGTGACGCCCCCGATTCAATTGTACACTAATCATGCACGCAAACGTGTACGATCAAGATCAGGACTCACGGGAAGATATCACAACACAACTATAAAACATAAATAAGTCATACAAGCGTCATAATACAAGCCAGGGGCCTCGAGGGCTCGAATACAAGTGCTCGATCATAAAAGAGTGAGCGGAAGCAAGAATATCTGAGTACATGCATAAGTTAAATAAGTTGCCATAAGATGGCTAGCACAAACTGGGATACAGATCGAACGAGGCGCAGGCCTCCTGCCTGGGATCCTCCTAACTACTCCTGATCGTCATCAGCGGGCTGCACGTAGTAGTAGGCCCCTCCAATGTAGTAGGAGTCGTCGTCGACGGTGACGTCTGGCTCCTGGACTCCATCGTCTGGTCGCAGCAATCGGGTTAAGAAAAGGGGAAAATGGGGAACGAGGCAACCGTGAGTACTCATCCAAAGTACTCGCAAGCAAGGAACTACACTACATATGCATGGATATATGTGGAAAGGGGCATATCGGTGGACTGAACTGCAGAATGCCAGAATAAGAGGGGGATATCTAATCCTGTCGAAGACTACGCTTCAGGAAGCCTCCGTCTTGCAGCATGTAGAAGAGAGTAGACTGAAGCCCTCCAAGTAGCATCGCATAGCATAATCCTAACCGGCAATCCCCTCCTCGATGCCCTGTTAGAGAGCGATCACCGGGTTGTATCTGGCACTTGGAAGGGTGTGTTTTATTAAGTATCCGATTCTAGTTTTCATAAGGTCAAGGTACAACTCCAAGTCGTCCTGTTACCGAAGATCACGGCTATTCGAATAGATTAACTTCCCTGCAGGGGTGGACCACATAACCCAACACGCTTGATTGGCAGGACACACTTTCCTGGGTCATGCCTGGCCTCGGAAGATCAACACGTCGCAGCCCCACCTAGGCACAACAGAGAGGTCAGCACGCCGGTCTAAACCTAAGCGCACAGGGGTCTGGGCCCATCGCCCTTAGCACACCTGCATGTTGCGAACGTGGCCGGAAGCAGACCTAGCCTAGCAGGCATTCCAGTCCAATCCGGCATGCGCCACTTAGTCGTTGACGTCACGAAGGCTTCGGCTGATACCACGACGTTGAGTGCCCATATCTTTCCCGCGTAGTTGGTTAGTGCGTATAGGCCAGTAGCCAGACTCAGATCAAATACCAAGATCTCGTTAACGCCGAACAGGGCCAGGCCCACCTCTCTCCTAGGTGGTCTCAACCTGCCCTGTCGCTCCGCCACAAAGATCCACCCAGAGGGCCGTCGGGACAAAGGTCCTTTTAGCCCCCAATCCGTGAATCACTCGCGGGCACTCCTCGAGCCGACCCGACTTTAGTCACCACATGTATCATGTATAAAGTATAGCATATACCCGTGATCACCTCCCGAGTGATCACGACCCGATAGTATAGCACAGCAGACGGACAAGAATGTAGGGCCACTGATGGAAAACTAGCATCCTATACTAAGCATGTAGGATTGCAGGTAAAGGTAACAACAGTAGTAACATGGACAGGCCATGAATTAGGATAGGATAAATGGAAAGCAGTAACATGCTACACTACTCTAATGCAAGTAGTATAGACGAGAATAGGCGATATCTGGTGATGAAAGGGGGGGCTTGCCTGGTTGCTCTGGCAAGAGAGAGGGGTCGTCAACTCCGTAGTCGTACTGGGTAGCAGCGGCGTCGGTCTCGGTGTCTAGCGGAAGAAGAGGGGGAAGAAACAATGATTATAATGCAAACAGATGCATAATGATACATGACAAAGCAAAGCGTGATGCTAGGCGTGCCCAATCGCGGTAGTAGGTGATACCGGCAAAGGGGGGAACATCCGGGAAAGTATTCCCGGTGTTCCGCGTTTTTGGACAGATGAATCGGAGGGGGAAAGTTGCGAGTTCGATAGGTTAGGGATGGGTGGCGGACGAACGGGCTGCGTATCCGCATTCGTCTCGTCGTTCTGAGCAACTTTCATGTACAAAGTATTTCCATCCGAGATACGGTTTATTTTATATGATTTTTCAAAGTTTATAGTATTTTCTAATTTTTTCTGGAATATCTTTATTTAATCTAATCCGAATTTGACCAAGTCAATTTGACTAGTCAAAAGGGAGGATGTGGCCCACATGTCATTGCCACATAATTTAGTTGATGGATAGACTAAAATGGAGGGGTTAAATTAACATAGGGGGCCACATGTCATAGGCTAGCAATTATCCAAAGTACTAATTAGTCTAACTACTCATTAGCTACTAACCTAAATAGGGTCGGTCACATCCAGAGACACAGCCGGCCACACACATCACACAAGCACACAGGGCCGGCCAGAGGCACACAGCCGTGGCACAGCCGGCCACACACGGCGTACACACACACACTGGACACACACTCACGCACACAACACGCAACACACACATGGTCGCTTGGCCATGGCCAGCGTTAGCAGCGGCGGGCAGAGACGGGCAAGCAGTAGCATCAACAAGAAGTGGCAGCACACAGCGGCAACATCAATTAAGAGCGGCTGTAAGCAGGAGCAAGAAGCAGCAACAGGCAAAGCAGCCACAGCAAGCAGCAGAACAACGAGCAGGAGCAGGCAAACAACAGTGTGCAGGGGAGCAGGTGGGGACGAGCTCCTGCAGACGGGCGCACATGTAAGGGGCCGCCACGGTCGAGCATGACCAGGGAGGCGCGGAGCACGGGCGATGCGCCGGCCTGGCGCGAGACCAAGGCGCGCAGGACGCGGGCACATACGGCCAAGGCGCGGCCTAGGCGAGGAAAGTGCGCAGGCAGGGCTCGCGGACGCGGGGCTCCGGCGATCCGGCCATGAAAGCCGAAGTGCAGGGCGGCGGCTAAACGACGATGGAACAAGAAGAGCAAGGGGGATCCAGAGGAGGGGCTCACCGCGGAGCCCGGGACGAGGTCGGAGAGGGTCGGGGTGGACCAAAACGGTGGGGGTCGACGGCGGACGATGATGACCGTGGCGGAGAAGACCAGTGATGGAGACGGCTACGTGGCGCCCCTACTTGCTCCGATGCTCAGGACGGATGCGGATGAGGGAAAAGGGGGGGATGGATGAGTGCGAGCTAGGGTTTCTGGGGGACTCCTTAGTAGTCTGAGGGGGGTGCGGATGGCCGGCATGTGGCCCTGGTGCCATGGATGGCCGGCACGCACGGCTCTGCCTCTCCCCTGCGAGAGGTAGGGGAAAAGGCCGGCCAGTTGGGCTGGACCTGGTACAGTGTAAGTACTGGGCTTAAGTGAACAGGGGGGATTTCTCCTTTTTCCTTTTGCTTTTTCTTTATCCTTTCTGTTTTCCATTTTATCTCACTGCGTTGCAATTATTTGGGCTACCAAAAGACTTCAGTTAAATGTAAAACTTAACACATAAATACTAGCTAACATTTTGAGTTAACCCACCAAGTTTCAAATATTTTTGAATTGTTTACATATTTATTTAAATAGGAATGGTTCAACTAAAAGCTTAATGGTTCAATTAAAAATAGCTTAGGGGCATTTTATCGTTCTGAAAAATGTGGATTCTTTAACGAAAATTTGTTAGTGAATATTTGCAACGCACCGCACATTTTGTTTTACCGTATGAATAAATAATAATTTGACTTTACTTTAAATTTAAATTTGAATCGGGATTGGATCAAAGTGAGGTTTAGCAATTTAATTGCAATGACATGGCACCATTAGGAGGGGATTACTGTAGCTTAATTATCCGGGTGTCACACTAATATTTACTGTAGTGACACTGGGCCTCCTACGGGCCGTAGAAACAGTGGGCCTTCTACGGGTCGTAGAAACAATGGGCCTTCTACGACCCGTATCATCAATGGGCCTTATACGGGCAGTATGATGGATTGGCCAAACATGGGCCAATAACAGGCCGCATTATGGCCGTAAACGGGCTAGAGTTGGAATCGTCCGTTCATGGGCTGACCATAACGGGCCATCGTTAATAGGCCGTATTTGATGACGCTATGAAAATGGCCCAACGTATTAACGGACCACAAACAGGCCGACTGTAAACACAGGCTGAATTTGGCCCACAAGCAGAAAATGACAGTAACGGGCCGTAAGTAAACGAATGCTGGAAATGAGCCCAAGAATAAATGGGCTCTGAGAAGGCCGAAAGATAAGATGGCTGGAAACGGCCCAACGGAATAACGGGCCGTTAATGGGTATAAAGTGATACACTCTTCATTACGGGCCAGTTTCACCACGAGCCGTTAATGGGTGTATAGTGATACACTGTTCATTACGGGCCAGTTTCACCACGGGCCGTTAATAGGCCAAGAGTTACATAGGGCCTCATATGGGCCAAAAGACGTCATGGGCCATACATGGGCCAGAAGTGAAAACGGGCTGGAATCATATTGGGTGGCCTAGATGACCCTACTGGGCCTAATTCGGATAGGGCGTAACGGGCCTTGGGTCAGCGGGCTGTAAATGGGCTATATGCGAACAGGCAGTTAACAGGCTTTACATGGGCCGGCACGCCACCTTTTGAAAAAGTCAAACGGGCCGGCCTTTTCACAGGAATGGGCCTCTATTGGGCCGAGCCACGTGTCGACGTATCATAGGCGCCTTTTGTCCAATGAGTGGATGACATCTGTCCCAATGATGAGCCGCCACGTGTTTCCTCCAGCCAATGATGATTTTACACGTGGAAAATCCCCCATTGGTCGGGGCTGTTAACGGGTTATCGTATCCAAAAGCAGACTCGATAGCTTAACGGCCTTCCGTTATGGTGGATGCTACGTGTCGGTCACCCTTGACGAAAGCACTTCTGTGACGCGCGATTTATCGTGATGGAAGTGGACACTTCCGTGATGATAATTTAGGTAATGTCATGGAACACTTCTACGACAGCACATGTATGACTATCTTGATTCTGTCATAAATTTGTCATGGATGTACATGCATGACAAAAAACGCGACCTACTGTGACAAACACGTATCATCACAGAAGTTTATTTTTTTGTAGTGGCTACTTTGCTGCATCGCCCTTTCCTCTTCAAGGAAAAACCAACACAGTGCTCAAGAGGTAGCATAGTCCCTCATTGATTCGGTTTACCTACCGGAGATGACCCCTAAAAATGTGTGAAGACATTGAAGATAATGGTAGTATGTGAAGATATTCACATCGAAGACTATGACATGAGAAGACATGGCGTGAAGACTTTGGAGCGCGAAGACATAGTTGTTTCGTAGTTTCATTTTCTTCTTTGTTGGAGTCATAGGAACCACCGTACTGTTAAGTGGGGTCCAAGTGAACAAAGTCGGAGTGACTGAAGTGATGCTCAACCAAATCCTAAGTCTTCAAGCGAAGACAATGAGAGCAAATCTTATCCAGAGCTGGATGAGTCAGCTTTACTTGTAGCCCAAGTCAAGCTGTCGTGTGTGTTTGAAATCTGACCGTTGGAAAACGTGTCAGTTCCTTAGTGACCCAGGGTCATTTCGGACAAATCAGGTCGGGTTGCCTAGTGGCTATAAATAGCCCACCCCCTACACCATAAATTAGTGGCTGCTCAGAGTTAGTACACGGCTTTTGTCGTTTGAGAGCAACCCACCTCCGAAGCTTTTGAGAGAGAGAAATCCTTGTGAGGACAAAGCCCAAACACCCAGAGCCAAAGAGTGTTAGGCATCACTGAAGTCTATCTGTCCACGTGACCTGAAGACTTGTTACACTTGAGGACTGTGAATCCTCCAGCCGGTTAGGCGTCGCGTTCTGAGCATCCAAGAGTCATTGTGGATCGCCGGTGAACGAAGTTTGTGAAGGTTTGGAAGTCTACCTTGAAGACTTACCAGAGTGATTGGGCGAGGACTGGGTGTCCTTAGCTCAAGGGGAATAAGGTGCAGACACAGTCTTATGAGTTAAATCTCAGCCTCCCTAACTAGACGTACAGTTGTCACAGCAACTGGAACTGGTCCAACAAATCCCTGTCCTCATCAAGCGACTGTTCTATCTTCTTCCTCTCTTTATTTACAGTTTGTTTTCATGAAGTCATTGCCTGCCTGCGTTACCTATTTGACTTCACTGTGAGACTTCCATTGTTGTTTGGCTTCATACTATCTTCCATCCTGATCATTACTACCTAGCTGCTATTAGTCTTCGTGCTTTCACTTCATTGAATACTTGATTATGGCTTGCCTAGTGTAGTCTACCTTCTGCTACATGTCAATAGGTTCATTTCTATTGTTTGTCTTCGAAATTCCCATGTATTGAAGACGTTCACAAAATTGCCTATTCACCCCCTCTAGTCGATAACTAGCCCTTTAAAAAACAGAACCTAAAAAGCAAAAATAAAAATAAAGTTGGGTTGCCTCCCAACAAGCGCTATTGTTTAACACCCTTAGCTAGGCATAAAACACGAATAGATCTAGGTATTATCGTCTTTGGAATGCAATCCATAAGTGGCTCTCATAATAGATTCATAAGACAATTTAATTTTCTTTCTTAGGAAGTGTACCATGCCTTTCCTTAACGGAAATTGAAATCAAATGTTTCCTTGAAAGTGCATTATATCGACTAGAGGGGGGTGAATAGGCGATTTTTATGAAATTCTTCACTGAGGAATTTGCTCGTGAGGAAATTCCTTAGCGAAGAACTACTAGCAGCGGAATAAGTACTTAGAAGTAAACATAGCAGATTACATTCATGGTCATCATGATGAAATGAAGACAAACACAGAGTACAGAAAGCGTAAACACAGGATAACACAAGATGAAGACAAATAGACTGAAGAAATTGAGCCGAGGAAATTGAGAAAGTCTTCAGTCAAAGTCTTGAAACACAGATATGAACAAACACACAACACAGTAATGAGGAAATGAAAGTGTTGAGGAAATAGAACCAGTAAGCTTGGTGAAGATAATGATTTGGTAGACCAGTTCCAACTGTTGTCTCAGTTGTACATCTGGTTGGAGCGGCTGAGTATTTAAACTCGAGGACACCTAGTCCCGGACACACAGTCCTCACCGTATTCTCCTTGAGCTAAGGACACACAGTCCTCGCCCAATCACTCGTGGTAAGTCTTCAGGTGACTTCCAAACCTTCACAGACTTGGTCACTCGGCGATCCACAATTCCTCTTGGATGCTCTAGACCTTGATGCCTAATCGTCTGGAAGAAGCACAGTCTTCAAAGGTAACAAGCATCAGATCCATGCAGGATCAATCTCTTCAGTGATGCTCAATCACTTTGGGTTTGTAGGTGTTTTGGGTTTGGGTTTGGATTTTCCTCACTTGATGATTTTCGCTCAAAGTCCTCGAAGGATGGGTTGCTCTCAAATGACAAGTGTCAAGTTCTCGCGGAGCAGCCAACCAGCTAGTGGTTGTAGGGGGCGGCTATTTATAGCCTAGGGAGCAGCCCGACATGATAAGACATAAATGCCCTTCAATGATATGACCGTTAGGTGGATAAGATATTTTGGGACAGTTGGCGCGTAGCACAGCAACGGTCGGAAACTTGAGGTACAAATTCTTCAGGGCTATCATGTTCCTCACTGTGTAGGCAATTCGTATTGGCAAATTCCTAACTCCTCAGTCAGAGCAAAGTCCTCAGTGACCAGAAGAACTACGTCTCTGTCACTGAAGAATTTGACTGAACTGTATGAGATTTCCAATGGCTTCACTCGAAGGGATTGGTAGGTGTAGGATTTGAGTTGAGCATCACATGGAAATTTTCTCCTTAGTATTTCCTCGACCCCCTTTAACAGTACGGTGTTTCCTATGACTCAAGAAAGAGAAAATGAGACTACGAAAACAGAAGTCTTCACGCTTCATGTTCCTCGAATGAATACCAAGTCTTCAAGGTCACACCAATTTGTTCACTTTCAAAGTCTTCAGTTGAAGAACTTCATTTATAGGGGTCAACTTTATCTGTAAATATCAAACTCCTCATAGACTTATAGACCTGTGTACACTCATAAACACATTAGATACTTAACCTATAAGTCTTCAATACACCAAAATCACTAAGGGGCACTAGATACACTTACAACCTCCCCCTTTTTGGTGATTGATGACAACATAGGTTAAGTTTTCAACGGGGATAAATATATGAAGTGTAAATACTGATATTGAGGAATTTGATTGCAAGATATAGAAGAACTCCCCCTGAAGATGTGCATAGTGAGGAATTTGCTATTGAAGCAATGCACACTTGAAGAGTTGAATCATGGAGATCTCCCCCTATATCTTGTAATTCATACACGCATTTGACATATAATATGAAGAATTTGAAATGCATGATGAAATATGGTGCCTGATGTAATTCAGCATGCGTGCGATAATATTAATGAGGAATAAGCATGCAGAATAGCGCATCAAAAGTATCAAAGCATAGTGCAACAAAAGTATCAGCGCACCATCGGGTTTAAGATTACAACTCGATCCAATAAAAGTTTCAGAAGAACGAGAGTTGTAACTTAGCAGAAAAAACACCCTTTATTATAGACCCGCTTGAAGACTAATTTAGATTTCTCCCCCTTTGTCATCAAATGACCAAAAGGAGCGAAACTGAGGACTAACGCCCCTGAAGATATTCAAGTTGATGAAGGAGCGCCAGCGTTGTTGGGGTCGGTCGTTGATGTAGGGCCTGCCGCAGTGTCGTCCAAGTCTTCATTTTCATCAGTGTCGCGTGATGAAGAATATGAACTGGCCACCAAAGAAGGAACTGGGACCTTCTTGTATTTCTTCGGAGGAGGTGCAGACTAGGCAAATTCTTCATTGAGGCCCATTTTCTTCAGATCATCAGCGCTGTAGACTTGAGATAGAACAACCCAGGTGCGGTTGAGGGTTTCATGAAGGTAGTAGTGGTTTTTCTTCACTGCATTATGTGTCACAGTCATGTTGTGAAGAATTGAACCAAACTGACGCTTGACCCATTTGTGATTGCGATCAACCTTTTGATGAAGACTGACGAGTAACTCACGATCAGTCATCACCCTGGGTGCTGTGGCTTGAGGATTTGGCTTGGTAGTGTTGGCGGCAGTGTCATGTGTGGCAGAGTCATCATTGGTGGAATATGATGCGGCCTTGCGAAATTGACCATCCAATGGACGAATGCCTTCATCGATCATAGCAGTGGCCTTGCCCTTTTCTTCAGCTGAGGAAAATGTCCTTTTGAGGACTTCAATGGGAGGCAAGTAGCTGCAGTGGTTCAGAGTTTCAGCTTTGTAGTTGAGTGAAGACCTTGTCCTGATGAATCTCATAAGCCAAGGTGCATAAGGCTTCAACTCAAATGGTGACATAACAATGTTGGCCAGAGTCCTCATGAAGAAATCATGGAAGTTGATGGGAAAGCCATGAATGATGTTGAAAAGCATATTCTTCATGATGCCAACGACTTCTTCATCAGTCGAGTCGTGGCCTTTGATGGGACTCATTGTCTTCGTCAGAATGCGATAGACAGTCCTTGGCACATACAACAATTCCTTGACGAGGAATGTGGCTCGAGGGCCTGCCCTGGCTTCAAAGGCTTCATGAGCACTTGCATATAGTGATTTGAAAGCTCAGGTTGTTGTAAATACAACGTGCATCTTCAGTGGGTGGACTCAGAGGAAGGGCATGAAGCAATTCAGATGCTGGGGCATTATGATGTGTGTTCTTAGTCATCCAGTCCAGAACCCATGAATTCACATCTTCAGAGTTGCCGGTGATGTGCAGTGTTGCATAGAACTGAAGAATGAGTTCTTCATTCCAATCGCATATGTCAGTGCAGAAGTTGAGCAGCCCAGCGTCGTGAAGAACACTGAGGACTGGCGTGAAGCACGGCATAGACTCCATATCCACATGAGGAATATGTGCATGGTCGAAGACTTTGTCCTTGTTGAAAAGCACTGAGGAATAAAAATTTGCTTGGCTTGCTGTCCAGAAACGCCTCTTCCTTATGCGAGCAGAGTCATAGGGGTTGTATTCAGTGAAGAACACGTGCTCACCAAAGAAGTGTTCATCCTTGAATTTTTGCTTCTTTGAGAACGGATCCTTTGGCTTTGGCAGAGGAGTGTCAGTGAGTTGCATCACTACCTCAGGAATCACAATCTCAGGTTCTTCAGGCTGAGGAATTTCTGGTTCCTCCTCAGGTGCAGTCACCTTTTCAGTTTCAGCAGCAGTTTCTTCAGCACTAGTGGCTGGAATTTCTTCATTCATAGATGAAGTGGGATGAGTTTCTTCAGAGCCCATCGGAACAGTTGGTGCAGGGGAGTGAGGAATTTGCTGCAGGGGAGTGAAGAGTGGGGAATTTGGATGTTGACTTTCCCAAAAGTCGTCATTCATCAACGGAGTTGTGCTTCCAATATCCACATCTTCATCATCAATTTCTTCAACACCAGCCTCTTCAGCATCAAACTGAGGCATTGGTGATGAGACCAGTGGGGTTGAAGGGATTGCATCCACTTCAATTTCTTCATCAATCTGCTCTGAGGAAGCAGCAGATTGAGTTTCTTCATCTGACCCACTTGGGATCACATAATCTTCACCAAAAGGAACAAGGTCCTTTGATGGCATGGATGAGATAGGAATGGCATCAGTGGGATTTGCAAACGAGCTAGTCATTGGCTTCATCTTCTTGGGAGCTGAGGATTCTGAAGCATTTGATGCCTTCCTTTTCTTCACTGCAGCTCGCTCTGCAGCCTTGGTTTTCTTCACATCTAGTGCAGAAGGAAGAATAGGAGTTGGCGTAGGCGCAGGAGGAGCTAAGGAATCTGGTTGATTTTCCTCAGGCGCAACTGATGCAGTTGCCCTGGTTTCTTCAGTTTCTTCAGGTGCACCACTAGTGGATGCCCTGGCAATTTCTTTAGTGGCTAGAGCAGTGTCATCAGCCCTAGAACTGGCATTTTCTTCAGCAGCCTGAACTTCATCAGCGGTGCTGGCATGTTCTTCAGTGGGCTGGACAGATGCTTCACCTTGAGGAACTTCTTGTTGTGTTGAGGCTGCACCCTTGGTGAAAGTATCAGTCAGCCTCACAAATCTGACCTTGGCTCCTTGCCAATCAGCATAGTATGAGTCAAAGTTGTCACTGAGGGCTTTGATCTCAGCCTGCATCTTGACGAGTTCCTTAGGTGTCATCTTGACAACATTTTTCTTCAGCAGCTTCTCTTTGTGATACTGTGATTTCTTGATCTCTCTGGCCCTATCATATTTCTACTTCTTCTCTTGGATGAAGTGAGTCAGCATGTGACTTTGGCCAGGTGTCAGCCTGAAATCAGGCATAGGTGTGTTGGGGTCCTTATGCCAGAGATCAATATAATCTAGGATCACCCTTGGATCCAATAGCAGGGGCACAGGTGTGCCTTTGGCTTTAGCAGCCTTTTCTTGGCGGTCCCTGATGATTTCAGTAAGTTCTTCTTCATCAGCTTCATCATCATCAGATGGCACAGTGAAGACTACCTGCTTCTTCTGAGGACTTGGGCGAGTGCCGCGTCCAGCAGTAGCCTTTTTCTTCAGCAGAGAGGGTCCAGCTGAGGAATTTGGTGCAGCTGAGGAACTAGCTGAGACACCAGAGGCAAGTGAGGTGCCAGTAGTCCTTTGGCACGAGGCCAGATGCACAGGTGCTGAGGACTTTGTCGGGACAGCTGAGGACTGTGGAGGTGGTGCTGAGGACTTTGGTGGAGCAGGAGCAGCATGAGGAATTTGCTTTGAAGATTTTGAGGTGTCTGGCCGTGAGGGCATTGCAGAGGAACTTGGCCGTGAGGGCATTGCTGATGAAGCACTTGGCTTGCGAGCGGGCTTCTTGAGCATCGCTTTCCTTGGCTTGGCAGAAGCCTCAGTGGCAGCAGCAGCAGCAGAGTCTTCATTGAATTTCCTCACTGCTTCTCTGGCTTGCCTTGCCAGTTTAGCTTGGCACTTGGCCCATTCCTCAGGAAAATCCTCACTGCGCTTGAGGCTAGTGGGATCAGCTTCTTGGCCAGGTGCCAATGGGGCTCTTGGGCATGGAGGATTCAGTGCGAATTTCTTCATATACTTAGGAGTGACGTATCTATACTCCCTCCATTCACGTGCCCATCTCTGTTCAATCCTCTGGATTCGCACCTTGCGCTGATTTTTATCTTCTTTGCCAAACTTGGCTTCATCAGGCGTGCAGTACTCTTTATAAATATCCTCAGGGATTTCAAATGCAGTCATAACCTCAGGCTTCTTTCCTCCTTTCTATGGCCTTTTACCTTCAGCCATTTTCTTCAGTTGAGGAATTTGAACAATTGAGTTCTCTGAAGAAGTATGCAACTTTTCTTCGAGGAACGCTGCAAATGAGTTAAGTTGATGAGAACCTAATGATTCAGCAGCGGACATGTGTACCTGTGAACAGAGTATAGTTGCGAGGAATTTGGAGAGGTCATATGCGTTCTCAGAGGGTTTTTCATAAAGAACAAGTTTGAGGAATTTGACCAGATTCGTCTTGAGGAATTTCACTAAGCGCTTTATATCTTAGGTTCCAGAGTTGTATAGATCGAAGATCCACACAATTGAGGAATCTTGAAGAAAATGAGGCTTAGGGAAATGAATCAAGAACAGATAACATGTGAGGTGTTTTGTGTGTGAGGATTTGAAGAATAAAACACCTTTGAAGATTTTGTAGAAAAGTTTTGAATCAAAGAGGGCAGTAAAGTTGGCTTTTAATTACCCTGAACGAAGAACATGACGAACTATGAGTTGAAACAGTGAAGTTCATCGATGCAGATCTTCCACGCCCTAACTTGGCGGAGGAAGACGTCTACGGCGGCGGCGGAGGTGAAGATTTCCGCGATCGGTGCGAGTACGATGGCGACGAGGTCGAGGCAGTGAAGCTCTTCCTCACCGACGACGATGGAGTAGCGACGACGCTAGGGTTTGGAAGCTCGAGCGGGAGAGTGAGATCGAGTGGGGTAAAAGAAGTGAGGACGGCGACAGGGGTATTTATAGCCACGGTGAAAAACAGCTCGCCTGAAGATTTAGGACGAACGTGCCCCTGGCCGTTCTCCTTCTCGCGACATGTGTCACCCAGGTACTGTGTAGTGGAGATCGTGTAAGATCGTGGGTGGATAAAATAATGCATCGTGGGATGCGGAACGGATTGAGCGGCAAAACCGAAAGTTTGGATAAGAGTAGTTTTAACGTTCCGTTCGCAATTTCTTCAGCTGACAAGGGCACAGTGAAGAATTTGAACGAGTTTCAAATAGAACGCACATGAAGAATTTGGGAATAGATTGGATTGAGTATAGCATAGAGGGGAAGGGTCCGATCACATTCACTTAGCAGAAAGACCAACTTGAAGAAATAGCTATAAGTGAATGTTGTAGATGACATAAACTCATATATATATAGCCAATGAAGAAAAACGACGGCACAAGTGAGGACTTTGCAAAGGTGAAGAATTTGAAAAACTGAGGAATTTCAAAAGTTGAGGAAAAACTCAAACTGAAGATTTTCAACTTTTGTGGTGGCGTGACCCACTGTATAAGAATGATGATTTCAGACACCGTGTACAATTGTCGTAGGGTTCTGAGAATCAAATTCTTCATTAATTTCTTCACACTTAGAGTGTTATTCTTCATTGATTGAAGAAAAACGTTTCTTCATGTGTTGCACATCTAAGTCATCAATTTTGCATAAGTGTTAGGATGAGTGCGTTTTCAAAGTACATTCGAAGATTCTAAGATATTTAGCTCACAGCGCAACTTGCTAAATCTCTTCTCATCCAAGGGCTTAGTGAAGATATCGGCTAGCTATTCTTCAGTCTTCACATGCTCAATAGAAATGTCGCCCTTCAACACATGATCACGAAGAAAATGATGACGAATCTGAATGTGCTTTGTCTTCAAGTGCTGAACTGGGTTGTGAGCAATCTTGATGGCACTCTCATTGTCACAGAGGAGAGGCACATTCTTCACGTTGATGCCATAGTTCTTGAGTGTTTGCTTCATCCATAGCAGTTGAGCACAGCAAGAACCAGCAGCAATGTACTCAGCTTCAGCAGTAGACAGTGATACGCAGTTCTGTTTCTTCGAGGACCAACAGACCAAGGATCGTCCGAGGAAATGACAAGTACCAGATGTTGACTTGCGGTCCACACAGTCACCAGCATAGTCAGAGTCAGAATATCCAATGAGATCAAAATCCGAGCCCTTGGGATACCATAATCCTAGTGTTGGTGTGTGAGCTAGATATCGAAGAATATGCTTCACACCCTTATGGTTTGATTCCTTCGGTGCAACTTGAAATCGTGCACACATGCAAACACTAAGCATTATATCTGGCCTAGATGCACATAAGTACAATAAAGAGCCAATCATGGAGCGGTATACCTTATGATCGAAGTCAATACCATTTTCATCAGTGCATAGATGACCATTTGTGGGCATAGGAATTTTGATGCCTTTGCAGTCTTGCATGCCGAATTTCTTCAGGACATCCTTTAGGTATTTCCCCTGAGATATGAATATGCCATTGCGCTGTTGATGAATTTGAAGACCTAAGAAGAATTTCAACTCTCCCATCATAGACATTTGATATTCTTCACTCATCATATAGGCAAATTCATCACTATAACGTTGGTCAGTACAGCCAAAGATGATATCATCAACATATATTTGGCACACAAACAGTTCACCATCATAAGATTTAGTAAAGAGAGTGGGATCGAGTGAACCGGGTGTGAAGCCTTTCTTCATAAAGAATTCCTACAATGTATCATACCACGCCCGTGGGGCCTGCTTGAGGCCATAGAGGGCCTTGTTAAGTCTGAAGACTTTGTCAGGATGTTTTGGATCTTCAAAACCTGGGGGTTGAGCAACATACACTTCTTCCTCAAGCTTACCATTGAGGAATGCACTTTTCACATCCATTTGGTATAAGATGATATCATGATGGTTAGCATAAGCAAGCAATATGCGAATAGCCTCAAGTCTAGCAACAGGTGCAAAAGTTTCATCGAAATCAATTCCTTCAACCTGTGTGTAGCCCTGAGCTACTAGTCGTGCCTTATTCCTCACCACAACACCATTTTCATCTTGCTTGTTGCGGTAGATCCACTTTGTGCCAATGATGTTATGCTTGCGAGGATCGGGACGATTGACTAGTTCCCATACGTTGTTGAGCTTGAACTGATGTAATTCTTCTTGCATGGCCTGAATCCACTCAGGCTCCAGAAATGCTTCATCTACCTTAGTGGGCTCTGTGATAGAGACAAAAGCAAAGTGCCCACAAAAGTTAGATAGATGTGAAGCTTTTGAGCGTGTGAGAGTACCTGGTGCTCTAATGTCATCGATGATCTTCTCCACTTGCACTTCTTTTGCAACGCAAGGGTGAGCTGATTGTCGTTGAGGAATTTGATCAGCATTTTCTTCAGCATCAATTTCCTCAGCATTTTCTTCAGGTGCATCAGTTCGACGTTCTTCACGTTCTGGAATGAATTCTTCAGCAGGTTCTTCAGTAGGAATGACATCTTCAGTAGCCTTGTGCTTGATAGAATCCTCAGGTGTTGGTTCATCTAACACAGAAGGTAGGTGCTCTCTTTGCGAGCCATTAGTTCCATCGAACCGCACATCTATAGTTTCAACAATCTTGTGAAGAACATTGTTGAAGACTCTGTAGGTGTGCAAGTCCTTTCCGTAACCAAGCATAAAACCTTCATGTGCTTTCGGTGCAAATTTAGAGTTGTGATGAGGATCTCTAATCCAGCATTTAGCACCGAAAACTTTGAAATAACTCACATTGGGTTTCTTGTCAGTGAGGAGTTCATAGGTAGTCTACTTGAAGAACTTGTGAAGATATACTCTGTTGATGATATGGCACGCAGTATCAATTGCATCAACCCAGAAACGACGAGGGGTTTTGTACTCATCGAGCATAGTGCGAGCCATCTCAGCAAGAGTCCTGTTCTTGCGCTCCATGACGCCATTCTGTTGAGGAGTATAAGGAGCAGATAACTCATGAGTAATACCAAGTTCATCAAGATAGTCATCGAGACCCGAATTCTTGAACTCAGTGCCATTGTCACTTCTGATGTGCTTGATCTTCACACCAAAGTTGGTTGAAGCCCTCGAGGAAAATCGTTTGAAGACTTCCTGCACTTCAGTTTTGTAAGAGACAAGGTGTACCCATGTGTAACGAGAGTAATCATCAACAATAACAAAGCCATATTGAGATGCTTCATTCGAAATAGAGGAATAATGATTAGGACTGAAGAGATCCATGTGAAGCAATTCGAATGGACGAGTAGTGGTCATGATAGTCTTTGCTGGATGCTTGGCCTTTGTCATCTTTCCAGCTTCACAGGCACCGGATAGGTGATCCTTGAGGTATTTGACATTCTCAATGCCAATGACATGCTTCTTCTTCGCAAGCGTGTTCAAATTCCTCATGCCTGCATGACCAAGTCGTCGATGCCATAGCCATCCTTCTGAAGCTTTTGCGAGTAGGCACATGGCTGGTTGTGAATCTGTAGAGAAATCGACAATATACAAGTCTCCTCTCCTAAAGCCTTCGAAGACTTTGGATTTGTCAGCTTCCATAATCACCACACTACGATACTTGCCAAAGACAACAACGATATCAAGATCACAAAGCATTGAGACAGACATAAGATTGTATCCTAAGGACTCAACAAGCATGACTTTGTCCATGTGTCGATCCTTTGTGATAGCAACTTTACCTAGACCCAATACCCGACTTTTGCTTTCATCAGCGAAGATGATATGATTCATGTGTGATGATGATAAGGGAGCATCCATCAAAAGATTCTTGTCACCAGTCATGTGATTAGTACACCCACTATCAAGTACCCACTTAGTGGCTTTGGGTTGATCATCCTGTAGATGAATTAGTGCAACTTACGACCTCATATACTTCAGCAGTGAAGAATATGATATCACAATTCATCAGATCAATTTCATCAAGCAGTAGAACAGATAAAACAGAGGGGGGACCTGTGAAATGAAAGTTCATTTCATCATGGTTAGCCTGCGTCCTTTCAGGCACCTTGTCAGGTCCCCAGCAAATTCTTCAGACGTTACATTACGTCTGGAGACCTGACCCTGCAGAAGAGATTAGTTCTTTTTCTTCACCACCCACATCTGAAGGGGTGGCAAAGAGTTCATCACTCTGCGAGCTCCATATGAGAATGGTGGCAAAGCAGCCAAACCATTTCGTTTCACATAAGAGGGGTTAGGGTAAGCATATGCATAAGCAGAGAAATTCTTCGAGGACTTATGAACATAATAATTTGAAGAATAATGCTCATATTCATAGCCCTTGGCTCTTCCCTGCGAAACAGAGTTGTTAGCACGATGATGTTCATATGAGGACTTTGATCCATGTGAGGATTTTGGTCCATATGAAGAATTTGATATGGGGTTCCTTTTCTTCACAGGTGGTGTCATGAGGACATTCACCTGAAGACTTTCAAGGCACCTTTTGGGAACCCAGATTTTCTTCATAGGGGAATCGTTCCTGCATTTAGTGCCAACATATCTAGCAAAAACTTCACCATTCTGATTTTTGAACAGTTTATAGTTGGAGTCAAATGACTCATCAGAAGAATGAGAAGATTCACATGTATAGCCAGATAAATTAGATGGATCAACTGGAGGTCCCTTTGCAGCAACCCATGAGGTTTTGGGGTACTCCTCAGGCTTCCAATATGTACCATCAGCATTGAGTTTCCTCTCAAAGGCAATACCCTCTTTCCTAGGGTTCCTGTTGAGGATCTGCTTTTTAAGCACATCACAAAGAGTCTGATGCCCTTTGAGGCTTTTGTACATGCCTGTCATGTACAATTCCTTCAACCCTGCATCATCAGTAATACTAGCAATGTCCTCAGATGAGGAATTAGTGATAGTAGAGATAGGTGAAGAATTTGTAACATTTGAAGCATTTGAACATTCATGTGAGGAATTAGCAGATTCTCGTTCAATGCATTTCAAACATGGATCAATAAATTCTTCCTGAGCAGCGCTGATTTGTTGAGCAAGTAATGAATCACGCTCCTTCTGAAGATCTTCATAACTCACTCTTAGCTTCTCAAGATCTTGCTTCTTTTGAAGATATTCATAAGAAAGCTTCTCATTATCAGATAAGAGAGTGTTATGATGACTTTGAAGGTTGTCAAACCTGGTCTGAAGTCTCTGAAGATTTTCAGTTAAGGCCTTAGTGCGATCCAATTCTTCACCCAACATATCATCACTTTTGTCTAGCATGTTTTGAACCTTTTCAAAAGCCTTTTGTTGTTGCACAGCAATCTTAGCAAGTTTAGAGTAGGTAGGCTTAAGATTTTCATCAGATTCATCCTCACTAGATTCAGAGGAGGCGTATTTGAGTACCTTAGCACCCTTTGCCATGAAGCAATAGGTGGGAGCGTTGTCATCACTGCCTTCATCAGCCTTGTTGGTGAGATCACTTTCTTCAGCATTGAAGATGGATTTGCTGACGAATGCAGTAGCGGGGGCTAGGCTCGCCACACCAGACTCAGAGTCATCAGATTCCTCTTCTGCTTCATTCTTCAGATTCAGCCTCAGAGTCCATTTCCTTGCCAATGAATGCCCGAGCCTTCTTGGAGCTGCTCTTCTTGTGAGACGAAGACTTTGAGGATTTTGATGATGAAGATTTTGAGGACTTCTTCTTTTTCTTCGCATCATCAGAACTGTAATCCTTGTATTTCTTCTTCTTTGATTCCTTTTCCCACTGAGGACAATCTTGAATGTAATGTCCTGGTTTCTTGCACTTGTGACAAAGCCTCTTCTTATAGTCACTGGATGAGGAATCATTGCTCCTTGGGGGTTTTCCAAAGCGACCACGTCTTGAGAACTTGTGGAATTTCTTCACAAGCAGTGCTAGATAATGACTCAGTTCTTCAGGATCACCAAGGCTGCTACCAGAGTCTTCATCTTCGGACTCAGATACTACCTTGGCCTTCAGTGCACGTGATCTGCCATAGCTCGAACCATAGAGATCTCTCTTCTCAGCAAGCTGGAACTCATGATTGTTTAACCTCTTGAGGATATCAGCGGGGTCAAATGACTTGTAATCAACACGCTCTTGTATCATCAGTGCCAGAGTGTCAAATGAGGAATCAAGCGATCTCAGCAATTTCTTCACCACCTCATGGTCGGTGATGTCAGTGGCACCAAGTGCTTGAAGCTCATTTGAGATGTCAGTGAGGCGATCGAAGGTTTGCTGAACATTTTCATTGTCGAGTCTTTTGAAGCGGTTGAAGAGATTGCGAAGAACATCAACTCGAGAGTCACGCTGAGTTGAAACTCCTTCATTGACCTTGGACAGCCTATCCCAGATAAGCTTTGCAGTTTCCAAAGCACTCACTCTACCATACTGTCCGTTACTCAGATGGCCACATATGATATTATTCGCTTGGGAATCAAGTTTCTTGAATCTCTTCACATCGATAGCGTTCAGTGAGGGTGAGACGGAGGGAACACCATTTTCCACAACGTACCAGAGATCGTTATCAATTGCCTCAAGATGCATGTGCATCTTGTTCTTCCAGTAGGGGTAGTCCGTCCCATCAAAGGTAGGACACCCTGCAGAGACCTTGATCATACCTGCGGTCGACATAACTAAAACTCCAGGCGGTTAAACCAAAATCACACTGAACAAGGGAGTACCTTGCTCTGATACCAATTGAAAGTGCGTTATATCAACTAGAGGGGGGGTGAATAGGCGATTTTTATGAAATTCTTCACTGAGGAATTTGCTCGAGAGGAAATTCCTTAGCGAAGAACTACTAGCAGCGGAATAAGTACTCAAAAGTAAACATAGAAGATTACATGCATGGTCATCATGATGAAATGAAGACAAGCACAGAGTATAGAAAGCGTAAACACAGGATAACACAAGATGAAGACAAACATACTGAAGAAATTGAGCTGAGGAAATTGAGAAAGTCTTCAGTCAAAGTCTTCAAACACAGATATGAACAAACACACAACACAGTAATGAGGAAATGAAAGTTTTGAGGAAATAGAACCAGTAAGCTTGGTGAAGATAATGATTTGGTAGACCAGTTCCAACTGTTGTCTTAGTTGTACATCTGGTTGGAGCGGCTGAGTATTTAAACTCGAGGACACCTAGTCCCGGACACACAGTCCTCACCGTATTCTCCTTGAGCTAAGGACACACAGTCCTCGCCCAATCACTCGTGGTAAGTCTTCCGGTGACTTCCAAACCTTCACAGACTTGGTCACTCGGCGATCCACAATTCCTCTTGGATGCTCTAGACCTTGACGCCTAACCGTCTGGAAGAAGCACAGTCTTCAAAGGTAACAAGCGTCGGATCCACGCAGGATCAATCTCTTCAATGATGCTCAATCACTTTGGGTTCGTAGGTGTTTTGGGTTTGGGTTTGGATTTTCCTCACTTGATGATTTTCGCTCAAAGTCCTCGGAGGATGGGTTGCTCTCAAATGACAAGTGTCAAGTTCTTGCGGAGCAGCCAACTAGCTAGTGGTTGTAGGGGGCGGCTATTTATAGCCTAGGGAGCAGCCCGACATGATAAGACATAAATGCCCTTCAATGATATGACCGTTAGGTGGATAAGATATTTTGGGACAGCTGGCGCGTAGCACAGCAACGGTTGGAAACTTGAGGTACAAATTCCTCAGGGCTATCATGTTCCTCACTGTGTAGGTAATTCGCACTGGCGAATTCCTAACTCCTCAGTCAGAGCAAAGTCCTCAGTGACGAGAAGAACTGCGTCTCTGTCATTCAAGAATTTGACTGAACTGTATGAGATTTCCAATGGCTTCACTCGAAGGGATTGGTAGGTGTAGGATTTGAGTTGAGCATCACATGGAAATTTTGTCCTTAGTATTTCCTCGACCCCCTTTAACAGTCCGGTGTTTCCTATGACTCAAGAAAGAGAAAATGAGACTACGAAAACAGAAGTCTTCACGCTTCATGTTCCTCGAATGAATACCAAGTCTTCAAGGTCACACCAATTTCTTCACTTTCGAAGTCTTCAGAAAGTCTTCAAAATATCAAAGTCTTCAGTTGAAGAACTTCATTTTTAGGGGTCGACTTTCTCTGTAAATATCAAACTCCTCATAGACTTATAGACCTGTATACACTCATAAACACATTAGATACTTAACCTATAAGTCTTCAATACACCAAAATCACTAAGGGGCACTAGATGCACTTACATTCCTTCTTTCATATCAATAATTGCACCAATCGTTCTAAGGAAAGGTGTACCGAGAATAATAGGACATGTAGTATTGCAATATATATCAAGAACAATGAAACCTATGGGCACATAATTCCTATTTGCTACAATAAGAACATCATTAATTATTCCCATAGGTTTCTTATTAGTGGAATCCGCAAGATGCAAACTTAAAGAACAATCATCTAATTCACGGAAACCTAAAACATCACATAAAGTTTTCAAAATCGTGGAAACACTAGCACCCAAATCACACAAAGCATGGCATTCATAATCTTTAATCTTAATCTTAATAGTAGGTTCCCACTCATCATAAAGTTTTCTAGGGATATAAACTTCAAATTCAAGCTTTTCTTCGAAAGATTGCATCATAGCATCAATGATATGTTTAGCAAAAGCTTTGTGAGGAGAATTCAACATGGATTGCAACAAGGAAACACAATCTATTAAAGAACAATTATCGTAATTAAACTCCTTGAAATCCAAAAGAGTGGGTTCATTGCTATTTAAAGTTTTGACGTCTCCAATTCCACTTTTATCAATTTTTGCATCAAGATCTAAAAACTCTGAATCACTGGGATGCCTTCTAGCTAAAGTTGACTCATATCCAGTCCCATCTTTATCAAGATTTATATTAGAAAAGAAAGATTTAATAGGAGTCACATCAATCACTTTAAGATCTTCATCATTATTTAAAGCCTCTGGTTCAGCGGCCATTTTGTTTACTAAAGTAGCTTGCTTATCAGAAATTTGACCTACTAAATTTTCAAGATGCGCAAACTGAGATTTCAAACCACAAATTCTTTAGACATATAATCAAGCTCCTTATTCATGTATTCCATAAAAGTTTTCTGCTCCATGAGCTCATTTCTAAAGAAATTGTTATGCTCAAATTGCAAAGACATGAAGCTTCTATCATTTTTTCAATATTGTCTAGCCTCCTAAGGTGAGTGTCAATGCTTTTTGGAGGGGTCATTGCGACAAAGCAATCAATCCAACACATGAGCACACAAAAAGCAAACGAAGAAGACGAACTGAAGGAGGGTGAAGAAAAGGCAAATCTTGTCGAAAATGGTTTTAGAAGTGGGGGAGAAAAAAATGAGAGGCAAATGGCAAATAATGTAACGCGAGGGATGAGAGTTTATGATGGGTATTTGGTATGTCTCGGTTTGGCGTAGATCCCCCCGGCAACGGCGCCATATATTCTTCCTGCTACCTCTTGAGCTTGCGTTGGTTTTCGTGAAGAGGAAAGGGTGATGCAGCAAAGTAGAGTAAGTATTTCCCTCAGTTTTTAGAACCAAGGTATCAATCTAGTAGGAGACAACGCACAAGCCACCGAATACATGCACAAACAAACACCAACTTGCACCCAACGCGATAAAGGGGTTGTCAATCCCTTCACGGTTATTTGTGAAGTGAGATCTGATATAGATGGATAAACGGTAAAGTAATATTTTTGGTATTTTTGGTTTATGGAACGGAAAGTAAAATATCGCAAACAAAGTAAATAGGAAACTAGGATTGTAGATCGGAAACTTATATAATGGAAAGTAGACCCGGAGGCCATATGTTTCACTAGAGGCTTCTGTCAAGATAGAAAATATTAGGTGGGTGAACAAATTACTGCTGAACAATTGATAGAAAAGCACAAAGTTATGATGATGTTTAAGGCAATGATCATGAATATAGGCATCACGTCCGTGGCAAGTAGACCGAAACAATTCTGCATCTACTACTATTACTCCACATATCGACTGCTATCCAGCATGCATCTAGAGTATAAGTTCATAATGAATAGAGTAACGCATTAAGTAAGGTGACATGATGTAGAAGAATAAACTCAAGCAATATGATGAAAACAACCCCATCTTTTTTTGGTTTCTGTTACTTTGCCGTCAAATAATTTAGTATATGGTTCTCCTATCCCACCTCTCCCCTCCCACCTCTCCCCCTCTACCACCCACCAAACTCCATGGAGATTTCTAGGGTAATTCCTCATGGAAGGCCTCTTGCATTGGGATTTTGCACCTGGCCTTGCCTTGGCCGATCAGGTGAGACGAAGGTTTGGTTCCACGGTCCATTTTTCTCCTGCTCGAGACTCCAAGGAATTCTTTTTGGTGGTCTCTTTATCCTTGGCTTCTTTCACTCTCTCCTTGGATTCGGTTGGTATTGCGCTCCAATGCTGCATTGGGGGTATTAGCTCTGGTTTCAAAGTATTCCAAATCGATTGTCGTTGTTTTTGGTTCTCGGTGGCCAACAACAAAGTGGGACATTTCATCCACCGTTTTAGGGATCGTGTCTGGCTAGATTTTGTTTGTCACTTACATCTCTACAATGGTCGTTTTGCCAATTCTCCAATGATGAATCTTGTCGGCATGCTGATGAAGAGCTCAAGGATCTATCCTCTCGACGTTCGATGGCTGTTAAATCCTCTCTCAAATTCTTACACTCGGATTCCAACTTAAGTTCAAGTTCTGAGAAAGTGTTGTGTAAGTTTGGCTTGATTCCAATTTCATGCATGCGGTTTTCTAACCAGAATGCAGATGAAGCGTCCACTTCTAATTTGGCACAAATTCAACATGATCATATGCATTCTCATGGTGCTTCTGAGGATCATTCTCACATGGATTATTCCTTGGCAAATTCCTCTCGAGCAGCTAGTGTGGTTACCGCTACCAATGATCGCGCAACTTTAATTGCACATTTTTTGAACCAGGCTCATTATGAGGAATCGCAGTAGGGTAATTAAATTTAATTGGGTGCTTTTAAATGCCTTCTATCTGTCCCGTATCCTTCGCTACCTCAATGCTTCCTGCAGTCGGCGTTCAAATATGCACCTTCACATGTGTCTTGGCCCGCTACCCTCTCACTACTAGGGAAAAGCCTAGCGGCAGTGCAGGTTTTAGGCCTATCAGTAGCGTGGGGTGATGCGCTACTAATAAGGCGCTACAGCTAACGTATAGCAGTAGCGTGCCTGCGCCCACGCTACTGCTAAATCGACTTAGTAGTAGCGACTTCCCGGAGGGGCGCTACTGGTAATTAGTAGTAGCACTTCTCCCTTCCCGCGCTGCTACTATTATTTCGTATTTTATTTCTTTTTTATTTCATGTTGTATTCGTACACCTTTACACAAGTTTTCATACAACAGGAATTTAGAAATTGTTTTTACATCATAATGAGTTATTACATCACGGGGTGAAAGAACCGTGGACTAGTTTCAAGTGGATGGACATCCACTTGAAACTAATCCGCGGTTCTTTCACCCATTGATATAATAGATATCATCATCATCATCATATCATTAACAACTTATCATCATAATACATCATTGTCATATAACACCTCCTCAAGATCATCATTTTCATCAATGAGACATCACATAGCAAATTGGTCACTAGTCGTAATCACAAGTACTCCTCATCATCAACTCTAACACATTGTATCACATAATAAACATATTGTACCTCATAGGACCTACTACATTCTCTTAGGACCTACTATATTCTGTAAGGTAAAATAGCAAAAAACAAGATAGCCCCTGGCTCTCCATTATGGAGAATGGAGATTATCCTGTCTCCAATTCTTGCCTTTTGCTTAATGTTACTTCCAAGAACCTCCTTGCGAATGTCCAAACATTTTTTCCATTCCTTGATTAGCATGTGTTCACCGGTTTTAGAAATCCGATATGCATAGGTGAGCTCCTTAGATTGACCTGGCTGTATGTTCATAACTGCAAGGCGACCATTCTGATACATCAGATGAGGCACACAATCCATCGGGATTTCCTGTTGAAAAACATAGTAATAACTTCGTAGTTAGCAATGATGTACTAGTTTTAGAAGTATGCAAAAGATGCACGGATGTCGTAATAGTAAAAAATCTTACCAGGGTATCTCCATAGAAGTTACCGTGGTTCAACACGTGCACTAGTGGCACGTATTCACCATAATTTGGAGGAGTTCGATAATAGGTATTGTAATTCTCAAGAAAAGTACAATAAGCAATCAGATGACTTTTCTCCTTATAAGTTAATTCGGAGCCATCCGTGTAGTGGGTTTTGTCTATCATCTTCTGCACATTCTTTGAAGATTCAAAATAAGCTGTCAATGGAAATAAGCTGTCAACTATTTTGAAATAAACAATATAAATTAGTTAATAACTATGTTTGATAAACTCACATTGCGGTAGAATCGAAAGCGTATCAACAAGGACCCAAATGTCCATATTGTCTTGCTCGATGTCAGGATTACCAAGATCCATGGTGACAATCATACCCTCATAAAAACCATACATTTTGCAAAGTGCTTCCCAATTTTGGCAACCAAAATGGGTTACGCTTTGAGAATTGTACATATTTACTTCAAAATCGATATCATGATGGGTCCTTAGGTGTATTTTCTTTGTTTCAAAATTTTCATGGTCTTCAAAACCCATCCTCTCCAAGACATAGCGTCTTGCATGGTATGGGATAAGCTAGTCGAATTGTAAAAGATGAAAATTAGACGTTGAAATAGTTGAAGCCACGCTTAATTACAAAAAAAAACACTTGTCGTTGTTGCGTACCGTTTTAACATCGAAGGTCTCCTCGATCTTAATGCTGAAGCGCCGATCTTCATCCAGCTGAACGAACCTGTCGCACATACCTCGATCGTCGTGGCACCAGATGCACTCCCCCTGGAGACTGTCGTCGTCCGAGTACGACATTTCCTACGTTCATAATTCAAAGATTAAACTTGTACAATTAAATATATGTATTAAAAAACCTAAATTAGATCATTATTTTTCGAGAAAATCCAGGTCACTCGATATTTCCTACATATTCTAGCACAAGTCATGCCAGAATTCACGAAAAAACCCGGCATGACCTTTGCTAAAAAAGGACATATCGAGCGCCTGAAATTTGCCAGAACGGAAATTAATCAAGACTCCGGCAAAACATAGGCCACTCGGAGGTGTAACCAAAACATGACCGGGCACTACGGCTAAACAAGCACCTGAAACTCGAGCGTCTGAAGTTTTTATCTACATCATATATATCTTATAGGACTCATATTGACATGGAGATTTGCCTGGTCTCACCTCGAGGTCGGAGGGGGTTGGTGACGGGGACGACGGCGGGGATGATGGAGGGGCTGCTTGATTTCTGCAAAAGCAAAAACCCGATAAGTTATCACTAATACATCCTGAATAATTGCTTAAACTAAAAAATAACAACAAATATGACATGTTCAACTAGTTCTATTAATTCAACTAGTTCTTACTAAATATAAACTTAATATAAATAGAAAAAACTAGTTCTTTCTAAAAATAAAGTAGTTCAACTAGTTATTTTAATTTTCTTACTAAAAATATATTAGTTCTATTAATTCAGCTAGTTTATTAATGAACTTACTAAGCTAGTTCAACTAAAACTAAACTAGTTCTATTAATTCAACTCATTCTTACTAAATTTAAACTTACTATAAAAAGAAAGAAACTAGTACATCTACTACTACTAATTAACATCTACTACTACATCTACTACTAATTAACATCTACTACTGCTAATCATACAACTAGTTTACCATCACTACTACTAATTAATATCTACTACTACTAAAAATCATTATCTATGAACCCTAAATTAACATATACTACTACTAAAATCATCTACTAACTAAGCAAAGAGAGAGGGGTGGGGGAGGGGTGTAACGCCCTCGATGCGGCTATATCTCCTACGTGTCGAAGCACGACTTAGAGGCATAATCGCATTGAAAGCAATGTCGCAAGTGAGGTAATCTTCACACAACCCAGGTAATAAATAAGGGAAAGAGATACATAGTTGGCTTACAGTCGCCACTTCACACAATACATAAATAAACATTCATCATCCAGATTACACTCAAGGTCCGACTACGGAACCAAAATGAAAGAAGACTACCCCAAATGCTACACAGATCCCCGATCGTCCCAACTGGGCTCCACTACTGATCATCAGGAAAAGACACATAGTAACGGCCACGTTCCTCGTCGAACTCCCACTTGAGCTCGGTTGCGTCATCTGCACTGACATTGTCGGCACCTGCAACTGTTTTGGTAGAATCTGTGAGTCACGGGGACTCAGCAATCTCACACCCGCGAGATCAAGGCTATTTAAGGTTAAAGGTAGGATAGGGTTGTGAGGTGGAACTGCAGCAAGCGACTAGCATATATGGTGGCTACAGCGCAAAAGAGAGCGAGAAGAAAAGCAAAGCACGGACGTGAAGCTAGAAGTGATCAAGAAGTGATCCTAGAACAACCTACGTCAAACATAACTCCAACACCGTGTTCACTTCCCGGACTCCGCCGAGAAGAGACCATCACGGTTACACACGCGGTTGATGTATTTTAGTTGAGATCAACTTCGGGTTTTCTACAACCGGACATTAACAAATTCCCATCTGCCTCATAACCGCGGGCACGGCTTGCGAAAGATAATACCCTGCAAGGGTGTCCCAACTTAGCCCATTATAAGCTCTCACGGTCAACGAAGGATATTCCTTCTACCGGGAAGACCCGATCAGTCTCAGAATCCCGGACTACAAGACATTTCGACAGTAATAAAACAAATCCAGCAAAGCCGCCCGAAAGTGCCGAAAAATCCTGATAGGAGCTGCACATATCTCGGTCTCAGGGCACATCCAGATGAGCAGTCCGTACAACTAAAAGCAGTCCTCAAGTTGCCCCAAGGTGGCGCTGCAAAGGGCTCTAGTTTGGACCAGCAATCGAAGGAGAACTGGCCCGGGGGGGGGGGGTTAAAATAAAGATGACCCTCGGGCTCGCGAAAACCCGAGGGAAAAAGGCTTAGGTGGCAAATGGTAAAACCAAAGTTGGGCCTTGCTGGAGGAGTCTTATTCAAAGCGAACTGTCAAGGGGGTCCCATAAATCACCCAACCGTGTAAGGAACGCAAAAATCAAGGAACATAACACCGGTATGACGGAAACTAGGGTGGCAAGAGTGGAATAAAACACCAGGCATAAGGCCGAGCCTTACACCCTTTACCAAGTATATAGATGCATTAATTAAAATAAGAGATATTGTGATAACCCAAAATTAACATGTACCAACAAGGAACAAACTTCATCTTCACCTGCAACTAACAACGCTATAAGAGGGGCTGAGCAAAGCGGTAACATAGCCAATCAACGGTTTGCTAGGAAAGGATGGTTAGAGGTTTGACATGGCAATATGGGTGGCATGATATAGCAAGTGGTAGGTATCACAGCATAGGCATAGCAAAAGAGCGAGCATCTAGCAAGCAAAGATAGAAGTGATTTCGAGGGTATGGTCATCTTGCCTGCAAGGTTCTCAGAGTTGTCGAAAGCTTGATCCTCGTAAGCGTTCTCAACAGGTTCCTCGTCCACGTACTCGTCTCCCGGCTCTATCCAAAACAAGAACACAAGCAAAGGAACAACTCTCAACCACGATGCAATGCGCAATCAACATGATGCAAAACATGGCATGATATGCGAGATGTGATATGCAATGCATATGCGTGCTCCGGAAGGAAAAGATGAACAAAGCATAATCTTGGCAAACCAAGTATGCCACTGGAAATGTGAGGTGATTTCGGTTGAAATCGATATAAAGATCACCGAAATCGGATGCACGGTTTGCAAATGGCAAGCAAAACAAGAATGACAAGATTCTGCCATTAGCAGCATGATGCTACTTAGCAAGCAACAAGTAATTAAGCTACTGCACACAAACATATCATAAAAGCATATGGCAGTGATCTACTCAAGATGCTTGACAAAAGATGAACACTGCGCTATGGCTAAATCACACCACAACAGGTCCAAACAAGCATGGCAAAAGTGCAAAACATAACAGGTTCACAGACTTAGTGAAAATACTAATAAGCCAGAAATTAACATCAGGATGACATGTTTAGAGAAAAGAAACAACATGCTACAGGAACATGACATAGCAAAATATGCCATGGCACGAATCTACTCAAAGCATAGAACAAAAGTCCCTTAGTGACTATGAGCAAAAAAGGACCAGAAAACACAATAACACCCATGTCAATTAAGCAAGTTTCGTTATAGTTTTCAGACTTAGCAGAAAACTGGACATATCAAAAACAGATAACAAGTAGGCATGTTTACGAGCTCGATGCACTCACTACAGAGCATTTCATGATAAACTAAGCATACACCCGCCAAGAAGACATGGCATAAAAGTTATACATGGCAAGAATAACATCATATCATGCAAGGATCAACTACAACAAGCTTGGCAAAATCGAATAACATGTAAACAATCTGCCAGTAACATTTATAGCAAAAGTAGACTCAAGCTAGGGTGTTCCATAATTACAAACAAAGGCATGGATGGATAGAGAAAATCCCTATGTTTGAAACACCCTTACTGATCATGCTCAAAATAGGCATAGATCTCTCTGAAACAACATGAACACATGGCATAATAATAACAGCAGGACATGACAGTGAAATTACTAAGTCCCTGAAATCAGCAACAATAAGATCCCTAGTTTGCATGCTTGTGCTAGTCACCACAAAGATAACAAAAATACATGGAATACACCCCTGGAAATATGGCATGGCATATTACAAAACACATGTAGGACTCCAGTTCATAGGATGCACACATCAATCATGGCAAAAATGACAAAAGTGCATCTACTGAACCAGATCTGAAACTAACAACACATAGCCCTCTTCCAACAGCATTTCGGGCGTCAATGTGAGCTCAAATGAAAATGATGCAATGAGGAGAAATGATGTACTCATCGAGGCGAACAATTTGACATACTATACGCACGAAACAGAGCAGGATGCAGCAAGTTATGACAGGTCAAAGCATGCAACAAAATAATCTCAAAAAAGACTTAGGGGATTCGAGGGGAGGGGAAGGTCAACCCTGGATCTGCACGTGAACCGAGGCGAGGCCGGAGTGCTCGCCGGAAAACTCTCCGAAGAGGGGGGAGATGGCCGGAGGAGGCGGGACCGGACCGGATCTTGCCGGATCCGGCCGGATCCGGGGCCGGGCGGCGCGGGGCGCGACGGAGGAGGCGACGGGTCGTGGCGTTCGGGCGGCGGCCGGCGGAGGCGGCGCGGAGCGGAGGGCGGCGGCGGCTGCGGTGGCGGCGAGCGCGACCGGCGGCGCGGCGGAGCGGAGAGGCGCGGTAGGGGGCGCAGGGAGGCGCGGGCGGCGGCGACTGGGCCTCGCGGGCCCGCTGCGGGCCCGCGGGCCGGCGGCGGTGGGCGGCGGCGCGGGGACAGGTGGCGGCGTGCGATTGGTCCGGCGCGGCGGGCGGACGCGTCCGGCTCGCCCGGACGTGTCCGGCGGCGGCGGGGGAAGCGGGGCTAGGGTTTGGACCCGGAATTGGAGGGGGAGGTGCATATTTATAGGTAGGAGGAGCTAGGAAGCTCCAAATGGAGTGCGGTTTGCTGACACACGACCGTGATTGAACGGCGATGGACATGGGAGTGTCTTAGATGGGTTATTGGGCTGATTTGAAGGGGTTTTGGGCTGCAACACACACGAGGCCTTCACGGTTACCCGGTTAACCATTGGAGTATCAAACGACCTCCGAATGACCCGAAACTTGACAGGCGGTCTACCGGTGCTATACCAAGGCCGCTTGACAAACCTCGGTCCATTCCGAGAAAGTTTAATACCCACTCACGGAAAAAGGTAAAAGGGGACGCCGGAGGACGTAGGAGCGCCGGATTGCAAAACGGACAACGGGGAAAATGCTCGGATTCATGAAACGAACACGTATGCCAATGCGATGCACATGATGACATGATATGAAATGCATGACAAGTGAAAAATGCAAAAAGACGGGAAACCCAACCACGGAGGGAATAACATATCACATAGTCGAAAATTGCAAGAGTTGGAGTACAAATATGGCAAGTTACATCCGGGGTGTTACAACACTCCACCACTACGAGAGGATCTCGTCCCGAGATCTAGGACTGAAAGAACTCCGGATATTCGGAACGGAGGTGGTCCTCGCGCTCCCAAGTGGCTTCTCGGTCTGAATGGTGAGACCACTTCACTTTCAGGAATTTGATGGACTTGTTGCGAGTCTTGCGCTCAGTTTCTTCAAGAATAGCAACGGGATGCTCATGATAAGACAAATCTTCTTGAAGATCAATCTCTTCGAAGTTGATGGTGCGCTCAGGCGTCTTGAAGCACTTGCGAAGCTGTGACACGTGGAACACATCATGCACATTTGCAAAGTTGGGGGGAAGCTCAAGTTGATAGGCGAGATCGCCTCTTTTACCGATGATCTTGAAAGGACCGACGTATCTAGGGGCAAGTTTCCCTTTGATACCGAAGCGACGAGTGCCTTTCATTGGAGAGACGCGGAGGTAGACATGGTCTCCGATCTCGAAAGCCAAATCACGGTGTTTGCTATCGTAATAGCTCTTCTGGCGCGATTGAGCGGCTTTGAGATTCTCACGAATGACTTTACACATATCTTCAGCCTCTGTGATCAAATCGTTGCCAAGAAGTTGGCGTTCGCCTGTCTCAGACCAATTGAGAGGAGTACGGCACTTTCTGCCATAGAGAATCTCGAATGGGGCTTTGCCCGAGCTCGCTTGAAAGCTGTTGTTGTAAGAGAACTCAGCATATGGAAGACAATCCTCCCACTTCATGCCGAAAGAGATGACACAAGCCCTGAGCATATCTTCAAGAATTTGGTTGACACGCTCGACTTGTCCACTAGTTTGAGGATGGAAAGCTGTGCTGAAGCGAATATTTGTGCCCATGGCCTTTTGAAAAGAATCCCAAAACTTGGATGTGAAGATGCTTCCACGATCTAAAGAAATCAATTGTGGAATGCCATGCAAGGAGACAATTCTGGAGGTGTAGAGCTCTGCCAGCTGCGCTGCTGTGATAGACTCTTTGATAGGAAGAAAATGAGCCACTTTAGTGAGCTTGTCGATGATGACGAAGATAGCATCATTTCCACGCTTGGACTTAGGAAAGCCAGTCACGAAGTCCATTTCGATATGATCAAACTTCCATTCTGGAATAGCAAGAGGTTGGAGTAGACCAGCTGGTCGTTGGTGTTCTGCTTTCACCCTTTTGCAGACATCACATTCATTCACGAATTGAGCAATTTCTCGCTTCATTCGAGTCCACCAGTACGACTGCTTGAGGTCATGGTACATCTTCGTACTTCCAGGATGAATTGACAGAAGCGAATTGTGAGCCTCGTTCATAATGAATTACGAAGATCACCCTTTGGAACCACAATCCGGTCCTCGAAGAAAAGAGTATCTCTGTCATCAACGCGATAGCACTTGTATTTGGACATGCCCTTGTCAATACCACGTTTCACCTTCTTCACCATGGTATCCATCAGTTGTGCCTCACGAATTTGATCTTCCAAAGTAGGAGAGACTATGAGGTTGGCAAGAAAACCTTGAGGAACAACTTGGAGATTCAACTTGCGGAAAGCTTCACAAAGATCCGGTTGAAAGGGCTTGAGGATTAAGCTGTTGCAATAAGCCTTCCTGCTCAAAGCGTCTGCAATCACATTAGCCTTGCCTGGAGTATATTTAGTACTCGGATTATACTCTTGAATCATTTCGACCCATCGAGTTTGCCTGAGGTTGAGGTTGGGCTGAGTGAAGATGTACTTGAGACTCTTGTGATCGGTGAAAATGTCCACTTTCCTTCCCAACAAGAGGTGTCTCCATGTTATCAACGCATGGACAACTGCCGCCAACTCAAGATCGTGAGTGGGGTAGTTCTTTTCGTTGGGCTTCAACTGACGAGAGGTATAGGCCACAACCTTCTTCTCTTGCATTAACACCGCACCAAGACCTTGAAGAGAAGCATCACATAAAACTTCATAAGGCTTGGATTCATCAGGAGGAGTCAAAACTGGAGCGGTGACGAGTTTCTCTTTGATAGTGTTGAAAGCAACGTCACACTCAGGAGACCAGACATACTTCAGATGCTTCTGGAGAAGGTTGGAAAGAGGCTTTGCAATCTTTGAGAAATTCTCAACGAATCTTCGGCAATAGCTTGCAAGTCCAAGAAAACTGCGAAGCTGCTTGACATTCTGAGGAGGTTCCCAATTCAAAACTACAGACACCCTCTCGGGATTAATAGCAATGCCCTTGGCAGAGATGATATGCCCAAGATAAAGAACTTCATCAAGCCAGAATTCACATTTGGAGAACTTCGCATAGAATTTATACTCTCTGAGCTTGTCGAGCACCAATCGCAAATGCTTGGCATGATCCTTCTTATTCTTGGAGAAGACCAATATATCATCGAGATAGACCAAGACGAATTCATTGGTGTAGGGGTTGAAGATGAAGTTCATCATTCGAGAGAAAGTTGGAGGAGCATTGACAAGGCCGAAAGATATGACAGTATATTCATAAGAACCAAAGCTTGTTCTGAATGTGGTCTTGGGAATATCTTCTTCATGAATGCGAATCTGATGATAACCCATCCGAAGGTCAAGCTTGGAGAACACTTTAGCACCTTTAAGTTGCTCGAATAGCTCATTGATGTTGGGAAGTGCGTACTTGTTCTTGATTGTCTTCTTGTTCAATGGGTGGTAATCGATGCAAAGTCGGTCCGTGCCATCCTTCTTCTGGACAAAAAGAACACCACAACCCTAAGGAGATGAACTCGGTCTGATCAGGCCCAGACGCTCTTGTTCATCGAGTTGTTTCTTCAATTCCTTCAACTCTTTTGGCCCAAGCTTGTATGGACGCTTGCAAACGGGTTCCGTGCCAGGCTCAAGATCAATAACGAATTCAACTGGCCGGTGAGGAGGCATACCCGGAAGCTCTTCTGGAAAGACATC
This sequence comes from Aegilops umbellulata, assembly GCA_032464435.1. Lineage (NCBI taxonomy): Eukaryota > Viridiplantae > Streptophyta > Magnoliopsida > Poales > Poaceae > Aegilops > Aegilops umbellulata. The sequence goes on along the minus strand of CP136055.1, from coordinate 313,981,218 downwards.
TTGGTACTCACAAACGACTGGAATCTAAGAGATAGCATCCAATTCACCCTTCTCATTGAGAGAAAACAACCGAATGGTATCATCACGAGCGGCATAGATGATCACATCGTCAGAAGAGTGAGTCAATTGAATTTCCCTGGCGGCACAATCAAGTTGAGCCTTGTGCTTAGAAAGCCAGTCCATCCCGAGAATAAGATCAATATCAGAGTCACCAAGAACAATTGGTTTAGCCAGAAATCTATAGTCGCCCATCTTGATGGAAACATCCGGGACATAAGCTCGAGAAGACAACTGTCACGCCGGAGAGACAATAGACAAAGGTCTCGGCAAAACTTGAGTAACCAAATCATGCATAGCCACAAAAGGTCTTGAAATGAAAGAATGCGATGCGCCAGTATCAAATAAGACTTTTGCAGGAATATCATTAACTGAGAGATTACCCATGATCACTTCCGAAGAATCCTCCGCTTGAGCCGCGTTCATCATGTTCACCTTGGCATGCTTAGGATTATGCTTGACCACTGCATTGCTGGAAGATTTCACAGGAGGAGGAGGCGGAAGGTGCCTTTGGTTGAAGCACTTGTTCGCATAGTGACCCTTTTGCTGACATTTGTTGCAAGTCACCTCTGAGAGTGGACAGTGATAAGGAGCATTTGGCCTTGGAGCTTGGTTCTGAGACTTGTTCTGATAGCCAGGGTTGGGTGGGTGGGAAGATCCACGACCACCTGAGTTCTTCTGCTGATAAGGCTGACGGAACGGAGGAGGAGGAGGCAACCAAAACTTCTGTTGCTTGGCCGCCACTAGTGAGGAAGAAGAGGACTGAACTGCGTCCCCGACTCTCTTCTTAGATGCCTCACACTTGAGCTGAGCAGCTTCTTGTTTCAGTGCCATGTTGTAGAATTCATCATACTTTAACGGCTCAAAAAGCACGAGAGCTAGTTGCAGATCTTCTCTGAGGCCACGCCTAAACTGGTAAATCATGCTCTTCTCATCAGGGATGTCTTGCTTAGCAAAACGAGAGAGCTTTTGGAATTGAGTGTTGTATTGATACACATACATGTTGCCTTGCTTGAGATTGCGAAATTCCTCACGCTTACTCTCAACAACACTTTCTGGAATGTGATGAGCTTTGAAGTCACGGCGGAAATCATCCCAGGTAATCACACGACCTCCTCTGGAATCTTTGTATTGTTGGAACCACTCAGCAGCTTGATCCTTGAGTTGAAAAGGGGCAAACTTGACAAAGTCCTCAGGTCTGACATTGCTACATTCGAAGTGCTTGTTGATGTCCACGAGCCAATCATCGGCGTCTGTGGCCTCGACACAGTAGCTGAAAGTCTTCGGCTGATTTGCAAGGAACTGATTGAGGGTAGCAAAATGCGGCTGATTGTTGCCTTGGCCTTGATTTCCCTGATTACCTTGCCCTTGGTTGCGGTCTTGCAAGAGCTGAATCAGAATCTGAGCGTTGGCATTGGTGGCTGTCATCAAGGCTTGCCATGCCTCCGGAGGCGGAGGTGGTGGCGGAGGGTTAGCCTGACTTCCTTCATTGCGTTCCGGATTCTGACGCGTTGGTGGAGCCATCCTGAAAAGGGTGACATCCATTAGCATCTTGAAAGACATATATTCAAGCTGAATCAAAGGATCGAAATTGCAACATATAGTCTTCACAATAAACATTCGAACAAGAATGAATGAATGAATTCCAAAGTAAAGCATCACACTTTCATAAGCTGAGAAGCCATTTAGATAAAGATATGGAAATCACCATCTGCCTCGAAACAACTCGAATATCACAACTGAAAACAAAACAAAGGATTGGCTTGTAGAATAAGCCGGAACAAATACATATGATAGAGATTTACCCAATCCCATATCATGCATCTGTCGGAAAGATATTCTAGGAGCTACTTGAATTCCCACTTATAAACTCCCGAAACTTTCTGGTTATGCCATCAGGTGTTGGGGATACAGGGGACACAAAATATATCACCCAAACTAACAATGCCTAGATCCAGCTGTATGCATCCTTCAACACATAACCAAGAAACCCTCGGAAATCGTCTACCTCAACCTTCAAAAAGCATCCGTTATACGAGTTATGGCAATACTCCCGCACTCGCCTCAGTACTGGGCTATCAGGGTTATCTCACCAACAACTGTACAAAAGAGATTTTCGATGTCGGCATACTAAACTCAGGTATTCCAGAACTGCAACGATAAAATTATGACGACAACACCTCAGAGCTCAACTCCCCGGGACACCTCCACTAAACCCCTGCTGACAGGAGGCACCAAGACAATGTTGTCATCATAAAACCATCGGAACGATTCTAAGATACCCGCGTGATCCTAAATTTTTTTTTAGTGAAATTTGAGAAGAGAAGAGTCAAAACTCTACATCAGGATGCCTTACTAGAGCGATGAGGAGACTGGGAAGTAAAAAGAATTCCTAAACTCTCCGATACATAATTCCTAAATGACCCAAAACATTTTTCTAGACACAACTCGGCCGCTAAAAACGATCAATCAGTGGGGGCTCCTAAGGTCGGGGCAGGCTCTGATTACCAACTTGTAACGCCCTCGATGCGGCTATATCTCCTACGTGTCGAAGCACTACTTAGAGGCATAACCGCATTGAAAGCAATGTCGCAAGTGAGGTAATCTTCACACAACCCATGTAATAAATAAGGGAAAGAGATACATAGTTGGCTTACAGTCGCCACTTCACACAATACATAAATAAACATTCATCATCCAGATTACACTCAAGGTCCGACTATGGAACCAAAATGAAAGAAGACTACCCCAAATGCTACACAGATCCCCGATCGTCCCAACTGGGCTCCAATACTGATCATCAGGAAAAGACACATAGTAACGACCACGTTCCTCGTCGAACTCCCACTTGAGCTCGGTTGCGTCATCTGCACTGACATCGTCGGCACCTGCAACTGTTTTGGTAGAATCTGTGAGTCACGGGGACTCAGCAATCTCACACCCGCGAGATCAAGACTATTTAAGCTTAAAGGTAGGATAGGGTTGTGAGGTGGAACTGCAGCAAGCGACTAGCATATATGGTGGCTACAGCGCAAAAGAGAGCGAGAAGAAAAGCAAAGCACGGACGTGAAGCTAGAAGTGATCAAGAAGTGATCCTAGAACAACCTACGTCAAACATAACTCCAACACCGTGTTCACTTCCCGGACTCCGCCGAGAAGAGACCATCACGGTTACACACGCGGTTGATGTATTTTAATTGAGATCAACTTCGGGTTTTCTACAACCGGACATTAACAAATTCCCATCTGCCTCATAACCGCGGGCACGGCTTTCGAAAGATAATACCCTGCAAGGGTGTCCCAACTTAGCCCATTATAAGCTCTCACGGTCAACGAAGGATATTCCTTCTACCGGGAAGACCCGATCAGTCTCAGAATCCCGGACTACAAGACATTTCGACAGTAATAAAACAAATCCAGCAAAGCCGCCCGAAAGTGCCGAAAAATCCTGATAGGAGCTGCACATATCTCGGTCTCAGGGCACATCCAGATGAGCAGTCCGTACAACTAAAACCAGTCCTCAAGTTGCCCCAAGGTGGCGCTGCAAAGGGCTCTAGTTTGGACCAGCAATCAAAGGAGAACTGGCCCGGGGGGGGGTTAAAATAAAGATGACCCTCGGGCTCGCGAAAACCCGAGGGAAAAAGGCTTAGGTGGCAAATGGTAAAACCAAAGTTGGGCCTTGCTGGAGGAGTCTTATTCAAAGCGAACTGTCAAGGGGGTCCCATAAATCACCCAACCGTGTAAGGAACGCAAAAATCAAGGAACATAACACCGGTATGACGGAAACTAGGGTGGCAAGAGTGGAACAAAACACCAGGCATAAGGCCGAGCCTTCCACCCCTTACCAAGTATATAGATGCATTAACTAAAATAAGAGATATTGTGATAACCCAAAATTAACATGATCCAACAAGGAACAAACTTCATCTTCACCTGCAACTAACAACGCTATAAGAGGGGCTGAGCAAAGCGGTAACATAGCCAATCAACGGTTTGCTAGGAAAGGATGGTTAGAGGTTTGACATGGCAATATGGGTGGCATGATATAGCAAGTGGTAGGTATCGCAGCATAGGCATAGCAAAAGAGCGAGCATCTAGCAAGCAAAGATAGAAGTGATTTCGAGGGTATGGTCATCTTGCCTGCAAGGTTCTCAGAGTTGTCGAAAGCTTGATCCTCGTAAGCGTTCTCAACTGGTTCCTCATCCACGTACTCGTCTCCCGGCTCTACCCAAAACAAGAACACAAGCAAAGGAACAACTATCAACCACGATGCAATGCGCAATCAACATGATGCAAAACATGGCATGATATGCGAGATGTGATATGCAATGCATATGCGTGCTCCGGAAGGAAAAGATGAACAAGGCATAATCTTGGCAAACCAAGTATGCCACTGGAAATGTGAGGTGATTTCTGTTGAAATCGATATAAAGATCACCGGAATCGGATGCACGGTTTGCAAATGGCAAGCAAAACAAGAATGACAAGATTCTGCCATTAGCAGCATGATGCTACTTAGCAAGCAACAAGTAATTAAGCTACTGCACCCAAACATATCATCAAAGCATATGGCAGTGATCTACTCAAGATGATTGACAAAAGATGAACACTGCGCTACGGCTAAATCACACCACAACAGGTCCAAACAAGCATGGCAAAAGTGCAAAACATAACAGGTTCACAGACTTGGTGAAAATACTAACAAGCCAGAAATTAACATCAGTATGACATGTTTAGAGAAAAGAAACAATATGCTACAGGAACAGGACATAGCAAAATATGGCATGGCACGAGTCTACTCAAAGCATAGAACAAAAGTCCCTTAGTGAGTATGAGCAAAAAAGGATCAGAAAACACAATAGCACCCATGTCAATTAAGCAAGTTTCGTTACAGTTTTCAGACTTGGCAGAAAACTGGACATGTCAAAAACAGATAACAAGTAGGCATGTTTACGAGCTCGATGCACTCACTACAGAGCATTTCATGATAAGCTAAGCATACACCCGCCAAGAAGACATGGCATAGAAGTTAGACATGGCAAAAATAAAATCATATCATGCAAGGATCAACTACAACAAGCTTGGCAAAATCGAATAACATGTAAACAATCTGCCAGTAACATTTATAGCAAAAGTAGAGCTCGATTGACTCAAGCTAGGGTGTTCCATAATTACAAACAAAGGCATGGATGGATAGAGCAAATCTATATGTTTAAAAAACCCTTACTGATCATGCTCAAAATAGGCATAGATCTCTCTGAAACAACATGAACACATGGCATAATAATAACAGCAGGACATGACTTAGTGAAATTACTAAGTCCCTGAAATCAGCAACAATAAGATCCCTAGTTTGCATGCTTGTGCTAGTCACCACAAAGATCACAAAAATACATGGCATACACCCCTAGAAAGATGGCATGGCATATTACAAAACACATGTAGGACTCCAGTTCATAGGATGCACACATCAATCATGGCAAAAACGACAAAAGTGCATCTACTGAAACAGATCTGAAACTAACAACACATAGCCCTCTTCCAACAGCATTTCGGGCATCAAGATGAGCTCAAATGAAAATGATGCAATGAGATGAAATGATGTACTCATCAAGGCGAATAATCTGAGATATTATACGCACGAAACGGAGCAGCATGCAGCAAGTTATGACAGGTCAAAGAATGCAACAAAATAATCTCAGAAAAGACTTAGGGGATTCGAGGGGATGGGAAAGTCAACCCTGGATCTGCACGTGAACCGAGGCGGGGCCGGAGTGCTCGCCGGAAAACTCGCCGGAGAGGGGGGAGATGGCCGGAGGAGGCGGGACCGGACCGGATCTTGCCGGATCCGGCCGGATCCGGGGCCGGGCGGCACGGGGCGCGGCGGAGGAGGCGACGGGTGGCGGCGTTCGGGCGGCGGCCGGCGGAGGCGGCGCGGAGCGGAGGGCGGCGGCGACGAGCGCGACGGGCGGCACGGCGGAGCGGAGAGGCGCGGGCGGCGGCGACTGGGCCTCGCGGGCCCGCTGCGGGCTCGCGGGCCGGCGGCGGTGGGCGGCGGCGCGATGACAGGTGGCGGCGTGCGATTGGTCTGGCGCGGCGGGCGGACGCGTCCGGCTCGCCCGGACGTGTCCGGCGGCGGCGGGGGAAGCGGGGCTAGGGTTTGGACCCGGAATTGGAGTGGGAGGTGCATATTTATAGGTAGGAGGAGCTAGGAAGCTCCAAATGAAGTGCGGTTTGCGGCCACACGATCGTGATCGAACGGTGATGGACATGGGAGTGTCTTAGATTGGTTATTGGGCTGATTTTAAGGGGTTTTGGGCTGCAATACACACAAGGCCTTCACGGTTACCCGGTTAACCATTGGAGTATCAAACGACCTCCGAATGACCCGAAACTTGACAGGCGGTCTACCGGTGCTATACCAAGGCCGCTTGACAAACCTCGGTCCATTCCGAGAAAGTTTAATACCCTCTCACGGACAAAGGTAAAGGGGACGCCGGAGGACGTAGGAGCGCAGGATTGCAAAACGGACAACGGGGAAAATGCTCGGATTCATGAAACGAACACGTATGCAAATGCGATGCACATGATGACATGATATGAAATGCATGACAAGGACAAAATGCAAATAGACGGGAAACCCAACCACGGAGGGAATAACATATCACATAGTCGAAAATGGCAAGAGTTGGAGTACAAATATGGCAAGTTACATCCGGGGTGTTACAAGGGGTGGGGGGCTTACAGAGAGGGGAGAGACGGTGGCGGGGAGGTGCTCGGCGACGGAGGTAGGGGCGGCGAGGGCGGGCTCAGGATCGGGAGGCGGCGGTCCTGGGCGGGCTCGGGGGCAGCGGTGAGGTCGAGGGCCGCGGCGGTGAGGTCGAGAGCGGCGGTGGGTGGCGGCGGTGAGGTTGAGGGCGGGCTCGGGCGGCGGTGGTGAGGGCAGGCTCAGGCTCAGGCGGCGGCGACAGGAGTAGGGGAACGGGGGGGGGGGAGGAGGACTTAGCGAAATTTTGAGCCGGGGGGGGGGTGGTTAAGTCGAACTAGCTGTAGCGCTCATAAGGAAAACGCGCTATAGCTAACTTATCTATAGCGTGTTTTAGAGAAAAATGCTACTGCTAATGGAAGCACTTATTTCTTTTGTTTATCCCAAAATCAGTAACGCTTTGTCCTGAAAAAATGCTATAATTCTAAGCAATGTAAAAACATCAAAAATATACATTGGTCATCATTGATCATTTTGTGTAGAATCTAAATAGTCAACATGAATCCTCACTGTACCTGTATACGCACAGGCGAGGATTCATATTGCAGCCACAAATCATACACATATAGTTCAATGAAGACCAAGTGCTCGAGATAGGTTGAGAAGTAACATATTTAAGGTGGTAAACACCTTGTTCTCTTAGCAGTATGGGACTAAACTTAATTAGTTGCGGTGATACTTAGCAGCAGCGAGTTTTGAAGAAAAACGCTGCAACTAAGTACTTTAGCAGTAGCACGTCCCTCGAAAGGGCGCTACTACTATATCTAGCCTGGAGGCAACACCGTGGCAATTATAGTAGTAGCGCTCGTTTCACCTAGAGCACTACTGCTACTTAGATATTAGTAACGCTGTTTGCTGAAGCTCGCTACTGCTAATTAGCAGTAGCGTCTGTTTTTAAACCACGCTGCTGCTAAGATTCTATGTATAAGGTTTTCCCTAGTAGTGTCTCGGTCCATCATAAAGCTGACTTGGCCCAGGCCCACTATTCAGAAGCTGGAAATTTTGGAATTATCCTCTAATTGGGCGGTTCTTTGCTCTCGTTGCCTCCAATGGAGACACCACAAGGCCTCTTGCCATGCCAGACTGATTTGTATTAACTGTTCCTCGCCTGGTCACAAGGCCGCTGATTGCCCCGTTTTTTCTAAGTCCCAATCTCACCAAATTTTGCAACCCACAATTGGTAACAAGCATCCCCTGCCCGAACAAATTGCTCCTTCCGTTAATTTGCAAAATCAGCATAAGCGCAAGTCTACCGTCTGATGCTCTGTGTGTGGATTTGATGGACACGTGGAACAATCCTTCCGCAAATGTCATTTCAACGAGCAATGGCAGTGGAGGCCAAAGACCTCGCAGTATTCCCTCTTTACCCCTCACGGTCTGCCTTCCGCCTCGGTTTCTACCACACCGCAGCTCTGCCCAGTCGCGTCACTTCACCAGCCACCACCAGCACTGCCCTCCGCCGCTCCACCGTCCATGGCGAATAACCCGCTCAACCCGGTGCCTTTCCCCCCGCCGGGTTTCACCATTGAGCCCGGCCCGGAAGATCGCATCGTGCGCAGTGGCATCCCGCCGCTCAACCACGACTTCCTCGCTGTCGCCAAGGCCAGCGCATACGTCCCCCTGTATCGTCGCGTGGCCATCAGCAACATGATTCAAGGTCTGCTCCATGAGTCTCAGCTCTTTACCACTGAATCCAGCGACCACCCTCTTAGCATTGGCATATTTGCAGTTGTGTATTCTTTCATGCGCGATACTGCTGTTGCGACTCCTCTCGAGCTAGAAGAAGAAGATCTTTTGATTACTTTTGTGCCGCACAATGAAGCCCTCAATCGCCGCACCACTTCTTTTGGTCCTAAGGTATGGCTCATGTTCTTCGGGTTTCCTTACGACTACCAGACTTATTACTACATCACGAAAGCCCTTGGTGGCTATGGTTTTCTGGTCAGTTGGTACAACCCAAGGCAGGACAGGAGGTTCATGCTGATCAAAGCCCGTGTCCTGCGCCTTGATACGTCTCCAACATATCTATAATTTTTTATTGTTCCATGCTATTATATTATCTATTTTGAATGTTGATGGGCTTTATTAAACACTTTTATATTATTTTGGGATCAACCTATTAACCCAGAGCCTAGTGCCAGTTCCTGTTTTCCCCCTTGTTTCAGTGTTTCGCAGAAAAGGAATATCAAATGAAGTCCAAACAGAATGAAACCTTCAGGAAAGTTATTTTTGGAACGAACGTGATCCAGGAGACTTGGAGTTGAAGTCAAGGAAGCTTCGAGGTGGCCACGAGGTAGGAAGGCGCGCATGCCCCCTTGGGCGTGCCCCCCACCCTCGTGGGCCCCTCGTGGCTCCCCTTACCGACTTCTTTCGCCTATATACATCCATATACCCTAAAAACTTCGGAGAACACAATAGATTGGGAGTTTCGCCGCCGCAAGCCTTTGTAGCCACCGAAAACCAATCGGGACCCTGTTCCGGCACCCTGCCGGAGGGGGGATCCCTCACCGGTGGCCATCTTCATCATCTCGGCCCTCTCCATGACGAGGAGGAGTAGTTCACCCTCGGGGCTGAGGATATGTACGAGTTGTCGGTTCAATATCTGGCGTATCTTGTAATAGGGGTCCTAAGCTAGGCGTCTTGGAGCGATGGTAACATGAACACGGGGTTTTACCCAGCTTCGGGCTCTCTTGAAGAGATAATAGCCAACATGCTACTTTTGATTGTTTTCATATGGGTGTAGTACAGAGTAGATGTATCTACCACGAGATAGTAGTAATGAATATGAGATTGTCTATTGACTAGCCTGGCCTCAGTTTATATATGCACCACAGGCCTAGGGTTTTGGAGAGTCCCTGTCTTGGGCGCCAAGTCTTGTGGAGTCTTCCTTGTATGCGGCAGGAGCTGTCCGAACTGGCCCATGAGTATACGACCATGGGGGGTCCTCGGCCCAATCTAACTGATCGGGAGACGACGTCGTGAGTACCCCCTTGTCCAGGACACCGTCAGTAGCCCCCTAAACCGGTCTTCAAGTTGGGGACGCTCCTCGATTCTTATGAACTGTTCTTCATCTTCGGCCATTGGTCTTGAAAACTGGTTCAACAAATCTTTCCATCTTTGATCTTGAGGATTGCCAAAGTGAATCCGAAGAGTTTACACGTCGGGTATCCGAGGAGCCCCTTTAAGTTTCCGGCCTTTAGCACTGCCTTGTTATTTTTATGCCACACCTCGGGTTTGAAGTTGTTCCCGGGCGGCAGTGTCCTCTTGCGCCCGAGCTCCAACGCCGGACTGCTTCGAGGTATCTTTTGCAGCCGTGCACCAACGCCAGACCGCTTTCGAGCTCCAACGCCAGAATGTATCCGAGCTCCACCGCCGGACTGTATACGAAGAGTATTGTTACAGCTGAGCTCCAACGCTGAACTGCATCCGAGGTGTCATAGATCACCTTGGTCCAAAAAAGTTGAAGGAGTTTAGCCGAGCTTAATGCCAGAAATGCCCTCTATGGAGCCAGCCACTGGCGCCCGAGCTTTATGCCGGACTGCTTCCGAGGTGACGCACCACCTTGGGCTTGGGCTGATTGTTTGTGGATTTTATTTCCGATTGATGCAATTTAATTACTGGCGAGATATGTAGCCACTAGCCCTCAAGGTATGTGTCGGCCTAAAATTCCGAGATGCACTTCAGAGGAGATAGTGATCGACGGACGGACCCTTGAGAGAGGGTTTTGAGAAGTCGCCGTAATATACCAGCTTGATGCCAGATAGGTCCATATGGTACCTATTGTTGTCCGAAGATGCGTTTGAGCATAGTTGGGTCAAGCCGAACACTGAGCACTTTGAATTTTCTGCCTTGAATAGGCAATGCAGTAGCCCCCGAGACACTGGTCGGGTGGCAACACCAGATCAGGGGAACGATGTACCTCTTTAATATTTGTAAATGATAAGCACGAAGCCCAGTAGCCCTCGAGCCTTAATGTGGGCACGGCTGGCTGAATGAAGGATCGACATCTAAAGTAAAATCACAAATTATGTGTAATGATTCTATGTATCCAAGTACTCTACATCATTAATACTCGAATCCGCATTGTACAAAACTTTGTTGACCGACCATCGGCTTCAACCTCCTCGGCCAGTTGCCGGGGAGTGTTTGTCCCACTTTATAAAGCCTTTATAAGGGCAAAGATTTACGAAAAACAAGGCAATCCGGCTATACGGTTTTATAAACAAAGGTACGGGGAGAGATATGTTTTATTAATTTATAACGTAAGAAACATCTTCCAAAGAAAATAGTCCCGCTATCGGTTCCTCTCTTTGGGTTGTCATGCCAACCATGATCATGAAACCTCGCCTCCGATCAATGCAGGAGAAAAATATTGAGGATTTAGTTCGGGGAAAGTTCCCGAACTCTATGGTATTAATGAACCAAAATTTTCACTTCCGTCGTTGCCGACCAATGTGATACTTTAAGCTTGCTAGCTTTCGGCTTCACCCAGTTTGAGGTACCAACTTGGATGACCCAACAGTAACAATCACAGAGGTGCTCCCTTTACCTCCTAGCCGAACAATCGGGAATGTAGGGGTAAGCACAGGAGCCAGGCAACCCAGCTTGGCCAAAATCTTAAGTCAAATTGATGCATATTTATGGCTTTATAACGATTATTACGGAAGGCAGCCCTCGTATATTAAATACAAATGTTGATGATATGTTTATTTTGACTCCCTTGGGACCGTTTATCAGTTGAAAGTGGCCCATCGTCGGCTTCTACCCCTTTGTAGATACTACGCAGGGTGTTTCCACAATAACAAGACAACCCTTGGCCGACGTCTCGGTGCCCGAAGGAGGTTGTGTTAGCGGAAATGTGGCAATCAGATATGCAGGCTTTATAACCTTTACTTAGTCATAGGAGCTTTAAACTGGGGAAGCTAGCTACGAGTCCCCCGGTTAGTGTTCGGCGACAACCGAGGTTAAGCCGCAAACACTTCGGCCAATGTTATGAACGGCCTGTCATTTAACATAACATAGTCATCAGATCGCTGACCAGTTTACGCTTATTGTGACAGTCAGTTTTCGGCTTTCTCCACTGAGGTGCTTAACCATGCGAGCTGGAAGCACAATCGCACTGGTTCTCCTTTTGCACACGTAGCCGAACAAAGTGGAACATAGGAGGCAAGCACAGGAGCCGGGCAACCCAACTATTGACCGAAGACACAATTCGAAACCGATGCATATATAGCAATATCCGAGAATGTTTATGCCGAATCTCTAAAGGTGTCCGGCGTTGCACTGCGAGACTTATGCTGGAAACACACAAATAGTTTAAAAGTGCCATGAGCTTGGAATACCAAAAAAGTCAGTAAAAATGTGACGTCTGAACAAGATCAAGTGTTCGGTGCCAATCCAAAAATTGGAAAAAACTATGCTTCTGTCGTGCTTTAAGATGACACATTTGATCTCAAGACTTCACGCGGGTCAGCCTATGGCTTCAAGCTCCTTATCCCAAAGGCAGAGTACTTCTCCGAAGCCAGTTTAGCAAACTACACTCGAGCGGCTTTTAGAGAGAAGACAGGCTATCCGGCTATTGACCATATACTCGAGTCGAAAAAGGAGCGGTATAAAAAAGACTTTGCAACGACCAATAAGAAAACACATTTACTGTAAACAGCTCATATAAATTTAAGAGCCCCGAAGTGACTTGGGTAAAATAATTTTTATGTATAATGATTGTATGTACCGAAGTACTTATATCATATCTGTGTTCACCCGAACTTTAAATGCGTCTTAACCGACCGTCGGCTTCTCCCTCTTCGGTCAAGGACCGAAAAGTGTTATGTACTCGACCTGTCGAGAATATCAATGGTGTTTTCGATAACCAGGCAATCAGGCCATAAGGCTGTAACAGACAAAGCGCGCTCAGGGAACTTATGCTATATTACTGACAAAGTGTAAGAATCATCTTCGAAGAAAATAGTACCTCCACAGGTCGGTTGCTCATTGTCACTATGAGACTTGTGCAATAGATTTTTTGTACTCATGAGTTCCATTGTGTGCCGACCATGATTGAAAACAATAAGAGCGCTAGCTTTTGGCTTCACCCAGTCTGAGGTCCAAGCTCGGATGACCCGATCGTGACAATCGTAGAGGTGCTCCCTTTACTCCCTAGCCGAAAAATCGGGAACGTAGGGGTAAACACAGGAGCAAGGCAACCCAGCTTGCAGAACACTTAAGTCAATATGGTGCATATTGTGGCGTAATACACAAACAAGGAACGAAGCCGTACAAGTATAATCATATGCAAGAGAAAAGGCTTCATAAAGGAAGCCCCCAAGTAAACGGGTATTTGGATTTGTGAGTCACAAACAAAGTTATGACAAGGAATTTTTTCACAAGCAACTTGTTGCCAAAAAAGTATAATGCTTAGTCGAACCGAACAAAATTTAAAACTGAATTTTTTTTAGCATGAAAGCGACTTAGCTAGTTAATGTGTTTGGCATTGATGACGCGGTCCGAGCTTGATGCGGGACAAGGTTCCAGCCCCCAAGTTGGTCCCGAGGTGGCCGAGCAGAGAGTTCAGCACTCTGAAAATGTGAAGCCCCTAGTCCAGCCGCGGTGATGGAGTAGGTCGGCGGGTGACACTTGAATCTCCGGCCGAGTAGGTTGATGAAGCGGCGATGCGAGGTTGCCAACGCAGGGCAGTGCTCCAAGGCGACGACACAATTCGGTCGATGGAGGTGGGTGACGAGGACACCACGCCGAGGGGATAGTGCGGCCCAATCTAAGTCAATTGGCTGCACAGATAAAATAGTGCAAACCAAAAGTAATGACAAATAAAGATAATAATGTATATTAAAAAAATCTTCTACTTAATTAATATAAGTGAAGTAAATAATGAAAGAGATATGGCTTGAGCGTCGAGGTCGGCCCGGTGAAGTGGCCGTGTGGTAATGTTGACAAAGGTATGTGCGCCGAGGCGACTCCCCAATTGTAGGCGGGACGACGTTGTTGGCCCCATAGACTTGACCGCGTGATGTCTACTATGCAACCTTCTTCTTGTAGACGTTGTTGGGCCTCCAAGTGCAGAGGTTTGTAGGACAATAGCAAATTTCCCTCAAGTGGATGACCTAAGGTTTATCAATCCGTGGGAGGTGTAGGATGAAGATGGTATCTCTCAAACAACCCTGCAACCAAATAACAAAGAGTCTCTTGTGTCCCCAACACACCCGATACAATGGTAAATTGTATAGGTGTACTAGTTCGGCGAAGCGATGGTGATACAAGTGCAATATGGATGGTAGATATAGGTTTTTGTAATCTGAAAATATAAAAACATCAAGGTAGCAAGCGATAAAAGTGAGCATAAACGGTAATGCAATGAGTTGAAACAAGGCCTAGGTTTCATACTTTCACTAGTGCAAGTTCTCTCAACAATAATAACATAATTAGATCATATAACAATCCCTCAACTGCAACAAAGAGTCACTCCAAAGTCACTAATAGCGGAGAACAAACGAAGAGATTATTGTAGGGTACGAAACCACCTCAAAGTTATTCTTTCGGATCGATCTATTGAAGAGTTTGTACTAGAATAACACCTTAAGACACATATCAACCAAAACCCTAATGTCACCTAGATACTCCAATGTCACCTCAAGTATCCGTGGGTATGATTATACGATATGCATCAGACAATCTCAGATTCATCTATTCAACCAACACAAAGAACTTCAAAGAGTGCCCCAAAGTTTCTACCGAAGAGTTAAGATGAAAACTTGTGCCAACCCCTATGCATAAGTTCACGAGGTCACGGAACTCGCAAGTTGATCACCAAAACATACATCAAGTAGATCATGTGATATCCCATTGTCACCACAGGTAAGCACATGGAAGACATACATCAAGTGTTCTCAAATCCTTTAAAGACTCAATACGATGAGATAACTTCAAAGGGAAAACTCAATCCATTACAAGAGAGTAGAGGGGGAAAACATCATAAGATCCAACTGTAATAGCAAAGCTCGCGATACATCAAGATCGTACCACCTCAAGAACATGAGAGAGAGAGAGATCAAACACATAGCTACTGGTACATACCCTCAGCCCCGAGGGTGAACTACTCCCTCCTCGACATGGAGAGCGTTGGGATGATGAAGATGCCACTGGTGAGGGATCCCCCTTCGGCAGGGTGCCGGAACAGGGTCCCGATTGGTTTTTGGTGGCTACAGAGGCTTGCGGCGGCGGAACTCCCGATCTATTCTTCTCCCGAAGGTTTTAGGGTATATGGATATATATAGGCGAAAGAAGTCGGTCAGGGGAGCCACGAGGGGCCCACGAGGGTGGATGGCGCGCCCAGGGGGTGGGCGCGCCCCCTGCCTCGTGCTCTCCTCGTTGATCCCCTGACGTGCACTCCAAGTCTCCCAGATTGCTTTCTTTCCAAAAATAACTTTCCCGAAGGTTTCATTCCGTTTGGACTCCGTTTGATATTCCTTTTCTTCGAAACACTGAAACAAGGGAAAAAACAGGAACTGGCACTAGGCTCAGGGTTAATAGGTTAGTCCCAAAAATAATATAAAAGTGTTTAATAAAGCCCATAATCATCCAAAACAAATAATATAATAGCATGAATACTTCATAAATTATAGATACGTTGGAGACGTATCAGCATCCCCAAGCTTAATTACTGCTCGTCCTCGAGTAGGTAAATGATAAAAGAAAGAATCTTTGAAGTGTGAATGCTAGCAGGTGCACAAGTTTGATCAATGATATTTTCAATCACGTATTCTAGCATCATTATATATCATAACAGTAGCTCAACTCATAGGACTTCTCATGATCAAGTAACAAGCTATTCACATGTTAAAGTATAGACCATAAACTTTCTTGAAAACTAACAACCATGTTCTCAGTCATCAAACAATTGCAATTCATCTTATTTTCAGGAAGAGTCTATGTCAAAGCTTTGATTCAGCAAACTTCACATACTCAACTAGCATTTAGTCTTCCATGATTGCTACCACTTAAAGCATATTTTTAGAACAAATAGTATTCATCGAACACAGAGAAAGATAGGGGCTTAATGTTTCTCCTCCCAACCTTTTACCTCAAGGGTAATGTCAACAATAATAATTCATGCTCAAATATATTTGAATGGCCATATTTGCTTAGATCTTTCCATCACATGATGCTTGCCAACTAAAGAGTAGGTTGGAATGAGAAGGAATAATATTGTGTCTTGCATAAAAGTAAAAGATAGGCCCTTCGCAGAGGGAAGGTGAAAGAAATAGGTCGATGGAGTCACGAGGGGCCCACAAGGGTGGGGGCGCGCCCTACCCCCCTGGGCGTGCCTCCCGACCTTGTGACCGCCACGTGGCTTTCCTAACATGCACTCCAAGCCCTCTGCATGTCTTCTGGTCCAAGAAAAATCATCACGAAAGTTTCATTCCATTTGCACTCCGTTTGGTATTCCTTTTCTGCGAAACTCTAAAACAAGGAAAAATAGGAATTGGCCCTGGGCTCTAGGTTAATAGGTTAGTCCCAATAATCATATAAAATAGCATATTAATACATTTAAAACATCCAAAATAGTTAATATAATAGCATGGAACAATAAAAAATTATAGATACGTTGGATACGTATCACTAGTCAACGACGGTTTTGACCTGGTTGGGGCCCCTTGTCAGGTGGTGCTGGGATAGAGCTGCCACTGTACCCGCCGGCGAGCAGAGCAGGGCCAGGCGGGGTCGGCAGGAGGCGGTGGTGGCAACCACCGGTGGTTGGTACTCGGGGTGGGGTCGCTTGGCCGGTGGGGTCGGCACGAGGTGATGGCGTGCCGGCGAGCAGAGCAGGGCCTGGCGGGGTCGGCAGGAGGCGGTGGTGTGCGGGGTCGAGGCGGTGGTGGCAACCACCAGCGGTGGGTACTCACGCAGTGGCCTCAAGGGTCGGTGAGGTGGCGACGGTGCGGGGGCAGGGCGATTTGCGGGAAGAGGGTGGCGGCTCCTGGGTGACGCGGCGAGGGAGGTGGGGCGCGGGTGACTCGGGCCCGGATCGGCCCGGGGCGAGCTTCTTCGGGCGCCGACAGATCCAACCCGGAGAGAGAGAGAGAGAGAGAGGTGAGAGAAACCTGACAAGGGGGCCCACCGAGGTCAAAACCGCCGTTGACTAGTGCCACATCAGCAGTAGGTGGAGAAAAACCAGCCAGGAGGGTGTTTTGTCCGGTTTGGGTTTGTTTGGGGGGTAAAAGAAGAAGAAAAATAGTCCAGCGGGTAAAGTGAACCACCCACTATATTCAGGGTAGTAAAATGGACTTTTTTCTTCATTATATAGCTATGTAATTTTTAGTTTGATAAGATGAGCATGTTTAAAATGTGATTATTTACCCATTTTGATGTTTAGTTTGGTAAGTAAATTTGATGATTTTATCATCAAGGTGTAAGGAAAAGTTCAGTCAAGTATTTAGTGTAAAAGTCAGTTTTAACTGAAGCTTCTAACTAAATCGATAACTGAAGTTTGAACTAAATCTCAAATCTGAACTTTTTAACTGAATCTTTAACTTAACTTTTTACTGAATCTGTAACTTAACTTTTAACTGAATCTCTATCTTAACTTTTAACTGAATCTCAAATTTGAACTTTTTAACTGGATCTCTAACTAAACTTATAACTAGATCTCTATCTAAACTTTTTACTGAATCTTTTAATTTTACTTTAGACTAAATCTTTAACTTGACATTGAATTGAATGTGTAATGTTTGTATTGCGAGGAGTTGGTAATTGTGGAATAGTACAATGGATATATGAGGAGTGGCCAGAGCATCTATATAGAATGCTCTTCACAAACTATGGCTGATGAATGAGGATAGACAACATGCTAATAGGCTTGTATGCCTGGAACATTCATATACCGTCCATAATCTTACAGAATAGAAAAGGAAGTTGCAGGAGACTTATGAGAAGTTTGTTGAGGATGTGAACAGCCTCCTGGATGGTCGAAATAACAATGCGCAGGAAAGGAAATCTACAAGGAGGGTGTATAGGAGAAGATCACTCTCTCTACTGAAAACAACACGGGAAATTTGAAGGAACAACTTGGTGCAAAGGATGTCGAGGTTGCTAAACTGAAGGGTGTTGTTCACCGGTTGAAGTTCATTCTTGTTGCTCAAGGCAATGCCATTTGGAATTTCAAGTTCAGTCATCTTAAAGAGAAGGAAAAGATGTGCACTGATAAGAGGACTTTGGAGTTTTGCTTTGCATGCCTAAAGAAATAGAAGGAGAAGTTGAGCACTAGGAAGAGCAATCTGGAGTGTTGCATTGCTGACCTGAAGAAACAGAAGGAGAAGTTCGACATTAAGAAGAGCACTCTAGTGTGTTACATTGATGACCTGAAGAAGCAGGTCAAAATAACAAGAGGAAGCTCAAGGAGATCAGGGATATTTAAGATCAAGACTAATTCTTAATCTGACCTTAACTATGAATCTTCTGAAATATGTGATGGGGTCACTGATACGTCTCCAACGTATCTATAATTTTTTATTTTTCCATGCTATATTATATTCTGTTTTGGATGTTTAGCGGGCTTTATTATACACTTTTATATTATTTTTGGGACTAACCTATTAACCAGAGGCCCAGCCCGAATTGCTATTTTTTTTGCCTATTTCAGTGTTTCGCAGAAAAAGAATATCAAACGGAGTCCAAACAGAATGAAACCTTCGGGAACGTGATTTTCGAAACGAACGTGATCCAGAGGACTTGGAGTCTACGCAAAGTAATCAACAAGGAGAGCACGAGGTAGGGGGCGCGCCTACCCCCCAGGCGCGCCCTCCACCCTTGTGGGGCCCATGTTGCTCCACCGACGTACTTCTTCCTCCTATATATACCTACGTACCCCCAAACTATCAAATACGGAGACAAAAACCTATTTCCACCGCCGCAACCTTGTGTACCCGTGAGATCCCATCTTGGGGCCTTTTCCGGCGCTCCGTCGGAGGGGGCATTGATCACGGAGGGCTTCTACATCAACACCATAGCCTCTCCGATGATGTGTGAGTAGTTTACCTCAGACCTTTGGGTCCATAGTTATTAGCTAGATGGCTTCTTCTCTCTCTTTGGATCTCAATACAAAGTTCTCCTCGATCTTCTTGGAGATCTATTTGATGTAATCTCCTTTAGCGGTGTGTTTGTTGAGACCGATGAATTGTGGGTTTATGATCAAGTTTATCTATGAACAATATTTGAATATCCTCTGAATTCTTTTATGTATGATTGGTTATCTTTTCAAGTCCCTTCAAATTATCAGTTTGGTTTGGCCTACTAGATTGATCTTTTTTGCAATGGGAGAAGTGCTTAGCTTTGGGTTCAATCTTGCGGTGCTCGATCCTGATGACAAAAAGGGAAACGACACGTAATGTATTGTTGCCATCGAGGATAAAAAGATGGGGTTTATATCATATTGCACGAGTTTATCCCTCTACATCATGTCATCTTACTTAAAGCATTACTCTGTTCTTATGAACTTAATACTCTAGATGCATGCTGGATAGCGGTCGATGTGTGGAGTAATAGTAGTAGATGCAAAATCATTTCGGTCTACTTGTCGCGGACGTGATGCCTATATACATGATCATACCTAGATATTCTCAAAACTATGCTCAATTCTATCAATTGCTCGACAGTAATTTGTTCGCCCACCGTAAACTTATGCTCTTGAGAGAAGCCACTAGTGAAACCTATGGCCCTCGGGTTTATTTTACATCATATTAATCTTCCAACACTTAGTTATTTCTATTGGCTTTTATTTTACTTTGCATCTTTATTTCTCTTTATCATAAAAATACCAAAAATATTATCTTATCATATCTATCAGATCTCACTCTCGTAAGTGACCGTTGAGGGATTGACAACCCCTTTATCGCGTTGGTTGCGAGGTTCTTATTTGTTTGTGTAGGTGTGAGGGACTCGTGCGTGATCTCCTACTGGATTGATACCTTGGTTCTCAAAAACTGAGGGAAATACTTACGCTACTTTACTGCATCACCCTTTCCTCTTCAAGGGAAAACCAACGCAGTGCTCAAGAGGTAGTAGTCACCTACTACAGGTAGGGTCATAAAGCAGATAACTTGGACCAACCCAGGACCCCACATCAATAAATAGTAAGGCCATTCAGGTGTTCACCAAGAAACATTCCACTCGTATTGCATCCATCCACTCGGATGGTCACTTGGCTACTCGGATGCAGGTAATCCACTCAGCTGCTCTCACTACAAAGAAAAGACACATCCGTGACATTTTGGGCCGAACGAAAAAAAATATGTCATACTTATGACACTTCTATGACGATAATTGTGACAAAACCCGATATCATCATAGATGTGGTGGGGTCCTACTTCTATGAGAAAAAATCATGACAGAAAATGGGCTTTTCTTCCTGGGCGGGCCGGAGACGCAGCTGCATGACATTCTTTGGGCCGTCCATGACGGAAAAAACCGTGGTAGAAGCGAGGGCGAGGAAAATATCGGGGTGTTCCCAGTTACCGTGGGTGGTCGGGGCTGAGCAACGCGCGTTTCTCTCGTACACGCACGCGCGTGGGTGCGAGGCGTTGGGCTCTAACTGAACCCGAGCGAGGCATTGGGCTCTTACTGAACACGAGCGATTGCACTGCAGGCTACACGTTACTGAACCCGAGCTATCAATCGATGGCTGTTAACTGAACCCGATCGAGCGATTCCTTCGCTACATGCTAACTGAAGCCGGTTGATGCTGCCTCTAGATGAACAGTGAGCGTTGCTGGGGGCTTTGGATGAACAGTTCCCGGTGGGGGTGGATGAACAGGACCCCGTGGTGTTGCCTCTGGATGAACAGGACCCCGATCGATCGAGCCGGTTGGGTTTGGATGAACAGGACCCCATGGAGGGAAGGATGAACAGGACCACCCCGTGGAGGGCTGGATGAACAGTAGATGGTGGAGGGTTGGATGAACAGTAGCCCGTGGAGGGGTGGTTGAACAGGAGCCCGTGGAGAGGGCTGGTTGAACAGTAGTCGGTGGAATAGCGCGCGGTGGAGACTGGATGAACAGGAGCCCGTAGATGAATAGTCCCAGGTGGAGGCTGGAGGAGGTCGACGGTGGATGAACGGTAGCCCGTGGAGGCTGGAGGGAGTCGACGGTGGAGATACCCAATATCCCGTGGAGTCCCGTTTTGCGGTATGCCACACCCCTCCCGATGAACAGGACCCCCATTTCGACCGTAGCGCTCCAACACAAGTCCGTTTCCTCCATTTTGCGGTACGCCACACCCCTCCCGATCAACAGGACCCCCGTTTCGACCGTAGGAGGTCCGTTTCCTCTGTTTTGCGGTACGCCAGACCCCTCCCGATGAACAGGATCCTATTTCGAATGTGGTCGGTCGAACACAAGGTCGTTTCCTCCATTCTGCGGTACACCAGGCCTCGTTTCCATCAGTTGTTCCGTCCAAGCCCTCCCGATGAACACGACGATGCATTCCGTTCCGACCAGCCGGATGGCTCCCCGTGAACACGACGACGACATTGTTTCTCCGTTCGGACCCAGCCATGTACATGAGCCCTGGCCATATGTACGCGCGAGTAGGCGTTCGAGACCCCGCCCGTATATATGTATGTGGCCGTATTTACTTTCTTGCACCCTGCCCCATTGTACGTACGTGTACATGCTACGTGTGCGCCTCTACTACGACATGTGCACGCCTCTACATCAACCAGTATGTACGTACACGTTCGCGACTAGAATGACAACACTACGTATGCTTCGACCAGGTGGGTCCCGACTGTGAGGCACTTCTTGCGTGCGAAGATGTAGCTGGTGGGTCCCAGCAGTCAGGGGGGCGAATCGTTTTTTTGTTTTTGCCCGGACGCACTTCCTTGCGTGCGAAGATGTAGTTGGTGGGTCCCAGCAGTCAGGGGGAAATCTTTTTTCGTGAAATACGGTGGCCCGTCTGGTGGGTCCCCGCTGTCAGGTGGAGGAATAATTATTTTGCGCGTAATAAGGAGGCTGTCGGTGTCAAAACCGGCGGATCTCGGGTAGGGGGTCCCAAACTGTGCGTCTAGGTGGATGGTAACAGGAGACAAGGGACACGATGTTTTTACCCAGGTTCGGGCCCTCTCGATGGAGATAAAACCCTACTCCTGCTTGATTAATATTGATGATATGGGTAGTACAAGAGTAGATCTACCACGAGATCAGAGAGGCTAAACCCTAGAAGCTAGCCTATGGTATGATTGTTGTTGTCCTATGGACTAAACCCTCTGGTTTATATAGACACTGGAGGGGCTAGGGTTACACAGAGTCGGTTACAATGGGAGGAGATCTACATATCCGTATTGCCAAGCTTGCCTTCCACGCCAAGGAAAGTCCCATCCGGACACGGGACGGAGTCTTCAATCTTGTATCTTCATAGTCCAACAGTCCGGCAAAAGGTCATAGTACGGCTATCCGGACACCCCCTAATCCAGGACTCCCTCGGTAGCCCCTGAACCAGGCTTCAATGACGACGAGTCCGGCGTGCAGATTGTCTTCGACATTGCAAGGTGGGTTCCTCCTCCGAATACTTCATAAAAGATTCTGAACACGAGGATCGTGTCCGGCTCTGCAAAACAAGTTCCACATACCACCGTAGAGAGAATAGCATTTTCACAAATCTAATCTGCTGATGTATTATGCAGCGTGACATCACACCACATCCAAGTCCTTATTCGAATCGTTTTTTACTGTCCCACCTCAGCGTGTTTTGCGAGGCGGTTTCCTTGTCACGTCTTGTCGAAGCAGAGATTGTGTCCCCTTTATTTACGAGATCCTCATCATTACGGACATGGGTAACCCAGTCGTGTCCGTTGGTATATCCCCTCGACCAAAGGTAAGTCCCAAACGGTCACAGGGAGGGCTCTTGGTATTCAAACTCTTATAAAGAGACCAAGGCTTTACTCCTTCCTTTCAATCTCAATCGAATCCGCCTCCTGCCTCGACTTCCAACACCCAAGGCTCCAGATTCAGGCGCTTCGGACCTTCAATGATGTCTGGCTCCGACCTTCGAGGCCGATGGATGCCTTCTTCCATCACGGAGGAAGACGTACAAAAGCTGAGGGAAGCCAGGTACTTGACCGGCGAAATCCCGCATAGGCTGCCTGCTCAAGGGCAGGTTATTCCCATTCCCAAGCCTGGTGAGAGCGTTGTGCTCGTGTCCCACTTCCTCCGAGGACTAGGCTTCGCGCCGGATCCCTTCGTGAGGGGGCTCATGTTCTATTATGGGCTGGAATTCCACGATTTAGCTCCGGAGTCCATCCTCCACATCTCATCGTTCATTGTCGTGCGTGAAGCTTTCCTCCGTATTACCCCTCACTTCGGACTGTGGCTTAAGACCTTCAAAGTAGAGCCGAAGATAATCGAGGGAGGGCACGCAGAGTGCGGAGGCGCTGTAATAAGCAAGGATGCCAATGCTCTGTGGCCCGAGGGCCTTTTCCAAGAGGAGTCCAGCTTATGGCAACAAGAGTGGTTTTATATCACGGCTCCCAGGGGTACCAAGTTGGTGGCGCCGCCTACTTTTCGCTCGGGTCCCCCACCCCGACTAACGTCATGGGTCAATGAGGGGCTGGATTGGGGGCCAGCAAAGGATGTGCCCCTACTGCAGGGCCGCATTCGAGATCTCCCGGAGAGAGACGTTAGTCTGGTCGTGGTGACGCAGGTCATGTTAATTCGTCGAGTCCTGCCCTGCAAACGTCGCCCCCTCCGCCTGTGGGAGTTCAATCCGGGGGGACCGCGAGCTCTTCAGCATTTTCTGGGCATGACGCCCGCAGAGATGTACAAATTATTCTCTGGACCACAGGTAATGTGTCCGGACTCTACTGAGGACGTAGGTCTGAGCTGCAATCGTCCAGATACCCAAGTAGCCCTGTGCCCGGACACGCCATCTGTTTATTTATCACAACATCGCCCTTAAAAGAGCTGTTCTTTGAAACAGGAGTGGATAGCGAAGGCAAAGTTAATCCAGTGTCCGGGCCCCCTTCCTGAGACCTCGCCAGATCCCGTTTTAACCAGGATGCTGGAGATCGTGCCTTTGGAAGAAAACAAAGGGGGGGACAAGGAAGCTACTGCCTCCACGGAGGAGGCTGCCCGGAAGGGAGGAATCGAAAATTCTTCTCCTCTGGGGAAGAAGAGGACCGCCTCTGAAGACCCGGAGACAATGATCTCAAAGCGAGGGAAGAAGTCTTTGCTAGAGGGTCCTGTGCCGGGAGATACCCCGGCCGTATTGTGCCCTCAAGGGGATCAGCCCTCCACCGAGTCGTAAGTAAAGAGGGTGTTTTAATAATGAGAGAAATCCTTGATTTACTTCTGAGGAAAATAACCGAAAATTTACCTTGTAGTTCGGATCTTATCCCTTCTCAGCAGAGCTCGTCTTCGGGGGATATTCTTCCGGAGATGATGGAGAGCAGAACGCCTCCCCCTGCCATACCGCCTCATGAGGCGGCTGATTGCGAGGTGTCGTCGCGGAGGGTTTCTCCTGATCCGGTAAGGCTGAAAGGTAGTAATATGGCCACCCGAAGCCCTCCGAGTCCGGCTTATGGGAGAGACAATCTAATGAGTCTGGCACCGCCTGGTGCACAGTCGGAGGTACTGAAGAATCTGCTAGGGCAGGTGTCGGTGTCAAAACCGGCGGATCTCGGGTAGGGGGTCCCGAACTGTGCGTCTAAGCAGATGGTAACAGGGGACAAGGGACACAATGTTTTACCCAGGTTCGGGCCCTCTTGATGGAGGTAAAACCCTACGTCCTGCTTGATTAATATTGATGATATGGGTAGTACAAGAGTAGATCTACCACGAGATCAAGGAGGCTAAACCCTAGAAGCTAGTCTATGGTATGATTGTTGTATGTTGGGTTGTCCTATGGACTAAAACCCTCCGGTTTATATAGGCACCGGAGAGGGTTAGGGTTAAACAAAGTCGGTTACAATGGTAGGAGATCTGAATATCTGTATCGCCTAGCTTGCCTTCCACGCCAAGGAAAGTCCCATCCGGACACGGGACGAAGTCTTCAATCTTGTATCTTCATAGTCCAGGAGTCCGGCCAAAGGTTATAGTCCGGCTGTCCGGACACCCGCTAATCCAGGACTCCCTCAGTAGCCCCTGAACCAGGCTTCAATGACGACGAGTCCGGCGCGCAGATTGTCTTTGGCATTGCAAGGTGGGTTCCTCCTCCAAGTTCTTCATAAAAGTTTGTAAACACTAAGGGTAGTGTCCGGCTCTGCAAAATAAGTTTCCACATATTGCCATAGAGAGAACAATATTAACACAACTCTAATCTGCTGACGTATTCCGTAGCGTGACATCACACTACGGCCAAGCCTTTATTAGAATCGTTTTTACTTCCCCACCTCAGCGCATTTTCCGAGGCGGTTTCCTTGGCACGTCTTGTCAAAGCAGAGATCGTGTCCCCCATTTACGGGATTCTCATCAATACGGACGTGGGTAGCCCAACCGCGCCATTTATCACGGCGCTTGGGAGATAAGCGAGTTTTACCAGGCTAGTGGGGACGCATAGCCACATCCGCCCATACAAGGGGATAAGGATCCACCTTTTTACCTACGCCTTCTTCCTCCTCAGCCTATCCATCTCCTGCGCACCCGAACTCCAGCGCCCACGTCCGCACTTCCCACCTCAACCTTCTCCAGCCATGTCCGGAGCGGGAGGCAAGTGGATGGTCTCCTCCGTCACGGAGGGCCATATCAAAAAGCTAAGGAAGGCCGGATACTTGTCCAACAACATCGCGCACCGGCTTCCTGAAAAGGGGCAGCTCCTCCCCACCCCAAGGCCCCATGAGAGGGTCGTATTCCTTCCCCACTTCCTCCGCGGACTAGGTTTTCCTCTTCACCCGTTCGTCCGGGGGCTCATGTTCTACTATGGCCTGGATTTCCACGATCTGGCCCCGAACTTCGTTCTCAACATATCAGCGTTATTCGTCGTGTGCGAGGCTTTCCTCCGCATCCGTCCCCATTTCGGCCTTTGGCTCAAGACTTTCAACGTCAAGCCGATGGTGGTGCGCGGCAGCCAGGCGGAGTGTGGAGGCGCCATGACGGGCAAGATGGCCAACGTCCTTTGGCTCGAGGGCTCCTTTGTGGAGACCCTGAAGGGATGGCAATCGGGGTGGTTTTACATCATCGAGCCGCGCGACCTTGATTGGGTCGCAGCCCCCGAGTTCCGGTCCGGACCCCCTATGCGGCTCACGTCCTGGAAAGAGACGGGCCTGTCATGGGGCAATGAGGGAGAGGTGACTGGACTGCAAACATGCATCCAATCCCTGGTGAACGAGCAGCTCAAGCTTGTCAATATAGTCCAGGTTATGCTCGTCCACCGGATCCTCCCGTGTCAACAACGGGCCTTCAATCTGTGGGAGTTCGATCCGACGCAACACCAAACTTTGAGTAGGCTCTTCGACACGACATACGAAGATGCCTGGAAGGTGCTATTCAAGGGCGCCGAGGCTCCCGCAGCCGCATCCGAGGATCGCGGATTCAGCACGCAGTGTCCAGCTAGTGCGGTGAGTTATCTTTACTTTTTACGGGACATTTGTTTCTCATAGTTTGACTCTATGCGATATCTAAACTCCCTTACCTTTGACAGGAGTGGCAGGCGAAGTCCGTGTCGGATTTCGGGTTCCGGCAGACCCTTGAGGTTCGAACTCTGGGGTACGCGCGGAGATTACGCCTCCTACCTACCTGTACCCCTCCGCCTCGCAAAGATCTAAACTATGGGAAAGAACAACACAAGAGACACAGGGTTTATACTGGTTCAGGCGACCGATGTGGTGTAATACCCTACTCCAGTGTGGTGGTGTGGTGGATTGCCTCTTGGGTTGATGACAATGAATAATACAAGGAAGAACAGCCTCACGAGGGTCTGTTCTTGGCCGGGGAGATGAACTACTTAGGAGGAGTTCAGTCTCCCTTCTCTCTCTCTCTCTCTCTCTCTCTCTCCGGTCTGATTGCCGATCGATCTCCCCCTACCCTGGGGGTGGCTAGTCCTATTTATAGGCAAAGGTCCTGGGTCTCTTTGAAGGAAATATGCCCTAGAGGCAATAATAAAGTTATTATTTATTTCCTTACATATCATGATAAATGTTTATTATTCATGCTAGAATTGTATTAACCGGAAACATAATACATGTGTGAATACATAAACAAACAGAGTGTCACTAGTATGCCTCTACTTGACTAGCTCATTAATCAAAGATGGTTATGTTTCCTAACCATGGACAAAGAGTTGTTTTTTGATTAATGGGGTCACATCATTAGTTGAATGATCTGATTGACATGACCCATTCCATTAGCTTAGCACCCGATCGTTTAGTATGATGCTATTGCTTTTATCCATGACTTATACATGTTCCTTTGACTATGAGATTATGCAACTCCCGTTTACCGTAGGAACACTTTGTGTGCTACCAAACGTCACAACGTAACTGGGTGATTATAAAGGTGCTCTACAGGTGTCTCCGAAAGTATTTGTTGGGTTGGCGTATTTCGAGATTAGGATTTGTCACTCCGAATGTCGGAGAGGAATCTCAGGGCCTTCTCGGTAATGCACATCACATAAGCCTTGCAAGCATTGCAACCAATGAGTTTGTTGCGGGATGATGTATTACGGAACGAGTAAAGAGACTTGCCGGTAACGAGATTGAACTAGGTATTAGATACCGACGATCGAATCTCGGGCAAGTAACATACCGATGGACAAAGGGAACAACATATGTTGTTATGCGGTCTGACCGATAAAGATCTTCGTAGAATATGTAGGAGCCAATATGGGCATCCAGGTCCCGCTATTGGTTATTGACCAGAGACGTGTCTCGGTCATGTCTACATTGTTCTCGAACCGTAGGGTCCGCACGCTTAAGGTTACGATGACAGTTATTATGAGTTTATGCATTTTGATGTACCGAAGGAGTTCGGAGTCCCGGATGTGATCATGGACATGACGAGGAGTCTCAGAATGGTCGAGACATAAAGATTGATATATTGTACGGCTATGTTCGGACATCGGAATGGTTCCGAGAGGTTTCGGATATTACCGGAGTGCCGGAGGGGTTACCGAAACCCCCCGGGGGAAGTATGGGCCTTATTGGACAAGGAGGGCGGGGGGCGCGGCCCCCCTTTCCCTCTCCCTCTCCCTCTCCTTCCTTCCCCCCTTTCCCCTCCTAGTTGGAATAGGAAAGGGGAGTCCTACTCCCACTAGGAGGAGGACTCCCCCTCCCTTGGCGCGCCCCTAGGGCCGGCCGGCCCTCCCCCCTTGCTCCTTTATATACGGGGGCAAGGGGGCACCCCAAGACACACAATTGATCAACGTGATCGTTCCTTAGCCGTGTGCGGTGCCCCCCTCCACCATATTCCACCTCGGTCATATTGTCGCGGTGCTTAGGCGAAGCCCTGCGTCGGTAATACATCAAGATCGTCACCACGCCGTCGTGCTGACGGAACTCTTCCCCGAAGCTTTGCTGGATTGGAGCCCGGGGAACGTCATCGAGCTGAACATGTGCCAAGAACTCGGAGGTGCCGGAGTAACGGTGCTTGGATCGGTCGGATCGTGAAGACGTACGACTACATCAACCGCGTTGATATAACGCTTCCGCTTTCGGTCTACGAGGGTACGTAGACAACACTCTCCCCTCTCGTTGCTATGCATCACCATGATCTTGCGTGCGCGTAGGAATTTTTTTGAAATTACTACGTTCCCCAACAGTGGCATCCGAGCCTAGGTTTTATGGTTTGATGTTATTTGCACGAGTAGAACACAAGTGAGTTGTGGACGATACAAGTCATACTGCCTACCAGCATGTCATACTTTGGTTCAGCGGTATTGTTGGATGAGACGACCCGGACCAACCTTACGCGTACGCTTACGCGTGACTGGTTCCCTCGACGTGCTTTGCACACAGATGGCTTGCGGGAGACTGTCTCACCAACTTTAGTTGAACCAAGTGTGGCTATGCCCGGTCCTTGAGAAGGTTAAAACGGAGTCTATTTGACAAACTATCGTTGTGGTTTTGATGCGTAGGTAAGATGAGTTCTTGCTTAAGCCCATAGCAGCCACGTAAAACTTGCAACAAACAAAGTAGAGGACGTCTAACTTGTTTTTGCAGGGCATGTTGTGATGTGATATGGTCAAGACATGATGCTCTATTTTATTGTATGAGATGATCATGTTTTGTAACCGAGTTATCGGCAACCGGCAGGAGCCGTATGGTTGTCGCTTTATTGTATGCAATGCAATCGCCCTGTAATGCTTTACTTTATCACTAAGCGGTAGCGATAGTCGTAGAAGCATAAGATTGGCGAGACGACAACGATGCTACGATGGAGATCAAGGTGTCACGCCGGTGACGATGGTGATCATGATGGTGCTGCAGAGATGGAGATCACGAAGCACAAGATGATGATGACCATATCATATCACTTATATTGATTTGCATGTGATGTTTATCTTTTATGCATCTTATCTTGCTTTGATTGACGGTAGCATTATAAGATGATCTCTCACTAAATTATCAAGAAGTGTTCTCCCCGAGTATGCACCGTTGCCGAAGTTCGTCGTGCCCAGACACCACGTGATGATCGGGTGTGATAAGCTCTACGTCCATCTACAACGGGTGCAAGCCAGTTTTGCACACGCGGAATACTCGGGTTATACTTGACGAGCCTAGCATATGCAGATATGGCCTTGGAACACGGAGACCGAAAGGTCGAGCGTGAATCATATAGTAGATATGATCAACATAAGATGTTCACCATTGAAAACTAATCCATTTCACGTGATGATCGGTTATGGTTTAGTTGATTTGGATCACGTGATCACTTAGAGGATTAGAGGGATGTCTATCTAAGTGGGAGTTCTTAAGTAATATGATTAATTGAACTTTAATTTATCATGAACTTAGTCCTGGTAGTATTTTGCAAATTATGTTGTAGATCAATAGCTCACGTTGTTGCTTCCCTGTGTTTATTTTTGATATGTTCCTAGAGAAAATTGTGTTGAAAGATGTTAGTAGCAATGATGCGGATTGGATCCGTGATCTGAGGTTTATCCTCATTGCTGCGCAGAAGAATTATGTCCTTGATGCACCGCTAGGTGACAGACCTATTGCAGGAACAGATACAGACGTTATGAACGTTTGGCTAGCTCAATATGATGACTACTTGATAGTTTAGTGCACCATGCTTAACGGCTTAGAATCGGGACTTCAAAGACGTTTTGAACGTCATGGAGCATATGAGATGTTCCAGGAGTTGAAGTTAATATTTCAAGCAAATACCCGAGTTGAGAGATATGAAGTCTCCAACAAGTTCTATAGCTAAAAGATGGAGGAGAATCGCTCAACTAGTGAGCATGTGCTCAGATTGTCTGAGTACTACAATCGCTTGAATCAAGTGGGAGTTAATCTTCCAGATAAGATAGTGATTGACAGAATTCTCTAGTCACCATCACCAAGTTAGTAGAACTTCGTGATGAACTATAATATGCAAGGGATAACGAAAACTATTCCCAAGCTCTTCGCGATGCTAAAATCGGCGAAGGTAGAAATCAAAGAAAAACATCAAGTGTTGATGGTTGACAAGATCACTAGTTTCAAGAAAAGGGCAAAGGGCAGAAGGGGAACTTCAAGAAGAACGGCAAGCGAGTTGCTGCTCAAGTTAAGAAGCCCAAGTTTGGACCTAAGCCTGAGACTAAGTGCTTATACTGCAAAGAGTCTGGTCACTGGAAGCGGAACCACCCCAAGTATTTGGCGGATAAGAAGGATGGCAAAGTGAACAAAGGTATATTTGATATACATGTTATTAATGTGTACTTTACTAGCGTTTATAGCAACCCCTCGGTATTAGGTACTGGTTTAGTTGCTAAGAGTAGTAACTCGAAACAGGAGTTGCAGAATAAACAGAGACTAGTTAAGGATGAAGTGACGATGTGTGTTGGAAGTAGTTCCAAGATTGATATGATCATCATCGCACTCTTCCTATACTTTCGGGATTAGTGTTGAAACTAAATAAGTGTTATTTGGTGTCTGCGTTGAGCATAAATATGATTTGATCATGTTTATTGCAATACGGTTATTCATTTAAGTTAGAGAACAATTGTTGTTCTGTTTACATGAATAAAACCTTCTATGGTCATACACACCAACAAAATGGTTTGTTGGATCTCGATCGTAGTGATACACATATTCATAATATTGAAACCAAAAGATGCAAAGTTAATAATGATAGTGTAACTTATTTGTGGCATTGCTGTTTAAGTCATATTGGTGTAAAGCGCAAGAAGAAACTCCATGCTGATGGGATTTTGGAATCACTTGATTATGAATCACTTGATGCTTGCGAACCATGCCTCTTGGGCAAGATGACTAAAACGCCGTTCTCCGGAACAATGGAGCGAGCAACAGATTTGTTGGAAATCATACATACTGATGTATGTGGTCCGATGAATATTAAGGCTCGCGACAAGTATCATTATTTTCTGACCTTCACAGATGATTTGAGCAGATATGGGTATATCTACTTGATGAAACATAAGTCTGAAACGTTTGAAAAGTTCAAAGAATTTCAGAGTGAAGTAGAGAATCATCGTAACAAGAAAATAAAAGTTTCTACGATATGATCGCAGAGGTAAAATATTTGAGTTACGAGTTTGGCCTTCAGTTAAAACAATGTGAAATAGTTTCACTACTCACGCCACCTGGAACACCACAGTGTAATGGTGTGTCCGAACGTCATAACCGTACTTTATTGGATATAGTACAATCTATGATGTTTCTTACCGATTTACCACTATAGTTTTGGGGTTATGCATTAGAGACAACTGCATTCACGTTAAAAAAAGGGCACCATCTAAAGCCCGTTGAGACGGCACAATATGAAATGTGGTTTGGCAAGAAACCAAAGTTGTCGTTTCTTAAAGTTTGGGATTGTGATGCTTATATGAAAAGGTTTCATCCTAATAAGCTCAAACCCAAATCGGAGAAATATGTCTTCATAAGATACCCAAAGGAGACTGTTGGGTACACCTTCTATCACAGATCCGAAGGCAAGAGAATGGATCCTTTCCAGAGAAGGAGTTTCTCTCGAAAGAAGTGAGTGGGAGGAAAGTAGAAAACTTGATAAGGTAATTGTACCTTCTCTCTTATTGGAAAGTAGTTCATCACAGAAATCTGTTCCTGTGACTACTACACCAATTAAGTGAGGAAACTAATGATGATGATCATGTAACTTCAGATCAAGTTACTACCGAATCTCGTAGGTAAACCAGACAGAGATCCACACCAGAGTGGTACGGTAATCCTGTTCTGGAAGTCATGTTACTAGACCATGACGAACCTACGAACTATGAAGAAGCGATGGTGAGCCCAGGTTCCGCAAAATGGCTGGAAGCCATGAAATCTGAGATGGGATCCATGTATGAAAACAAAGTGTGGACTTTGGTTGACTTGCCCGAGGGTCGGCAAGCAATAGAGAACAAGTGATCTTTAAGAAGAAGACTGACGCTGACGGTAATGTTACTGTCTACAAAGCTCGACTTGTCGCAAAGGGGTTTCGACAAGTTCAGGGATTGACTACGATGAGACCTTCTCACCCGTAGCGATGCTTAAGTCTGTCCGAATCATGTTAGCAATTGCCGCATTTTATGATTATGAAATTTGGCAAATGGATGTAAAGACTGCATTCCTGAATGGGTTTCTGGAAGAAGAGTTGTATATGATGCAGCCAGAAGGCTTTATCGATCCAAAGGGTGCTAACAAAGTGTGCAAGCTCCAGCGATCCATTTATGGAATGGTGCAAGCATCTCGGAGTTGGAATACACGCTTTGATAAGTTGATCAAAGCATATAGTTTTATATAGACTTGCGGTGAAGCCTGTATTTACAAGAAAGTGAGTGGGAGCACTACAGCATTTCTGATAAGTATATGTGAATGACATATTGTTGATCAGAAATAATGTAGAATTATTCTGCAAGGCATAAAGGAGTGTTTGAAAGGAGTTTTTCAAAGAAAGCCCTCGGTGAAGCTGCTGACATATTGAGCATTAAGATCTATAGAGATAGATCAAGATGCTTGATAAGTTTTTTCAATGAGTACATACCTTGACAAGATTTTGAAGTAGTTCAAAATGGAACAGTCAAAGAAAGAGTTCTTGCCTGTGTAACAAGGTGTGAAATTGAGTAAGACTCAAAACCCGACCACGGCAGAAGATAGAAAGAGAGTGAAAGTCATTCCCTATGCCTCAGCCATAGGTTCTATAAAGTATGCCATGCTGTGTACCAGATCTATTACATACCCTACCACAGAGTTTGGCAAGTGAGTACAATAGTGATCTAGGAGTAGATCACTGGACAGCGGTCAAAATTATCCTTAGTGGAATAAGGATACGTTTCTCGATTATGGATGTGACAAAAGGTTCGTCGTAAAGGGTTACGTCGATGCAAGTTTTGACACTAATCTAGATGACTCTAAGTCTCGGTCTAGATACATATTGAAAGTGGGAGCAATTAGCTAGAGTAGCTCCGTGCAGAGCATTGTTAACATAGAAATTCGCAAAATACTTACGGATCTAAATGTGACAGACCCGTTGACTAAAATTATCTCACAAGAAAAACATGATCACACCTTAGTACTCTTTGGGTGTTAATCACATAGCGATGTGAACTAGATTACTGACTCTAGTAAACCCTTTGGGTGTTGGTCACATGGCGATGTGAACTATGGGTGTTAATCACATGGTGATGTGAACAATTGCTGGTAAAATCACATGGCGATGTGAACTAGATTATTGACTCTAGTGCAAGTGGGAGACTGAAGGAAATATGCCCTAGAGGCAATAATAAAGCTATTATTTATTTCCTTACATATCATGATAAATGTTTATTATTCATGCTAGAATTGTATTAACCGGAAACATAATACATGTGTGAATACATAAACAAACAGAATGTCACTAGTATGCCTCTACTTGACTAGCTCATTAATCAAAGATGGTTATGTTTCCTAACCATGGACAAAGAGTTGTTTTTTGATTAATGGGGTCACATCATTAGTTAAATGATCTGATTGACATGACCCATTCCATTAGCTTAGCACCCGATCGTTTAGTATGATGCTATTGCTTTTATCCATGACTTATACATGTTCCTTTGACTATGAGATTATGCAACTCCCGTTTACCGTAGGAACACTTTGTGTGCTACCAAACGTCACAACGTAACTGGGTGATTATAAAGGTGCTCTACAGGTGTCTCCGAAAGTATTTGTTGGGTTGGCGTATTTCGAGATTAGGATTTGTCACTCCGAATGTCGGAGAGGTATCTCAGGGCCTTCTCGGTAATGCACATCACATAAGCCTTGCAAGCATTGCAACCAATAAGTTTGTTGCGGGATGATGTATTACGGAACGAGTAAAGAGACTTGCCGGTAACAAGATTGAACTAGGTATTGGATACCGACGATCGAATCTCGGGCAAGTAACATACCGATGGACAAAGGGAACAACATATGTTGTTATGCGGTCTGACCGATAAAGATCTTCGTAGAATATGTAGGAGCCAATATGGGCATCCAGGTCCCGCTATTGGTTATTGACCAGAGACGTGTCTCGGTCATGTCTACATTGTTCTCGAACCGTAGGGTCCGCATGCTTAAGGTTACGATGACAGTTATTATGAGTTTATGCATTTTGATCTACCGAAGGAGTTCGGAGTCCCGTATGTGATCACGGACATGACGAGGAGTCTTGGAATGGTCGAGACATAAAGATTGATATATTGGACGGCTATGTTCGGACATCGGAATGGTTCCGAGAGGTTTCGGATATTACCGGAGTGCCGGAGGGGTTACCGGAACCCCCCGGGGGAAGTATGGGCCTTATTGGGCCACAAGGGGAGAGAGAGGGCCGCGCCAGGAGGTGGCCCCCCCATGAGGAGTCCGAATTGGACAAGGAGGGGGGGCGGCCCCCCTTTCCCTCTCCCTCTCCCTCTCCTTCCTTCCTCCCTTTCCCCTCCTAGTTGGACTAGGAAAAGGGAGTCCTACTCCCACTAGGAGGAGGACTCCCACTCCCTTGGCGCGCCCCTAGGGCCGGCCGGCCCTCCCCCCCTTGATCCTTTATATACGGGGGCAAGGGGGCACCCCAAGACACACAATTGATCAACGTGATCGTTCCTTAGCCGTGTGCGGTGCCCCCCTCCACCATATTCCACCTCGGTCATATTGTCGCGGTGCTTAGACGAAGCCCTGCATCGGTAATACATCAAGATCGTCACCACGCCGTCGTGCTGACGAAACTCTTCCCCGAAGCTTTGCTGGATCAGAGCCCGGGGAACGTCATCGAGCTGAACGTGTGCCAAGAACTCGGAGGTGCCGGAGTAACGGTGCTTGGATCGGTCGGACCGTGAAGACGTACGACTACATCAACCGCGTTGATATAACGCTTCCGCTTTCGGTCTACGAGGGTACGTAGACAACACTCTCCCCTCTCGTTGCTATGCATCACCATGATCTTGCGTGCGCGCAGGAATTTTTTTGAAATTACTACGTTCCCCAACACTCTTCCCAAATATTGTGCGGGAAGGGCGCCAACAATTGGCCATTTTGAAGGGGAACATCTGGTACACTTATCCTGACTTAAGTTGGTCCTCGCCTGCCAAAGGCTCTGGTCGTGACGCTAGCTTGGGCTCCACAATGACTTCCTTCCTTCCGTTGGACTGGTCTTGGTCTCGTTGCACCGAAACGGGTGCCTTTGCTTGATGCTCTCGCCTGCGCTTGCTCCCTTTGCACCAAAGAGGAAAGGAGGACACTGCGCGGGCTGGCGCCCACCTGGCGCCCTTGGTCGTCATGGCTTGCATCATGGGCACCTCGTGAGGTACCCTGCCTTGATCTCTCCGCCTCCTCGCAAGCCAGCCTAATGAGGCTGTGCCTGAGGAAGCTCCGTGTCGTCCGCCCCGCGAGGTTTGGCCCCTCGCGAGGGTCTTGGGTCTTATTTGATGAAGATGGGCCGTGCTGGCCCCCCTTTGAGCCACGCCGCAGGCCGCAGGAAGGCAAGTCTAGGGACCCCCGTTCCCAGAACGCCAATAGTAGCCCCCGGGCCCAAGGCGCGCCCGGACTTGGCCGTGCAGGGAGGCGAAAGGACAAGGGCGAAGCGCCGCGGGCCCTAACAGACTGCGGCCTTGGGCGCCGCGTGGTGG
The DNA here is from genome assembly GCA_032464435.1 of Aegilops umbellulata. Taxonomy (NCBI): domain Eukaryota; kingdom Viridiplantae; phylum Streptophyta; class Magnoliopsida; order Poales; family Poaceae; genus Aegilops; species Aegilops umbellulata. Next base: position 313,945,163 of record CP136055.1, on the reverse strand, counting down.
TTGAATGGACGTGGGCGGCACTGTTCCCCCACGCCCCCTTATTCCGCGCCATGCTAGGCGGACTCGTAGTTGTACACAACCGCTCCCTTTCTTTTGTTCGAGCGCCCTCTGTCCTTCCTCCGCTCGAACTCTAGCTCCTGTTTTCAACCCAATCTCGAACCTTCCCTCCCCCTTCCCATCGCCATGGCTCCGACGAAGAAGGGAAGAGGGAAGAAACCCACGCCTCCGCCTCGCTCGCCGCCATTGGTGGCCCCCGCCGTCGGCCGGTCGATCATAATCAATCGAGAGGTCCTGGGCAAGGTCAGCTCGGCTCTGGTACTATCTTCAATGAATGCGGGAGGACGACGGCCTGGCCCACGTCTCACTTCCCCACCGATAGGATAATCACCGAGGTCCAGTATTTTGCTGATGCCCTGTGGGCGGGTCTGGTTCCCCCCTTTTCTGATTTCTTCAATGCCGTGCTTTTCCACTACCCGATCCACATGATGCATCTGGGTCCTGAATCCATCACCCTTCTTTCAGTCTTCGCCTTTGTTTGCGAGGCAATGATGGGCATCCCTCCTTCGGTTGCCTTGCTGCATCACTTCTTCTCTCTGCGCCTTGTCGACCCTACCCAGTGCTCGGCGTGCGTGAGCTTCGTCGCCGCGTCTGAGACGGCGGCCTCAGGGATCGACTTCAGGCTCCCTTCGCCTTTGGCTGGGTTCCGCGAGCGGTGGCTGTATGTGGATGTTGGGGTGCCCAGCCCCCTGCTGTCGAAGCCAACTTCGCCTGCTGTCCCTAATTTGGGCTAGGGCCAAGAGACGCTCGAGAGCCCCCAGCCCGCCTTCGTCTGGCACTGCTTCGCGTTCTTAAAGTCGATCGGGGTGACATCACCCAAGGTGGTGAGGGAGTTCCTGCTATGCCGCGTTGCTCCTCTCCAATGCCACTCCCGCCGGATGTGGGCCTTCAGCGGGCGTGGTGATCGATGAGGCTCCAGGTAGAGGACCTGATGCCTGAAGTGCTGAGGACGGTGCTCTTGATCCTGACTGGTGACCCCAACCCAGGCAGCATCCAGCAGGGTGGGGCCCTGCTGTACCTCTGCGAGAACAGGGACGATTTTGTGAATCAGATGCCTATCTTTGATGAATGGGGGCCGCGCCCCGCGGCCTCTAGGGGCCTCGCGAGAACCCAGTGATGGTGACTGCCCTTCCAGTCGCCTGAGGCGACTCTTCCTCAAGTGGCGGGGCAGGGAGGCATGAGGTGCCAGAGGCCGAGGGGGCTCCCGACAGGGTGACAACGTCGGGTGATGCTCATGAGGGAGCAGCTGCCGGGGCCCGTGCCGCTGAGGCTGAGAGCGGCGAGCAGCTTCCCTTAGCGCCTGCGGCTGAGGCCCCTGAGGCTCCGGCTGCTTCTCTTGGTGAGGCGATCGGCAGCGCGCATCAGGCAGGCGCCCCTGACGCGGATCGCCTTGACGCTCCGTCTTCGTCGCAGGTTGATCCCTGCGCTCAACTCTTGGGCCGCTTCCGCATGGATCCCTCCAGAAGAAAAGGGAGGCCCTGGGCGACGATTACCCTTGTCGCCTGCTGAAGCGTAGGAAGTACTTCGCCACTGATGAGTAAGCCTTCTCCTTTTCCAGCTCCCGGTCTTTCTGTTGCTCTTACCGATCCTTGTTCCGCAGGCCCCTTCCAGCCGAGCTCGCGGAGATGGCTGAGGTGCCGTCCCCCTTGGCTTCGCTCCCTCCACCATCCTCGAGTGCTCCGAGCAGCACAACCCTTGTAGTGAGGGCGATCGGAGGGGCGGACCGTCCCGAGGTGCATCGAGGCCCTGCGCACCCCGCGATCTTCCTTTGCGGGCCTTCTCGTGGCATAGCCAGCCTGCCGTGGGCTTCTCGCCTGGTCATGGACTGCGATTGGCTGAGGCGCTCCCTGTGCTCTTCATCTAGGGACGGGCTGGCTCCAGGCCGGGCTTCTGGTGTGGCGTGCCCGACCGTCGCGAGGGTGCCAGCCCCCAGCCCCCTGCCAGGAGGGGGAGTGCCGATTCGTGGCCTCCGGCGCTTGCTTGGGGAAGGTGATGGTGTGGAAGACGTGCGCGAGCGCGCTCGGGAGCGTCGCGCTCTTCGCCAAGGATTCCTTCGAAGGGCGGCTGACGCGGTGGACCTGCTTGGTGAGGAGATTGCTGATGAAGACGCGCGCCTTGAGGCCGAGGGCCTGCGCCTGGCTGCAGAGAGGCGCGAGCTGGAGGGCGCCTTTGCCCTTGCGCGCCATCAGCGCGATCTTGACGACGAAAAGGCCAAGGCATCGTTGGCGGCCTCTCGGGAGGCCCAATCTCGGGCCGCTGAGGAGGCCCGGGAAGCTGACCAGCGGCGAGAGGCGGCGGAGGAGCGGGCTCGGGAGCTCCTAGCCCGGTGCCACTCACTGGAAGAGCAAGTGGAGCTACGCGAGGCAGCCCTTGCATCGATGAAGGTGTCCTCTGGCGACCCGGCAGGGCTCCAGAAGCGTGAGGAGGCGCTGACGCTGGAAGCCGCCGAACGCACGCACGAGTACGAGCGTCTGGAGACGAGGGAGCTCTTGGTGACGCGGGCGGAGGATGATGTCGCTGGACGGGAAGCCTGTGTCCTGGAGGAGGTCAGGCGTCGGGTGGCGACGGCGCGCCTGAACCTCGAGCGTGAGTTCGAGGGAAGGCTGGAGTTGATCCGGGTCGAGGCTGAAGGTAGGACTGCTGCCTTGAGGGCCAAGCTGGAGGAAGCGACGCGACGGGCCGATGCTCTTCAGGCTGCCCTTGAGGTGGCGCAAGGGGAGTCAACCACCTCCCAGGCCGAGGTGCTCCTTCTTCGCCATCGGGTGGAGGAGGCTGAAGCCGTCGCGCGCCAGAATGAGGACGGGATACGCCAATGGCGGATCCTAGAGCATGAGCACGGCCCCATGCTCACCATGCTCCGGGAGAGAGCCAACACAGCCTTGGGTAACATCTGCGAGGCGACTGTCCGCGAGCCGCACGCAGTCAACTACGTCGGCAACCTTCAGTTCTTCACCGACGTTGTGATGCAGCTGGAGGCGCGGTCGGTCAGGGCCGAGAGGTTGGTGGAGGAGAGGAGCCGCGCCCTGCTCGGGCGCGCCTTTTCTCGCGTCTTCAGCCACCTCAGGAACATGGATCCCCACTTCGGTTTCGACGCTTCTATCACCCTAGTCCTCCAGGCCGTCCGAGACGACCTGGCGCACTGGGTGGAAGACAATGTGGATGCTCTTGTCAGGGCCTTCGCTTCAGACAACGACGGCGTGATCGTGGCTGCCGAGGAGGGCGGCGTGGTGAACGGCCCTGACGCCGTTGGCGGCAACGCAGACAGCGACAGCGAGCCCAGCGACGCCAGCAACGGTTCGGAAGGCGCACCTGAGGACGCATTGGGGGATTTATCCGACTGATTATGCATCATTCCTGTTTCTGTACCCTGCATGAATAGAACTCAGGTTTTGTCCGGATAGCTGTGAGAGCATTTTGGGAGGGGGAGCCCCTCATGTAAAACTCGCATTCATCGTATTAGTAGATGTTACATTGCCCATGCGCCCATGCCAAGCGGTTGGCTAAGCGACGTGCTGGTTGGCTAGTTTACCTTTGTTCCGCGCGAGCCCTGAGGTAGCCCGTGGGAGGCTATGGTGTCCCGGGTGTTCCCCGATCGAATCCGTAGGATCTGCAGTAAAAGACCCTCCTGAGAGGACACGGCGGCGGCAGTCTGGGCTGCGCGCAAGCTGGGCCTGACCCGGCTCACGAGGGGCTCACGAGGGGAGGCAGCTGAGGCAAAGTGGTCATCAAAACACGAGAAATTGCTCGAACGAGACTAAGCACCCCTTCCCCGAACACACGCAAATCTCAAATTCGAATTCAACTTAAATCCAACGGGGGATAGTGGCAATCAAAGGAGAAGGCAATGAAAGTAGACAAAAGACCGCGTCCGGCACCTAATCTAGTCTTGGACGTCTTCTCACCAGCGCGGAGCTAAGTACTGCCACTGGGCGTGGGAGGGAGCCCCAGGGCCTGAGGCCGGCACCCCAGAGACTCCGGGGCGTGTACAACCTCACTCAGTATTACGTGAGAGTGTCACGGGGCGGCGAGCTTCACAGGCACTGGGCCTTCTTCACAGGTACCGGCCTTGCTTCATATCGCCAGACGAGGGCCCCGCCTTGCGCCACACTCTAGTGCCATCAACGACGACCGGAAACCAGCACGCCGCCGATGGGGTAGAGCGGTCACCAGCGGTTCCCCCGACGACCACGGGTCCTCCACCAGGGGCAGGCCCTGAGGCACCTCCCCAGCGGAGGGCCTACCTCCTGAGAACGCCTTGCTCCGGACGCCGCGGTGGTGATGTCGGATCTCGGCCCCTCTCCTGCAGCCCCCTGCGCCCTCCTCCCAAGGGGTAGGAGTCTGTGGGAGCGGGGCAGCTGCCTGCTGTGGCGACCTGCACCTCCTGCGATCCATGATTAGTGTATGCCTGCTCCTGAGGGATTAGCGGTACCCGATATTCGTTGCCTCCAGCGTGGCCAGTGGGACCGTTCCGGGGTTCCTGGAAGAGCTCAGCTTCTGGCGCCTCGTCCCCCCAGCTTGGGCTGAGGAGCGAGCCTTGTTCGCCCTCGTGAGGGTGCCTTTGGTCCACCATGTCGGGCACGTACCCTTCTGGCGCCGTCATCCTGAAGGCCACGCCGTAGTGCTCCACGTGCCATGCAGCTCTGCTTGTCGCGCCCATAATGGGGTGGTAGCGCGGAGGCCCGCTTGGGCCGTGGGCCACGTCGAGTCCTTCTTAGCGGATCGGGAGCGGGGGCAGCGCCGCCGCCGGTCCGGTGCCAACAGCCTCGCTGGCGTTGGAGTGGCCTAGGAGCCCGCGGGCGCGCGCGGAGCCCCTGCGCGGGCCGCCCTGGGCTTGAGATGGGAGCTGGATGCAGAAGGGGTGAGCCCCCGAGGCGGCAGAGCCCAGGAGCTCCGCCACCCGCTCCAGCAACACGTCGCGGCCGCCCTCCAGCAGCCTGCACTGCAGCAGCTCTCGGGCCACCGTGAGCGCGGCCCTCGAGTTCGCCTGCTCCCGGCGAGTGTACGGTGTCGTGGTCGCGGCGTGATTGGAGGCCCTTGCTGCTGACCACGCCTGCCGCGGGGTGAGAGCCGTCGAAGCCTGTCCGCGTCGCCAGCGGCCCGCAGCGCCTTGCGGACCACGAGCTGCCTGGGGCACGGGGTCGCCCGAGGCGAGCGGCTCTGTGCGGGCGGGCCATGCCGCCCATGGATCTGGGTGGCCCGCCTGGTCGCCGGTCATGGTGATGACGACGCGACGGGGCACGAAGCGGTAGAAGGTGGATTCCGGCGCACCCCTACCAGGCGCGCCAAATGTCGGATTTTGGGTTCCAGCAGACCTTGAGGTTCGAACTCTGGGGTGCGCGCGGAGATTATGCCTCCTACCTACCTGTACACCTCCGCCTCGCAAAGATCTAAACTATGGGAAAGAACAACACAAGAGACACAGGGTTTATACTGGTTCGGGCCACCGATGTGGTGTAATACCCTACTCCAGTGTGGTGGTGTGGTGGATTGCCTCTTGGGCTTATGATAATGAACAATACAAGGAAGAATAGCCTCGCGAGGGTCTGTTCTTGGCCGGGGCGATGAACTACTTAGGAGGAGTTCAGTCGCCCTTCTCTCTCTCTCCGTTCTGATTGCCGATCGATCTCCCCCCTACCCTAGGAGTGGCTAGTCCTATTTATAGGCAAAGGCCCTGGGCCTCTTCCCAAATATTGAGCGGGAAGGGCGCCAACAATTGGCCATTTTGAAGGGGAACATATGGTACACTTATCCTGACTAAAGTTCGTCCTCGCCTGCCAAAGGCTCTGGTGGTGACGCTAGCTTGGGCTCCACAATGACTTCCTTCCTTCTGTTGGACTGGTCTTGGTCTCGTTGCACCGAAACGGGTGCCTTTGCTTGATGCTCTCGCCTGCGCTTGCTCCCTTTGCACCAAAGAGGAAAGGAGGACACTGCGCGGGCTGGTGCCGTCCTGGCGCCCTTGGTCGTCATGGCTTGCGTCACGGGCACCTCGTGAGGTACCCCGCCTTGATCTCTCCACCTCCTCGCGAGCCAGCCTGATGAGGCCGTGCCTGAGGAAGCTCCGTGTCGTCCGCCCCGCGAGGCTTGGCCCCTCGCGAGGGTCTTGGGTCTGTGTTGATGAAGATGGGCTGTGCTGGGGCCCCCTTTGAGCCACGCCGCAGGTCGCAGGCAGGCAAGTCTGGGGACCCCCGTTCCCAGAACGCTGACAGTCCGGACAGGTCAACTGTCCGGCTCCTTTGCCCGAAGACCTAGCAGATGCTCGTTTATCGAAGCTGCTGGCTCCGGCACCTTATGTGGTGTCGGAGAAGAAGGCCAAGAAGAAGGCCACGGGGACTCGCAAGAGTTCCCGGCGTACGGTGGTGTCGGACTCATCGTCCGACGACTCCGAGACGCCCTCCTCCCGTGAAGACGAGGAGGAGGAAGAAGAAACCTCTCCCCCTCCAGCGGGGGGAGGAAAGAAGAGGAAGGCCGCCCCAACAGGGGAGGCCGAAGGGTCCAAGAAGGGGAAGACCCTTCCTCCAGACTACTCCACCGACGCCGACGAGGGCGAAGAGGAGTGGCTGCAAAGGGCCAGGCGCCCGGCGGGATCGTAAGTATTCGGATACCAGAGTAACTCATAGCATTCCCTTGTTGCACAGCTTTTCCTTATGCCGAATGTAATTATGCAGCCCGCCCAAGGCCGGGCTCGACGAGTCGTCGAGCGGCTCCATGGATTCATCGGACGTGAATTCAGTTCCGCCTGCTGCCTCCCCCCGCACCGTGAACGACCCCGAAGTGGCGTCGCGACAAGCTCCGGGCCAAGAGGAGGTGGTCCTGGAGGAGGCCCGAAGCAGCCTCCCGGACTCCGGGAGTAAAGGGGACAAGACCCCCCAGGGCTCCAAGTCCGGCTTTGCGCCGGACACCGCGCCGGAATCCTCAACGGTTCCGGAGTGCGGCGGGTGACCTCCTTCTAAGAGGAGCAAGCTTACTAAGTCGGCGGCCCCCGTCCAACCAGAGGCGCCGGACAATTTGCTGGAGGTGCTTAACGGCGCCTCCATCGATGAGGATCACCGTACTATCATGAGTACGGTGCTCCAGAAGGTTTGGTCCGCCAAGAGCGGACTGACTGAAGCTTGTGCTAGCATTCTAACAGGCTTCGAGGTAAGTAAAAATATGTAAAAATATTACCGCATAGACAGTAGTCCGTGATGCTCTGTTTGGCGTTCAGAAAGAAAAGCCAAATAGAGGATCTAACAAACTTCGCAGGAGTCTAACAAAAAAGAGTCAATATGCGTGTGCAGGCTTCGCTGCTTGCGATCGCCGCACTGACTGCGGAGGTAGGCACCCTGAAGCAGGGTCTCGAGCGGTCCGAGCGAGAGCTCGACCTGGCCAAGCGGCAGCTCGAGGTGAAAGAAGGTAAGAGGTACCTTATAGAAATATATAAAAAGATGCAATTGCAAAAAATGACAGGATTATGCTGCTTATTGCAGGGGCCAAAACTGAGGTGGCGACCCTCAAGCAGGCGCTGTCCGAGGCCGAGAAGAGAGCGGCCTCAGAGCGCACCGAGCGGGAGAAGTTTGAGGCGCTGGTCGGCGAGGTGCAGCAAGAGCTTCAGGCTCTCATGAAAAAACATGAGAGTTTGGAGCTTGACTCGAAGACGTGAGCGTCCGAGCTCGCGGCGGCCATCAAGACTGCCAAGTCTGCCAAGGCCGAATCCCAGAAGGCCCTCCAGGAATTGGATGCGGTGAAAAAGATAGCGGCGGGTAAGGCATTCTTTATGCAAAGCAAATATACAAAAGTAAGCTACTTGTTACTTACCCGAATCCGGAGCTCTCCAGGAGTGTCCGCAGATCTTCCCCGTAGCGTATCTGATGCCGCCGCATTCTACCAAGCCAAGGAGAGCAGTTTGGCGGAGAAGGTGTTCTGGTCTCAGTATGCTGAGGCCGGACACCCTGTGCCCTTGAGCGACTAGCTAAAGCAGCTGGTCGAGCTCCACAAGGCGGCCGAATAGGCCATGAAGGGCCTCATAGTTCGGCTATGGCCTGGAGAGGCCCTGCCTGGGAGCTACTTTGGATTGGTACGACGGCTGGTGGAATCCCGTCCAAGGCTCGAGGTCATCAAGCGCTCCGTCTGCATCGAAGGTGCTCGGAGGGCCCTTGCCCGCGCTACGGTGCACTGGGGCAATCTGGACGGTGAGGAGCTTGTGAAGGACGGGCCACCGCCGGGGAAGGAGCATCGCAAGCCCGAGTATTATTATAAGGATGTTCTGAAGGGTGCCCGCCTTATGGCGGATGAATGTACCAAGGATGTAATTTTTGAGTGAACTCGCTCGTATTGTCCTGTGCGCTGAAAACTTGTTCATTTGCGCTAACCAATGCTTGTTGAATTTAAAATATTGAGAGATGGCCATTCGTCGGCTTCTGCCCCCATGCCACTAGTGCTGGGGTGTTCGGGATAAACCTGAGCGCTCTTTTCCCATGTTTGGGTCCTTCAAGGGAGGCGCTCAGCACAACGAACAAGGCAATCGGACTATAATGCTTGAACACTCTCACTTAGCCATAGAACTCTATAGTTTTAAATTTCGGCGAAGCCCCTAGTATTCAGAAGACCGAGTTCGGGGCGCTATCCACGCCTTGGCCGGACAAAGCCGGTTCCTCGCTCTAAGCGGCATAAGTCTTTAAGGACTCGAAAAACCTCTCGAACAGCGACCGGTCTCTCGCTTCATCATGACAGTCAGTTTTAGCTTTCTCTACTGAGGTGCTCAGCCCAGCTCAACTGGGGCACAATCGCAGTAGTTCTCCTAGTGCTACCTTAGCCGATATAGTGGAACGTAAGGTACCGAAACATAGGAGCCGGGCAAACCCAACTATTGACCCAAGACATGATTCGGAGTCGATGCATATAATGCTATAAGTTCGGGGTGCCGCACTTGTGAAAGTGTTCGGACTTCTTACACCATGCTGGGGGCTACTGAAGCCCCTGGCGTATTTGTTGTACCACAGTGTACGGGTGCAACATGTCATGAATGCACATATATTTGTAAGGAAGGTAATGCAAAAATAGATAAAGACTATGCATTGTTTAAAAAGGCTGCGATCAAAGCAGAACGATACAGATAGCGTGATACGCAAACATGGACTATTTGACATGTCCGGTTCAGGGATAGGCTGCGGAACTGTATGCAAAACAGGTATACTGCTCGTGATAGAGACCACCTGGGAGTTCCATAATGCGGCATGGCTTGTCTGCTTCCCTGGTTCTTGCATCGTTTGTGCGGCAGTTGAATTGCCGAACAGGTCATCCGAAGTATGGAGTCCTGAAAGTAAGAGAACATTAAAAAGGAATTCGGCAGCCCCTAGTATGGTTTAAGCCGTGTTTTGCGCTTGCCGTGATGGTGCCCCTTTCCTAGCGCCCATGGTATTTCGAGAGCGTAGTTATGTACGCGAAGCGCTAGTTTTGCTATTTCGCGAGGGCTGGGGTTGGGGCCGCATTGCTACGCTGGCTCGGAACGTGCCAGGCGGTCTTGTTGTAGATTACTCCGGGTGCGCTTGACAGTGTCCGGCCTTTTGACGGCCGGACTGGAGAATTGCCTAGAGAGGCTGCTTTGTACTTCTGCTGCGAGCGCTGCCGTGTGCTCCTCCGTTCGGAGGGAGCGTTCGGTGTTTCCATTGACCGTGATTACTCCTCGAGGGCCTGGCATCTTGAGCTTGAGGTATGAATAGTGCGGTACCGCATTGAACTTTGCGAATGCGGTTCGCCCGAGCCGTGCGTGATAGCCACTACGGAACGGGACTATGTCGAAGATTAACTCCTCGCTTCGGAAGTTATTCGGAGATCCGAAGACCACTTCAAGTGTGACTAAACTTGTACAGTTGGCCTCTACGCCTGGTATGACACCTTTAAAGGTCGTTTTGGTGGGCTTAATCCTTGAGGGATCAATGCCCATTTTCCGCACTGTATCCTGGTAAAGCAGGTTCAGGCTGCTGCCACCGTCCATAAGGACTCTTGTGAGATGAAATCCGTCAATAATTGGGTCTAGAACCAATGCGGCGAACCCGCCATGACGGATGCTAGTGGGGTGGTCCCTTCGATCAAAAGTGATCGGGCAGGAGGACCATGGGTTGAACTTTGGGGCGACTGGCTCCAGCGCGTATACGTCCCGTAATGCACGCTTTCGCTCCCTTTTGGGGATGTGGGTTGCGTATATCATGTTCACCGTTTGCACTTGTGGGGGAAAACCCTTCTGTCCACTGTTGTTCGGCGGCCTGGGCTCCTCCTCGTTGTCGCTACGCAGCCCCTTGTCTCTATTTTCGGTATTTAACTTGCCCGCCTGCTTGAACACCCAACAATCCATGTTGGTGTGATTGGCTGGCTTTTCGGGGGTGCCATGTATCTGGCACAAGCGGTCGAGTATTCGGTCCAAACTGGACGGGCCCTGAGTATTTCTTTTGAATGGCTTTTTCCGCTGACCGGGTTTGTAGCCTCAGAATCCGGCATTGACTGCCGTATCCTCGTTGCTGTCGCTGCTAACACGGTGTTTTTGCTTGTTCCGGCGTGACCTGCCACTTTTGTCCTTGGTATCCGAATTACCAAGGCTCTTGGTTAAGTTGTTGCTGCGAGCTAGCCAGCTGTCTTCTCCCGCGTAAAAGCGGGTCATGAGTGTCATGAGGGCTGCCATAGATTTCGGCTTTTCCTGTCCAAGGTGCCTGGCAAGCCACTCATCGCGGATATTCTGCTTGAAGGCTGCTAGGGCCTCTGCGTCCGGACAGTCGACTATTTGGTTTTTCTTTGTTAGGAACCGTGTCCAGAATTGCCTGGCCGATTCCTCTGGCTGCTGAATTATGTGGCTTAGGTCATCAGCGTCCGGTGGTCGCACATAGGTGCCCTGAAAACTATTGAGGAATGCGGCTTCCAGGTCTTCCCAAGAACTGATTGAATCTGCCGGCAAGCTGTTAAGCCAATGCCGGGCTGGTCCCTTAAGTTTGAGTGGGAGGTATTTGATGGCGTGTAGATCGTCGCCGCGGGCCATGTGGATATGAAGGAGATAATCCTCGATCCATACCGCAGGATCTATTGTGCCATCGTATGATTCGATGTTCACGGGTTTGAAACCCTCTGGGATTTTATGATCCATTACTTCATCTGTGAAGCATAGTGGGTGTGCGGCGCCTCTATATTGGGCTATATCACGACACAACTCCAATGAGCATTGTCTACTGTGTTCGGCCCGGCCGGATTTATTATGTCCGGAGTGACGATCCTCGTCACGTGTCGTAGGGCGCCCACGCGATCCGTAGATCGATCTTGTTTGTCTTGCCTTGTCCTCCAGTATCTCTCGCAGGTCTAGCGCGTTTTCCCGTGCCTTAGCATGTTTTGAGCGGCGCCGGGGCACGGCTTGAGTGGAGGGCCGAGAGGCCTCTCTGTCACGGCCACGAAGTGGCCGGTCGGCCATGTGATGCGCTGGTGATGTAGGTGCTTCCTCCTCTAAACGAGGTAGCAGCCTGTGCTTTGGGTAACTCTTGGAGGGGCGTTCGAGTTCATACTCTTCGGCCGCAAGGACTTCAGTCCATCTGTCAGCTAGCAAATCTTGATCGGCTCTAAGCTGTTGCTGCTTTTTCTTGAGGTTGCTTGCCATGGCTATAAGCCTGCGTTTAAAACACTCTTGTTCGGCGGGATCCGCTGGCATGACGAATTCGTCGTCGTCAAGGCTTTCCTCGTCTTCGGAGGGAGGCATATAATTATCATCCTCAACCTCTCTGTCTGCCGCTCTCTCATGAGGATTGGCTTCTCCATCCTCCTGTGCCGAATCTTGCTGGAGGGGGTGTTCTTTGGCGCTATCCAGAGTAGTATTATCTCCCGTGTCGGAATCACCGTTTTTGCTTTGGCGGGATTTAGAGCGGCGCCGCTGACGCCGGCGCTTGGTCTATTTCTTGGATGTGTCATCCTCTGCTGTTCCATCGCCATCTCCATCTTTGTAGTGTCCACCATATATATCTCGTATGACGAGGTGGCCTTCCAGTGCCCTACAGGTGCTGGTTCTTGGTCGTCTCCTGCATCGTCGTCCATACCGTCGATGTCTTCGGAGTCGAAGTCGAGCATGTCGGTTAAGTCATCGACAGTGGCTACGAAGTGGGTGGTGGGTGGGCTTTGGATTTCTTCATCGTCCGTATCCCAACCTTGCTGACCGTAGTTCGGCCAGGGCTCTCTTGATAAAGAGAGAGACTTTAGTGACTTCACGATGTCGCCGAAGGGCGAGTGCTGAAAGATGTCCGCGACGGTGAACTCCATGATCGGCGCCCAATCGGATTCGATCAGCGGGCACGCGGAGGGCTCGGAGTCCGGAGAGGAATCCGGCCCCTCGGAGTCACGGGCCTTGCGGGGTGCGGGGCTGGCGTTCGACTCGATCGCCTTTGAAATTGCAGCCCCTGAGGCGGCGTCCAACCACTCATCCTCGACCGGCGCAGTAGGCTCCGAATTATGGGTCGGAACCAATGCGCGTGCGGCCTCCAGGACACTGTTCGGCGGCAGAGCTAGATCATGCCCATCGAGACAGTGCGGCGCGCTTGGCTGTGGCTCGAATCCGTCGAAGATCAAGTCCCCGCGGATGTCCGCCGTGTAGTTTAAACTTCCAAATGTGACCTGATGGCCAGGTGGCCAAGTGAATTGGCCCGTAGTGCGAAGCCGCCGAAGACGAAGATCTGTCCGGGGAGAAAAGTCTCACCCGGGACCGCATCGTTGTTGATGATCAAAGGAGCCATCGGGCCTAAAAGCGACGACACAGAGGAACTCTCAATGAAAGCACCAATGTCGGTGTCAAAACCGGCGGATCTCGGGTAGGGGGTCCTGAACTGTGCGTTTAGGCGAATGGTAACAGGAGACAAGGGACACAATGTTTTACCCAGGTTCGGGCCCTCTTGATGGAGGTAAAACCCTACGTCCTGCTTGATTAATATTGATGATATGGGTAGTACAAGAGTAGATCTACCACGAGATCAAGAAGGCTAAACCCTAGAAGCTAGCCTATGGTATGATTGTTGTATGTTGGGGTTGTCCTACGGACTAAAACCCTCCGGTTTATATAGGCACCGGAGAGGGTTAGGGTTACACAAAGTCGGTTACAATGGTAGGAGATCTGAATATCCGTATCGCCAAGCTTGCCTTCCACGCAAAGGAAAGTCCCATCCGGACACGGGACGAAGTCTTCAATCTTGTATCTTCATAGTCCAGGAGTCCGACCAAAGGTTATAGACCGGCTGTCCGGACACCCCCTAATCCAGGACTCCCTCAGCGGGCGTCTATCTCAGAAGAGCACCGTGCGTTGATGGGTGCGGTGATTGGAAAGATTTCATCCGTGGAAAGCGGGTTGCATGAAGCTATCGTGAGTCTACTGACGGGCTTTGAGGTATGTGAAATGATGCACCTTTTTTGGATAGTGCCGCATACTTTATGATGCACCCTGTGTAGGTAGTAGCCCCTGAGACTCTAGGTGCTGTCGAAGACGACGACACATGGAGGATCATAGTCCCAAGTATAATTTTGCCGCCTTCATATGCAGGTGGCGAAGTGTCCGGTAGCCAGCCGGATTGATGAATTTGCCGAGCTAAAGCGGAAACTTGACGTGGCAGATACCAACATCGCGCTTGTCAACAAGCGGCTTGACGAGGCACAAGGTATGTAATTTCTCTGGAGACACCTGGTAAGAGGAGCTTAATGCCAGTATCTTATAACGCGTGTGCTTGACGCAGATGGGGCTGCCATCATGGAGAAACTTTGGGCAGAGCTTGCCCGGGCTAAAGAACAAGCCAGGAAAAGCGACGCGGCTGCCTTAAAGGCGGTTGAGGAGCTAAAAGCCGAACAGGCTGCTCACTGCCGAAGCAAGGAGAAAATGGCCGAGATGGCTGTGAAGTTGAAGAACGTTGCTGGTTGCTGTAAGCTTCTTTAAAAGGAAGACCGGGCGGAGCAGACAGACCTAGAAAAGGCCACAACGGCGACCAAGGATGCTCGTTCTGCGATGAGAGCGATGAAGGAGGAGCTGCGTCAGGCCGGAGATATCGCGGCTGGGAAGCCCTTTATGCTGCGGATGAAGTTCGGGGATCTTCAATATGCTCCGTTGGACCGGATGTGGAGTTCAGCGGACGCGTATCTGGATTTAGCGGCCAACGTTGCTGATGCGGTCGAACACTTCCGAGGTCAGAAGGATCGCGAAGTGGAAAAGCTGTTCTGGTAACAGTTCCACAATCCAGAGCGTCCGCTTCCATTGACCGATCGTTTGGCCGAATGGGCCGAGCTCAATAGGTTGTCCGGAATTACCATGAGGTATGTCGTGGATCATCTGTGAACGAAAAGGCCAAAGTTGAACAGTTATTTTAGCTTGGTGCAGCAGTTCCTTGGTGCAGTGCCGTATATCAACGCGATGAAGAGGTCAGCGTGCGTGGAGGGTGCGCGGATGGCCCTTGCCCGTGTCAAGACATATTGGGCGGAGATGGAGGCCACCGCCATTGAAGCCCAAGATTCGGGCGAAAGCCGAGTACCTGCTGAGCACTACTTTCAAGAAGTCCTGGAGGGCGCTCGTTTAATAGAGACGAAGTGCTCGAAGGATGTTATGTTCGAATAACATGTATTCTTATTGAAAACAATATTTTGCTGAAATGTAGAAGCTTTTTATACTTGTGCCTGCAAGAACTATAATACCTCATGTGCGGCCGTTTATGTATATGTATATATAACCTGAAAGATGGCAGTAGTTGGCTTCAGCCCCCACACATATAATGCGGGGGTGTTCGCAGAAGGCGCATCATCACACTTGATCCAACGTCTTGGTCCATTAAGGAGGTGATCGCGCAGCGAACTAGGCAACCAGACTATAATGCTTTATCACTTTCACTTAGCCATAGGAGTTTGACCGTGGAGCTACTATATAGCCCCTGGTGGCACCGCGCTCGCCCAAATTCGGGGTGCGTGTGTGCCTGGCCGGGAAACGGCCCTTCGTCAATGCGGAGAAATCTTGAAGATTCCGATAAGTCACCGAGTGGTTGACCAGTCTCGCGCTACATCATGATAGTCAGTTTTTGGCTTTCTCTACTAAGGTGCTCGCCTGGCTGAACCGAGGCACAATCGCAGTAGTTCTTCTGGTGCCGCCTCAGCCGATAGAGCGGAACGTAAGGCAGCAAAACACAGGAGCCGGGCAAACCCAACATTTGACCAAAGACATGATTCGGAGCTGATGCATATAAGGCCAAACTCGCGACGCCGAACACTCCCTAAGGTATTCGGTCTTTATGATTGTAAACGGGCTGAACAGTGCCCTTTGTAATAAGCCCATAGTGTCCAGGTACGTGCAATATTCTGACGTGGCCACATGCCAAGACGTCAGCCCCCTTCTCGGTTGTACGGAGAATCCGGGGGATATTTATCTACGAGAGACAGTAAAAAAAGTTTACGCAGGGTCTTAATCTAAAGAGAATCCTTGGAATGGGTCCCTGCTGCACGTCTGCACCTGTGTCTCCGTTGTGCCGTGTCCTGGACGGGTGTAGCACGGTGTTCATCTGTAAAAGAGAGGAACTCAGTTGAAAAAGTAGTCGTGCAAAAATGTACGTTATAATAAATAGACGAAGTATAATTGTAGAATTGAGTTTTGTTGCTGCTTGCGCGGAGCCCCTTGTGTAACGATGTATAACCATCAAACCGTTAGTAAATATATAGTTACGCCAGAGTCGTCCAGCCGTGTCCGTGGTCTTAACAACCTATTAGGCGCTCTGGTTGGTGGGGCAGTTTTAGTGTGTGGCTGTCCAGGCAGCTGCACAGTCTTCCGTGCGTAGGGAGCGCTCAATGTTTCCCTTTACTGAGATGATGCCTTGTGGACCGGGCATCTTAAGCATGAGAGATGCATAGTGTGGTATTGCGTTAAAGCGAGCGAAAGCGTCGCGTCCCAGTAGTGCTTGATAACCACTTTGAAATGGAGCGATGTGGAAGGTCAGCTTTTCTCTATGGAAGTTATCGGGTGAACCGAACGTAACTTCTAGTAGGAGGGAGCCCGTGCAATGAGCCCCTGGGCCTGGCGTTATTCCTCTAAGGGAAATATTGCTATGGCTGATGTTTGTTGGGTCTATCCCCATTTTGCGGGCTGTGTCCTGATATATTAGGTTTATACTGCTTCCGCCGTCCATCAGGACTCGCGTGAAATGGTATCCGGCGATTATCGGGTCTAATACCAAGGCAACCCAGCCTGCGTACCGGATACTTTCGGAGTAGTCCTGATGGTCGAAGGTGATCGGTTTTGACAACCAGTGGCGAAACTCCTTTGTGATAGGCCGTATGGCACGTATCTCTGTGAGCGCCACTTTGTTTCTTCCCTTTGTCACGTGTAGTATGTTTACTGTTTTGACTTCTTGTGGGAATTTCTTTTGTTCCCCAGTGCTTTGTTTGTGGGTTTCGTCCTCGTCTTTACTTGGTGTATCCTGCCCCTGGTGTTCGGCGTTGAGTTTGCCGGATTGCTTGAAGACCCAACATTCTCTGTGGGTATGGTTTGCAGGCTTCCCAGGGGTGTTGTGGATTTGACATATCTTGTCCAGGATTTTATTTAGGTTCGACAGTTCGTCCCTGTTATCTTTGGGGGGCAGCTTTTGCTTACCCTGCCGAGAGCTTTTGAGTTCAGCGTTAACTGTCGTGCTCTTCGGACTGTTTCCCTTATTCCGACGCTGGTCTTTGCTGCGTCGTGGCTTCCCATTTCCATCCCTGACTTCGGACGTACTTGGGTCGCTGGTGCTGCATTTTGCCAACCAGATGTCCTTGCCTGCACAAAAGCGGGTCATGAGGCTTGTTAATGAGGCCATTGTTCTTGGCTTTTCTTGGCCGAGGTGTCTGGCGAGCCATTCGTCTCGAACGCTATGTTTGAAAGCCACTAAGGCTTCGGCGTCCGGACAGTCGAGTATTTGATTCTTTTTAGTGAGAAATCTGTTCCAGAGCTTCCAGGCTGACTCACTGGGTTGTTGAGTTATGTGACTTAAATCGTCTGCATCCGGTGGTCGGACATAAGTCCCTTGGAAGTTTGCCCGAAAAGTGTCCTCGAGCTCTTCCCAACTTCCAATGGTGTTTTCGGGAAGGCCTCTAAGCCAATGCCGGGCTGGCCCTTTGAGTTTGATGGGTAAGTATTTGATGGCGTGGAGGTCATCTCCTCGAGCCATGTGGATATGGAGGATATAATCCTCAATCCAGACCCCCGGGTCTGTAGTTCCGTCATATGCCTCTATGTTTATGAGTTTGAATCCCGCTGGGAATTCATGGTCCAGCACCTCGTCGGTGAAACATAGGGGGTGTGCGGCACCCCTGTATTTGGGTGTGCCGTTGTGTTCAGATATATGTTGTGTTGCATTGCTTGCTAGAGCTTGCTTTCTTGGCCTGTAGATAGATCTGGCTGGGCCATCTTTTTGATGCGAATCCTCGCGTGGATCATGTGCTGGCTTGTGTGCGGCATTGTTTGCCGCTCTGTGTTGGCCATGAGGTCGTCTATCGGACCGGATGGTTGCTTTGTTTTTTTATTGCGGGGGCTCTAAGGCCTCCTCATCAAATTCGGGCAGTAGCTTTCGCTTCGGGTAGCTCTTTGTGTGGCAACTGCCCCCATATTTGTCTGCGGTGTTGAGTACTTTGCTCCATCTGATTCTGAGTGCATCTTCCGCAGTCCTGAGCTTCCGCTTCTGTTTTTTCAGGCTACGCGCAGTGGCGACGAGCCTTTTGTGGAGGTTCTTCTGCTCCAGGAACTTGTCCGGCGTGAGGTCATCCGGACTGTTATCTTTGCCGGGGATGGGTTGTTCCGTTTGGTTATCTAAGTTGCCTTGTTCGGACGGTTGCTTGATGCCATGTTCGTCGTCTGCTGGCTCGCGCTGCTCTATGGCTGAGTCTGTATGACCTCTCTCTCTGTCGAGGCAGGGTTTGGAGTGGCTCTTACGCTGCCGCTTTGACTGCTTTTCGAAGGAACGATCCTTCGTTGCGTCCTCCCGTTCCTCGTCGTTGCTTCCTTTGGGTGTATCCACCATGCATACATCATGGGATGAGGTGGCTGTCAAGTGCCCTGTAGGCGCTGGTTCCTGTTCGTCTCCTGCATCGTCGTCCAAAACGTCGATGTCTTCGTAGTCGAAGTCGAGCACGTTGGTTAAGTCATCGACAATGGCTATGAAATGGGTGGTGGGTGGGCGGCGAATTTCTTCGTCGTCCGCATCCCAATCCTGCCGGTCATAATCCGGCCAGGACTCTCCTGACAAAGAGAAAGATTTTAGTGAATTCAGTATGTCGCCAAAAGGTGAGTGTTGAAAGATATCCGTGGTGGTGAACTCCATGATTGGGGCCCAGTCAGATTTAATTGGCAAGGGTGCAGAGGGTTCAGAGTCCGGAGAAGAGTCCGAGAATGTGGAGTCACAAGCCTCGCGAAGGGTAAGGTTGGTGTTCGGCTCGATCACCCTTGAGGCTGCGGCATCCCCGACGGGGTCTAGCCACCCGCCCTCGGTCGGCGCAGTTGGCTCTGAATTAAAGGTCGGAGCGGACGCGGGTGCAGCCTCCAGGACACTGTCTGACGGCAGACCTAGATCTTGCCCGTGATGATAGTGCGGCGCACTCGGTCGGAGCTCGAATCCGTCGAAGATCAAGTCTCCGCGGATATCGGCCATGTAGTTTGAGCTTCCAAACCTGACCCGATAGCCAGGGGCGTAGCTTTCAATCTGCTCCAGATGGCCAAGCGAATTGGCCCGCAGTGCAAAGCCGCCAAATACAAAAATCTGTCCGGGGAGAAAAGTCTCACCTTCGACCGCATCGCTACGATGATCGAAGGAGCCATCAAGCCTGACGATGACGACACAGAGGAACTCTCAATGAAAGCACCAATGTCGGTGTCAAAACCGGCGGATCTCGGGTAGGGGGTCCCGAACTATGCGTCTAGGCGAATGGTAACATGAGACAAGGGACACGATGTTTTTACCTAGGTTCGGGCCCTCTCGATGGAGGTAAAACCCTACTCCTGCTTGATTAATATTGATGATATGGGTAGTACAAGAGTAGATCTACCACGAGATCAGAGAGGCTAAACCCTAGAAGCTAGCCTATGGTATGATTGTTGTTGTCCTATGGACTAAACCCTCCGGTTTATATAGACACCAGAGGGGCTAGAGTTACACAGAGTCGGTTACAATGGGAGGAGATCTACATATCCGTATTGCCAAGCTTGCCTTCCACGCCAAGGAAAGTCCCATCCGGACACGGGACGAAGTCTTCAATCTTGTATCTTCATAGTCCAACAGTCTGGCCAAAGGTCATAGTCCGGCTATCCGGACACCCCGTAATCCAGGACTCCCTCAGAGGCACTTCCTTGCTGCGGCCGTGGACCCACCTGTTAGCCTCTCCACATACAGTCCACGTCCGATGGAAGCCGTTCCTTGACCACGTTAACCATGCCGCGCCGAGAGCAGTAGGGCGGTGGACGACGGCGAGGCCTAGGAAGGGGACGACGCGGAGCCGGGGTAGACGCGGCAGTGGATGCCCACGCGTAGAGGAGTACGAGGGTTCACTGGTTCGCTGCGGTGTGAGGCTACCGTCGCCGCAGAATAACAGGGGGTGTGGGTGAGTAGAGGGATGGCTTGGCCAGTGGTGGGAATAGTAGGGGGGCGGTGAGGCCTCTGCGGCAGCACAGCCGGCCATGGGAGGCAGGAGCATGCGGCACGACCGACACTGCTTTGGGCGGCTGGAGCAACAAGACCAGAGGTTGAAGAAGCACTACGGCCGTTGGAAGGACATCATACGGTCACTAGAGCTAGAATCGTTCATATTGACTAAGTTGACAAAGCACTCCGTCCCCGTCAACTTAGTAGGCCCACAAGTCAGCCTCCCACCAAGGTGGGTCCCAACCAGCAGGGGGAGTATTCATTTTTTTGTGCGTAATAAGGAGGCACTTCCGGTGGGTCCATGCTGACAGCGGGGGGAACGTTTTTTCGCGCAATACGATGGCCCGTCCGGTGGGTCCCAGCAGTCAGGGGGGAAACGTTTTTTTCGCGAAATACGGTGGCCCGTCCGGTGGGTCTCTGCTGTCAGGTGCATGAATCATTATTTTCCGCGTAATAAGGAGGCTCTTCCTTGCTGCCGTCGTGGACCCAGCTGTTAGCCTCTCCACGTACAGTCCATGTCTGATGGAAGCCGTTCCTTGACCACGTTGACCACGCCGCGCCGAGAGCACCAGGGCGGTGGACGACGGTGAGGCCTAGGAAGGGGACGACGCGGAGCCGTGGAAGACACGACAGTGGAAGCCCGTGCAGAGAGGAGTACGAGGGTTCACTGGTTCAGCTGCGGTGTGAGGGTGTCGTCGTCGTGGAATAACAGGGGGTGTGGGTGAGTAGAGGGATGGCCTGGTCAGCGGTGGGAGTAGTAGGCGGCGGTGAGGCCTCCCCGGCATCACAGTCGGCCACGGGAGGTAGGAGCACGCGGCATGACCGGCGCTGCTTTGGGCGGCTGGAGCAAGAATACCAGAGGTTGAAGAAGCACTACGGCCATTGGATAGACATCGTACGGTCACTGCAGCTACAATCGTTTATATTGACTAAGTTGACAAAGCCCTTGGTACGCGTCAACTTAGTAGGCCCATAGGTCAGCCTCGTAAATGGTGCACCCCAGATGTCAGGGGGAGGAATCATTTTTTGGGCGGCTGAAGCAAGAATATCCGAGATTGAAGAAGAAGCACGACAACCGTTGGCTGGACATCCAACGGCCACAGCTGCCAGAACCGTGTGTTGTTGACAAAGCCTTGCATACGCATCGACTTAGTTTTTTAGGGGCGCGTCAACTTAGAAGGCCCACAAGTGTGTGGCAGAGAACATATAACCCATTTGCGATTTGTAAGAATGTACAAGCCATTTTTTTATTCTAATGGAATTTACTACAGCCCATTTACAGTTTGTTAAAATTATAGCCCATTTTCTAGCTGGGACAACGATTAATAATTTCAACCAACCGCTCAAAATAAAATTCAAAAAAAAATCCCACATTTTTATGGGATCCGAAATATTTTTATCCGAAACTCTAGTCAGATTAAATATAATATCAAAATAAAGTTGAATTACGTTAAAATCCAACGAAATATTGCGAGCGGAACAAGTAATAAAATTAAAAATTTCAAATTCCGAAAATAATATATTTTGTAAACTAATTACGCGTTTGGTGCATTTTTTATAGTTACTGCCCAGTTATTATAATTACATCCCATTTATTATTTCTTAAAGTCCATTTTCTTGTTAAGCCTAATGCATACCTCCTAGGAAAGTTTGCAGCCCAGCGGGGCGGAGAATAACAAGTTGACCCAGATATTGTGTACAACTGTCGGCCCAGTTGCATTGATGATGTTGAAAAAAAGGCCTGTGTAGTACAGTACAACCTAACATGGCTACTCAGCCCACATTCAGCAACGCCGGAAAGGCCCAAACAAGGCTTCTGTACAACTTTTTGAAGTCACTGAGCTCAATTAATAACATAAGAAAAAAGTTAGATTACAGTGGAACCTAATTAAAAGCTGTCACGAGCAAAGAAATAATTCAAGGGTCCCACTTGTGCGTGTGTGCGTGTGTACGTGTGTGTGTGTGTGTGTGTGTGTGTGTGTGTGTGTGTGAGAGACCCATCGGTCGATGCTCGTAAATACATCTTTCAGCCATATGCATTGCTGATGGTCAGTAAAAACTTATATAGTTGACACAATCATATAGAACATCATAGCACACTAAACTTGCATACAAAAATTTCACGCAGGCGGCACAATCAGGATGGAAGCAGTGGATCGCTACGGGTAGGGCTATGTTGAAACCAATGAACTCGTACATAATGATTCATCGTCCTTATCGATGACAGGGAAATATCTTGAATATTGTGCAAAGAAAACAAACAGACAACACAATAAGTTCTGCTAGCACATTAAGTTGACATACATCCCTTTCTAAAAAAAGTTTAGGTACAAAATTAGAACATGTCAAAATCAAATGTACTGGCACATCAGTGCTTCACACCCATAGCTCGGATTTAACTAGTATTTGACAAGATTCAGTTGTTACCTCAAATTAGAGCACATCCAGGCAGCCAACCCTGCCTCTTCTCCCAAAGAAGCAGTGGCCTCGGCCGCGCGATGGAGTAGGCCCTGTGCCATCCATCTTTTCGAGCAACACGGGGGAAGTCTGATGTTGACTCCTGTAATGGATGTCGTCGACGAACCCTGGCACCAGCGGCGGCGACAGGACTTCGATTGATGGATTGACCACTTCTTCGACATGCACGAACACTCGATATAGGTACCCCTAATTTGGTCCGTGGCGGCCTTGGTGGCGACGAATAGTACAACCCCGGTTCCTGCACCGGTATCTCAATACCAATCACCTTCGGTATGGTGGACGGCTTCTTCATCCATGCCATAACCGTTAGAGCCCAGCTGTCTGGAGGAACAAACATACTTACGAGCTCACCTCCAAGGTCGTTGATAAGCTCATTCATGGACTCGTTGTTCCAAGCACGTCGAGGCATGCCGTGGAAGGTTAAGCTTTGTTAAAAACTCAAGCTCAAAGGGCACCGAGCCCCATCCTAGGTGCCACCGATCAAAGCTCACCAGCGCGCCATCGCAGAACAAACACCGGGAAGATTCAAACACACGACTGCAGTCGAAAGTTGTCCGGAACCTGATGAAGAAATCAGCCGGTGGCGGACAGACTTCGATGAGCAAGTCACATATTTGGATGCCGTGCGCAATGCCAAGAGCTTTGACAAGGTCATCCAGTGAGACGGGAGGCCCGTCGCCGTTGATGGTTACCATCAGCACTTTGCCGGCAAACTGGTCGTCAAGCGCCGCCATGTCACTGTTGAGCTACAGCACGCAGCGACCGAAGGCAGGACGGACCTCAGGATCTCTGGCTCGGAGATCCGCGTTGACCGGCGACATGATAGTGAGCTTGAGTATAGGAAGTACAGGAGGGGGATTTGGGGGAACTGGAGTAGGAGTCAAGATTCTAGAGGTGGGGGAGGGGCGGGATGTTGGGGATGAAAAGGTAGCCTGAATTTCAAACACACGCCAATATGCTCTCAGCGCGCAAGCGCACGAAAACACCGGTGGCGCCCACATGTCAGCCTAAGAGTCCTTATTCTTTCTTTTTTGGAGAGCCCGACCTTTTTTTAGGATATTTTGAGAGCCCAGCCTGAGAGTCATAATTGACCTGTTTCGCATTGCGTTACTACTCGGCCCATATTCAACAACACCTCACTGGCCCAAACAAGTGTATATCATCGAAAAGACACTGAGCTCAAATTATATAACTTGAAAAAGGATATACACTCTGAACACTGGAGAATGGTGATACCCTCATTTAGCCCACCAGTATTTCGATACAATAAACAGTTTGAAACAACGATATATACAACATTCAAACACTGACTAGTGACTACTACTGACATAAACAGCAAGACATGATAGTTCATAAGAAGACTTGCTACACCACCAAAACGCACCCATCTGCAATGCTCAGACTCTCGTGATCCAGACGAGAATGACATTCTAAACAGAGCCAACTATTACATAGCAAGAGTGACATAGACGAGGATGACCAAATGACAAGGAATATGCATAACAAAAGAAAGAACTACCCATCCAGAACAAGCAGCAAAGACAACAAAGTCATTCGGAGAGATGATCCAACACCATCATAATTTGCAGCCCCGCTTCAGCGACCAATGATCCGGAGACACCAGTACTCCACCCTTTCGACGCAATAGCCCAATTACCTATCAACCTGAAGGCTTGAACCACATCACTGCCTGTGTAATTGAGACATCCAAGGAGCAAAGTTAATCCGGATGTCTTTGTCATTCTCACCTTCTTTTGGCTGCAGGCTGTATCGTTGACAATCATGGGAGTTTGCTCCCGAACTCCTAGGGCTCGCCATGTAGACACAGTTTTCCATAGCAAACAGAGCCTCTCTGCCATCAAGGTCCTTGCCAACGGTAATCTCCTGGTTAATCGGATAATTGAGTCTGAGAAACAGAGAGTGTGAACCAAGGCTGTTTACCCGCCTCCAACTAAAATATCTTGAAGGCCCCAACAAGCTGGTATACTGCTCATAGACGTAACAACCACTGTCCGGATACTCAAGTATTTCAGGTGCTTGTATACAGTGGGGTTTTGCAATATAACTTTTCTGGCTCATGTGTCCGAATGATCATCAGTCTTTTGTCGTCGTCTGATCGAGCGAGAAACCAGTTGTGCTTCCCTGTTTTTGGCAAAGGTGGTGTGATTACAAAGGGCAGTAACTGTAGGGACATTGCATCATATCAAAAAGGACATGCATTGTTAATGTATGACCAGCATTGTTCAGAGTATGAGTAGGACAATGCAAGAAACAACATTGTTAATGTAAGATCAACATTGTTAATTTAAGATCAACATTGATATGTCCCTGTTGGAACTGGGAGGAAAATACAGGGAAATGTATACTAGGTTCGAAAATATAGAAGTGCCATGCATGGTTATACTCATGTTATCTCGCAATCGATTCTTCACAGGAAACTACCATGTCATGCATGTTATGGAATCATGTTCTGTCGTCACAAACAAATTCTTCAAGGTAACTAACAGACCATGCATTGTTATATACTCATGTTTTGTGGGCAATTTTTTTGTGAGGATATTATTCTAGCCATTGATTGCTGAAGGGCGAATATAGGTATGTACACATGGTAAGCATTACAGGATTTCAGTACTTCCAAATATAGAGTTCTCCATATGCACATTTACTTCCCTAATGTATGGTTAGATGAAACCAATAGTGTGGTGCATGTTTCTACATCATGAAATTGAGGAAACTAACATGGCCATTGATACACACTCATATTTAGTAGTAGTATATAGATTATTGTAAAATAAGGAGAATATCCATATATTCCTAACTGTTTGATTATTCAGGGCTACAAATTGGCTGTAATGACATGCACAATCGCATGAATTAACTCATTCCAAATATAGCTGATTTACAGCGTCTCTAATACATTTCCATAGTTCTACTGAAATTTTGCTCAAATAGGGATATGCCAATCATCACAAAAAGTTCAAACAGTGTCATGGCGTCACCATTAACATGAGACGGAAACAACTTACACACGCCGTCCCAGCAATACGTGGTGCCATCTGCTTTGTCAATCGCATAGATGATGCCATTGTGTTCAATAGCATCACAGAAGTGTGTATTAGCTTTGACAATGATCCACTGCGAGCTGAGTTGTCTCCAGCTAAAGAAGGCACCGGCGTAAAGATAGGCGAGTCCACGGTCGAACAAGGCAATTAGCTTGAAGTCTGCGTAATTCGCATGTCGTATGGGCACTTGGCAGATTACAATCTTCTACAAAACAAGGTCCGTCCAACTGACGTGGTAATCTAGATGACTAGGACCGCGATGGTAAAACTCTATATAATCCAATGGAGGAAGGATAATATCATGGGAGGTTTGGAAGTTCACGAGCACCAACTTTTACCGTCTTCTCTGAAGGCAGCCATCCAGTGGGAGTTCATGCCAACCCAGTACATACCTTCCAAGAAGTTTTGGGCGATGGTGATTGGATCGAAGTCGAGGGAAATGATGTACGGCGACCCACTACATACCTGCAAAGAAGTTTCGGCTAATGCAGATCGGATTCAAGTCGAGGGGCATCATGTAAGCCTACGTATCATGGTGAGCCAATCTCGCAAGACCAGATAGCAGCAAGCAGGGTGTCTTGAAAAGCTTTGGCATCGCTTTGATGATGGTCATGTGCATGCCCCTCGAGCATGCAGCCAGCCGCAGGGCGCTCAACATATCCATACACGAACTACATAGTTCGAGGATGTCACTGGGGAGATTGCTCCAATCGCGGCTCATATGTATCCTGCGCGGTTCGCGTTCGTCCATGGTGGAGTTTGGAAGGTGGGGTTTTGGGGGGCTTGATTTACGGGGGAGAAGGTTGTCGGTGCTGGAGCGGTTAGCGAGGGAATAGTGCTACTGGGGGAGGCGAGCGAGGCGAGGGTATGCGGGGGCACAGCGAGATAATGAAGAGTGACCTCAGGATCTCCGGCGAGATGGAGATGGAGATGGAGTGGTGCTAGGGGAGAGGGAGAGGATGCGAGGCATGCTATACAGCGGCGGTGACAGTGACTGCATAGTGCACAAGGTGAAGCTAACTTTGGTAACCCGGACACGCCGCCTGGACTGGTCACTTCACTGTGAGGACTGGATGAATAATAGTATTTTGACCATCAAGTGAACCATAGTTGTACTACTACTACTACTACTACTACTACTCCCGTGCTAGCATGCCTTTGGGTTCACTTCATCCTCCGGCTATCATCCATATTGCGAGCAGAACCAAATTC
Organism: Aegilops umbellulata; assembly: GCA_032464435.1. NCBI lineage: Eukaryota > Viridiplantae > Streptophyta > Magnoliopsida > Poales > Poaceae > Aegilops > Aegilops umbellulata. The sequence goes on along the minus strand of CP136055.1, from coordinate 313,918,729 downwards.
TCGTGCATGCGGAAGCGTGAAGGACTTTTCTTTTTTGAGGATAACCGCATATTCCTTAGCCGTAGTAGGAACATGAGTAGTACTCCCTCCGGTCCTCTTTTGTCTGCGCATAACTTTTTTCAGTATTCCTCTAATTAGTCTACGTATATACCCTTTTGCATGCGCCCATTTCCCTCCATGCCCCGCATTCACAGCATTAATTAGCGTACGCATGAGCAGCTGCAGCCCGACTCCATCCAATAAACTGCAGCATGCAAGTGGGCCACTCTATGCGTGTGGGAAAGAGAAAAGGCAATCGAAGAGCCCGTCCAATCCATTGCATGCAGCAGTCAAACCACCGCACCTCTCTTCATGCATGTGCATAACTTCTCCCATTTACTTCTCCATCGGGAACCGATTTTCCTCGGCTTTTTCACTACTCCTTAATCTTCATTTGCATCCAAACCACACTGCATTCACATTGTTTTAACCTCTTCACATCCTCCTGGAGTAATTTCGAACCCCTATAAATAATCATCTTCTTTAGTTAGATTAGCCATCTAATCCTAATTCTCCAAACCATAGCCCTCCGGTCCAGCGGTTCCAAATGGCGAAAGAGATCGAGATGCAGGTTTTTAGCGTCCAACATGTCCTCGTCGAAGGCTCGTTGAGCATAGTTGCCACAGTCACGACCACCCAAGGGTTGTTCGGAAGTGGATCAACAATGTATCCAACTCCCTCCAAAAGGTGGAGATGAATGTCATCGGTCTCAACGCAGAGTACACGGAGCGTGCCACTGGGAAGATCCAACGCGCCGCTGTCCTTCAGCTGTACCTCAAAGATGATATTTTGGTGTACCACATCATACACGCGCCCTCCATACCAGGTGAGATTCATGATTTCTTGTCTCGGGAGTACATATACTTCTGTGGGGCAGCCATCGCAGGGGACAAACAGAAGTTGGAGCCGTACAACCTTGATTTCAAAAGCATCGCTGACCTACAAACCAGAATAAAAATTCCTGTAGAAGATTGTGATAAACCGACACCATCCCTATTCGACGTAGCAAATTTTGTGCTAGGAACAAATCTTCAAAAGGGTGACGAGACGCTTGCATTAAGGTCGTCTGGATGGGACAATTATCCCTTCACGTATGAGCGGATAAAATATGTTGCCCTCGATGCCCGTGTGAGTTTCGAGATAGCGGCAAGGTCCAGAGAGCTTGTTGCGAAGCCGTCTCCCACAGAAAATGAGAAGTAGAAGAAGAAGAAGAAGAAGAAGAAGAAGAAGAAGAAGAAGAAGAAGAAGAAGAAGAAGAAGAAGAAGAAGAAGAAGAAGAAGAAGAAGAAGAAGAAGAAGAAGAAGAAGAAGAAGAAGAAGAAGAAGAAGAAGAAGAAGAAGAAGAAGAAGAAGAAGAAGAAGAAGAAGAAGAAGAAGAAGAAGAAGAAGAAGAAGAAGAAGAAGAAGAAGAAGAAGAAGAAGAAGAAGAAGAAGAAGAAGAAGAAGAAGAAGAAGAAGAAGAAGAAGAAGAAGAAGAAGAAGAAGAAGAAGAAGAAGAAGAAGAAGAAGAAGAAGAAGAAGAAGAAGAAGAAGAAGAAGAAGAAGAAGAAGAAGAAGAAGAAGAAGAAGAAGAAGAAGAAGAAGAAGAAGAAGAAGAAGAAGAAGAAGAAGAAGAGAAGAAGAAGAAGAAGAAGAAGAAGAAGAAGAAGAAGAAGAAGAAGAAGAAGAAGAAGAAGAAGAAGAAGAAGAAGAAGAAGAAGAAGAAGAAGAAGAAGAAGAAGAAGAAGAAGAAGAAGAAGAAGAAGAAGAAGAAGAAGAGAAGAAGAAGAAGAAGAAGAAGAAGAAGAAGAAGAAGAAGAAGAAGAAGAAGAAGAAGAAGAAGAAGAAGAAGAAGAAGAAGAAGAAGAAGAAGAAGAAGAAGAGAAGAAGAAGAAGAAGAAGAAGAAGAAGAAGAAGAAGAAGAAGAAGAAGAAGAAGAAGAAGAAGAAGAAGAAGAAGAAGAAGAAGAAGAAGAAGAAGAAGAAGAAGAAGAAGAAGAAGAAGAAGAAGAAGAAGAAGAAGAAGAAGAAGAAGAAGAAGAAGAAGAAGAAGAAGAAGAAGAAGAAGAAGAAGAAGAAGAAGAAATATTTCCTCTCTTGTAAAAAAATCCTCTCTATGTATATTAATATAGATGGACTATTTCGATGGTGTGCATGTCTTTGGAACAAGTAGTAGCGTGGGTCTGCTTGACTTTCAGAAACTATTTATCCGCCTAGCTTTCTCTACTACTCCTTCTAGTGATCGGTATGCAATGCATGTGTCCGTAGACATGACAGCTTGTCCATGGAAGTTCAACTACGACGACCATCACGTTTCATCCACTGCCACTCACGATTTCCACGACGCCGCTCCAACCCACGGCACCACGTCCCCCGTTGTGCACCTCACCCCTCTCGGCCGCACCGCCCCTCTGCCTTTGTGTGCATGACATGTTGGCCACCTTAAATGCGGCGAGCATCAAGTTTCGACCACAGCCACATGCAATTCCCATGACGCCGCACAAACCCATGACACCACACGTCCCGCACCATCGAATTTTCATCCAGTGGCTGTGACACATTTCGTCCCGGGCATCAATCCTCAGCTGGCGTACTTCTATACTATAGGTAGTACCCGCTGGTGTGGCCATCTACGCCTCGTAATGCCCCGACGCCCAGCTGTGGCATCCTCGCCACGGCCACGCCACAACCGACCGGCTCATCTCGAACGAGTGAGTCGCGAATCACACCACCACCATGAGAATGACATGTGGGCCAGCCGCATTTAAGGTCCGCATGTCATTGACTCATAGGCCGGGCACTAAGCCACTGAAGTTCGGTCCCGTGGGCCCTGAGAGGGAAATATAACTCCTGCGGTAGGCCTTGTGGTGCTCCCGCAGTACGAGCTCATGCCAAACCCGGAATTTGTTTCTTACTACTATCAACTACTAGTAAGGTACACTTGCATTGCACGCATGAGATTTTGGTGGTTTGTGCATTATGCTTCTACATGAGGAGTCTTCTAGATTCTACATGTGGCAAAATGTGGTGGAATGTAGATGATATCCAACGGCTAGTAGTGCTCGTATTTGCCATCTTTGTACCACCGGATTGGCTTCATCAAACGACTAACTTTCAAAGTTATGGTATGGTTTGCAACCTAAGGTTGCCACGCCTAAGCTTAGGCGTGCCGGCATGTGTTGGGTTCATTGCTACACTTGTGGCTTGCCACACTTTTCTAGCTACATGGTCCACATGTCATAGACTCCACTTCTTGCCAAATCTTGCCACACTTTGTGGTGGCCATTTTGTTAGGCACATTTTTTGTGGCAGACACACTTTGCCTAAGCTTAGTTGTGGCAAAGTTAGTCATCAATGAAGTTCAACCATGGAGTCTTCTAGATTCGACATGTGGCAGAATCCGGTGGAATGTAGATGATATCCAACAGCCAGTAGTGCTCGGATTTTCCATATTTGTACCGTCGGATTGGCTTCATCCAACGACCAACTTTCAAAGTTATGCACAACTTAGTTTTGCCTTAGGGAGAGGTTTAGTCAATGGATCTGCGACATTCAGATCCGTGTGCGCTTTACAAATATCTATGTCTCCATCTTGAACATTTTCACGAATGGAGTTGAAGCAACGCTTGATGTGCCTGGTCTTCTTGTGAAACCTGGGTTCCTTTGCAAGTGCAATAGCTCCAGTGTTGTCACAGAAGAGTTTGATTGGCCCCGACGCATTGGGTATGACTCCGAGGTCGGTGATGAACTCCTTCACCCAAATTGCTTCATGTGATGCCTCCGAGGCTGCCATGTACTCCGCTTCACATGTAGATCCCGCCACGACGCTCTGCTTGCAACTGCACCAGCTTACTGCCCCACCATTCAAAATATACACGTATCCGGTTTGTGACTTAGAGTCATCCAGATCTGTGTTGAAGCTAGCATCGACGTAACCCTTTACGACGAGCTCTTCGTCACCTCCATAAACGAGAAACATTTCCTTAGTCCTTTTCAGGTACTTCAGGATATTCTTGACCGCTGTCCAGTGTTCCTTGTCGGGATTACTTTGGTACCTTCCTACCATACTTACGGCAAGGTTTACATCAGGTCTGGTACACAGCATGGCATACATAATAGAACCTATGGCTGAGGCATAGGGGATGACACTCATCTTTTCTATATCTTCTGCCATGGTCGGACATTGAGCTGAGCTCAATTTCACACCTTGTAACACAGGTAAGAACCCCTTCTTAGATTGATCCATATTGAACTTCTTCAATATCTTATCAAGGTATGTGCTTTGTGAAAGACCTATGAGGCGTCTTGATCTATCTCTATAGATCTTGATGCCTAATATATAAGCAGCTTCTCCAAGGTCCTTCATTGAAAAACTTTTATTCAAGTAGGCCTTAATGTTGTCCAAGAGTTCTATATCATTTCCCATCAAAAGTATGTCATCTACATATAGTATGAGAAATGCTACAGATCTCCCACTCACTTTCTTGTAAACGCAGGCTTCTCCATAAGTCTGCGTAAATCCAAACGCTTTGATCATCTCATCAAAGCGAATGTTCCAACTCCGAGATGCTTGCACCAGCCCATAAATCGAGCGTTGGAGCTTGCACACCTTGTCAGCATTCTTAGGATCGACAAAACCTTCCGGCTGCATCATATACAATTCTTCCTTAAGGAAACCATTAAGGAATGCCGTTTTGACGTCCATTTGCCATATCTCATAATTATAGTATGCGGCAATTGCTAACATGATTCGGACGGACTTCAGCTTCGCTACCGGTGGGAAAGTCTCATCGTAGTCAATTCCTTGAACTTGTCGATAACCCTTAGCGACAAGCCGAGCTTTATAGATGGTCACATTACCATCCGCGTCTGTCTTCTTCTTAAAGATCCATTTATTTTCTATGGCTCGTCGTTCAACGGGCAAGTCAGTCAAAGTCCATACTTCGTTTTCATACATGGATCCTATCTCGGATTTCATGGCTTCCAGCCATTTGTCGGAATCCGGGCCCGCCATTGCTTCCTCATAGTTCGAAGGTTCACCGTTGTCTAACAACATGATTTCCAAGACAGGGTTTCCATACCACTCTGGTGCGGAACGTGTCCTTGTGGACCTTCGAATTTCAGTAGGAGCTTGATTAGAAGTATCTTGATCATCATCATTAATTTCCTCTCTAGTTGGTGCAGGCACCTCAGAAACGTTTTCCTGAGCTTCGCCATTTTCCGGTTCAAGAGGTAACACTTCATCAAGTTCTACTTTCCTCCCACTTACTTTTTTCGAGAGAAACTCTTTCTCCAGAAAGGATCCATTCTTGGCAACAAAGATCTTGCCTTCGGATCTGAGGTAGAAGGTATACCCAACAGTTTCTTTAGGGTATCCTATGAAGACGCATTTTGCCGACTTGGGTTCGAGCTTTTCAGGTTGAAGTTTCTTGACATAAGCATCGCATACCCAAACTTTTAGAAACGACAGCTTAGGTTTCTTCCCAAACCATAATTCATACGGTGTCGTCTCAACGGATTTCGACGGAGCCCTATTTAAAGTGAATGCGGCAGTCTCTAAAGCATAGCCCCAAAAAGATAGCGGTAAGTCGGTAAGAGACATCATAGATCGCACCATATCTAATAGAGTGCGATTACGACGTTTGGACACACCGTTACGCTGAGGTGTTCCAGGCGGCGTGAGTTGTGAAACTATTCCACATTTTCTTAAGTGTGTGCCAAATTCGTGACTCAAGTATTCTCCTCCACGATCTGATCGTAGAAACTTGATCTTTCTCTCACTTTGATTTTCAACCTCACTCTAAAATTCCTTGAACTTTTCAAAGGTCTCAGACTTGTGTTTCATTAAGTAGACATACCCATATCTACTCAAGTCATCAGTGAGGGTGAGAACATAACGATAGCCACCGCGAGCCTCAACACTCATTGGACCGCACACATCGGTATGTATGATTTCCAATAAGTTGGTTGCTCGCTCCATTGTTCCTGAGAACGGAGTCTTAGTCATTTTACCCATGAGGCATGGTTCGCACGTGTCAAATGATTCATAATCAAGAGACTCTAAAAGTCCATCTGCATGGAGCTTCTTCATGCGTTTGACACCTATGTGACCAAGGCGGCAGTGCCACAAATATGTGGGACTATTGTTATCAACTTTAACTCTTTTGGTATTCACACTATGAATATGTGTATCATCACGTACGAGATTCATCAAGAATAAACCATTAACCATCGGAGCATGACCATAAAACATATCTCTCATATAAATGGAACAACCATTATTCTCGGATTTAAATGAGTAGCCATCTCGAATTAAACGAGATCCAGACAAAATGTTCATGCTCAAACTTGGCACTAAATAACAATTATTGAGGTTTAAAACTAATCCCGTAGGTAAATGTAGAGGCAGCGTGCCGACGGCGATCACATCGACCTTGGAACCATTCCCGACGCGCATCGTCACCTCGTCCTTCGCCAGTCTCCGTTTATTCCGCAGCTCCTGCTTTGAGTTACAAATGTGAGCAACTGCACCGGTATCAAATACCCAAGAGCTACTACGAGTACTGGTAAGGTACACATCAATTACATGTATATCACATATACCTTTGGTTTTGCCGGCCTTCTTGTCTGCTAAGTATTTGGGGCAGTTCCGCTTCCAGTGACCACTTCCCTTGCAATAAAAACACTCAGTCTCGGGCTTGGGTCCATTCTTTGGCTTCTTCCCGGCAACTTGCTTACCAGGCGCGGCAACTTCCTTGCCATCCTTCTTGAAGTTATTTTTACCCTTGCCCTTCTTGAACTTAGTGGTTTTATTCACCATCAACACTTGATGCACCTTCTTGATTTTTACCTCTGCTGATTTCAGCATAGAATATACCTCAGGAATGGTCTTTACCATCCCCTGCATATTGTAGTTCATCACAAAGCTCTTGTAGCTAGGTGGAAGCGACTGGAGGATTCTGTCAATGACCGTTTCATCCGGGAGATTAACTTCCAGTTGAGTCAAGCGGTTGTGCAACCCAGACATTTTGAGTATGTGCTCACTGAGAGAGCTATTTTTCTCCATCTTACAGCTAAAGAATTTGTTGGAGACTTCATATCTCTCGACCCGGGCATGAGCTTGGAAAACCATTTTCAGCTCTTCGAACATCTCATATGCTCCATGTCTCTCAAAACGCTTTTGGAGCCCCGGCTCTAAGCTGTAAAGCATGCCGCACTGAACGAGGGAGTAATCATCGCAGCATGACTGCCAAGCGTTCATAACATCTTGTTCTGCAGGGAGAATAGGTGCGTCACCCAGCGGTGCTCGTAGGACATAATGTTTCTTGGTAGCTATGAGGATGATCCTCAGGTTCCGGACCCAGTCCGTATAGTTGCTACCATCGTCTTTCAGCTTGGTTTTATCTAGGAACGCGTTGAAGTTGAGGACTACGTTGGCCATTTGATCTACAAGACATAATGTAAATATTTAGACTAAGTTCATGATAATAAAGTTCATTTAATCAAATTATTTAATGAACTCCCACTTAGATAGACATCCCTCTTCTAGTCATCTAAGTATTACATGATCCGAGTCAACTAGGCCGTGTCCGATCATCACGTGAGACGGACTAGTCAACATCGGTGAACATCTTCATGTTGATCGTATCTTCTATACGACTCATGCTCGACCTTTCGGTCTTCTGTGTTCCGAGGCCATGTCTGTACATGCTAGGCTCGTCAAGTCAACCTAAGTGTTTTGCGTGTGTAAATCTGTCTTACACCCGTTGTATGTGAACGTTAGAATCTATCACACCCGATCATCACGTGGTGCTTCGAAACAACGAACTGTCGCAACGGTGCACAGTTAGGGGGAACACTTTCTTGAAATTATTATGAGGGATCATCTTATTTACTACCGTCGTTCTAAGTAAACAAGATGCAAAACATGATAAACATCACATGCAATCAAATAATAAACGTGACATGATATGGCCAATATCACATAGCTCCTTTGATCTCCATCTTGGGGCTCCATGATCATCTTGTCACCGGCTTGACACCATGATCTCCATCATCATGTCTCCATGAAGTTGCTCGCCAACTATTACTTCTACTACTATGGCTAACGCGTTTAGCAATAAAGTAAAGTAATTTACATGGCGTTTCTCAATGACACGCAGGTCATACAAAAATAAAGACAACTCCTATGGCTCCTGCCGGTTGTCATACTCATCGACATGCAAGTCATGATTCCTATTACAATAGCATGAACATCTCATACATCACATATAGATCATTCATCATTCATCACAACTTTGGCCATATCATATCACAAAGCACTTGCTGCAAAAACAAGTTAGACGTCCTCTAATTGTTGTTGCAAGTTTTACGTCGCTGAATTAGGGTTCTAGCAAGAACGTTTTCTTACCTACGTAAAAGCCACAACGTGATTTGTCAACTTCTATTTACCCTTCATAAGGACCCTTTTCATCGAATCCGCTCCAACTAAAGTGGGAGAGACAGACACCCGCCAGCCACCTTATGCAACTAGTGCATGTTAGTCGGTGGAACCGGTCTCACGTAAGAGTACGTGTAAGGTTGGTCCGGGCCGCTTCATCCCACAATACCGCTGAAGCAAGATAAGACTAGTAGCGGCAAGAAAGTTGACAACATCTACGCCCACAACAAATTGTGTTCTACTCGTGCAATAGAGAACTACGCATAAACCTAGCTCATGATGCCACTGTTGGGGAATGTTGCAGAAAACAAAAATTTTCCTACGGTTTCACCAAGATCCATCTATGAGTTCATCTAGCAACGAGTCATGGGAGAGATAGATTGCATCTACATACCACTTTGTAGATCGCGAGCGGAAGCGTTCAACGAACGGGGATGAAGTAGTCGTACACACCGTGATCCAAATCACCGGAGATCCTAGCACCGAAAGCACGGCACCTCCGCATTCAACACACGTACGGTCAGCGTAACGTCTCCTTCTTCTTGATCCAGCAAGGCAAAGGAGAGGTTGAGGAAGAAGACTCCAGCAGCAGCACAACGGCGTGGTGATGATGGAGCCGCAGTACTCCGACAGGGCTTCGCCGAGCTCTACGGAGGAGGAGGATGTGTTGGAGAGGGAGAGGGAGGCGCCAGGGCATAGGGTGTGCAGCCCCCCTCCCCTCCCCCCTTTATATAACCCCTTGGGGGGCGCCGGCCCTAGGAGATGGAATCTCCTAGGGGGGGCTTGCCCCCCAAGCAAGGGGGGCGCCCCCTTTAGGGTCCCCCCCCCCAACCCTAGGCGCATGGGCCTTTGGGGGGGAGGCGCACCAGCCCACTATGGGCTGGTTCCCTCCCTCATACAGCCCATGGGCCCCCCGGGATAGGTGGCCCCACCCGGTGGACCCCCTGGGACCCTCCGGTGGTCCCGGTACCATACCGATAACCCCGAAACTTGTCCCGATGTCCGTATGACGACTTTCCATATATAAATATTTACCTCCGGACCATTCCGAAACTCCTCGTGACGTCCAGGATCTCATCCGGGACTCCGAACAACATTCGGGTTACTGCATATACATATCTTCACAACCCTAGCGTCACCGAACCTTAAGTGTGTAGACCCTACGGGTTCGGAAGACATGCAGACATGACCGAGACGGCTCTCGGGCAATAACCAACAGCGGGATGTGGATACCCATGTTGGCTCCCACATGCTCCACTATGATCTCATCGGATGAACCACGATGTCGAGGATTCAATTAATCCCGTATACGATTCCCTTTGTCAATCGGTATTTTACTTGCCCGAGATTCGATCGTCGGTATCCCAATACCTCGTTCAATCTCGTTACCGGCAAGTCACTTTTCTCGTACCGTAATGCATGATCCCGTGATCAAACACTTTGATCACATTGAGCTCATTATGATGATGCATTACCGAGAGGGCCCGGTGATACCTCTCCGTCAAGCGGAGTGACAAATCCCAGTCTCGATCCATGTCAACCCAACAGACACTTTCAGAGATGCCCGTAGTATACCTTTATAGTCACCCAGTTACGTTGTGACGTTTGGCACACTCAAAGTACTCCTACGGTATCCGGGAGTTACACGATCTCATGGTCTAAGGAAAGGATACTTGACATTGGAAAACTCTAGCAAACGAACTATGCGATCTTATGCTATGTTTAGGATTGGGTCTTGTCCATCACATCATTCTCCTAATGATGTGATCTCGTTATCAATGACATCCAATGTCCATAGTCAGGAAACCATGACTATCTGTCGATCAACGATCTAGTCAACTAGAGGCTCACTAGGGACATATTGTTGTCTGTTATTCACACATGTATTACGATTTCCGGATAACACAATAATAGCACGAATAAAGACAATTATCATGAATAAGGAAATATAATAATAATGCTTTTATTATTGCCTCTAGGGCATATTTCCAATAGTTCTTGAGCTGGTGCGATGAACTACTTGGGCTCTCTATCCGATTGTTTCTCCATCTGCCCCTACTCTGTGGTGGCTAGCTCTATTTATAGGCAAAGGCCCTGGGCCTCTTCCCAAATATTGAGCGGGAAGGGCGCCGACAATTGGCCATTTTGAAGGGGAACATCTGGTACACTTATCCTGACTAAAGTTGGTCCTCACCTGCCAAAGGCTCTGGTGGTGACGCTGGCTTGGGCTCCACAATGACTTCCTCCCTGCCGTTGGGCTGGTCTTGGTCTCGTTGCACCGAAACGGGTGCCTTTGCTTGATGCACTCGCCTGCGCTTGCTCCCTTTGCACCAAAGAGGAAAGGAGGACACTGCGCGGGCTGGCGCCCGCCTGGCGCCCTTGGTCGTCATGGCTTGCGTCACGGGCACCTCGTGAGGTACCCCGCCTTGATCTCTCCGCCTCCTCGCGAGCCAGCCTGATGAGGCCGTGCCTGAGGAAGCTTCGTGTCGTCCGCCCCGCGAGGCTTGGCCCCTCGCGAGGGTCTTGGGTCTGTGTTGATGAAGATGGGCCATGCTGGGCCCCCCTTTGAGCCACACCGTAGGCCGCAGGCAGGCAAGTCTGGGGACCCCCGTTCCCAGAACACCGACAGTAGCCCCCGGGCCCAAGGCTCGCCCAGACTTGGCCGTGCAGGGAGGCGAAAGGGCAAGAGCGAAGCGCCGCGGGCCCTAACAGCCTGCCGCCTTGGGCGCCGCGTGGCGGTTGATTGGACGTGGGCGTCTCCACTTCCCCACGGTGCCTCGGCAACTGCACGGATTGGACAAGTCCCTGCATGCAAGGCGGGTCATGATTACCTGCGATCGTGGAGGCCGACGGTTGGCCTTCGCCGGCCATAAGTACGGAACGGCACGCGCCCTTCCAGTCCCTCTCTTCTTGCTTCTCCTTCTTCCCGGTCCTTGCTCCGTCTTGCTGCGATGGCTCCGATCCGCCGGTTCTCGGCGGCAGAAAAGGGAAAGGCTCCCCGAGAGGAACCAGATCCGCTCCCGCCGAAGAAACGGCTCACCCTCTGCCGCCGGGACAAGGGGGCCCATCAGGTGGTGTCGAGGCCCTGGTGCGAGCGGCCACCGCCGGGGTTCCCGCTTCCCTTGTACGCCCACATCGAGGGCCCTGAAGGAGTCGATGCCGATCGCCACGGGCGGCGCCACCGTCGGCGCCGAAGGTCACGAAGGTGTGGGTCGTCCCCCCTGGGGTCCACACCGAGGGCTCCTCCCAAGAGTTCGTGCTCCACGCCGCGATGCCTCCTCAGTCTTGGATTCGCCTTCCTCCCTTCTTCGCCTCCATCATCCTGCAGGGAAAACTCCTGGAGCTTTGGCTGTAGCATGCCGGCTGCAGCACCCTCGTGACCGAGGCAGAGGTCGCGGTTGTTGCCCCGGGCGAGGTCTTCATGACTCGAGGCTAGGGCGAAATCGCCCGGGTTTGCAGGACAAGAGGCGCCTTCGCGATCCACTTGGAGTACGACGGTGCTTCGGTGATGTTCTTCAAGGTCTTCGATGCGAACGGGCGCCGGCTGGAGTGCTTCCCCGGGAGAGGTGGTCGGGACCCTGCTACGGCAAGGACTGGGCCCGCCAACCGCTCCCTTGGCGGCTCCTCAGGCGGCAGAGGCGGCGGAGGATCCAGCGACTCCGGCGAGCTCTTCGCGACTCCAGAGACGAGCGACGACGGCTATGAGCCCCCGAGCCGGCGCCGCTCCTGGAGCAGGGCGGGCTCGTCAGGCCGTCGCCGGCTCTGATCTGGATGGGGTTGGCGCCGGTGCTTGACGGCCCACTGTTGATGATGGCGTCTTTTGCAGGGGCACGTGTAGTTAGCGTCCTTTTAGGATCTGTTCCCTGCGAGGAATCAAAGACGCGTCCCGTGGGGGCTTGTAAGGTGCCTGTGATCCTGTTTGTTAATATAACCCTTTTCGTAGAATTGTGCAAGTTGCTCATTCCGTCGTAGCTCAGTTCTCCCTTTCGAACCTCACGAGGGCTTGGTGCTCTGCGCCGACAGGTCCCAATCCCAAGGCGGCTTAAGCCGTCCCTGGTATGCCAGGTCGCGATGCCGTGGTCAAGGCCAGGAGGTGAGCGACCCGGGGTCCGGTAAGAGCCCCTGAGTCGCGATGCTCAGGAGGTCCCCTTTGGCGCTCAAGCAGCCGTCGTTCGGTGAGAAAGGAGAGCGGCGTCGCTAACACGGGATTGCATTAGGTGCGGGGACGGTGCCACGGTAGCTGGTGCTTCCGGTGATGACTTATCTCGAGAATCAGGGACCGCTCCCTGGTGTGTCGCCGGGTCCGTGCATCGGCAGGCGTGAGGTTGCTCGGCGAGGTCCTCGCGTGTCCCTCCCCTCTCGCCTTTGCTCCCCTTTCTGCTCTACGTCCTCGGGTCCCGGCCCTCGAGCGAGTCTCAGCCGTCGCTGGTATGCCAGGTCACGATGCCGTGGACAAGGCCAGAGGGTGAGGGCTGGAGAGCCAGTAGGAGCCCTGAGTCGCGATGCTCAGGCACCCCCCTTTAACGTGCAAGCGGTTCGCGCGGATGAGAGTGAAGGAGGCACCGCAAGGGCCTCGCCTGACGCAACTCCTTTAAGAGATCCTGTAGACCCATCATAGAAAGAACGAGGGGTTGCCATGACAATTGACAGTCAACCGTTGGTTGCTTCCGAGGGGCGATGAGGCACTGAAGGCTTGACGAGGTGGCGCCATGCGGGGCTGCCGCGGCTAGAGCTCAGCCATTCAGGTTTGTTGGCGTTGCAGGGACGGACCCATGCGCAAGCATCGTGCCGTTTTGGGAGCAACTCCGTCAGTTGGCGTCAGTTGAGCGGGCAACTAGGTCAAACACATTAGCCGCGAAGGAGCGGATTCATTCAAATAGATGCTGGGAAGGCAGACATCACTGGGTCAGGCCCGAGCGACTTGGGGATGATGCAGCCCGAGGGGCGCCCCCAACAAAGTAAGCTAACAACATGAAATAAAACGGATACATACCGCAGGGACGGACCCATGTGGCCTGGGAATAATGCAGCCCTGGGGGCGCTCCCAGCTGGAAATGAAACTTGAAAGATGTCACCTGATGATGTTGAGGACGAAGGAGTGTTGGTGTAGCAGACTCGGTGGGCTACGGAAGCCGATCCTCACGAGCCCCCAGGCCCAGGGGCCTCGGGAGGCTCTGGAGGCGCTGGTGGCTCCTCGCGGACCATCTCCATCTCCGCCAAGGCTACGGAACGCCTGGCCTCTTGAGCCTCCATGATGCCCCTCATGAGGCGCTGGTACGTGGCAGCCGCGTTCGGCAAGCCGTAAGGCATGCGAATGTAGCTGTGGGGTGGACCTTCGCAGCGCCCCACTCGCGAGGGCCAGAGGCACTCCAGAGAGGCGACTCGATTGAGCCCTGGTATGTCGATGCAGACGCGCAGCCCACCATCCTCGCCTGGATGGGGAGCCACAGCTGGTAGGCGGCGGCCGCCTCTCATGACTCTTGACTCCTGTAGCTCCTGAATGGCCTTGCTGACGAACTCCTGAGGGTCCGGCCCTCCTTGCCTTACTCCTTCTTGAGGGAAACGTGCTTCGAAACATGCCTCCATGTGGTGCCAAAGCGCCTCCCTCGTGACCTTAGCCAGGTCGGTGGCCCTCCAGGGGAGAGCCCCCGAGCCCTGCCTGAGGAGGGCGCCGGGCGCGCTTTCCTATGCGATGGAAGGAGGTTCCCTCTGGGCAGGCGTGGGCCCTGAGGGGCCTGCCTCCTGAGGGGCCAGGGCGGACCATGTCTTCTTCTTCTTGGGGGTGGTCTCGGGAAGCCTCGTGCTTCCGCGATCCGGGTCTTCCAGTGATGCGGCCTGAAAGGCTCGTTCCAGGGAACACACCGCGTCCTTCTCTTCACAGGGCCTCGTGATGACTCCGCCACTTCCTGGCATCTTGAGGACGTTGTAGCCGTGGTGAGTTACGGCCATGAACTTGGCCAGCACTGGGTACCCAAGGATGGCGTTGTACGGCAGGCGAATGTGAGTGACGTCGAAGTCGATGAGCTCGGTGCGGTAGTTGTCGCGTGCCCCGAAGGTGACAGGGAGGCGGACCTGCCCAATCGGGACCGTGGAGCCGTCGGTGACTCCGGAGAAAGGCTTGGTTGGCTAAAGCTGGTTGTAGGGTACTTGGGGATTGTGGAATGTTTCCACAGACAGGACGATGAGCCCTGCCCCGCCATCGATGAGGGTCCTGGTGTCAGGACCCCGATCCTAAGCCACATCGATCTAGCATGTAACACATCATATCACTTTGCGGCCTCATGCACGGTATTCCCACGGGTGCCACCTTACCTGGCCCGGGACCGTTTGCGCCTTTTGGCTCACGTATATGATAGTGTCGCTAGCATCCATATGATAGAGAACCCGGGCCGACATGGCTAGTCGTGAACCCAAAGCGGCGCTAACCCATGAGGACAGGCATACATGAATCACATCGAGCATGTCGGTCATCAACGTGTGAATCCGGGCTGTAGCACTGGGCTAACAGGACTCCGGTAACCCGGGCTATAGCAGGCTAGGCAGGACTCCGGATGTCACCGCGTGACATTTCCCCGAAGGGACAGACACAGGAACGAAGCGAAACACATGCCGACCAGTCAAGTGTCCAAAGCAGTAGTGCTGGGCTAGCAGGACTCCGGTGAACCGGGCTGTAGCGGACTACTATCGCTCAGGAAGCACTAGACTACATTTCCCCATATGAGAGGCTGCCAAGGATAAACAACTAGATAGTCGGATCCCACACATAGCAAGCGTTTCAATCATACACACAATATGCTCGATATGTGTAAATACAACATGGCATCACAACAAGACTCTACGACTCAAGTATTATTCATTAGGCTCCGAGGAGCGAGATATTACAAACATGGGTCTCATGACCCAACATTCAGAGCATACAAGCAACAAGCACATGCGGAAGCTTAACATGTCTGAGTACAGATATCTACAAATGAAAAAGGCTGAGAAGCCTGACTATCTACCAGATCCTGCCGAGGGCACAAGATCGTAGCTGAGTTATCAAGCTAAACGTCGAAGTCCACACGGAACTACTAGCGAGACTGACGTCTCTCTGCAAAACATAAAATAGGCAAACGTGAGTACAAATGTACCCAGCAAGAGTTACATCAGAACTAGCTACAAATGCAACGGTATCAACAAAGGGGTAGTGGAGTTTAACTGCAGCAAGCCAGCTTTGACTCGGTGGCTATCCCGAACTACGACTACAAGTAACTCTTTTGAGGTGGCGCACACGAGTCAACACATTCACCATATCAATACACCACTATGGATCCACTTCCATCTCCCTACGAGAAGGCCATCCATAGCACTCACACTTATCTTGCGCATTTTAGAGTATCCACTTTCACTTGTCTATGAACTGTTATAGGCAACCCAGAAGTCCATTACCGCGGACACGGCTATTCGAATAGATGATGTTAACCCTGCAGGGGTGTACTTCTTCACACACGCTCTCACCACTTATCGCCGTTTACACGACATGTACTCGGCAACCTTCAAGCGGAAGCCCAGCGAGGGTGTCGGCCACGGCCTACCTAAACACTCAAGTCTCTAGTCCAGGTTTATCTCCTATTCAGGTTCCATCCGCAGGGAGTCTGGCCGAGGTTTCCACATACGGCCCCGAACGATGTGTGCAGGGTTCCCGAGACACCAAACGGGCGCCCGATACACCGTGCCACGTGCCTACCGCAACACAGCCCACCCCTACGGTCAGCACTGCGTGCGGCCCCCAGCATACTACAAACACCAGAAACTACTTGCAACTCCTGGACAGAGGACAAGGGTGATTAAGAAGCCGAGAGGGTCCATTGGTTTCGGGCCCAATGCATAGTAGTAACTGTTTCATGGATCGCAAACACAGAACTCAGTTCCTGAGGACGGCTTCAATGAGACAACCCACCATGTACTCCTACATGGCCTCTCACCAATACCTTTACCAAATCGTGTTCACACACTTAGCTCACACACAGTAGGACATGTTCAACACCATTCCAATTCATTCCCGATGAATCAAGCCCGACTCAACTCTAAGCAGTAGCAGGCACGACAAACAAGCATGAATGAGTAGGCACATCAGGGCTCAAGCAACTCCTACTCATGCTAGTGGGTTTCATCTATTTACTGTGGCAATGACAGGTCATGCAAAGGATAAAGGGGTTCAGCTACCGCAACATGTAACAGTTGAATCGTTGTTGTCCTAATGCAGTAAAAGAGAGCAGGAGCGAGAGAGTGGGATTGTATCGAAATGAACAAGGGGGTTTTGCTTGCCTGGCACTTCTGAAGATAATATAGTTCTTCATCGGTGTCATCGATCTCATCGCCGGCACCACGTCTATCGAGAGGGGTCGAATACCGACAAACAAGGAAGAATACAATCAATGCAATGCAACAATATGATGCATGATCATGGCATGGCAATATGTTGTGATTTGAGCTCATGTATCTAGCTATGATTTAAATGAAGTTGGTTTGAATACATGATTCAAATTCCAACTCCATATATGATTATTTAAATGCCCTTTATTTGTTTTGTCCAAAACAGAGGACAAACATTGTTCAAACATGCATGAAAATGGTACAGATGGATTCCTTGAATTTTTCTGATAATTTTTCATATATAATTTATTTCATTTGGAGTTACGGTTGATTTTCTATGAATTTTGGAAGTTTAGGAAATTTTCTGGATTTTCCTGATTAAGAATAAATCTAGAAAATGTAATATTGCGTCAGCACTGCGTCATTGTGACGTCAGCTGGTCAACTGGGCGGCTCCAGGTCAACCTGACCGGAAGGGCCCACTCGTCAGTAGTTAGTTAACTAACTAAGGTTAGTTAGAGTTAAACTAATGCTAATCCTAGTTTGGTTAGTGGCCTGGGGCCCACACGTCAGTGACCAGGGGGTCAACTGGGCCCACCCGGGGTCAACGGTCAGCGCGGTCAAACTCGCCGGCGGCTCAACGCCGGCGATGACAGGCGCGGCGGAGAGGCTCGGAAATGAGCCACAGGGCATCATTTTGGCCGCGGTCTGTTGCGTTCGAACGCATGCAACGGCGCGCATCAGGTGGTGGCAGTGGTAGGTGTTGTGGTGGCCGGAAAAGTGGCCGGCGACGAGGTTTAGCAGCGACAGCAGCTCGGCGTTCTCGGGGTGGCGCTAAAGAGCTTGGGAGGAGGTGCTGTGGGTGGCTACGGGCTCCTAGAACTGCGCTGAGCACGATGGTGTGCTTGGGCACGAGCTGCGGTGGCTGTGGCCACGACGGTGACGTGCGGTGGCGGCGGTGAGCTTCGGCCGTGGTGGAAGACGGAGCTAGCGGGCGGGAACAGAGGGGGCGAACCCAGGGGAGAATCAGGAGCTCACTGGGGGTGCAGAGATGGCCTCAGCATGCTCGGGGGAGCACCGGAGCGGGCGGGGCGGCGAGAGAGATCTCCGGTGGCCGGCGATGGAAACGGCGACGGTGGCGGCGTTGCAGCGCGTCCGGGACCTCATGGCTCGGTGTAGAGGAAGAGGGGGTCGAGGCGGAGCCTCTGGGCGCGTCGGTGAGGCGAGGGGGAGGCGGTGGCTGCGGCTACGGTGAACGGCGGCGGTGACAGCGCTCTGATGTGGAGTGCAGAGGCGAGGGAGAGAGCGAGGGGGAGAGTGAGAGGGTCGGGCGACTCGGGACGACACCGAGGAGGTCGACCGCGGTGTCGAGCTGGCCTGGGGACGCAGGCAGACGCCCTGGTGGCGTGGCGCTCTGCCCGTGCGCGCGCGTCGGCCACACGCCTGGCCGACTGGCGCAAGGAGGACGGCGGCGGTGGTGGGCCGGGCCAGCTCCTGGGCTGCACATAAGCCAGGTAGGCGGCCCAGGTGAGTCCTTTCTCTCTCTTTCTAATTTTTTGTTTCTGTTTTCTATTTTCTGCTGCTGTTTTGGCTTTATTAAAAATATCTAAAGAATTTGTAAAATGCTGCAATAATTTGTGGACACTCTATGGATTATTCCAGTGGTCCACATTTAAATTCAGCATTATTTGAGCATTTAAATTATTTTAGTGTTTAAATGCCCAAATTAAAATACGGTATGATTTAATTCAAAAATCCATGAATGACTTTAAACATGTGCATCATTTTTGTTAGAGGTTTTAACCTTTTCATAAAAAATGATGAACATTTTTAAAGGCATTTTGGGTTTATTGAAAAGGCTTATGGCTGACCCTATTTGATTTAATTTCTAGTGCTAGGGTTTGTCATCCCCATTTCAACTTTCTGAGAAATTTAAACATGATGACATGGATGCCTTAATGCAACTAATGACAAGCAAATTCTAGGGCTGTGACAACTCACCCCCACTAAACAAGAATTTCATCCCGAGATTCAAGACGTGAGGTAAGAAGACAGAGGGGCACAAGCTAACACGGTCTTCATGATCCAGGTTGCACTTCATAAGGTTGTTGATTCATTCCATCATATTGATCTTGATGTCTTGCTTTGAGAACTTCATCCAACATGGCGACAAGAGAGCAAGACAAACTCGCAAGAATGGATCATCGATCTTAATGAACACAAGATCAACTCACGGAATGAGACGTGGAAACATCCCTTGAGCTGAGAGGCAAGACATGCATCAGGAGCGACAGAAGAAACAATTTGACGAGGGTTTCAAATTAGCGAGGGAATTTCCCATGATTACGAAACGGGGCACCTCAGGGAAGGTGACTCGAAGAACTATTCCCCTAAGTGGCAAAAAGAATTACTTTTGATACAAGATCATTGAAATTCTTTGTACCAGCCTAAGGCAATCACAAACGATCGTGTGAACGAATTCGAAGGGATGGCATACCCATACCAGAATGGATGATGTGGACTACCTTGTTGAAGACAACGCAATGGATGACTCTTGCTTATCACCGGAAATGGATGGGACCATGACATGACCACTTTTGAAAATGATTCTAAACAGTAATTGCTGAGGTGCAAGCTGGGAACAAAATGCAAATGCTGGAAATGATTCTGGTAACTGGGAAAGAAAACTCAACAGTCGAGAGTGATTCCCCTGTTTGAGTGGTTATAGGGTAATCGAAGAAATTGAGAGCACGGGAATTCCTAGGAAGCAACTTCTACAATAAGTCACACAAAATCCTCATGGAAAGATGGTCAAATAGTACAATCAAGATACTACCATGATAGATCTTCCGGCTAGGTGTGTCGGCCAGACATCAACCTTGTCGAGACCTACATAATAGATCTTGGAAAAGTTCCAACCATCATATCTGCCTGAGATTCAGATCTGGTTGGTATCGGAATATTTCAGACAGCCTGTCTGGAAAAGAAAGTTTGCAACACAAATCGACGAGATGACGTTGCAAGACTCTCGGGAGATGAACTACGATAGCAAGCTCCAAAACATGAGCTGGTTCTGCTACAAACATGTGAACACGTTGTCCAAGACAAGCATGACCACGTAGTAGTCTTATAATAAAACACTACCGAGTTTAGGAGGGAACCATCAACGAGGATATCGAAGTCCTTGCGTAAGTCTAGCTCTTAAGAAGAAACTTCTTCTCCTTGAACAAACCAATCAGTGGCTTGGTGTGCTAGGGACACATATGGAGTGGAGGTAATTAATCTACCAAACCATATAATACTTCGCACGTATGCATGACTGATTTGGGATGATTCCAAGGAAAACAAAAACAAGCTTTCTCGAATTCACGGCGGCAACTTTCATCAAATGCACGTGAATTAGAGGAAGTCACTCCTTCCATCAAAGCATAAGCTTCATGAATGGAACACGAAAACATTGCTTACAAGTTTTCAACACGAGGTTGATGTTCAACATGAATCATGGGGGAGACAAAATGCTGCTGATGGGCTTAACAACAACTCATCGGAATTTCCGTATCACTGGACTTCCACCATCATGCGAACACGGTGATAGCATTGGTCAGACCAAAAGGTATAATGGTGTATGCTCGAGGGATCAACCACGAGTAAGACAACATTACGAATATCGTTGGTTCTGATTTGACTTGACGATAGCCCATACTCAAGTCTAAGTTTTGACAAGGTAATATATCCAACAACTGATCACGAGGACCAATCGATGGAGATATCATCTTTCTTCAACAGACACACAATAAAAAGATATCCCTTAACGTGAACTAAGTCAGGCAAACTTCTATCTTCCAACTCTCCAAGTTGTTGTCTAGCTCAACCAACTAGCTCAGGGAGAACCAACACAGATTCTTGGAGAAGGGGTGATTTATAAGAAAACCAACTTGATCACGAACTCAACCTAGCGGTCAGATGACAACCTGGTAATACTTCCGAGAGGATCTTCGGAAAATCACGAACCACCGATATGTCACTAAGCACGAGAACAATCTTGCTTTTTAGGGCAAGACGATAAGATCGAAAGAGTGAGGGATCGACACAATCCCAAATCATGGATCAAAGAGTGCACCAGAAATAAGGACTAGGCAGCACGATCAATCTTAGGATGATGATTTAGTAACCAACACGCTAAGAATGAGAATATTGTCCATTTACTACCAAGCAACGAGTTGCTCGGAGCATTGATTTCAGACATCACAATTCACTTGTCGGCATTCCGGTGGTGACAACACGGAACTGAGGAATGAACAATGATGGCAAGAGGTATTACTGCGTCAAGAATTCATAAGAGGCAGTACAATTCTCATGACACTCTTGACATAAAGATGGTAACACTCCAAGGTAGAGCAGAGCAAAAGCTGGATTGGCATTTTGATCTGCAAAATACAACTGTTTTGCCCCATTCCTAGATATGGATGAGGTACTGGAGTTTGTTTCTCCTAGTCATTCCGGAATAGAATGGCTTGACAGACCACAAGAATAATAGGCATCGATGAACGAATGCACATATACCCCTGACTATCAATTGATAGATGAAGGTCAGAAAACAACTAAAGAGGGACAACTCAAGGAACATATAACTTTCTGAGTTGAGGATGCATAGATTAGCATGTCGAACGAGTTCAACATATTTCTTCCGGATAACCCATGCAGACAGGAAGAACTGGCAGAATCACAATATGAATGGAGAACTCATCAAGAGCACTCTGGTTGTGATCTTTTGGTTCATAGAACTTCTGCCATAAGCGGTTCATAGTATTTGGAAGAAGGAACTACCACGGACCTCGAGGACTAATGCAAAGGTTACTAATATCCTAAAAAAACTAGCAAACACTATCGACATGAGGTAGGTAGGGTGAATCTCGGGTTCAAAACCCAGGAGTAGAATACCTACTAACTAAATGGCATCACGGGATGCTTTCGAGAATGGTGGCCAGATTCATCACACTGGGAACACAAAACATGGTAGATTACTAGGTGATCTTCTAAGACACCTAGGGTCATAATAATAACTCCAACATATATGTCGAGGCAGTAGAATACCTCAACTCAGCAACTAGTGTGATTAATCTGACCCAAAAGGACATCGGGAACATGGAGGAAAGATTTGCAAGTGCATCGGATTATTTAGAAACCTGGGATGACTCAGCATAACGGCTGTAAATGCTCAAAATGATTTGAGACATCCTGCAAAATGGTGGCATAACCACTCAACATCACAATATCAAGGTTCTGACGCCAGCTATGAACATATGGAAGTAGTAGGAACTGAACTGAGGCTTGAACTCAACAATCCTAGGCAACTACGGTTTAGTAACACGTCATCCTGAGAGATAGAAGAGAAGCCTAGTTCTTAATCGCCGTAGAAAGTAAGAGGATGACTCAGATCAGAAGGCCATGAGGTATAAGGAGTAAAAAGAGCCTTACGTTCCAACCCACAATCAATTCCCTTACATAACTAAAGCATTTCTAGACTCAACTTCAACCAGTTTGGCTTGGTAATCCTACATGCAGTCAGGCTCTGATACCAACACTGTCAGGACCCCGATCCTAAGCCACATCGATCTAGCATGTAACACATCATATCACTTTGCGGCCTCACGCACGGTATTCCCACGGGTGCCACCTTACCTGGCCCGGGACTGTTTGCGCCTTTTGGCTCACGTATATGATAGTGTCGCTAGCATCCATATGACAGAGAAACCGGGCCGACATGGCTAGTCGTGAACCCAAAGCGGCGCTAACTCATGAGGACAGGCATACATGAATCACATCGAGCATGTCGGTCATCAACGTGTGAATCCGGGCTGTAGCACTGGGCTAACAGGACTCCGGTAACCCGGGCTATAGCAGGCTAGGCAGGACTCCGGATGTCACCGCGTGACATTTCCCTGAAGGGACAAACACAGGAACGAAGTGAAACACATGCCGGCCAGTCAAGTGTCCAAAGCAGTAGTGCTGGGCTAGCAGGACTCCGGTGAACCGGGCTGTAGCGGACTACTATCGCTCAGGAAGCACTAGACTACATTTCCCCATATGAGAGGCTGCCAAGGATAAACAACTAGATAGTCGGATCCCACACATAGCAAGCGTTTCAATCATACACACAATATGCTCGATATGTGTAAATACAACATGGCATCACAACAAGACTCTACGACTCAAGTATTATTCATTAGGCTCCGAGGAGCGAGATATTACAAACATGGGTCTCATGACCCAACATTCAGAGCATACAAGCAACAGGCACATGTGGAAGCTTAACATGTCTGAGTACAGACAACTACAAATGAAAAAGGCTGAGAAGCCTGACTATCTACCAGATCCTGCCGAGGGCACAAGATCATAGCTGAGGTATCAAGCTAAACGTCGAAGTCCACACGGAACTACTAGCGAGACTGACGTCTCTCTGCAAAACATAAAATAGGCAAACGTGAGTACAAATGTACCCAGCAAGAGTTACATCAGAACTAGCTACAAATGCAACGGTATCAACAAAGGGGTAGTGGAGTTTAACTGCAGCAAGCCAGCTTTGACTCAGTGGCTATCCTGAACTACGACTACAAGTAACTCTTTTGAGGTGGCGCACACGAGTCCACACATTCACCATATCAATACACCACTATGGATCCACTTCCGTCTCCCTACGAGAAGGCCATCCATAGCACTCACACTTATCTTGCGCATTTTAGAGTATCCACTTTCACTTGTCTATGAACTGTTATAGGCAACCCAGAAGTCCATTACCGCGGACACGGCTATTCGAATAGATGATGTTAACCCTGCAGGGGTGTACTTCTTCACACACGCTCTCACCACTTATCGCCGTTTACACGACATGTACTCGGCAACCTTCAAGCGGAAGCCCAGCGAGGGTGTCGGCCACGGCCTACCTAAACACTCAAGTCTCTAGTCCAGGTTTATCTCCTATTCAGGTTCCATCCGCAGGGAGTCCGGCCGAGGTTTCCACATACGGCCCCGAACGATGTGTGCAGGGTTCCCGAGACACCAAACGGGCGCCCGATACACGGTGCCACGTGCCTACCGCAACACAGCCCACCCCTACGGTCAGCATTGCGTGCGGCCCCCAGCATACTACAAACACCAGAAACTACTTGCAACTCCTGGACAGAGGACAAGGGTGATTAAGAAGCCGAGAGGGTCCATTGGTTTCGGGCCCAATGCATAGTAGTAACTGTTTCATGGATCGCAAACACAGAACTCAGTTCCTGAGGACGGCTTCAATGAGACAACCGACCATGTACTCCTACATGGCCTCTCACCAATACCTTTACCAAATCGTGTTCACACACTTAGCTCACACACAGTAGGACATGTTCAACACCATTCCAATTCATTCCCGATGAATCAAGCCCGACTCAACTCTAAGCAGTAGCAGGCACGACAAACAAGCATGAATGAGTAGGCACATCAGGGCTCAAGCAACTCTTACTCATGCTAGTGGGTTTCATCTATTTACTGTGGCAATGACAGGTCATGCAAAGGATAAAGGGGTTCAGCTACCGCAACATGTAACAGTTGAATCGTTGTTGTCCTAATGCAGTAAAAGAGAGCAGGAGCGAGAGAGTGGGATTGTATCGAAATGAACAAGGGGGTTTTGCTTGCCTGGCACTTCTGAAGATAATATAGTTCTTCATCGGTGTCATCGATCTCATCACCGGCACCACGTCTATCGAGAGGGGTCGAATACCGACAAACAAGGAAGAATACAATCAATGCAATGCAACAATATGATGCATGATCATGGCATGGCAATATGTTGTGATTTGAGCTAATGTATCTAGCTATGATTTAAATGAAGTTGGTTTGAATACATGATTCAAATTCCAACTCCATATATGATTATTTAAATGCCCTTTATTTGTTTTGTCCAAAACAGAGGACAAACATTGTTCAAACATGCATGAAAATGGTACAGATGGATTCCTTGAATTTTTCTGATAATTTTTCATATATAATTTATTTCATTTGGAGTTACGGTTGATTTTCTATGAATTTTGGAAGTTTAGGAAATTTTCTGGATTTTCCTGATTAAGAATAAATCTAGAAAATGTAATATTGCGTCAGCACTGCGTCATTGTGACGTCAGCTGGTCAACTGGGCGGCTCCAGGTCAACCTGACCGGAAGGGCCCACTCGTCAGTAGTTAGTTAACTAACTAAGGTTAGTTAGAGTTAAACTAATGCTAATCCTAGTTTGGTTAGTGGCCTGGGGCCCACACGTCAGTGACCAGGGGGTCAACTAGGCCCACCCGGGGTCCACGGTCAGCGCGGTCAAACTCGCCGGCGACGACAGGCACAGCGGAGAGGCTCGGAAATGAGCCACAGGGCATCATTTTGGCCGCGGTCTGTTGCGTTCGAACACACGCAACGACGCGCATAAGGTGGTGGCAGTGGTAGGTGCTGCGGTGGCCGGAAAAGTGGCCGGCGACGAGGTTTAGCGGCGACAGCAGCTCGCCGTTCTCGGGGTGGCGCTACAGAGCTCGGGAGGAGGTGCTGCGGGTGGCTACGGGCTCCTGGAACTGCGCTGAGCACGATGGTGTGCTTGGGCACGAGCTGCGGTGGCTGTGGCCACGACGGTGACGTGCGGTGGCGGCAGCGAGCTTCGGCCGTGGTGGAAGACGGAGCTAGCGGGCGGGAACGGAGGGGGCGAACACAGGGGGACAATCAGGAGCTCACTGGGGGTGCAGAGATGGCCTCAGCGTGCTCGGGGAAGCACCGGAGCGGGCGGGGCGGCGAGAGAGATCTCCGGTGGCCGGCGATGGAAACGGCGACGGTGGCGGCGTTGCAGCGCGTCCGGGACCTCATGGCTCGGTGGAGAGGAAGAGGGGGTCGAGGCAGAGCCTCTGGGCGCGTCGGTGAGGCGAGGGGGAGGCGGTGGCTGCGGCTACGGCGAACGGCGGCGGTGACAGCGCTCGGATGTGGAATCCAGAGGCGAGGGAGAGAGCGAGGGGAAGAGTGAGAGGGTCGGGCGACTCGGGACGACACCAAGGAGGTCGGCCGCGGTGTCGAGCTGGCCTGGGGACGCAGGCAGATGCCCTGGTGGCGTGGCGCTCTGCCCGTGCGCGCGCGTCGGCCACACGCCTGGCCGACTGGCGCCAGGAGGACGACGGCGGTGGTGGGCTGGGCCAGCTCCTGGGCTGCACATAAGCCGGGTAGGCGGCCCAGGTGAGTCCTTTCTCTCTCTTTCTAATTTTTTGTTTTTGTTTTCTATTTTCTGCTGCTGTTTTGGCTTTATTAAAAATATCTAAAGAATTTGTAAAATGCTGCAATAATTTGTGGACACTCTATGGATTATTCCAGTGGTCCACATTTAAACTCAGCATTATTTGAGCATTTAAATTATTTATAGTGTTTAAATGCCCAAATTAAAATACGGTATGATTTAATTCAAAAATCCATGAATGACTTTAAACATGTGCATCATTTTTGTCAGAGGTTTTAACCTTTTTCAAAAAAAATGATGAACATTTTTAAAGGCATTTTGGGTTTATTGAAAAGGCTTATGGCTGACCCTATTTGATTTAATTTCTAGTGCTAGGGTTTGTCATCCCCATTTCAGCTTTCTGAGAAATTTAAACATGATGACATGGATGCCTTAATGCAACTAATGACAAGTAAAT